>OX352472.1:16057700-17257700 GCA_947093115.1 Brenthis daphne | reverse complement strand
GTCAATATGACAATTAAAAGTAGGTTAAATTCATTATTAGCTATTTTTCCACCCTTAGGGGTGGTATTTTTTTTGAAATTTAAATGGGACCAATCTGGAAGTATACCCTTTCAAACAAAAAAAAATTTGTCCAAATCGGTTAATAAATGACGAAGTTCTGAGGTAACAAACATAAAAAAAAAAAAATACAGTCGAATTGAGAACCTCCTCCTTTTTGAAGTCGGTTGAAAATTATGTTACATGCTGCAGCGGCGGTCAAAAGGTCAATTAATTATATTTGCATAATTCTCTATTGTTCCTCTCATCTGTGTTAGCTACGCTTTGCAAACATTTCATATTATTATCCATCTTCGCTGGTGAATAAAATTATATGAATTGAATCACAGATAATATGATCTTATTAATGGAAATATCTTCTTGTAGGAATGCCTACATATTTCTGAAGTATAATTTGTGGTCATATAATAAGTATAAAATGATTTCTTTTTAGCACTCCAACTTATGACATGGCACCGAATCCTGATAAACAATGGATATTACGCGTAACGGAAAAAATGAAACCAATTCACCGACAATTTACAGATTTGCTAATGACCAAGAGATTGCAGACACTACAAAGTGTGGATATGGTATGTTAAACGTTTTAAGTGTTCAAAAATTTCTTGTATTCAATGTTATCAAAAATTGTTAATGTTAAAAAGGTCATTACATACATTTTTATTTAGTTTAAAGAAAAACAAGTACTGCTAGTTTCACACACAATAAATGCGGTTAGATATACTCAAGTCGTAACTAAGATAGCAAAACGATCATATCGGCTATTAAATTGCAGGCAGTTGAACGAGTGTACCAGGAACTCAAAGCTCTAGGGGAGTTAGATAACACGTACCTAGTATATACATCAGATCATGGATACCATCTAGGTCAGTTCGGACTGGTTAAAGGCAAAAGCTTTCCTTTCGAGTTCGATATACGAGTACCGTTTCTTGTTCGCGGTCCTGGAGTTGAACCTGGCACTGTGTAAGTATATGACAAAAAAATCTTATTTATTTTTATCTTACGTAAGGTAGTCTAAGTGTGTTCAAAACTATTAAGGATTTAATGTATCTACATATACGAATACATATGTGTTTTTATATTGTGAGGTATTGACATTAAAGTAAAGAACTAGAAGCCACGAAATAGAAGAATTGAAATAAAGCTTTTAAACTGTGACTTATTAAAAATTGTATGTTTATGCATATTTACTTTATATTAATATTCTAAAATATCAACACTTACATTTGTTATTTACATAAACCATACTCATGTACCTATATGTAGGAACTAACTTTTTAAGTGACTTTTAAAGACCATCTTATTATATTTTCAATAATTGATACTTTCAGCGTAGATGACATAGTACTCAATATAGATTTAGCGCCAACGTTTTTGGATATGGGAGGAGTGGATCCTCCGGCACATATGGATGGGAGGTCGTTGTTGCCTTTATTGCAACCGAGGCGAAGGAGAGCAGCTACCGCTCATTGGCCAGATACTTTCCTTGTAGAAAGGTAGGAAGGTTGTGTTTGATAAAAAATTGAGTACTGCTAATAAATAGTTATGAGATGATAATACCTAATTTAAAGATTTAATTTAAATTATTAACATGAAGATGTAAACTTCATTTGCGTTTTTTTTTGGCTTTTGTTAATATTAATATTAAATTTTTAATATTATTAGGGCTAACTGTGATACGCGTCGGTTTTCTATACCTACGAAATTTTCACACGAAACTGATGATTTGCTTAAAAATAAAAAAAATATATCTTAAATATATAATTAATTATATGTTTATACAGCTCAGGACGTCGAGAAACCCAAGCGCATATAGCACTGAAATATAGCCGGGAAATGAACGATAAATCTACTACTGCACGGCCACAAGAAACTTCTTCGGAGAGTAGCGACTTTGATGATGATTCTAATGATGACTTTTTGGAGCTCGATGATGATGAAGACAACGATAATGTGAGAATAGCGATTCCGTCATTTACATTCATTCAGTCATTTTACAGCTTAAAATTTACAGAAAAATAATAATCACTGTTTTATGATTTTTAATAATGTATGATGACGTAAAACATTTATTTTCGTAACATTAAGTGCGACATTGTTCCATAAAATTAAAATGCAACAAGGTCAATATTAATATTCATTTCACGAAATTTATATCTCAAAGTGGCAATGGATTTTAGGAGAAATTTACGTGCATATTGGACTTTTAGACCAATTAATGATGTAAAATGACTGAAATGAAAAATAAAGATTATGAAAATATAATTTTATAATTAATTCTCAGGAGAGTGTAGAAACTAATGAGGGAACCAATAAATCGTCCGAGCCCCTTATTTCCAATGAGAGTCACAATCCAATATTAGAAGCCAGTTTGGAAAAAGCTTTAGATGCTGAAGAATCTGGTACCAATAATTATCTTATGACATCAGGTAGGTTTTTAAATTGCTTTTATTTATCTTTTTCATTTTTTATTTTTTTGATATTTTTCGACTAAAAATCAGACTCATGCGAGTCGTTTGCACTACCTAAAAATATGACTTTTATATAATACAGATGAATATATTATCTGCTTTATATAGATTTTAATCTAAAACTCCTGAATTGTTGATTACTTAACAAAGTAGTCATCGTATTACTACTTAAATTATACTTTGGAAAAAACTACGAAGCTCTCAAACTAGAATCTGCTTTTTATAGCATTTAAATAATAATTTTAGAAATAGATCCAACCAGTATGAGTGGTAAAGCAGCGCGCTTAGCAGCTGAATGTTCTAAAGCTGAACTTCGAGCACCGTGTTCTGTTGGACGGAAGTGGAAATGTGTCCTTGTGAATGGTAGATGGAGAAAACATAAATGTAAATATGAGGTTAGTACTTATCATTAATTATTATTTGCTTCTTGAATAAAACTTTATGGGGACTTACAGAGAATCTAATAATAAATCCGGTCTTTGCTTTCTACCTTAAATGCGATACAGTTAATGTGAATACATGAATTGATATTTGTATTAATCAAAAAACTATTCGTCTTAGTATGGTTAAGTAAAGCTGTACGACCTTGACACCACCGAAACAAAAAAAAACATTGTTTATCTATCGAAACTTATAGTTTTTATTACAAAGTGACGTTAAAAATAGTAGGAATATAATCAATTTTCATCAAATCTATTTCATATTTTAGCCGGATGCTAGTACCCAGCCAAAAATGAGTACAAAGAAATGTGCTTGTTTCACACCTAGTGGACTTGTTTATACGAGGCTAGAAACAGATGGTACAATCGCTAGAAGACCTCTTGACCTTCAAAAGGAAAACGTCACAAGAAACAAAAGGTCAATTAACAATGATGTTTTTGAACCTAATACCGTAGATACTATTCTCGAAGAAAATCCCAGTATTGGGCATTTAAGTTTTAAAAACGAGCCCGTTGATGAGTTAGAGAAGAGAAATATCGAGAACAAGATCGACAAACTTATAAAGGAAACCGAAGCATTCCTTAAAGCCTATGAACGTACCAAAGAAAGTAGAGATCATAAGAGAACTAAGAGGAGAGCTCAACATTTTAATCATAATAAACATAAGCATAGAAATGATCCAATGTTAAACAATAATGAATCATCATTAGAATGTAAGATAGAAAAAGATGGACAAGTAAATTGTTCACAAGTAATTTATAATGATTTGAAAGCGTGGCACACGAATAGATTAAGCTTAGAAGACCAAATAAGGGAGTTGAAAACGAAATTAGAAGACTTAAAGGAAATAAAGAGGCATTTGAAAATAAGTAAACCAGTGGTAGAAGTACAACCAATAAGTCCAACATATACTAATATTTTTAATAATAAGACTATACATCCTGAAACTAATAGTAAAGAAAGCTTAAGGAAAACCCGATTACACAGAGTAAAAACAAAACATAGAAATGGGACATTTGATAAGAAATTCAGACAATCCAACGAATACATTATTCCAACAGCGAATGCAAACGTAAAAGATGACATTTTTGATGCACAGATAAGAAATGAAACGTCAACAGAAACAGTAATGAAATTCTTAAATATTTCCGATATAGCGATCGCGACGAATCAAACATATATATTGGAACTACCAAAGCCTCAAGAAACCACACTATCCGAAAATTTCACCCAAAATCCAACAGAAAAACGAACAAGTACCACTAATTTCGAAGATATCGCTACTACTGATTTTATAACACATAATTATAATATAGATGAATCAAAAAGTGAAAAAGAAAATGATTGGAAAACCACTCCTACGGACTTCTTTACCGCGCTTCATTTTTATAGTACAGCGGCTGATAAAGTCATTTCGACGCACAAACCTACAACAGTACATCCAACAACAAACAAACCAACTATAAAGCCAAAAACTTCTTTATTAGGACCAAAAAGGTTAGACGCGTCAGAATACGAGCAGAGAAATCCGAATAAAGGGAACAATAATAATGGAATATTCAGCAATCCGCCAGATGTATTTCAAAGGAGACTCCATCCTTTATTTATCGAGAATGAAGATAAGCACGTGTGTTATTGCGAGGAAAACCGGTAAGTTTTTACCTTTTTAGATGATAAACGGCATATTAAACTAATTAAAAAATAAGGCAAAATTAAAATGCAAAAATTATTTTGAGTTTTCTATACATAATATAATAAAATTGTAAGTAAGTCGAATCAGTACATTAAATATTTTTTGGAAAATCTAATTGAAATAGACATTATTATCGATACAGAGTCCGAATCTATAGTTATTAGAATTTTTGTGTCTGTCTGTCTATCTGTTACCGCATCACGAGAAAACCAGTGGACAGATTTTGATGAAATTTGATAGGATGATAGCTGGTTCAACATATCCGGGTCAACATAGAGGATACTTTTTACCGCGGGAAAATATCTCATTTCTAAGAAAAAAATACAAAAACTGCATTGTAAGAGTTATACTGATATGTAAAACCTAAAAATTTGGTTTTTGCTAATCTGAACGCGGGCGGAGCCGCGGGCAATGCTAGTCTCTTTATAAATACTTAAACTAATATAAAGTCTAATTTTAGCTTTTGTTCACGTCTCTATTTACATAGTTTATTTATACTTAATTATAATTGTTGTGCTCTTTAAAGACGTTAACGTGATGTTAGTAAGCCTCGCTCAATAAATACATAATGCACAAACATTTAAAAAAAATATCTTTGGCTTAGTAATATTAGTATACCTATCTTTTACCATTTTTGAAGTCAATCAAATGAGTTCGGCAGCTTTATTTACTTACAGGTATAAGTTAGAGACTCAGTAAAGCTCTACTTTAGAGATTATTTATTAATGTATTGAGAAATATAGTATTCGAGTTACGTTAAATTATATTTCGTTTTTATTTACCACAATATGCGATGTGGTTTTTTAAATAGTTATTAAAATAAAATTAATACGAAATCGATATAAATCAATTAATTTTACACCCTTGATTCTCAGCAAAATAAAACCGATTACTAATACTTATTTGGAAGCCGCACAAAAAGCTAGAGAGGAACGAAGAAAATTAAAGGAACAAAGGTTGAGAAAAAAGTTAAGGAAAGCAAAGAAGAAGGTTGGTATCCTATCATTATGCAATACTTTTGAACAAGAAAAGAACAGTAGGTAATTTTAAAATTACTTAGGTATTTTTTTAATCTTAGGAGTAGATTTTTTTGAAATTTATGTATGTCGCTTGAATTTGAAGATTAACCTATGCATTAAAATAAGAATCATGAAAACCTAATATTTTTAAAAATATAGGTAGGTACCTATAGACAAATCAAATACCTACTCCTTAATATTTTCTTAGATTTACGCTAATATTTGACATTTAAAATAAATCTATCTTTTCGGATTTTTTCGCGAATTTATTTAGATTTTTGGTTCCCGACGTTTCGAATGCTTTACAGCAATCATGGTCACGGGAGAGACTAAAGTGTTAGATGTCTCAAAGATAATAAACAGCTGTTACAGACAGCCTACCCACAAGTAACAAAATTAATTCAAAAAAATTGAGAAATGCCACTAAAGTACCTTACAATATTTTTAACATTAAACACAACAACATTTTCATAATTTTAATTACTTTTATAATTGAGTATAGAATATTATTTATTTAAAAATTAAAATAAATTCGCGAAAAAATCCGAAATGATAATTTTATTTAAAATACCTACTCCTTTTTCAAGGCGCTTAAGAATATTAATATTTATGTCGTCATATTTTATCATTTTTACTTTGTAGTATTTAGATAAAAAAATAAAAAAAAAATAAAAGAGGTTAAATAAAATATCCCTTCTTTATGAATACCTAACTTAAAAAATAAATGCTTTCAGGCTGAATTAGAAAGATTATGTGAGTCAGAACGAATGAACTGTTTTCGCCATGATAACGACCACTGGCACACCGCGCCGCTCTGGACCGCCGGGCCTTTCTGTTTCTGCATGAGCTCCTCAAACAACACGTACAACTGCGTCAGGACTATTAACGCCACTCACAATCTACTTTACTGCGAATTTGTTACTGGATTGGTCACTTACTACAATTTACGTATTGGTATGTAAATTTATTTTGTTCTTAGAGAAATAATGATTAAATATTTCTCTGCATATTTAGTTTCTATTAATATATTATTTACATATTTGATGGTACAAAAATTCGACATATATATATAAAATACTACCTATAAACTAATATAATAATAAAGTATATACTTATCTTACAAAAAGAATTAGATGTTTTAAGGTCCCAGGAGCAACGAACGAGTGGACGCATTCGAAGTTTAATTTTAAAAGACGAAAATCTATTTTCTCTTTTAAAATAATTAACATATGGATATTCAACACAAAAATCCATACTTTAATATTATAAATATGAAAATGTGTTTGTTCGTCCTTCTTTCACGTTGAAACTGAGCGACGAATTAGCGTGATTTTTTGTGTGGAGATAGTTGTAGGACTGGAGAGTTATATAGGCTATTTTTTACCGCGGGAGATTGTCAGTCTCACAGGAAAACACGTTATAATACAACCCACAATAACTCATAACCGTTAAAACGTACGGTAAGGGTTACGCTAGCAATGCGAGAGTGAGTCGCTAGTAAATAATAAATTAGGGATCACCTTATATAGTATAGCAAATAATAAATTAGAGGCTGACTGGCTGGTAGAGATAAATCCATGTGAAGGGATGACTACCTTTAACATCATTACCGACCGTTTCCCGAGTTTAATTGACATATTCATGCAAAAGGGTTGAATATTGAAAAAACATATGTAGAATAGTTCTTAATTCTTAATTCTTATATGGCTTTTTATGCTTACTACTTATCGTAATGCAAGTATCTCGGGGGCATCTACTTATATATAGTACGATCTAGATATATGTTCGTAGGTTCAAATCCCGCTTGACTAACGCTGCATTTATTTATATTTAAGTTTATTATATTTTGGTCTTTGGATGCAGGTATTAAATGCATTTTAAATATTATTTCGAGTTATATAGATCTTCAGTTTGATAGATTTTTCTTTCTTACAGATCCATTTGAAACACAGAACAGAGTTAAATATCTGACGGCATCTGAGAAAGAATACTTTCATAACCAATTACATCAGTTACTGAGTTGTCGAGGACCGTCGTGCAGACGATTTTCACACTCAAATTTATCTCGTAAGGAAAAATCGTTTTGTTATTTTCTTTTTTATCATTATAATTACAATGCTTTAAATTAAAGCACACTTATTCATCCTATCTTCGTGATATGTTAAGTACATTTTGATATAATTTGATAATTCATGCTCGATTTTCAGAATTTTTAAATATCTAGGTTGTACATGTTTCATAGATATCTAATAAAAAAAGTTATATACATACGTCAAATTAAAATAAAATGCACATAAATTGTAAAGTCGCTATACTAAAACACGTAACTATTTTAAAACAATGTCACTTTTGCTAGCAGGTAGTGAAGAAGACTTGAGCAGACGCTTTGAAGACGACCTTATGAATACAGGAAAACCAATAGGTTACGGTGGAAGGTATGAATTTGTTCACATTAAATGTTTAAAATTTTAAAAATATAATATATATATATATATATATATATATATTTGCTTGGCTTTTGTACAAGTTCTCATTGATAATCAGTAAAAGTGTCCTATTTAACTATTAAAATAGTAATTGTGTACCTACTGTGATGTTCTCCTAGCCGATTCCGGCCACGGCGGCCAATCTCAATGAGATTAGCCAACTGCGCAGGAGATATTATAGTGCTCAAGTGTACGCGCAGACACAAGTGCACTCTCTATTCCTATCACTCTCATACTCCGGTGGGACGACCACTCGACACGACCGGTGAGAGTTAAGGCGCAGGACCGACGGCTTTACGTGCTCTCCGAGGCACGGGGGTGAAACACCGCCAACTTCCCAACTCCGGGCTGTTACTGAGACTTACTATACAGGAAGACTCAATAACTAAACTTGGCCCGACCCGGGACTCGAACCCAGGACCTCCGGGTGTGCAGCCGTACATGCTAGCCACTACACCACCGAGGCAGTTTGTACCTACTAAGTAATATAATTATTAGTGAGTGTACCTACCTACTATTAATTCCACCATATGTATCCTTTGATATATGGAAACGCGTAGAACCTGCTAACCGATTAAAATCCAAAGTGGTTAAATTTGCTGTATTATATAGTAAAACAGCTCAGAAGGGTTTTCCAGGAAGACAAATATTTGGCAATTAACAATTATATTTCTCGCTTTTTCTGTATACTCATTTTACATTTATATTTTATATTCCTAACTCATATAATGCGAATCACCGACTGTCCACTTGACATATCAAACATCTATATTCAAAATCTACGAACTGGCACATAAAATAACTAAATGTTACAATAGGTAGTAAAAAAGTTTAATTAAAATCTGCTAAGCCGGTTTCGAGTAACCAAGTTTTTACTTATCCAATAAGAAAAAGATATAAGAATGAATATCTGAAAACTGTTTTGGCGTAATATTCTATAGTTTATTTATATTTATAGGCCATGGCGATGGAGCGGTTACGGGCGTAGATACGCACGAGCGAGGGAATTACACCGGCGCCGACATGCGACGGCGTTCTAGTCGAATTAAAATAATTTATTAGAAGTTTTGTTTTCAAGTGTGAAATTGTATAACTACTTCTGGTGTATTTCAGTCGAGAAAAATAGAAAAAGTGATGTACTGTTTGTGTCAGAAGGTAAAACAGATGGGCTATTGTTAGACATCGAATCTAGTAGGGCTTCCTATTATAATCCAATATTATCGATGTATACATTAATCATTATAAAATACATTTATCTGAGCGTAAAAGCTTGTAGTTAAACTTTTCTACCATGCCTAAGTACTATACTGTCATTTTTAAAAGTTCTTTAAATTTTCATTATTTAAAAAATTTTATTTTGTTCCTTATAATTTTGTTAATTACTAAACATGTCATATTTCTTAATAATTACTTTCTTTCAGCGACTTATAGAAAAATGTAAGGTCTTAGATTATTGCATTGCTACCATAAAGTATTATATAAAATGTTAGTTCATAGCAATTTTAATGTTTACAATCTATAACAATTTAAATATTTCTCATTTGAGACTGCAATTTTTTAACATTTTTTTTAAACAATAGTTTTATATAGAATTATTTGTATGTGTAAAGCTATTTTGTATCAGTAGGTTGCATATTTGGAACTTTTTTAAATTAAAATAGCAATTTCAAAATTTCAATGTTGACAATAAACCATGCTACCTCATTTTTAAATATCTTTCGTTTCTGTGCATTAAATAATAATTTTATAATTTAATACAAAACCTTTTTTATTAAAATTTTAGTTAAATTTTAAGTACCAATTTTAATATAAAACTTGATGAAAAACTAAATGGTTTTGTTGATCCAGTTAATAAATTTTAAAAGATTTAACCAAGTTTTTTTTAACGAAGAAGACTATGATATAATCTAACTTTAATTTTTTTTATTTTTTCTTAACAAAGACATTGCTAAAGAAATAAGAAGAATCATCATTTTAATAAACCAAACTACTGATATTAGATAGTTAAAAACGAGTATGTTTGTAGAATGTGTTTTATTCTATTAGAATTAAAAAGTGATATTAAGTTGTTGCCATGTGACAAATAAGGATGTTTTCATAGGCACATTAAAGTCGGAGGCCTGCCATTTCTTATAAATCCATAAATGTCTGCATGGCATGTCTGTGGAATATCCTGTGCATTTTATTAATAAAAATATAGAAAAACCTTAGAACTTGTTTATTATATAACAAAATAATTATAAGTTTAATATGTTATCTATGTCCTCGTCATCACATAATGAAAATAAAGAATCTTTTTTGGGAGAACTTTCAACATTTTCAGCATCAGAAGTTTCATATTTATCATCTTCAATGAATTGAGCCCATTTTGATGTTTTTATAATACTTTCTTTATCTAAATTATTACTTTGAGGTTTAAGACTTTTGTCATTCTTTAAAAGCATACTACCTGATATCCTATTTAAATTATCATCTTGAGGAGAAGCCACAGTAGGTTTGATTTCATAATTAATATCAGTTGATGATATACTTTCAAAGTTATCACAATTATTTGTTTTAAAAGATCTTACACAATCTTCCGATTGTTTAAAATATTTAGTATTATTATTATATGTTTTGTTCAATTTACGTTTTTGAGGCACTTCTAATACTACTTCCTGGTTGTCAATGTACTCAGGAGTATTTGAGTCAACATCTTGAGGCTCTTCAATATATGTCGACCATTTACTTTTTTTGTTTATTAAATATTTATTGTTCATTGCATCATTCCTCATACTACATTCCAAAGCCTCATCACAATCGCTATCATCTGATATACATGTTTTGATTGCTTCTTCTTTTTCACCTCTCATGCTATTTAATTTCTGAACATGCATTCTGCAGTCTTTACCTGTACCTATGCCATAGTGTCTTTTGACAGATTGTTTTTCACCACATACTTTGCACACCCATTTATTGTCTTTTCTTGTTTGGTGGATCTAGATAAATATAAAATATGCAAATCTTATAGTAATATCCATTTGTATTAATACATATCCAATTAATTAGTTATGATTAATAAAAACGTCGTACGTAAAATTAAACCAATACAATAATCATAATGAATATTGTTAAAAAAATATATAATGTAAACTATAAAATATTATGATTTTATATATAGAACTCTCTCTCTCTCTCTCTCTTTGTATTTGGAATGATTGGCAGGGCGGTGGCCTCAAGCACCTATTGTGAAAAACTTAAAGCGTTACAATTTACCTGAAAAATAGAGCACTTATAGCATCTTAAAACTTGAAAAATTTGTGGCATAGTGCATTTGAAAATTCTATATTTTAAAATGTAAGCAATTGATCTATTCAATATTGATTGATTTAAAGTATTACTGCTAGGAATCACAGACCAGGAACAACAATAAGGAATATTTATTATTTAAATTTATTATTTTTCAAATTTCATTCCTTTTAATTGACATATATGACATCAAGTAGACAAGGTTGCCATTGCCAATACTAATTTAATTTATCAAATAAAGAAGATATCTCCAAAGGAGGGCGCCACACATATAACCTATTTACATTCAGTCTGAGGTTAAACAATTTATTGTGATATCTCTTTTATACCTGGTTTTTTGCTTCTATTATGTTCCCATTTTACTTGTACAACGTATTGTACTTGGACCAACATATTGTTAGACCAGCTGAAGGATAAATGAGAAGGAGAGGCACATCCTACTGTGGTCCTGACTGACTGAAGGATCAACACACAGCCTAAACAGCTGGTCGTAGAAACGTGAAATTTAGAATTCGTCGTCGTATTCCTTATATGATGGAGGCATTCGATAAGAAAGATTTTTTCGAAATTCATCCCCTAAGTGGGTAAAATGATGATGATGATGATGTTCTCCTAGCCGATTCCGGCCACGGCGGCCAATCTCAATGAGATTAGCCAACTGCGCAGGAGATATTATAGTGCTCAAGTGTACGCGCAGACACAAGTGCACTCTCTATTCCTATCACTCTCATACTCCGGTGGGACGACCACTCGACACGACCGGTGAGAGTTAAGGCGCAGGACCGACGGCTTTACGTGCTCTCCGAGGCACGGGGGTGAAACACCGCCAACTTCCCAACTCCGGGCTGTTACTGAGACTTACTATACAGGAAGACTCAATAACTAAACTTGGCCCGACCCGGGACTCGAACCCAGGACCTCCGGGTGTGCAGCCGTACTTGCTAGCCACTACACCACCGAGGCAGTTAATGGTGGGTAAAATAGGGGATAAAGGATTGTATGAAACTGTCATTCTTAATGTGAAATACACAAAAAGTTGTGTTTAGTTTTAAGATAAAAAATAAGAAATACATTTGTTTGATTTTTTTCGAAATTCATCCCTTTATATGAGTAAAAGGGGGTAATAGTTTATATGGGCATATGGACAAAGAACTATTTGTGATCAGAATAACTTGAAACTTGATATTATTGCTCTTCAATACAATTAAATAAATACGTGTTTTAGCATTTTTCGAAATTCAATTCCATAAGGGGGTAAAAAGGTTGATGTAAGTTTGTATGAAACTCCGTAACTAATATGTAAAACATAGTACAAAAATAATCACCTGCTTTACGTCACGATTTAGCAGTTTTAAAATCACTTTCTCTCAAATGATGCTCACATAGCTTTAAATATAAATTATAATTCGGTCAATTTTGGTCGTCTTATTGCTTTAGCCCACAATTTTTTCAGTTTTTGTCTTTTGGGAACAAAACATATCCATTTTCTTTGCATCCCGGAACTGCACAATTTGTTATTTTAATTAAATTTTAAATAAAATAAAAACAATTAAAATTCCACGCTATAGAGCTTTACAACATACTGAGGATCATAGTGGTAGCGACATCTGGCGGAAGAAAAAGACAAAATTCTTACCCATTAAATGTGTTGCAATAAAGATTATTAAATTATGGAGGTCTAGAATGTTATTGTTTGTAATTTGTATAGATATCTATCGATACATTTATTAAAATTCTGAGATAACAGTAGTAATCTGTATATAAAATATTTTTTGGAAAATCTTATTAAAATAGATATTATTACCGATACAGAGGCCGAATCTATAGTTTTAGACTTTTTGTCTGTCTAGGAATGCACGTCGATAGGAATGCATGTCACGAGAAAACCACTAGGCCGATTTTAATGAAATTTGGTATGATGATAGCTGGTTATCTGGGTCAACGTATGGGATACTTTTTACTGCGGGAAAATATCTCATCTCTGATGAATCTATACTAAATGTTAAAATAAAACGTAACGAGGGGCGAACCCGAGCGGAGCGAGGGTGAGTCCCTAGTTCATATTAATATGCCTTTGTTGTTTTATTTAGCTCTCAGCTGTAATTAAGGAGCCAGCTATCAACTCCAGGACATGTAAAATGTCTTGACGAAGTAAAAAGAGCCAAACTAGCGAGAATAAAAGCCAGAAAAGAATAAATTTAACGGACTTTTCGTACGACTTTTATAACCAAAGTCAGACTAACGAACAACTTTATAAACCGCAAGTTATTTAATTAAGACTTACCGGTAGCGAATTTAGGTACTCAATATTATAAATATGAAAGTATGTATCTGTCTGTTACCATTTCGCGCTTAAACCGTTGAACAGATTTCGAATTTAAGTAGGACGTAAGTATATTGTTTACCTTTTATCCACGCCCCATTTAACATGCAAGCAGAGCTGAGGAAAAAAGTAGATTATAATTAAAAATAAGATTACATTTTTTCTCGACTTTGCTTATTATTTTATTATCTGAGCCACATTCATCACAGTTTTCGTATAACATTTTTTTTGGCCGACAATCTATGTATAAGTAATAATACACAATTGTAGGTATTGATTTAACAATTGGTTTTAAATTAGGTACATACATTTAGATTGGTTGAATTATAAATTAATGCACACGTAAACAAATATCATTTTGAGCTTGTAATTTAAAAATTTGTAAAACTATCTAAATTATTTTAATAACTAGGTACATAAATATAATAATATTGCCCCGATAAATTTTAAATTATAAGTTAGGCGATTGGCCCTTTCGCTGATATTATATTATATATACATTTTCAGCTCATATATATAACAGATACAAGAAAATAGATACTTACAATAATTCTTTATTGAAGATATTTTGGACGAATAATTCGTATATACAGCTACAATTTGTGTTTAAAGTTAAACTAATTTTACTGGTTATTACTAGATAAAGAAGAAAGATGATCATTTAAGACTTTAGTTATAAGAAAATATATTATTCTAATTATATATTTG
The DNA here is from genome assembly GCA_947093115.1 of Brenthis daphne. Classification (NCBI taxonomy): domain Eukaryota; kingdom Metazoa; phylum Arthropoda; class Insecta; order Lepidoptera; family Nymphalidae; genus Brenthis; species Brenthis daphne. The sequence continues at coordinate 17,243,214 of OX352472.1, read as the reverse complement.
TGGCTACGAAGACATGTTAGAAATGTAAGAATAGAAGAAGTTATGAATAGCGGAGTCGCTCAACACACATTAGGTAATAGTTATTATTAATAATCGCATATTAAATGTCTGTTAGTTCTTTCTGATTATTATAAGTTCACCAATATTTTTTAAATTTACACTACCTATAAAAAAATGCAGTGATAAAAATTTTGGCCAATTTACATTTCCATACCAAATGCGCGTAACGTTACGTAAATTAAACAGAACGTAAATAGGAAAAACCCGGGTAAAATGTGCACCCAAGTATGGATATTTCTTATTAACATTATTAGTGGTGTTTTGGTGCGTAATTGTGTCACGCGATTACAGTAAACTGAAACGATTGTGATTGGAAATAAAATCTTCTTTATAAAAACGGCGCTTAATACTTTAGTTTTGACTACAAAATTTTTAGGAGTTATGGTTTTAAGGACGTTATAATATATATTATAGTGTTAAAAGCTACATAAACGTATGTTTATGTAGCTTTTAATGCTGTAGACGAGACAAGATTAGAAAAAATAATTCTTGGAAGGCAAAGGAATTATAATTTATTACTTATTTAGTTGCCCGTTCATCATCATCTATCACATATTATGCAATAATTTTTCTATACATATTTTTTGTTACAGATGGTAAATAAATCTCAAGATAAAATACTCAAGCATAGTCTAAGGAAAACACCTCACTCACTGCGGTGCTCACTTAAGCACCGCAACTTGTGTCAAACACAACTTGAGTTGTTGGACTATTATAAGGGTAACTAATATGTATGTCTGTACGTGTTGTTTTTATTAATAGGTAATACCTAACTAAGAAATAGTCAGTTTATCCGGGTTTCCCCTAGTAAAATTATTGATATTGAGACGATTGAACTACAGACTAAATGTACTTAAATATAAAAATAATGATAATTTTCAGGTCATCATAGAGGCTGTGGCATATGGACTTCTCGCTAGCACGTAAAATCCTTGATTCCATAGATAAATATAAAAGCAAATTATTATTATTTAAGGTTTAAACGAGCGATTACGACCCACGAAAGACAGTAACAGAAAAAAACGCATCATTATTTACAATATAGTACTTTAAATACATACTTATATGCTTTAGAAACACAATTATAAAATAGTGAACTTTTTTAAATAACTTTCCAGTCTCAACTCTCGATCTTTAAATTTAATGCTTAAAAGATGCGCTTGCGTCATGTTATGTATAAAGATAAAACAAAATGTAAAAAATATACTTACTTAAAGTTTAAATATTCTAATTCATAAAATATTCTCCAACAATAATTTCATTAAAGTATTACAAATTATTTTTGGCTGACAGAATAGGAACCGACATTTTATAATTTGTTTTTGATTAACAAAATTTGTATGTTTCAACATGTTAAATTATTTGTAGTAGGGAAGATAGCGTAGCATTTATTCTAGCTTTTCTCCTTGTAAAAGTATAATATATTTGTTATCTATACTTATAATAAAATTCTAACTAAGCCGTATCTGTACATTAAATATTTTTTGGAAAATCTTATTCAGATAGATCATTACATATACAGAGGCCGAATTTATAATTTTAAGAATTTTTGTCTGTCTGTCTGCGGCCGCATCACGGAATAACCACTGGAGAGATTTTGATGAAATTTCGTATCACGATAGCTGGTTATCCGGGTCAACATATAGGATACTTTCATTGCAGGCAAATTTCTCATCTCTGAGAAATTTATACTAAACATTAAAACGTAAATAGGTATGAACCCGAGCGGAGCGAGGGTGAGTTGCTAGTTTTCTTATAAATATATATTTTTAAAATTTGACACTCACAGTCAATTTTTCTTTTAACTTTAGTCTTTACTTGAGGAGATGACACTAAGAATTGTAATGTAGTAGGGAACAACTATTATTGCTACCCCGCAGTACAAAATGAGAAGATAAAATACTACGTTATTCCCATAAAAATGATCTATAATTTTAAATTATATTATTGATCATTTACAAATACTCATAATCTGCCTCGATACAAAGATTTTAGGCATGGGTCAAATGGATTTGACGTCGAAGACTTTTAGCACAATGCATACAGTATTCCAACTCGGGCCTGTCCTTGAAATAATTACCTACAGACGAACGGCACGTACCCACGCGACAGGGCTGCCCGAGTGCCCGCCGGCCAGTATTTTAATTTCATCTACCTACTTGAGTTTTTTCTAGTTTTGTGATTTCAAATATTATATATTTTATTTAAAAAATATTATTAGTAGATTTAATTAAAAAATCTCAAATTTAAAAGGGTGGTATGTGACCCTTATAAATTTGAGATTTAAAAATATTTGCACCTCGACTGAGACATATGAAAAGCTTTATTGTTACATTTAATAGTATAAAGAATCCGCATTCGGATAATAAGTTTAATTAAAAATACTTTCATTTTTATTTTTTATTTAATTAATTAGTTTTTATTTTTAAAACATACGATGTCTCGATACTTTTTTGTTTGACATTAGCAAAGTTACGGGAGGAATAAAATGTTTGTTTTTGTATCCAACTATAAAAGTTACATAACATAACCATCTTATAAAATTTTCGTATCAAATTATACGATGTGGCAGCCCCGCACGCACGGTTGTCTACCGAGTGTATACCGAACGCGACGCGCGTAGGTATAACTTGTTTTCCGACCTTTTGTATGAAGATAGAATACTGTATGTAACATTCGTAACATTACCGTGCTTTTAGTAAAGACTATCTATATTTAAAGTTTAGTTTTTGTAGCACAATATTAATATCAATATGTACTAATTTAAATTAGACTAATTTTGGCATGAATGTTTGACACGAAAATTGGCACAAAATATGAGCACTCACAAGACCTTATATGATAGGCCTAGTCTCTACGAGAGGAACTTTTCTTTCTTTAGTCTTAGCACACTATGTACTTTAGCGTTATGTATGCATAACGGTTGTTCTGCGGGTGTAGCCTCTGCGGGCGGGTCCACCTGACCCTTGAGCCTCGCATTCTCTTCTTACTCGATCTATTATATCCGCAACCAACTTCTCCTCCTTCGATCGCTTTTCTTCCCAATCGATCTCAGGCTTATTATTAAAATCGCCTGAAATCATATATTATTAACATACCATTTTGTAATTGTAAAAAGGTGCTCCTACTTCAAAATTATGTTAATTGTAATTAGTTCACTAAAAACACACTAAAAACTACACACACACTAAAAAGAACAAAAACTGCATTGTAAGAGTATACTAATATGTAAAACCTAAGAATTTGGTTTTTGGTCATTCATCAGGTAATTTTTGGTCGCGGGCAGTGCTAGTGAATTGTAAAAATTATTTACCTTTAGTGCCCTTACAGGCCTTTTTTAAATCCGTAGTGTTTATTGATACGTTTTTCGACTGTTTGCCATTATTTTGATAGTTTGGCACACTGGATTTTGGTATAGCCATTTCTGGATCTACTTCCTCCTTAGCTTCAGTTTGTACGATATTTGTTTGTTTCGAAAGTGCCTCAGCCTGTGAATTTGTTAGGACGGGGCTAGAGTCACTCAAGACTTCACTGTGCCTGCTTGCTATGTGACCAATGTATCCTAAAACATCAACTTACAAATTATTTTTATTGGTAGTATTTTAGTTTTCCTAGATAATATTGAAACATGTTTTATTTATAAATGTCTAAAAATACTGAAAATAATATGTAAGTATGACAAACCTTTTCTGCTTTTAAAATATACTAAGCACTGTTCGCATTGAAACAATGGCGCTGGATTTAACGGCTGTATCACATGTAATTTATATTTATGCCTATACCAGTGAGTTCGACTCTGCAGAATTTCCCCACAGAGCTTACAAATGACACTGCCGTCACTTCTCGTCATATATTCTAAGAAATCATGTCGTGCTTTTGGAATATCTTTGGGGGTTTCTTGATCTTTACTATCATTGTTCTCATTTTCTTGTAATTTTTCAGTCAAAAAATGTACTCCCGTTTTCTCTATAGAATCTAGCGTACTTTGTTCAACTTCTACTATATCCTCTGGAGCAAATTCACCTCGTGAAGAATCTGATAAAACTTCTAAAGTAATGATAGGCATACCGTTACCGTCCCCGTCCTCTTCAAATGTGTAGTGGAATTCTGCAATATTCGTAATTAACAGTATTCACTATAAAAAATCTATTTTTTTTCTGTTCATATTTGTAGTGTAAATCAAATTATTTTCACTTAATTTTATATTTAGTCTATACATAATGAAATGGAATCTATTTTTACCGCAAGTTGAATAGATTTTTTAAAAAAATGCACTTTAGGGTATGGCCATTAATTTAATTCCAGATAGATTCTGAAATATATATTCCTATTATAGAGTTATATATTCCTTTTATTTGTAGCAATTTTGATAAATCGATGTTATATATATTTACCAATGTTTTATATTTTCTAAGAATAAGGGTTATGAATGAAGTGACTGCTTTAGTCTTTAATTTTTATTTCAATTATTTATTTGTAGTGTACATATTTATTTGCGCATTATATTACATATTTGAATGCGTTGGTAAGATTCTTTTCCTTATATAAAATCTATTTTATTATTGTTACATAGAAATTAATTTCTCATAATCCGTAGCTTACATCAATTTTTGTTAAAGCTTTGCTGTTGAAACGATAATTTTAATCTAAATAGTAAAAATTACAATAATTATTCAGTTAAACTGCGGTAGTAATGTTAATGTTTATATATGTAGAATATCTAATCGTATATTTAGAGCTTAAATTGTAAAAATACTATAAGAATAGTAAACGTTAGAGTCCAATAACAATCATAGTCTCTGATTATCTAAAATGCTATCGACAGTTTCCATTTCCCATACAAAGACCATCTGAACCTAGATAAACTAAGAAAACATTGTATTACATTTAAAATATTCACAAAGTAGAAAGAGTAATACTAACACCGTCAGTTAGATGATAAACGACATAATAAATATTCTTCTGTACCTCAGTAAACTATCAATTTAATAGAATATAGAAAACATCAACACTCGTATAAAGATTGCACTACCTTGAAACTTATTTATGAGGATGAGAGAATGTGTCGTTATCAACACCAGAAAGTTCTTTTACTTATACAGTATAACAAATTGAAATAAATAGAAAAATATTTTTCTTTATTAATCTGCAATTTCTTTATGTTAGGTAAAATGCCGGAATTACTATGCGTTATTTGAAATATAGATATTTCATGAAACGATCTTTTTACAATAAATAATACTATTCAGATTGCTTCAGATTAAATCTTTTGGAAAAATATATATGTAGATAAAGAATCTTTAAAGTTTCCTTTTTAACCGGAACTAAAATTTAAAACTGTGAACTCTAAATAAATAAACAGCAAATCTTTTAAAGTGTGCTAAAATTATGAAATATAAAAACCATTTTATTATATATCTGTAAACATTTTACGATATAATAACTAAATAAGAACTCTACAATTTTAAAAATCACTTACATAAAATAGTAATGTTACGTCAACCATCGCCAATTTTTATAATCAAGTAGTGGTGCACGGAGTTCGTGACCATAATACTTAATGAAAACGATCCCTCGTTTACATAATCTATGGTTATATATAAGCTGCCTTGCAGCACGTGGTTAGAAAGAAAAGTAAGATAAATGATACAACAATGAACGTGTTGCTAACTTAGTTAGCACTAATATCACAAAACAAAATACTACAAAAGGAAAGAAAATAAAACATAAATAACTTGTGGTGATAACCACAAACAAAACTCAGTGAGAAACCAAAAGTCATTAACATAAATGAAGAAGAGGATCAAGTGATCTCGTTTTACTTAAAACGATTTGACCAAACAGAATTTGTGCGATTGACTGGCGCTGGTATACCTATCTAAAAATCACACTGTTATAATTGTTAATACCTTATTGGCAACTATAAATCTATAATGATTCAAGCCTGCCTTAGTTATATACATCAACTTGAATCTACCAACTTAATATACTCTTAAAAATTGTGCGCTAAATTTAAACACAAAACTCAATAGTAATCTTTTAAGTAATAAATCTATAATCTAAAAATATGTAAGGCTTATATAAATTGCTCGTGTTATAAAAACTTTTTAAACGTAACCTATTATTAAACTTATATTTTAAACGTGGAGATTAATCATAACGTCTAATAAATCAGATGCGTGTGATTACGAATAATTATTTAATCGATATCATAATAGTATAATCTGCTATACAGATTTTCATAATGCAATTCTCGATCATACTAAAAATAAGACTGATAACTCATGATTAGACTTACGAATTGATTATAATCGGAATAAACGATTATTCTTATAATCAATTGATTAAAGATACCACTCGTAATCACCGCCTCTGTAACAAATTCCTTATCAATGGAAGAACTGCTGATTGTCGTTTCTGAGCTCTACATAACTAGAGCCTATTATACTATAACTATAATGAAAATAGATATGGAAACGTTTTTTATACAACATTAACATATGCGCTATGGCACTTATAGATTTTACGTAAGTATTTATTATCGTATATATTTTTAAATCTATAACTTTACCTCTGAATATAACGTATTAAATATATATAGTAACAATAGGCTCACTAATATTCAAACAGTAAGTTAAAATATATTTTTTTATACATAAAGTCTTTAAAAATATATGGATAAGTAATAACTATTGTTATCTATCACCTATCAAATGTTATTTTTCAAATTAATGAATTCTGATTATAAATTTTAGACATATACGTAAAATTCTTTATTTATTCTATCATAATTCTATCAAGTATTTTAGTAATCATTGAATGAGAAAGTATTGATCTGCGTCCTAAAAACACATCTCTTTATTTGAATGAATTAAAGATCCGATCAATCTATAGTGCGAAGACAGATGAAATGTTAATTACAGTCTTTGGTCGGTGTCTTGCGATATGTCACTTTAACAATTGTAAAAGTACATTTTTAAGAAAACTTTGAATAAAAGGTTTATAAAATTCAAGAGTAGAAAACGAATGGAAGGCACAATTCAGACAGGAGCGGCCTTAGCCATTGCGAGGCCCCGGGCAGGAGATCTTTGCGAGGCCCTTGTCTTTTATGAAATTTATGTGAATTGAAAATATTTTTAATGATGATGCTTAACTAGAAATGTAAAAATTATAAATAAATAAATTCAGAGTTTTAAAATTGTATATTAGAAATTTAGAAAAGTTAGCAAGCACAAAGAAGACAAAATTATTTTGTCAACATTTTTAGGTTTCGCGTGACTTGCCATTAATTCTATTAGCTCATTTTGAATAATTTTTCAGAGATAGTGGACATTATTAGTATCTTTTTAGCAGCGCTAGATTCACACTAGGAGCATTCCGGGCTAGTGCTCAGGGCGGCAAATATTTAGGGGCAGCAAAATTCGGAGGGTGGGAAAAAATGTCTTCACGTTATCGAAAATGCTTTTTTTAGTTCCCAAAAAATGAATAATTAAAAAAGATTAATAAGTAGATACATTTTTCGAACTAATAATATCACTTATAAATTATTATTTTTGCATTTAAAAAAAAATAAAAAAAATTCATCAAAACTATTCATTTTATGCAAAGTTGCGATAATAGGGCGGCATTTTTTATAGTGTCCAGGGGCGGCACTAAGGTTGAATCCGGCACTGCTCTTTAGAATTCACGAGCTCGAAGGAGCTCGGTTGTTTGGAAGGCTTGTGTGGGGACACAGGTCCAACACGTAGAGACCACTTAAGAGATTTAAATGTATAATATGACGCATCAATCGGCATCCATCTCTGAGTAACCCATAAGGAATTGCTTAAATATGGTCCGGACAATGCGTAGGGACTATGGAAAATATGGAAAACTAAAAGAGTCTATGGAATGAAGTTTGGACGGGCTAAAAACTGGGCTATTGGATGAGACTACCGAATGTCCGCCTTCTCAACAGTCTCAGATTCAATATTTGGCAGACGGTGACTCGCCTCCCACTAAGGGCATAGTGCCTCGGGCACAACATCAGTGGGGTCGGCTACGGGTATCGAGAAGTGTGCACCGGTTTCACCATCACAAGTGCTCGTGGGTTTCCCCGTTATTTTACAGAATGAGCACTTCTACTCTTTCAAGGATTTGGCTCTTGCGCTTCACTCTGGGCGGCCAATGAAGGAAAGCCTCTGGGCTAAAGAGTTAATAGCTGTACAGTTGTACAGTTTTTTAATCCGTTAATGTTAATAGTTGTACAGTTTTTTAATCCGTTCTCTAAATTTAATAATCTGTTCACAATCCGTTCCCTAAATTTAACCGTTTTAACATATTACAATCTTTGTGCAGCCGAAGTCGTGAAACTTTTAATATTTACCCAAGTGTTTCCAATTGCAAAGTTCTGCACTGGACCCAATTCTTTATATTATATTCTGAACAATCGACAGACGAAGTAAATGGCAAGTTTTGTTTGTGCATAAGCTAATATTTTAACTGTAATGATACCTATTCACTGAATCGCCGTCCACTATCATTTACGGGAAAAAAATCTGTCTTAGCGCGGATTGGACCTTTCAATGAAATCTCAGTTCGGTTTGCATCAGTAATTATTGATGGTCATAAATAAACCTGGGTCATTTTAAGTATTGAGTATAAGATATTTAATTCCGCCACTCATGGATGTAGACATAGATTAAGATACGTATTTCTGGCTGGATAGTGTTGACGACGGCGGCGGCGGTGGAGTAACAATGATGTTGTTTACTTACTATCATCATCGCTAGGTAGCAACGGCATCCCAGATGATGTCGAAAAAAATATTTCAGCTGCTTTAGGCTTAGAATGCAAAAACATGTCACTTTTAGTCACTGAAAGGTCTTAAGGACTTAGAAGTTTCTTGACCATCACTTTTTATATATTTATGTAGAGACCCCTACAGATTTTCTTCTACCTGCTTTCTTTTGATGGCTTGATGCCTTTTTGAACTACAAAACTCAATTTTTCTACTGGCATCACAATCACGCGAACTTATTTAGAAAATATTTTTTGCACATGAAATTAATAAAAAAAATACAAGCAGTTGTACGCAGTCTTTTCAACCGACTTCAAAAAGGAGGAGGTTCTCAATTCGACTGTATGTTTTTTTTTTTTTTTTTTTTTTTTTTTATGTTTGTTACCTCAGAACTCCGTCATTTATTAACCGATTTGGACAATTTTTGTTTTGTTTGAAAGGGTATACTTCCAGATTGGTCCCATTCAAATTTCAAAAAAAAATACCACCCCTAAGGGTGGAAAAACAACTAATGATTAATTTAACCTACTTCTAATTGTCATATTGACTTGAAACTTTGCAAGTATTTCTATTTCCGTTGATAGTACAGTGGTTCGGTGTTGTTGACCTGATCTGATGGCAAGGCCAGAAGGTGGATAGGTGGAACTCTTCAACGGCTAATAGTAGATACTTTGAGTTTGGGCTTATTTTGTTTGATTTGACAAGCCTAACACGTTAGAATCCTTACTTTGCTACTACTGTCTACACTAAAAAGGGAAAAATAAAAACTTTTTAACAAAAAAATAAAAACCGACTTCAAACAAAAGCACTAAAAAGTAAAAAATAACTGATTGGTAGTTTTCATTTACTATACATACTTAATCAAATATTTTCGAAGTCGGTGTGCTTTGGCTAAGTAATTAAAGCCTACCTATTAAATACATACCTAATCAAATATTTTCGAAATCGGTGCCAGCCCATACAAAGCAAAGCACACCGACTTCGAAAATATTTGATTAAGTATGTATAGTAAATGAAAACTACCAATCAGTTATTTTTTACTTTTTAGTGCTTTTGTTTGAAGTCGGTTTTTATTTTTTTGTTAAAAAGTTTTTATTACTAATTCATTCTGTACTATAATTACAATAATAACGTAAAATTTAATGTTAATGGCTTATTGACTTAACCGCTACATGCTTGGCGCGATGTGGGTTTTGTAATGTCCGGCGTAAGGCAGGAGATTCTGATACACTTGGGTTGTTATGCGAAGGCGCGAGGCCCCTACAAGAGCGAGGCCCCGGGCGGTTGCCCTGCTTGCCACCCCCTAAGGCCGCCACTGAATTCAGACTTGCAAAGCACCTACTAACGCTAGAAATTGTAAACATTTAAATTTAATACGCCGTAGTAGTTGCGTAACTGGCCTTCATAAAATCTTGTATATTTATTGTCTAATATTTGCACAACCATACTTTTAACAAGTTAAACATAATGAGCTCTATGTAACAAACTTTAGATATTAAATGCATAACAGTATCATTGGAAATACTTACGATAAAAGTATACTTTAAAATTTCACTCCAAAAATAGATCGAACACTATGCCTATTGAACTCTGGATATCTAACTACAGAATATATTTGAAGAAAACCTAAAAATAAAGGCGTTTTCAAAGGCACTATGTTAATGGTCCAAAATGATAACGACAATGTTAATCTCGAATCTTAGCATACGTCACGTTTGTTAAACTTGTGCAGGATCTGGGGACGAATGCGTGGGCGTGGAGTTCCGGGGAGACCCGGAGCCGATCGCTTCTAACTTTATCCCGGGCGGTAGTTGTCCTTCCATTCCGGGTAACATGAAAAACGCATTTGGGGGATAAACGCAATCTTTCGGTACGTAACAATCGTGCGTTGTTTTCATATGATTTTTCATTTTGTCAGGCCTAGAGAATTCTTTGCAACACACGGGACATGGGAACACTTTTCTCTGTTGCCCCTCGTGGTAGAGGAAGGCGTGCCTCTGGAATGAATACTTGTTTTTGAAGGTTTTTTGTATGTTTTCTTTTGCGCACTCCGTACATTGGTATACTCCCTCGTTGACGGACGCATATCTGAACAAATTGAGGCCCCGAACTGACATCTCCGTTAACTGCTCCGCCGGGTCATTGGAGGCTGAATTCGCCCTTCTTCTTATGCGTCTTCTGACAACCGGTCTTTGCATCTGGCTCCCTCCTGTTGGTAACGTATTATTATTAATTGAATCGTTTTGGTATTCGTTTGAAGTTGATGCAGATTGTGTTGCGGGGTTAATACGAATCTTTCCTTGACCGTCATTTGAGGGCGATTGCACAAATTTTATGTCTTTATTTTCGAAATCAGGTGTACCACGACCTGAAACCAGGTGTTTTAATTACCACAATGTTTATTCTACAAAAGTAATTTCTAGTAACATCGATATAATATCTACACATTAATTGGAATATGAAATAGCAATTAAATAAAAAAAATGGATGTATGAAGGGAAAAAAAGAAACAAAAGACGAAAATATATTAATATTTATTTGTTCAAATTGATTGACGAAATTAATTACACCACGATAAAAACGAAAACCATGATAGATGGAACTACTTTAAAGACAAGTTCGTCATCTTACATAAACTTAGTATTGCTGAAGAAATAAGTAGCACCAATTTATTTTACAATTTACTCATAAAACTCGTTCGACTGTACAGAATACAATGACAAACTCGTCCAATTATGAATCCTTAAACAAAATATATGTATATCGAACTAGAAACAAAAATAAAAATTTAAAACATAAATAAAAGTAAATACTAATATTCCTAAATATTTTAGGTACAAGATAAAAATATATGCTGTGCAAAATAATTTTTTGTTTGAATAACACTAGGCAGTGGTTAAGGATTTTCAATCATTTGGATCAAACGTCGGATTCTAAAGTCAAACTTCTATAACTATATAAAATAATCATTAAATCTACGTAATAAATTAAAAAAAATATAAAGTAACAAAAAAGATAGTTTTTACTATGTTAAAAATAGGACTCATGTGTTTGCATTTGGAACTATTTCGGCAAGTGTCATCATTTATAAAAATAACGTATCAGTTTTACTTAGCTCATAAGATCACATAAGGTGGGTCTTTCAGTTGATATTATTTTTATAAGTAAAATTCTGGCAAGGATATACATATTTTACATGTTCATCAGAAAATAGCTGCCTCCGATTTAACATCACCGAATAATATAGCCTCATATTGGATTACATTTTACAAGACATCTAAATCTATTGTTTAAAAATTAAAATACAAAAGCAACAATTTGTACTGAACCAAAAATACTTTGTTTCGCATAGCGTCAATTTGAGCAACATAGAAAGCATGTTAACGTAACTAGCTCTAACCACACCGTCTACGTGAGAGTAGTATCATATGACATCATACCTACCTGATCAGTCCTCTCTTCGCGACTACTACTTTTCTACAGAATAGAAAATTCACTCCATTGTAAACAACACAATTTATGCCTATAATATTATAAATAACTTAAACTAATCTTTACTAATAACCCGTGTTGTTACTTTGCTACTATTATACATAGTTAATTTTTCATTAATGTCTGAATAGTTTATACAATAAGCATCGTTGCTGATATCACCATAAAAAGGTACGCTTAAATGTAAAGCCGTAGCGTTTTAATTCCATGTCATAAAACGAATCAATCTTGGCAAGATATTCTATATGTAATGTTCCTTTTAAAAATATACATAAGTAAAGAAAAAACTAAGTACTCATAACAAGTATAATAGAAAAGAAGCATGTTTTTGACATGACCTCGCGCTTTGAGCGGCAAACAATCGACGATAGAGTCACTAAAAGCAATGTTCTGTAATGTCAATAACATACGTTTTAAAAGTTTACAAAAACATAATAAATTAAAAAAGGTATAAAAAGAAAAATAATAATGGAACAAAACCAAACAATAACATTGATAGAAAAGATTCATTTTAGCTTTAACTTTTATTATTTTCTTTAAAGATTCTAAAAATAGTAATTAACACCTTATTGTATACGATCGTATTTCTTTCAATAACAAATAATGCTATGTGTAACTTTCGAATCTAATTTTTCTAAATATTACACTTTGCATTTGCTATTGTCTAAGTGCAAATAACAAAAAATATGGAGTCAACATTTGGCTAAGAACTATATAATAATTTATTAATATTTTGCGTCAAATTACTGTGTCATGTTGAGATAAAATAGTTATAATATAATTTTATTTAAAATACTTATGAGAGGTGTAGAACGGTCTATATTAATTAATTCGCCTTTTGCTTGAAATATAATTTGCTTGTACCTTAACCTAATACTGAGGATAAACTACAATTTTAAAACTTGTAAAGAAGTAATTCTTATTTCCACTATTGCAAATGATTCTAAGTTGGCAATCACAAAACAAATTATAACTAGATTAATGAAATTATCTATAAATATCATGCTTTTAGAAAAAAAAAAATTGTACGGTTTAAACTCATTTTGTCAATCGCTAATCACAATCATATAGGACCTTTGTAGAGATATCTGTACGAACAATTTTTTTTGCTCAAAATCTAAGTGTCGATTAAAAAAATGAGCTTCAAACCGGCATTTATAAATTTCGACCCATCCTCAGTTATGTTCGATATTAACCTAGTTTTATTGAATTAAAATTTTCAATTCAAACAAAGACTGCTAAAATGAATTGTATTTACTTTGTGACACCTCTCTAAGTTACCATATTCAATATTAATATTACAATATAAAATAAATCGTCATTGTAATTATAGTACAATCATAATATTATATTATACTCTGCAAATGTAATTTAATATTTTTCTACTTATATCTTTGAGAACTGCATATAATCTGTATTTATATAAGCATATATATATACTCTGTAAGAATGAAACAGCATGAATAAACTCTAATTTGAATCTGTGGAACAGTATGTAATATTTATAATATGTTAATATATATTTTATAATATTTACTGTTATAAATAGCATCTGCACATAAAATACAAGTTTAACTAGCTCCGCGTATTAGCTGATGCCCCGTTGAACATTAGTTCTTCTAACGATAACAAAATAAGGGCAACATAATATAGATATTTTAAAATAACAATATTAACAAACAACATACACTTTAGGGACATTCATTTTTAATGTCACATCACATGTGACGTCGCCTTAAGTTTAATTTAGCACCAATTGATGATATAGCTTTAATTAAATAATGTTCCATCGATATAGAAATAAGATATTTATCGTTAACATAAATATACATTTTATAATTGTTTATAACAAATACAATAGAATTTATACTTTTATTTATATAGAATAAAATGAAGGAACTCTGAAAGGAGAATGATTTACGCGGTTTTAATTAAGGAAAGTTGAAAGAGTTTCACTTTAAGTTTAGGCACTGGCTAAATTGACTATTTATAAGTTTTCGAAACTTCGATAATAGCCTCACCTTGAAATATATCTAATTTCCGTTTTAAGTACCTATCCATGTTCAAAGATAAATTTTTCATATAAAGTTTATGAAAGGTACAATAAATTCGTTTATATGAATTCAACAGTCTTAACATTGATTAACTAGGCGCAGTACATGCCCCGAATTTTACAATATGAATTTATTTATTACAATACACGTTGTTCCAATTTTCATGTAAAGTGGGAAACATGAGATGATATCCCTAAATTTAACTATAAACGTATTTAACTACTTGGGCCTAAAGGTTTCTATAATCCTAAGGAAGCTTCTTAAAGTAGATTGTAAACTTTGAATAATGAAAATAAATAATTATACGTAATATTCTTTGAAATTTCTTAGTCACCTAATAGTCGATTAACTTATTTAATATACAAGTAAAGGCACACTAATAGGCAAGCGTTCCCTGGACCTACTACTTATTAAATTGGAAACCGTTTAATTTCTGGGTCGTCAACGTAAAATTGAAGTTTATAATATACTCGCCTTGTCTCTTATTTTTAGGTCGACGCTTATGAATGATGCCTAGATAATCAAACTATGAAGACTTCGAAATATGATTATTTATAGGTGTAATTAAACATATAAATAAAATATTAGTAAAACTAAATATTTGATAATATTAACCATTCATAATCGTCTACCTCTCACTGCATCCTTTAAACCGAGTCGTCCACGTTTGAAAAGTGTATAATTGTAAACTTGGCTACGAGACAATGTTTCCGACAAAACGTCTCCAAACATTAATATATATTTATCTTTATTCAACAACTGAATCGAGAAAGTGTAGCTATCAATATATGGAAGACTACTTTTGCCTCTAAATTTTAAACTAAATATTTTAATAAGTACGAATTCCTAATATATATTTAAGGCATTTTGATTTCTACTAAAATAGAATTTACAAATCATCTCATGGTTCCAGTATTTTAAACTTTTCTCAAAGCACCTTGCTAAAATCACTTTTTACAACAATTTTGTTGTCGTTTAAGTAATATTTACAAAAAAATAAATAATAAACATTCTTCATTTTTCACATATTATGTACGAATCTGAATCCGTTATAAATAAATTTGCTATAACATGAAATTGGTAGGAGAATGATTCACCGCGAGTGTTATATATAACGTCCCCTATATATATGGATTATACATATGACTCCTACGATTAAATTACAATATTGTCTTTGACAGATACTTGTTTACAGAAGGTACTTAATTGACCTATAGATATAATATAAAGTGTATAAATATACATGCATCTCGATAACGAAAGGAGAAAATGGAAAATAGTAGTTACTCTGTTCCTACTGATGAATCTGCGCACATTTTATGAAACTCAATCTATACTACTTTTGTTTAAATGAGATTATTGTAAGCTATCCTATTTTCTTAGCCAACATATATTATGGTCTAGTTTGAATAGAATAACGTTTACAACCAAACATTTCAACATCGATAAACTATTTTAAATTAACCTTAACAAAATCTACAAATAAAAATCATAGCCCGTGTTGAGTTTTACTTCGGAGAAGTTACATAATTAAAATATTGTAAATTATACAACTAAGATCACTAATAAGGCAAGTTAAATGAAAATGCATCTCACACCACTACTGAAAATGGCATTAGTATATGTAAGCCTTTTTGTAGAGTCTAACATAGCCTCTGTTCAGGAAATATTAATTATTCAGAATCTTATTAAATATCATTCATTCTAATTTTAATTTACAAAAAGGCTCCGCCATTGGTATACTCGTTAAATTAACCCCTAAACTACACTAACTAATTCAGTTCAATGAGAATTGTGTGTAATCGAATAGACTACGTTTGAATCAACGATCACCATGAGTAGTTACTTTGTACCCTGAAATTTTTGTAAGTAATAAAATTAAGTAACAAGTGAGTGCAAAATAACAAGTAAATTATAGATTTTTTCTTAAATCTCTTCGAAGTTCAGCACTCTGAGAAACAAATGGAACAACATAAATAAATAGATAAATATAACAACAAACGACTCGTGTCGCTAAAATATCAACAAACTTATTGATATACCGTGAAACTTAGAGCTCGAATGCCTATTCAATTGCAATCTACATTTTAAACACTATTTTTAAAAATTCAAATTCTAAATTTACATAATGTTGAATCTAAAATAAAATCAGATCTTTTTAAACAATTGTTTAAGTAGAACAACAACTTCGTTTCCATTAAGACTCCTGCTTTGCCGTTTGCTCATTGGCATTCGGCTGATTTTTATGTATGATTTTAAGATGGGCAATCATATTGTCCTTCCGAGTAAACTCTTTAAAACAAATCGGGCAAGGAAAAACTTTGACATCTTTTTTGTGAGAAGTGACATAATGTCGACAGAAGTTGCTGATATGAGTATAAACTCTGGCACAAATTTTGCACCTGAAAACGTTTTCGCCTTCCTTAATGCAATAGTCCCTTACGGATTCGTTGGTCTCTTCATGGTAGTTGCCAACGTTACCTATGTTATTTTTCCTAATAGGCGAGGGAAATATGCGATGTTCCCAATTAGTTTGCGCTAAATCAGACACTTCGTTGCTTGTCATATTTAAATTACTTTGCTCTAATTCAGCAGCAAACAATTGAGTAGCGAGAGCAGGCATGAGAACAGTTTCAGGAGGGAACTTATCAAAGCTGTTGAGGGCGGGATTCAAGTTAGACAGGCCAGAAAGCTGATTAAACAGGCTTCGAGCTCTAAATTTAGACATTTGGGGAAGTATTTTTTTACTATTCTTTGGCTTTAGATTACGACCTAGTCTTGTTTTTTCATCTGCATCTTTTATGGGACCCTCCCGAGAGTTAGAATTTTCACGGCTTCTATCTGGGTTGTACTTATATTCGATCGGCTCATTATAATCATCGGTAAATTCAGAATTAGGCTCCTGTTTAATAGATCCATTCTCAATCGATAATACGGGACCGTTTGTTGGAAAATTTTGGTGAGTTTCCTCTTTTTGCGCTTTGTCATTATCTGAAATTGTATAACACGACTACTTATTGCCTGAACAATTTACGATATGTTTAAAATGTATGAAGGTAATAACTGGAAATATTTTAGGACACAAATTACTAGTGTTTATTGAACGAGCATTTAGCTAAAATGTTTCCAATCATGCCTTAAATGAAGGAAAGCTATTGGGAATAAGCCTTGTTTATTTTCCCGTATCTCATGTAAAATATATATTGACTTTTAAAATATTAAAAGAGTGAAAATATATTGCTCAAACCATTACCACACCGAAATCGCCCCTGGCCATTCCTCTAATAGCTCTCCCCGAAAGCAGAAAAGCAAGCAATAGTTATCTTGTAAAAAGTAATAAGCATTTATTGTCTCGAATACGTACGTCATAAAAATTTGAGAGATTATCACTTACCCCTTCAGAATAAAGTTTAAATAAATATAATATAGATATTTAAATTACACTTCACTTTTCACTTGTTACATCCTAACATCAAAGCTTATATCCCAGTAGCTTTTCTCTTTTTACATAATTGTGATATTTTAAGAATCTTAAACGGTGTTAGGTAAATGGAAGGAAGATTATAAAATATTTACAAAAGATAAGCGGAAATTATCTTGAATCATTTCGTTAACGGTGTAGTGAAATCAAAACTTCTCGCTTGATTAATTTAAAGTAATGAAACCGATGATTTCGCTCAAAATATTCATAAAAGGATAACTTAATCTAAGGATCTATAAGAGCTAAAAATTCTAATGACGAACTTATATCAAGATTATGTTATAAAATACATACCTGCAGATTCTGAATCTTTTCCTGATGTGGGAGCCTCATTTGACTGAGTATCATCACCCTCGTCAATCATTAGCGCTTCACCACCATCTTCACCTCCTGACGTTGCCCCATCTTCAGCATTAAACCCATCCATAGACATTTTGACTTCCAGCATTTCCGGGGAGCCACGAAGTAACTGATCTCCTGCTCTATTTGAAGACGTATGCGATGCAGATTCTGGGATAAATTCACCCGGTGGACTGGCGGCTGTATTCAGGGCGTCACTAGAGCTTCCACTTAGTTTTCTGGGTCGACCTCGTTTTCGCTTCGGTTGCATTAAAGCATTGCCCAATAAAGGCATTAGTAAATTAGGGGGCGCGCCTCCGCTAGGGATGCCGGATGCAGGCCTTTTTTGATGCATGTACGGATGTATTCTATGCAACTGTGGCGGCGGTGTGTGTGCAGTTGTGTTGGTATTTTGCTGCTGAATTAACGAGTTAGTTAAAGCAGGTATATCGCATTTCTCTTCATTTACTTCAGTGAGTCCTTTTATTCTTAGACTCTCTGCTACTTTCAGGAAAGCGGTCAATCTTTCTTGATCGACGCTGACTTCACCTCTGTACATAAAGTCCAGTAAGCTTTTCATGTCAGAGTATGGAACATCCTTCAAAATAACAATGGGATGTTTCTCTTGGTGATTTACGAAAAGGGCTTGGAAGTAGGGGCTGCAAGCCGACAAAACCATTTTATGTGCTTTAAGCAATTGGCCTTCTACAGCCAGCGTTACGTCAGTGAATGTTTCTGCGTGTAGAAGCTGATCAAACACTGACAACATATTGGTCTGGTGGTTATTCCACCGTAAACAAAATCTTTGCGTAGCCATCTTTACTCTGTATATCCTTCTTTGGAAGAAATGAATAAAACCAGTCCTGGCTTAAAAGCTATCAACAATATTTCAATGATGTATACATAAGTATTCTCTCTTAATCCACGAACAATACAACAAATCTTTAACAATGAATAGTGTTTACTTAGAAGCCATCTTTAATTTGTTTCATAGTGCTAGTGCTTTCGGTGTGACGGGCGCTGGGAGATCTGAAATGGAGAAGCAATTAATTTAGCAAGTTACATTCGTCAATTGAAACGAAATATTGATATTTTCTTTTAATTCAAAGTTCTTAGCAAATATGTATTTAAATATATGTACATAATTATTATTCACGCCTGTTTTTAAAAGATATGTCCTTATTTTTTTAGAAAAAATTAAATTCTTTAGTTAAAATAAACAAAACCTAATACTTTGCGATAGCTATTATATAAGTAAATATTTAGGGATTGATAAGTTCGCTCATAGATTAACTGACTTAATTTTTTAAAGGCTTGGTTTCTTTTAGACTTTTCCATTAAAGAACTAGAAATATTCTGAGTAGGTATACTTCATTTGCCTGCTTCTATTTTAATTTAGCTTAAATATACATATATATATACCTATGAAATTATATAAGGTACTTATAAGATAAACACAAATTTTAAAAATTTTGTGTATCTGTGTGTTTGTTTCGGTTAATCTCTGAAACGGCTTGATTGATAGACGGGACCTACAATGGCAGATTGCTGATGTTATAATGAGTACCTAACTTACGCTACTTTTATTTTAGAAAAAGAATTAAGGTTCAGCTCAAAAAAATTACAACGTACCTACCCTAAATACGCACACGAGCGAAGCAAGGGTAATTCGCTAGTAATAAATGTGTATAAATAAGTAATTTTTATTGATTAGACATTTATAAACAATAATAATAATTCCTTCATTAAACAACATGTTTTTTAACTTAATGCTTAATATAAAAAGAAAAAATAATTCACATTTATAATGCGAGTTCAAGGGTATTCATTATTTTCAAGTTTGTTATGAATGATCCAGTAGATACCTCGTAGATTTAATCAAGGTTAAAAAAATCGAGGGCGCCTCTAGCGGCGGGAGGCGAGTCCGTGCATCGTCGAGCGCACTGCAGTAGGAAAACATTCTATGTGTAATCATAGGTACGTATAAACTATACATACAGACCGCTATTTACTTGTGCAAAATGTACCACCATTAGGACTTATATCTAAATACGTACACCGACTAATCATAACATAAAAACTAAACGACCCCCAAAATCTTATTGGAATCCGATTGGAACCAAACTTAAATTATTTTAAAACCTTGAAAAACATTAAAATTTGCTCCACATCCACAGGTGCTGACCACAAACGTTATCGCGGTATAAACGGGCGCACGAATTATTACTACGCACCCAGTCGAGCGCGTTACATTACGTCATCACAATGGCATTATTACCTACGATATCCACATTAATTCGGCCGATAGGACGAGATAAGAACGGTTCGCGAATAATTATATCACTGCACTAACATAAGGGAACATACCACACGTATCTGCACCACAATCAACTCGACCCTTTTATGGGAATGAGGATCAGCCCTTCCGCCATAGTCCGAGTCCGCGTTTACGTCGCACCCCGCTCACCCGACGACTGACGGCCGCAGCCCGCAACCCCGCGCGGCGAACACCGACTCGCTCCGCTACTCGAATATCTCTCACAAAAAATACGTCGTCATCATCGAAATGGCGGCAGCGGATATATTCAGCGCAGGGTGCACGGTAAAATATTGATTTATTGAAATTTATTGATTTCCTCTCCTGCAACCGAGATCGCCCTTACGCTAGTGGGAAATTATCCGATGTGACTCATTATACGTATTTAATGGGGTAGCCGATTTATTTGGCTGTGATTTTAAAATACCGCGTAGGGGGATACTGTAATAGCCATCTCGTTTATTACACGCGTGATAGGGGCGAGGCCGGTACGCAATAGCATTACATCTTAGTGTTTACGATATTTCTAAATATTTTATATAGCTATTCGTCAAATATGAATTATATCTGCAATAATTCTTTATAGCAATAATTATTATCTTACTTAAAAGGTATTTTTATCATTCAAGCCAGACGGAACGTTACTAAAAATAAATACGGATTCCAAATTCAATTTAAAAATAAAGCCTTTTCATGTACGCTCTCCTGTTCAGGTTTAAACGTAGATACATGCTAAGTTGAATGTCAGTCAATTTAGTTAAGTACATAATGTGGACATTATGATGATCGTCGACATACCTTTACATGTATATATGAAGGGATGAGTTTTCCACGTGAAAAACATCAATCCATTCGTGTTGTCGCCATGTCAGCACCGTGCTCCGTCTCTGTTGCACGCGGGCGGGGTGAGTTGGACGCCTTGCCGACTGCCGGCGGAGATGGCCGACGCTCCACCACTTTTCGCAACCGAGCGCACGCGATACCGTACGGAAAATAGACCGCGGGGCGCACTTATTTTTTAAATTTTAAAATACAATTCACACTTTATAAACACTTAAAAAAATTATAACTTATAAATAAAATTAATTTACATTAAATTGTCCACTTTGTTTTGCAACTCAATAAATTAGAACAATTTTCAAGGATTAAAGGATATAGAACGAAAAGTCCGCGCGCGATTTGTGACGGAAGTGTTTTTAATAAAAATGGCCTGCCGCCTCGGCGGGAGGAGTGGCAATGGGCAATGAGGTCGGTACCCTCTCTCTGGCACCCGCTCCCCTCCCTACCGCGCCACTCCACAGGGTTAGAAAGTTACAAAAGTGAATCGAGGAAAACGCACAGCAAAGCAATAACGTCCTGGATGATGGGAACCGACTGCTTCAGGGTGGGGAGTCATGAAGCAGAACGATAACGACCGCTATCGTGCTTGCTTTATAAGGTTAGGGCCCATCACTAGATAAACTAAGGAACTGATTAAGTACACTAAAAAAAATCTATTACAATATAAACAACAAAATACGTAATTAAATAATTTATTGAACTATTACACCAAAGCCGAGTGACAACTCAAGGGCGGTGTCACCATGAGATCAATATTATCAATATACATTATACAGTAAATACATATTATGATAGCGCGAAACAAATTTAACTCACATCTATCTTAAAAACTGGATTGCATCAGTCAATAATAAAATGTAAGATAGATTTATATAGGTAGTTAAAACTAGCGACTCACCCTCGCTTCGCTTGGGTTCGTCCCTAGGTGATACTTTCATATTTTTTTTATTTATGAACCGATTGAAATATAACAAATACTAAATGTTAAGTGAAGTAAGTAGTAAGTGAATTAAGTTTCTGAGATTAGCGCGCATGAACGCACAGACAAACACACAAAATTCCTAAAAATCATTGTTTTGGGTTCTATTGTAAAGATATAATAGTTTTCTCAAATATCTTCTAATTACAGACAGCGATCAGTTACAATTCTATTAATGTATATATTATATATAAGGTAATGCGGGTAGCATTTGCCTAACTTTAAAGTTATTGAGCTTGTTTTTCTTGTTCTTAAATTATTTTCTTTATATAACTTGCCATTAACATAAATTATCAATATTAACTTAATGACTATTAATTTCTTGAATTTATATTTTAATAATGATGCAAAGTAAAATGATTCACAATTTATTACACATATGTAGGTACTTATAGCTTATTGCTAACGATATACGTAGAAAAGTTCATTAATTAGAGAAAAGCTGAATTAATTTTATAAGACTATACTATTCATTGCTTTTATATTATTATTTAATATAGGTACAACACAATGTTGGTAAGCTTATTGATATAAATTAAAATAATTATATAATATTACTACTAGTTTTAACCTAGTTATAGATAAATTAATTTCCATTTACATGACACACTACACTTACAGAAATTTAAGACCCAGAGTTGATTTTTTTAATTAACTTACATTGTTATTGTAACAATATATCAACATATATAATATCAAATCAGTAAAATGTAAAACTGAAAGGTGTATAAAATTCATTTTCTACTTTTTCGCCATTTGAATTCTCAATGCGAGTCCAATTAAGGTATTTTCGTAACAACGAAAAGTCTGAAAATAAAAGCTTTTGTATCGATTTCCAGAGTAATTCAGTAGCGACCTGACCTAGGTTATCGTGTCACTGAGCTGAAGTCCTTACCCGAGGTGACCTAGATTTTGAGGCTGGTGCATAAAGCCTTACACTTTCCCCGTAATACAAACATGCCCTGAAATCCTGTATTTATGTCATTCACTTGTCAAAAATCATATTTTCAGTTAGTATTGATGTAAAATTTAAAGAAATAAAAATTAAGTATGAATTCTTACTAATATAGCATAATGCGACAGTGTGGTTGTTTGTCTGACCTTCTTTCAGGTGTCTAAAAATCAACGTAATTTTCCATAGAGATCGTATATGGAGGACTAAGTATAAGGAGGATAAAGGACTATGGAGAGTTTTGATTACTTCCACCTCCTCGTAGTAATGTAGGATATTGATTTAGTTTATTAATATATTACAAAAGTTTCCACAAAAAATTTAAAATGTACCAAGAGACAGAGATGTGAGCCAAGTGAGAACCAGTCGCTAGAAATTTTAAAGTAATATATAGTCATTTTTATATCTGGCTGACACTGCCCAATTATGTCAAACGTGTGCACGTGTGCTTGCATTGATCAAAGTGATAATTATATTGCATCTGGTCAGTGGCATAACTAGCCTTTTTGGGCCGCAAAGCAAAAATAATGGATGTGAATGTGAATGAAAAAAAAAAGAAAAAAATGTGTGATGATGAAATGATGGATGGGGGGCCCCTTTGCCTATTTACTACTAGTAAAAAAGTGGATATAAGGACCATTCATTGTTTTGTAGAACATAGGTTCACGTTCTTCGTGGTCTTCGTAAAAAATAATATGCTTTTTTCTTGCGTTTTTTTTTAAATTTCTATGAGGGCTGTCCTCAAAAAATGTTTTAAAATAAAAAAATCGTTTTTTGGCCCTCTGACCCCCCTCCCCCTCTCTAGGGCCTTGAATCAGGGGCCTTAAATTAGGGGCCCGTTGCTACTGCATTGGTTGCATTGGCATAGCTACGCTACTGCATCTGGTTTCTGAGGAAAATGAGACATTGAGATTGTGATAAGTCATCACACTCCATCATTACCCCGTATTTCTATCATGTTTCTTTTTTGTTATTGGTAATAATCAATCAATAAAATTTAATTTTATGGGAAAATAAATAATTTAACTACAGTGAATACTTACAAAAATAAAAATCTGTATAATCAACTTAGAATGCATGTAGTTCAACAATGTTCCTTATTTGAAATTCTATCAAGTTCTAGCTACTATTAATCCTCATTAACAGTGCTTCTACATATTACGTGCATTGTAAAGCAATTCTTGTTACTTAAGTAATTCATTAAAAGTTGTGTAATAAATCTTATAAATATATTTAAATAATATTATTAATATATTTGATACCCCACTCGATAGGTTTTGAGGAAAACAATTTTGAAGACATAATATAGCGCCAAAAATCGACCACTTCAATTTTTATAATTTTGATATACCCAGTGTCACTCTCACACGTCTAAGTTCTAAAAACACCTCTCAAGCTAAAATCCATCAAGCCGTTTAGGCTACAGAGCGTGCCAAAGAAATATACATACGTACAAACATTCGAAAAGCATTACCCTCCTTCTAGCGCAATCGGGTAATATTATATAAAAAAGATTAAAAATTATATAAATATTAAATTAGCTTTTATATCTCTCAATAATAAAATGTTCATATTATTGAATTATCGAAATATTGATAGGTGACGATTTTTGGAGGATCTTTTAGGTACAATCTAAAACACTCATAAACTTATCAAAATATCCCACAACAGTCCTCAATTACTCGTGTTTCGAGAGCTTAATAGACTAGTCTTAATTTTATAAAATGAGTAATCAGAAACGGTAATAGTAAACACGGTGTGAAATGCCCAAGATTTGGACGTTTGAGACCAATGAATAAGCAGAATGCTCGTAACGGCGCGGGCGCAGAGAGCGGTGTAACTGTTAAACTACAAGTGGTAAAAGCTGCAAAGAAAAAGAAATCCTTTAGCTTTCTAAGAGACGTGTGCTCTCTCATTGCACGGGAGACGATTTTATCTTCGTCTAATACCTATATCATCATCTCACTATCGGCGTCGAATATTACACCTGCTTCATTTTATCAATCTATACATATAATAAAATTGTAACTAAGCCGAATCTGTACATTAAATATTTTTTGGAAAATTTTATTGAAATAAACATTATTATCGATACAGGAGCCGAATCTATAGTTTTAGAATTTTCGTCTGTCTGTCTGTCTGTTACCGCATCACAGAAAAACCACTGGAAGGATTTTCATGATATTTTGTATGGTGATAGCTGGTTATCCGGGTCAAGATATGTATAGGATACTTTTTACCGCGGGAAAATGTCTCATATCTGAGAAAAAAATATAAAAACTGCAATGTAAAACCTAAGAATTTGGTTTTTGGTCATCTGAACGCGGGCGGACCCGCGGGAAATACTAGTTAATATAGTAAATTTCTCTTAATTTTCCTCGATTATGCTATTGTCAGTGTGTAATCGTTTTGATTTGTATAGAAATGCAAAGTACCGTACAATACTAGTGTAAGACAAAGACAAAGTAGTGATAATTTGTTTAAAAAATATATTTTCTTGATTTTCTTTTAATAATCAAGTTTACATATACACGTTTAAGACTTTAGTGTGTTAAACTCAAACTAATAGAAAGCCATTTTATTTCTCATAAAATATCAAGAGCAGCAGTAATTAAATTCAAGACGAGTCATTACCAGTGCGCAACTATTAAATTTAGAAAAAATTGGGTGCAATAGTGGGAGGTAGAAGGGCCCGTCCTGCTAGATTTGAATCGGTGCGACTAACGGTGAGGTTTCGGTTCATTGACTCGATTCGGACGCTCAATTTTCGCTGTACTGTTAGATAGCAACAGCAGACTCCGATAGCGACCCGAGGCGATGTAGTTGATGTTGATGGTCCTTTACAACGAGCCAAATATAAATGTAGACTTTTTGTCTATGAAAATTGATTACTCTTTTTCTAAATTGTGGATATTTTTTTAAAATCTGATGATCCCATGCATGTGGTGTGCATACATAGTGTACAAAATCATTTTCGTAATAAAAATGTTTTAGTTAACGTAAGCAATTATTGTTTTCATAAGTATTTAACAAATTAATAAAATATTTAAACATTACTGTAAACATAATTTTCATAGTATCAATTAATCTAGCAGCCATATATGGTACACCTATGCCATACTTATACGAGACTCGCAAAGCGTGTCACTAGGGAGTGCCTCGTCCTGTCGCTACCAACTCCCAGTTCTCAGAAGGGCGCGGGTGAGAGCCAGACCTTATCACTTACGTATAAATTATTCTGTATAACTAATAAGAATTTTTGCAACACGACTAATATAAATGTCAATAATTTATTGTAATTTTTGGTAAAAAAGTTTTCGGAAAATAAGCGACCTGAAAGAAAATTATGTACTTTGCTACGTTACTTCGCATGTGGGTCGAGAGCCCTAGAATGCAAATTTCATAAATTAATATATGTATACACACGCGCTCTCGGCTGTTTTAAAACAAAGGAAACAAATATTTTTCTATAGTAAATTTTATTAGAAATTTTGTGATTCCTTAGTAAAACTTTTTGAGGATTTTCTTTAACAGATTGTTATAATAAATAACTCTTCATTATTATTTAAAAACATATTTAAAAAAGTTAAATCGTAGGTAATTACTATAAGATAATTGGACATTATCAATGTCTAACTTATATTACTTATTGCCAATATTAATTTACTTCTAACGTGAAGTCTTTAGGTACTACGAATATAAAAAAAGATGGTTTTGTAAAAAGATAAGGCTAAAAAGTGCCAATATTACACTTGTCACTGTGTAGTATGACATTGCATCAAAAAAATAAATCTAATCAAAAAAAAATTTTTTATCTCTATCCGATAGATAGCATCCAATGCCATTTGCCGTTACTGTTCCGTTACTACACTGGGCACAAATTCAGTCTCACGATAAATCTACTTTTGACGATTAATCGATTAACCCTACACCGAAACCAAGGCATACAAAGAAAAAGCAAATTTTACTATAACTTTAAATGAAAGAAGTAGACATCTCGGCTACAAAACATAAGAAAATTAATAAAATCACGACAGATACAAACGTTTGTCTATATCATTGCATCTATCTAGTTATATCTTTTCTTAGTTTTGCAGGATCTTTAGCCTTGAAGTATCGGAAAACTAAGATTAAAGTGTCAGATAGAGTCAAAAGTGCAAGGAAATTTTATATGTATATTATAATATATACCTAGTAAGTATAAGATTTGATAGATTGCAGATAATTTTTTTCTTTTTGCCTTATTACTATTCAAATATTCATAATTTGAATTATATCCTTTTAAAAAATTTTAATATTACGATTTTTTTATAGATTGAACAAAATACAAAGATGAGATAAGAAAAATTTAAAAGGCGAGTTCATTAGGGTATCGGGCACAAAATGGCGGGACAGTACGGAGTACGGTCGGAGGCGCGGGCGCGCCAGTGGTGGTGATTGCGTAAGCACGGGGCCGATTTCTAGCTGATCGCTCCCACGCTGCAAGGTCAGATGGGGACTGCTCCTTCGTATTTACGTAGATTGACTTTTAATCATCGCAAATTGCTGGTCAAATTACAGAAATATTTACTTTAAAAACTTTTTCTTATTTATCATGTTTTTACTATTACGCAACGTTACTTAGAGAATAAGTTTTAAATATGTAGGTTTGCTTAATTATGAAAACTGACGTATGTGCGACTGACGTGTCTGCATAAATAGGTATTCATTAATCTCTTTTATCCTTTTATGTTTTGTATTAAGCTAAAATTTCAAAAAATATCTACTTATTTCAATTGTACCATTTATAATTTCCCAAAATGTGTTATCGGTACATACAATAGATCGGTCTAAACGTAGGTAAAGTGGAAAACTATAATTATACGGCCCAGTTTTAGTACCATTTTATAGTAATTTTACGATTCTAAGAATTGATCAAAGGTTTTAATCATTCTTACACGTAGCACAGCATAAATGATGTACGTATTATAACATATACCTACGCGTATGCAAGTATACTTAAATAGATAATCTGCGCAACCACCATCGTGCCGTGAGACCTTGGAAGGCGACGCCTACCTACCTCATGTTAATATATCTAAGTACATTCGCACACAAAGCGATCTATGCTTTATTTGAAGAGGCCACAAGTCGCAACTTTATAAGATTGTGCCTTCAGTGACATTGGCTACAATCGTCATAGTGTTAGATAGTATTTTGATTTGTCTGAATATTCATTTGCTAAACATGTGATATATCACGCCTACGCGATTTCGTAGCATCTCGATTGTCCCAAATCGATTTTAATCTTTTTGTCAGTGCGTTGAAGATTTTATACTCAATATATAATTAATTCTTGGGCAACACTTTGTTTTCCCTAATATTAAATGTAATATAATAAACATATCCCTTTACAACCGGCGAACTTTTTTTTTATTTTTGCGTGTATGACTTATGTATTCTAGTTATTTAGGCTTCAAACAACCTAAAAAAAATATAAAAAAAAAATTGCGTACCCCCCATTTTTTTTAAAAAGTACCCTCACGATCGTGACGATCAGGATTAAATTGACTTCCGCACGATGATGATTTTTTAGGAAGCAGCTGGGTTAATGAAATAAAAATCTAGTATAATAAACTTTATTTATATCCGTGATTAAATAATTTGGTAATCTATACATAAGTCTTTATAATTCAGCATATATTTTTGGATTAATTATACTTATATGTATTAAACTTATCTATATTTGTATTTATTATATAATGTAAATAACTTCAGTATATAAATTAGATTAAATCTTTGAATAGATAAAAATAACTAACATAATAGGAACCATTTTGAGATAAACTGCAATATCTAATAATTTTATTTGTATATTACAAATAAAATTATTAGATATTTCAGTTCGCATGGTATAATCGGAAATAATCTTTTCCCTGCGACATGCACAAGTAAACATCGTATTTACACAACGAATTTTGCTTCTATTTGTGCATGACTCTAATCTGCAGGAACGTTGAGCCGATAACTGTGCAAAGGTTGGCAGATGATCATATCCATCATATCTCTTTGCTTGCTTACTCTCCAATATCTTGTTGGCATATACTTGAAAGGCGGTTCCTCATCTTCAGTATCTGGGTCTTGACTCAATCGGCGTATGCGGTCTGGAGTTCTCAACCAAGCATCTGCTACTTCCATTTTAAAGTTCAGAAGATCTAATATTTTTTTTCGGAAGTTTATTAGCTTCACAATCTATTTTTTACTTCCGCCATGCATTAATTATAGCTAAATCCAAAATATGAATGATTACCTTCAGATTCCACTTTTTCGTTTTCATGAAGGTGCGCTATTAATCCATTATTTGATCTAAAACATCCACTCCACCCATGTGTCTAATATAATTGCTAACTACCCTGGGAATAATATTATCCTTATGGGATTTTGTTTGTTTGTTTATTTGTCCCATCGTTTAACGTAGTCTTGATGTTTAGCACCAGTACAATTGGACGCCACCAATATAGCTTTATTATCTTCCGTTTTTACGTAGGTAGTAAATATTGGAGCAACCAGCAACCAGTACGATGAATTCCTTATCAAAATAGTCATAAATATACTCACTAGATGTCTTAACAGGTCCTGAGGGTGGACTTGGGTAATTATGATCTTTATAAGTAAATGATGATTGCCTCCACGTACCAAATAACGAACAGACATATTCTTAGTAATTACCTCATCAGAAGATAGTTCCCAATGTGCTGGAGAAACCTTCTGGATGATTTTCATCACTAAATTTTTGAAAAAGGAAACGATCAAATTCCTCACCTTCGTCGTGCAGCACCTCAATATCATAGAGCATATCTATTTTGCAAGAGGTCTAAAACCTCTTCATCCGTCAAAACTGCGCCTAAAATTAGTATAAAATTATAAAACTTTACATGTACTGTCTAAAAGCAGCTTTAGAAAAAATACGTTTTTCGTAATTATTAATGAATTGAAACCCGGATTGTCACGATCGTGACGATATAAGTTTGAGAGATCACAAACAAAAGAAAAACTATGCTATCAAAATACAATTTACGGCTTTGTGTTAATTATTATCTACATTAAACTTAAA
This sequence comes from Brenthis daphne, assembly GCA_947093115.1. NCBI lineage: Eukaryota > Metazoa > Arthropoda > Insecta > Lepidoptera > Nymphalidae > Brenthis > Brenthis daphne. Next base: position 17,212,828 of record OX352472.1, on the reverse strand, counting down.
TAATAAAAAAAGATGTCAAGCTATGAAAAATATAGTAAAAAAATGTACTTATGTGATCGAGACCCATGTCCAAAATGCGCTGCCATCTTTGTCGACGGTCCTTCGACCACTGGATACGTTACAACGTGTTCTTTTAATTTTTGAATAAAGCGTATGTATCAACATTATCGTGTGAGGCCGATTGCGTTCACAAAAACAAATACATTTTGAATAAGATTTTTTTTACCAAATGTCACGCTTGTATTCAATCGGTCGTAAAGGGATATAGCGTTTCATTTAAAATATTTTTTAAATGATTTATGTGTTCATTGAATATAATTATTACATATTCGTTTTTAAGTTAAAAGTTAAAAAATCTGTGTCATTCGTTATTTATTTGTGTTTAAATATTGTAAACAGGAAACAAAAAGAATAATTCAATGCGAAGTAGCGGTAATGCTGCGTTCTCAGAGCCTCCGGCGATAAAGTAAATGAAAAAGAATGATCAGACGGCATAAGATAGAAAAAAGTGGATTCCTTTTCTCCTACTTTTCCACGCCAAGTAGAGGCTTTATGAATAGAATTGGGATTGATACATGAGAACTAAACAAAAAAAACATTAAATATGGCTTATTTTAATATTAGAAGTGCTTACCAAAAATTTTGTACGAAAGTAATTTATAATTGCAATTCGTATAATTTATAAGTGACAACATGAAGGTTTAGTTTTGTATTATATAACAGTTATCTTGTAGCTTGCACACATTTTTACTTCTTTGATATTTAAGTATAACGCAATAATAAAATTATTCGTAGATAATAAATTATAATACACGATTTTTTTAAAAACATGCTTTATATGTATTTATACAAAACAACACCCACAAATACTATGCCGTTTTAACGTAGTACCTGTTTATGCAACACCTTTTTCTGTTTGTCTGTCTAGTGTGTCATAGAGAGGGACAGAGGTTTTTGATAGGCGCCTCGGTCGCGTAGTGCAGCGCGCGCGCACGTGAGAATGATCCGCGTGAGCAGCGCGGGTATATAAATCTCCATAAGACAAAAGGAGACGGCAAATGTGAAATTAGGGTGGTTCCACGAGAGGTCAACGACCTCCCGCGACACGCGTGTCAGTGATTTTTATAATTTAGATTTTGGGATAAATGTCCATCTTCAAAAAAACCTCTTTATGTACTCGCTTTCAAATATCATAAGTAAAAATGTTATTAGTGTAAAGTGTTCATTGAGCTACTTAGTAAAATTGTAGTATCTAGTTAAAATGTAGAAGAAAAATAATTAACTTAAAATAAGAAGAGTAAATAAGATTCAATTTACTATGATTGGTATCTCAGAATTTATGACAATAAGCCACAAATAATACATTTAATAGAACATAATAAGTATTCTCGTGTCTAGTTTAATATTGAATGTCGATGTCATCTGCTTCTTTGATTGAATGATCGCTCTTGATCCCAATAGTTGCGTACCCATAAAATACTTACAATCTTTTTCTGTCCGTAGAGTCTTTAGAAATAATAAAAAAACCGGCCAAGTGCGAGTCGGACTCGCGCAGAAGGGTACCGTACCATTATCTATAAAAACGGCAAAAAAATCATGTTTGTTGTATGGGAGCCCCGAGCTCCCTTAAATATTTATTTTATTCTGCTTTTTAGTATGTATTTGTTATTATAGCGGCAACAGAAATACATCATCTGTGAAAATTTAACTGTCTAAATATAACGGTTCATGAGATGCAGCCTGGTGACTGACGGACAGACAGGCGGACGGACAGCGGGGTCTTAGTAATAGGGTCCCGTTTTACCCTTTAGATACGGAACCCTAAAAATTAGAAACTATTTACTTAATTTAATGTTCTTTATTGCATTTTTAATTACAGTTTATTTAAATATGTTTGTTTTTGTATAAGGTATAATCGAAGGAAATAATTATATTTATAAGGCAGACTAAAATTTTTTCAATACCCCTGAAAAACCTACGCTCATCGACGAAAATGGACTGTAAACGAAACGGCGGACAGGAAGGAGTATTCAGTAATCAAGACTTGGGTTTTATACATATTTTTAAACTTTTACATAGTTATATTGTCTTCTGTTTCAGCCATAATTAATTTTTTTATTCATACTTCGTTTCGTTGGACATGAACAAAATGGAGCTACTTTTATTTCAATTCTATAACTTAGTACTTAGGTACAAATAGACAATGAGATAGGGCATATTTATTACATCTGGCAAACTAAGATTTCCTCCTGCAGTACATTCTTCAATAAATCAAAGGATCCGCTGAATATTACATTACAGATAGTTTATTAAAAAGTTTCTCATTTTAACTGTTGATTAAAGACAAAAAATCATCAGCATTTCACATCAATAGTCATATGAAGTAACGAGTGCCAACAAGCTTGCTTATATAATGATTTTGTCATCGTTACAAGCGGCCATTGTATGATAATCACGACCTTCATGTCATTTGTAGTTTTATCATCCCTAAAATTACCAGTTCATCTCGACTGTTAAAATACTAAAATAACCTTACACAGTTTAGCTGTAGCGATAACTGTTATACGAGTATTTATTAAATCTAGAGGTCGCGGAATTTCAAAGTAATATTTTTTAGGAATATTGCAAATATTGGACAACGTGCCAAATTGTTTAAATTCATTAATTTTTGTTTAATTTGAATAAAATACACTTAAAGACGAAATTTTAGTCAACTGTATCAGTAAAGTAGACTTTTAGCAAAAAATCAAAACGTAACTTAAATACCTAAGTTTTGATTTTAATTTTTTCAATTAAAAGCTATACAAGCACAAGTTCTTTTAAATATACAAGTTACAACGATACAACGTCAAAGTGAAGGTGACTACGGTCTGTCGTCTGAATTACGTTATGAAAGCGGCTAGATATGAAAAATGTTTACTTTATTATAAGAAAAACTCTTATGAAAGTAAATATTTAGTATTATTATCAACAAACAGAAGCATATAATTAAAAAACATAACGAACACTTATTTTAAAATTGGTGAAACACAAAATAAGTATCGTTTACGCGATCGTACTTTGAAATTATAATTATTTTTATTAAAATCATATATATTTATATTTATACTTTAGTAGTTTAAAATAGTAGTTTAGTTAGCACATTTTCATAATCGAATATTCCATGGCATTTTAACCGTAAGTTGTGTAAAGATAAAAGCAAGGTAAGCAATGCCCTGGTAATTCAGCAACTTGGTAGCGCTTACCACTCAAATAATAATCAAAGTAGCTTACGTTAATAATTTATATAATTGCATAATCTTGTAATTTAATTTTAAAATATTGATTCTTCTAATATTATAATTTGCTTATGAGAGAACTATTTTTAAACAACGCTATTACTACTTTGCTAGGGTTTTATTTTTAGATAATTTAATCTTCGTTAATTTTATTTATTTAATAGTATGTTTATTTCATACGTTTTTTCCCCTGTGAATAAAAAATATCACATTTTTAATGCAAAGTTTACCAATATTTCAGTCGTATGATATCTTACTGTGACTTACTTACTTACTTAAGTGACTTTTAAAGGGAACGGAAATAGTCAAAATTTTGGTCCCCCATTAAAGCCTCTTGAATAACGCCTTTCTCCACAAGACGATAGTTTGGAAGCGTAGCCTTGGTTGCGCAAACGCTTCCCACGTGTGCATCCGAGAGGCGCACTCATCGGACCGTTATTTTTCCTACTTCACAACAAGTATTCACAGCGTCATTCATATCGTAAAAGTAGGAATTTTTAATTAGAGAAAGGGCTCTCTCAGAGCATTATTGCGATGATGTGACACATCCCTGAAGTAGATACTCCCTAAGTTTAAAGACCGAAGTCAATCTCTACCTCATACGTGTACATATTTTAATCATTCTCGTATTATGAGATAAGATTATGAAGAGAAAACAAAGTTTATTTTCATACATGCTCAATTAGTTATAACGTTAGTAGTTTATGATTCTTTCGTTTTATCTACAAATCTCGCTTAAGCATAACATGTTATATTTATGATTCTCTATATAAGCATGGTTATTATTACGTAAAATTATTTACGCTTTAATTCCTTTTAATATATTTTTCTTTCATATACTAGATTAGAATAGAATGTAATAAATAATATTATGTCATACAACCCTGAAGCGCGTGAGCTGCGCGGGCGCCGAGAGGCCCCGCGGGTGAGCGCCCGCTTCCCCCCGCTCCTAGGCCCCTCACACTACACGGGAAAATGTGTCCGACCACTTAGTCACTGACTGAGAAAATTATGCCATGCAACAATTGATTGGCACGCTACTGTTATGCCCTTGAGTCAACAATTTCATGCAGCCCTTGCTTAGTCATTGGAATTTAGTACTTAAGCTATATACACATAACTTGTTGTTTATATAACTAACACTTGATTTTATATTTATACTAGCATTGCCCGCGGCTCCGCCCGTGTTCAGATGACCAAAAACCAAATTCTTAATTTTACATATTAGTGTAATCTTACATTGCAGTTTTTGTATTTTTTCTCAGAAATGAGACATTTTCCCGCGGTAAAAACTATCCTATATGTTGACCCGGACAACCAGCTATCACCATCATGTACCAAATATCAAAATCCCTCTAGTGGTTTTTCTGTGTTACGATAACAGACAGACAGACGACAAAAATTCTAAAAACTATAGATTCGGCCACTGTATCGATAGTAATGTTTATTTCAATATGATTTCTAAAAAATATGTAATGTACAAATTCGGCTGAGTTACAATTTTATTATATGTATAGATGTAGGCAAAATTACTCAGGTACCTATCAAAAGGTTTGTTAGAAGGAAAAAGATAGCCTATTAGTAGCAGGATACTTGTTTGAATACTAGTTTACCTTGACTCCAGGTAATTTGATATTATAGACGTCGCTGTTTCTAATCACCCCTGATATACATATATATATATATATATATATATATATATATATATATATATATATATATATATGACATATATAATGACCCCTGAGCAACTTTATAGTACGTATCTATACTAATATTATAAAGAGGTAAAGTGTGAGTTTGTAATGTTGTAGGTGGTAATCTCTGGATCTACTGAACCGATTTAGGTAAAATTTGGCAAGAAGATAGTTTGAGACCCTGGAAAGGACATAGGATACTTTTTATCCCAAAAACCATCCCTTAAGAGGGTGAAAATGGAGAGGAAAGTTTGTATTGGGAAGCAAGTGAGGAAGCGAGGGTGAGTCGCTAGTAAGTTATAAGTATGTATATTATTGTGGCTTGCTGGTTCAATATAACGACAAATAAATTTAACATTTTGTAACATTCATTTTATTTCATATTAAATTGAGTGTCATTTGCTTAATAAACTACTTTAAATTTACCATTTGAATAAGTAAAATCTATGTTGGAGAAATTAAACGGCTGCTTGCCAGTTATCTTGTTCGCTATGGTGGTAGGTAATTGGAGACTGGTTAATTCATTTTTAATTTGAGCATCCAATGTTTATCTGAGCAGTGGCAAATTGGAAGTTTTTACATGAGTGTATCTCGATTTTACTTAAAAATACAGAAGTTTTTGTCTGTGTAAGTAGGTACATAAATAGTGTTATTTCAGATTTTATTTTCTTTAGAAGTCCCTAGTTATATAATTTTATATATAATTTCTTGTTGTTTATTGTTATAAATGTACTGTGCAAAGTGATAAAACTTTGCAATAACTAGAAAATAACGATGACAAAAACTAATTTATATAAATAAAGTAAAAAAAAATATATAAATTATTTTGTACTTTAAATTTAGAAATAAATCAATTTACTCATAAAATCATCTGCAATTACGTAGGTATCATCAAATAAAACAGGACGTGAGGGGCGAAACGTCCTACAATATCGCGGGTCATGGGTCTCTGATAAGCGCTCACCACTAACCTTAGCGATTGTAAAGATACTGCACTCTGCGAGTTTAAGTAGCTGACTAGAACAGATTATAAAATTCGAGAGCTATTCAAAATTCTGTAAGGTTTTATTTATTGAAGTGTTTTCTTATTATCTAAATATAATTATTTCTACAATAGAATCGACTTTATATGGATTCAATAGAAAATGACGTTTTTATTTTCTGTCTTAAAAATCTATCTATTATTTTATCTGATTTTCACTAAATACACGGTAATTTCAGGGGTATTTATTGTCTCCATAATGTAGGTATATAATATAAGTAACTAGCGATTTATCCTCACTTCGAGCATATACTCGAATATATCGAATATATATATATATATATATATATATATATATATATATATATATATATATATATATAATTAAAGAATGAAATAAGAGCAAGTCAAGTATTCGCGTAGGTCAAGTATTCGCGTAAATCTAAGAAAGTATTAAGAGCACTTCATTTAATTTGTTGTAAAATTGTGAAAATAATGATACACCGAATTATAAATTTCTTGCTTCTTTAAACTTAGCCAGCTTCTCAGTAGGTACTTACTATTTATCTACGAGATAACAGCAACTGTCATAAATAAATAATACATTCGTTTACATGCTAAAATACTTTAAATAAATATTGATGTTGACATTCGAGTTAATTCAAACATTTTTTTAGATAGCTTTAAAAATCCTTTCTATCATTCCTGAGAATCGTAGCACTCTTTGTTAAGGTTAATAATTTCTCGATTTTTTAATTTTGTTTTATCTAGGTATAATAAACTTGAAAGATTTCTTTATGATATATGTATAATATTTCATTCAAAAAAATCTTAGCAATTGAGATACGTAGCTATTCAAATATTTTATAATTATTATTACATAAAGAAATGCTACAAATAAAGATGGAATCGTCTAATCTATCAGAAATTGTTTAAACAATATATATTAACAATAAATTAAAATAGTTTTTTTTATTTTACCAACTTAATAATATTATTGGGCTACCTACTTAACCAGATCAAAAATAGTGTTGTGATCTGTACAATATAAGTTCTTTGAATACTTACTTCGTTAATTAATCATCAAATCGAGTAACAAACGATTTCTAATGGAAAAACATAAAATTAGTAGGTAAGTACTGCCATATAGCACAATAGCACATTACTTAATTAACATAATTAACAGATTACCCTATAATGATTTTTCATCACGAAAAGCATAGGAAACTAACATTTATAGAGATTACGATCGGGGTCGCATCAATGAGACGGGTTCAGGAGGAAGTGCGCTAGCGAGGGTTCTATTTGATTGTGATGCAAATTCCCTATTTCCGTTGGGGGAGCTACAGGTGGGGGTCGCGCCACCGACTACCACTCAATTGAGAACAGATTGCTGGTATGTATTGCACACTGATCAAACAATAAATACTGTATTTAATACTTATATTTATATTTGTACTTATATTTATATTTGTACTTTTATTTATATTTGTAATTTATTAGAAATTAAGATAAACCTTACTACCTATTTCAATACCTACTGTACTTATGACGTAAAAGAGGAAAAACTGAGATTAAAATCAAAAGGATGTCATTAGATATCAGATCACATTAATCTATACTACAATAAAACAATAGAGGTCGAATGTCTGTACATAGCAAAAAAATGCTAAAAACCGAGTCAGGGGGATGTAAGAATAGAAATAGAACAAATCCAGATTTTTTTCAATTATTTTGTTTCTCTGTCTGTTTGTCTGTTTGTACGGGCTAATCTCCGAATCTATTGGACCGATTTAAATGAAATTTTGCATGGTGGTGGACTTTACATCCCCGGGCAACATCTTAGATACTTTTTATCCCGGAAAATTAAATAGTTCCCGTGCACCTAATTTAGTAAAATTTAACATTCTGATGAAGCTTATATTGCCGGTCAAACAACAAGTTACTTTTCATCCCTGAAAAATGAACGGTTCCCGTGGGAACTAATAGATTTCTATTAGTGTTTTGTTCGAACCCGAGCGAAGCGAGGGTGAGCCGCTAGTAATATAATAAAATCTCATGTTATTTAGAATTAGAACATTTTTGAAAAATTAACACGTGGAAAATATTCTAATTGAAAAACAATTGTTAAGTTTAATTCATTTCTTTTGCAGTTTAGTGTTAGTTCACGCTAATTACTATCAGATGTGTCTTAAAACAGATACTACTAGTTCGATTCCCGTGAATGTTTTTTAATACTACTTCTCCGCCACCTTTAAACATATCATAACACTTAAACCAACGTACTCTACCTACGTATCATAACACTTTAACCAATAACAATAATTATATTTCTATATTTTCTGAAAAGTCAGCTTTTATTAAAAAAAACCTAAAACAAGTTACTTTATGTGAATTTTTAATAAAAATGAATAACTAACAATCAAAATCACTGTCTGCCCCCTATAATTGATATGCAAATACTCTTTTCCGGTATTAAAAACGTCGCGTAACATAAGGGTCGTGCTCACTTTGGCGTTAAAAATAAAATGCCGCATACTTTTCGACAATAATGGTTTTCATCACCCTCTAATATTTAGACAGGGCCAAAATTTTTACTTAATATTTTATAAGGAGGTACTTTAAAGCATTGAAGCATTATGTTAAGATACTTGAGAGTTAAGACATAAATAAATAGTTAATGCCACTAGATATATTAATTGTTGAAATATTATCCGTATTTTTTTATATGTATTACGTAATATATTTAAAAAAAACGTGTGTGTGTACTTATTGTACGTACGTAAGAAGTTATACTTCTTTGACGCAACAGAAAAAAATAGCTAAAGATTTCATCCCGTATGTCACAACTCTCTGTTTGGAAAAGGAATGCAGCTAACTTCGTCATGTCGCTTTTTGGCTGTCGGCGTGCGTGCGCATCGTAAAAATGTTACTCTCATATTTTTTCCAAATGTGTCAAAAGAAATATAACTTCAAAACATTTTACCTATATTATATTTTACACTTCATAATATGTTTAGGGTTTTTACCCTATAATAACGTATAGGCATTCTATGAAAAAAAAAACTACCAGATACCTATGACAATAACTCACAAGGTGTATAGTGAGATGTATAGAGTTAATTTTGCTTATAAGAATGGTTCTGGACAAGATCCTTTGAACATGAACCTTAAAAAATAGCAGACATACATATTGCATACCTACTTAAAACAAGAGTGATTGACGAAGATTCAGTGGTTCACTTTGATAGCATTTGATTCTTAGAGACGCATTTTTATCTGTACTAGACTGTACTATTAAATACCATGTATAAATATACATATTATATCATACATATACCTTTATACCTAATACAAAGACACAACAAACATCAATAAAGATAAATTCTCTAGAAAGGACTCGTATAGTGATTACAAACATAATTTATTTTTTCCAGTGCTGATCTAATAAAAATCTCAAATTTCAGTATTTAGATTTTCAACATGCACAAACGAGTTTCGATACTTTTCTACTATCTATGCATTATTCGTATGGATTTTTAAAAAGAAGTGCAAATTGACGATGGGGCAAAATTTAGATTTTTATAAATACTTTGACGTTACAGAACGTCGCCCAAGCGCAGACGCAGGGGGCGGCCACCCCGGCCCGAGGTCGTTCACATGTCCCTCCCCCTCTCCCTCCCGCTACCCTCGCAATCACAGCCCTTTGTGCGTCCGCGCACAGGGCTACTCGGGGGGCAAAGACATTCGTATTTCTTTGTTTTGAAATGCCTTCTAACTTGAGCCGTCTGCAGGTAAACCTAACTGGTCCTTGGAATGTTATTTTCCAAGAAAGAGACTCTTAGATTTTTTGTCACGACTATCAAAATGCAGATTTAATTAAAAAGTGTTGCTAATATGATTGAAGTTAGTCAATTTTTAATTTATTGAGATTGCTTTTTTGTCAACATCTAGAAGTTTATCTATACATACCTATAATAAAATTGTAACTAAGCCGAATCTGTACATTATATATTTTTTGGAAAATCTTATTGAAATAAACATTATTATCGATACAGAGGCCGAATCTATAGTTTTTAGAATTTTTGTCTGTCTGTCTGTCTGTCTGTTACCGCATCACAGAAAAACCACTGGACGGATTTTGATGAAGTTTGGTATGATAATAGCTGGTTATCCGGGTCAACATATAGGATTCTTTTTACCGCAGGAAAATATCTCGTTTCTGAGAAAAAATGCTAAAATTGCAATGTAAGAGTATACCTACTAATCTGTAAAACCTGAGAATTTGGTTTTTGGTCATCTGAACGCGGCGGAGCCGCGGGTAATGCTAACTATATACATATATGTATTGGTAGACGATACATATAGGTACTTTATATATACGATATAAAGCTTAATAATTTATTAATGTAAGTACTCGTCACAATACAACGAAATTAGTCTTTTCTAATAAATGCAAATATAAATAAAAACTTAAAAAAAACGACTTCCAGGCACTAAAATGTAAAAAATAACTAAACGGGGGTTTTCATTTAGAATAGATACCTAATCAGATATTTTCGAAGTCGGTGCCAGCAGACGCGTAAGAAATCTAATATATTTTGATACGTAAAATACATATTTACCTATTAGATATTCATATCTTAAAATATTTATTGTGTGGGAAGTTTCAAACAAAACAAAAATTTTCCAAATCGGTTCAGGCGTCTTCGAGGAATCGGTGAACATGCATAAAAAAAAAGATTCCGGTGAATTGAGAACCTCCTCGTTTTTGGAAGTCGGTTAATGATACTTTATATACCTAAGGAGAAGTTGGTCGTCTATATTGTTGCATGTGCAAAATTCCTTTTTTCTATTTTCCCACCAAACAACGCTAGTCCCTACAAAATTATTAAAAGGTGAGAGTCGTTACTAATGAATTATTGTTTTTCATAAATATTTACTAGTTCTGTCTCCTGGGATAATTTTTTTAAAACTGTTTCTAACATAGGGTAGTTACTAGAGCGGGTAGAAGGTAAGTACCGATGCATGTCTCCCTCGAGTTATCATCGGACAATACGTTAAGTGATTTGACCGCAACGGTAACGGGCAAATTGCGTTATTATGAATTATTACAAAAATGGTTTTGCTAGATAATTACTTAATGTTTTCTTTTTATTGAGACACATAAATCACCAGTCACATTAAATATTAATATTTTTTTTACAAGGTAAATGAATTTAAAAAGCCTCCAAATGTTAGATATTAACTTATATTCTTTAAATTCTTAAGTCGACACTCAAAAATGCTTACAAAAAGCACTACTTCACCCACGCCACATTAATTTGAAGTATCAAGTTTAACAATAAAAAAGTACACCCCTTTTACAAAATAAACGGGTAGCAAGTAAAAATAAAAGGCACCCCGCCCGCATACCGACGCACCGACTCGGTCGTATCAAATTGAACAAAATTTAGTATATTACAAAACCAATTACAGATCTACACATCGTGTCATATTTTTATAGGATTTCAAACTTTATAGCAATGATAGTAGGCATACTTTTTTTAAACTTTATTTAAAACACTTAATATTATGCGAGGATGCGAATAATAGGGGTGGTTTGTTTATCAGTAACTATAATTTATTCATTTGACTATGAATGTGGTCATTTTCATTATATTCGATGCTACTCGTAAGTGTAGGGTGACTTTATGACGCATGACGGAAACTTCGTTCGTTTGGAACTGCGAAAGACGTTGATTTTTTATTTAACACAGTTCTAGATAACCTGTTTCTTAATTTAAATATTAATGATTAAATTTATGAGAACTTTTACTAAATTGAACATTCTATACATTATATTTCAGATTTAAGCATTCATAATTCCCATCGTATTTCTCATTTTCATCGAAACCTTAAATTTATATTTGTATAACTAATAAAATATTTACTTCAAGCATAAACCAAAACCGAAGTAGTCCTAGTCTCTCTTATAGAGACAAGTACTTTTCATAAACAATAGTACCTGCACTCATGTATATTTTTTATATCAATACTAGTGCTCATAGGCGCACTAAAAGATAACGCTATAAGAATTTTTAGAATCGGTTTAGTTTCCAATTACCCCCTAAATATATAAATAAATAAATAATAAATATATAAATAAATAAATAAATAAATAATAAAAATAAATAAGTAACAATAGTTGATGTTGTGAAAGTAAATCAATTTCGATCGACGCTGACTAGAACGTGCAAACAAACAGGTTTTCAACACTTAATTGAATTAATCATTCATATTATATTGATAATGTTTCATAATAAACGAGTATAATTAAATTTTTAATAATAATGAATAATAGGTACTCATGCATGGAAATTGTAACATATTTAAAATTCTTAAAATGTAAAATAAATGTATTATATAATAAACAAGTACGAGTATACTTATTATAAAGTTATTTTTATGATATATTACCTACATCTACTTATACCTAATGAATTCTAACTGAGTCGAATCTGTACATTAAATATTTTTTGGAAAATCTTATTGAAATAATCATTATTATTGATACAGAGGCCGAATCTATAATTTTTAGATTTTTTGTCTATCTATCTGTCTGTGACCGCATCACGAAAAAGCCACTGGACAGATTTTGATGAAATTTGGTATGATGATAGCTGGTTATCCGGGTTAACATATAGGATACTTTTTACCGCGGGAAAATATCTCATCTCTGAGAAATCTATACTAAACCTTAAAACATAACTAGGGAAGAGAACCCGAGCGCCGCGAGGCTGAGTCGCTAGTATATATGTATGCTAGTATATAAGTGACGCTGTTTATCCTGACTGATTCATCAACGTCTATTTGAAGTCGCGGATCTGTTACCTGATGGTTAGAATTTCATTTTATATTTGAAATAAAGGCAGTGGTAGTCCAGTGATAATGCGCTTGTTTGGAAAACCAAGTAAAGTGGGTTCAAATCTCGGGCCTCGCACCTATGATATTCTCATGGGTTAATCATTTTCAACATGGTTACCACTTGCCTTACGGTGAAAGAGATCATCGTGAGGAAACATGAATGTCTGAGAGAATCTGTCAAGTTTTCAAAAGACATGTGAAGTCCGCTAGCCCGTACTTGATCAGCGTTGTGGACTATAACCTGATCCCACTTGCAGTAAAAGGAGTGTCCGTGCCCAGCAGTGGAACGTTAAAAAAGAGCTGAATGCAATTTGAAATATTATTTTTGGTGTTTTATAAAGTGGTTTTATAGAGGGTAGGGATAGTGATGTAATTAAAATAGTAAGGTATTCAGCCCTTTTTAATGTCCCACTGCTGGGCACGAGCCTCTCTTCAATACGAGCGGGATCAGGCCATAATCCACCACGCTGGCTAAATGCGGTTTGGCAGACTTGACATGTCTTTCGAAAACTTGCTAGGTTCTTTCAGACATGCAGGTTTCCTCACGATGTTTTCCTTCACCGTAAGGCAAGTGGTAATCATGCTAGAAATGATTGGCACATGACAATATCAGAGGTGCGAGACCCGGGATCTGGACCCGCTTCACTCGTTGTCCCAAGCGCTTCCACTGCCGGTGCACTGGGCTACCACTGCCTATAAATTAATATGGTTCCAAAATAATATACTTTGCGACAGGCTAACATATCGTACTGTACTGTAATAATGGCTAACATTTTTAGTAGAAAATAACCAAATGCTATATCAATATTGACTATTAACTTAAGCGACCCCTATAGTTATAACCTGTAACTGAAGCGCCCTCGATGCTTATCGCAGCAATATCGAAAGACAAGTGTTGGTAATGTCTACAATGCTATATAAAAACGCTAGAAATAACAAATACAGAAGCGGGTACAAATAAATATGGTAAGCTTCAAAAGGCTGGTAATTATTTAGACATTAGCTAAGAGGTATGTAGTTTATTTTGTCAGAAAGTAGCCTTAAACACCAAAACATACTTGCATCTTTTATATTTATTAATCCTGGTATTTCAGTTTATTTTATTACATCCTAATAATATAAGAAGGGAATCATTCTAGTAAAAATAAAGTAAAAGTAACTTAAATTTTGATAATTGGTATATTAAAAATAAAATGATAGATTTTTTTCTCCTAGCCGATTCCGGCTACGGCGGCCAATCTCATTGAGATTAGCCAACTGCGCAGGAGATATTATAGTGCTCAAGTGTACGCGCAGACACAAGTGCACTCTCTATTCCTATCACTCTCATACTCCGGTGGGACGACCACTCGACACGACCGGTGAGAGTTAAGGCGCAGGACCGACGGCTTTACGTGCTCTCCGAGGCACGGGGGTGAAACACCGCCAACTTCCCAACTCCGGGCTGTTACTGAGACTTACTATACAGAAAATCTCAATAACTGAACTTGGCCCGACCCGGGACTCGAACCCAGGGCCTCCGGGTGTGCAGCCGTACATGCTAGCCACTACACCACCGAGGCAGTTTAAAAAAAATAAAATACTAGTTGTTTAATAAAAAAAATATTTGAAAAGACATGTGAAATAATATTAGGTATATTAGCTTTATCGCATTTACTTTACATTTACAACATTCTATCAACAATAAGGAAATAAAGCACTCCCCCACGAATTCTGGTGTAATATTCAGTAACTGAAGCGCCTTCAACGCTTATTGAATTGTAGTGTCAAACGACAAGTGCTGGTGGATTTTGTACATGGATATAAATTCAACTGGAAGTGGCAAAAAACATTGCATTAGTAGTGTGGGTATTTTTGTTAAAGTATTACTTCTGAAGCTATTACTTGTTATTATAAATAAATAAATAAATCTATACTAATATTATAAAGAGGTAAAGTTTGTGAGTTTGTGAGGTTGTAAGGGGTAATCTCTGGATCTACTGAACCTATTTATATGAAATTTGGTAAGAAAATAGATTAAGACCGTGGGAAGGACATAGGATATTTTTATCCCAGAAATCATTCCTTAAGGGGGTGAAAATGGGGATGAATGTTTGTATTAGGAAGCAAGCTAGGAACGAACCCGAGCGAAGCGAGGGTGAGTCGCTACTAAATAAATATGTTGGGACATTGACACACAGAACCACTAGTTCCATGGCAAGCTACGAAGCTTGTGTTATGAATACCAGATAGTTGAAATTCTACACATACATAGCTTTATATACATATAAATATAAACACCCATGACTGGAGTACAAACATTCGTGCTCATCACACAAATATACGCCCCTAGCGGGATTCAAACTACTACAAAAATTGGCTCACCAAACGTGTCTCAAAATTTAAAATCAATTCATTTGAAAATTTATAATAATTTTTAAAAAATGTGTAGGTTTTTCTGATGTTATTTTCCTTTTAGCCTAAGGTTAACTATTAATATTTATTTACAAAATTCTTTAGTAAAATTTTGAACCGCATGAGACAGGGAGCTTAAAGCTATATTAACTAGCTAATTATTAGATTATATTATAGATCTACTTGACCGATTGAGTTAAAATATATATTTTTTTATTTAAAATTCAAAAGTATTCACTATTAATTGAGTAATGTGCAATTAAACAGAAATACAAAAATTCAGAAAATATTATTTTTACATTCTAAAGATCTCTAAACATAATTTTCTTAAAAAAACATTCAATGTATAACTTTGACCCCTTCACAATATTATTACAATGCTTATAAAATACTTATAGTCTTTACCTACATATAATAAAAATGTAACTGAGCCGAATCTGTACATTAAATATTTTTTGGAAAATCTTATTAAAATAGACATTATTATCGATATCGATACTAAAGTTTTTAGAATTTTTGTGTCTATCTGTCTGTTACCGCCATGTCATCACGGAAAACCACTGGAGGGATTTTGACGAAATTTGGTATCTTGATAGCTGGTTATCCGGGTCAACATATAGGATACTTTTTACTGCGGAAAAATATCTCATTTCTGAAAAAAAATACAAAAACTTCATTGTAAGACAATACTAATATGTAAAACCTAAGAATTTGGTTTTTGGTCATCTAAACGCGGGCGGAGCCGCGAGCAATGCAAGTAAGTCTATAAAAGCGTTCCACGTGTATCCTTCTAGAGTGTCTATATCAAAGTTTAAACATCACAAAGCGAACAACGACATGTCACGTGACAGCGCCACCGACATGGGGAGTGCGTTCATTCATATTTCTGATCCGGTCTAGTGCTTGCACAGAATGACAAATATACCTTCTTTAATTTTATATACATATAAACATATTTGAAATAGATATTAGAACTATTTCGAGTCTTCTCTCTACGAATATCGACGAAACATGTGCGATTGGCACCTGTATTAGCCCCATAGCAAGGAACTGAATTAAACCTCATTAAAACTCATCTGCAAAATGCTTTCATTAGCTAAGTTTTGAAAATAATTATTTAATTTACCGATCTTTTCAATAAACAAAGTACTAAAATAAAACTAAAGTAAAAGTAGTATTAAGTATTGATATAATTTAATACCCGATTAAAAATATAGATAACAATTACTATTACGTGAGAAAATCGCAGCACCTTTAATTCTGAACTAAAATATACATTTTAATAAATATAACATATAAGTGACTTTTTTACAACATACCGGAAGTTGAATGTTCTATAGTTACTACTTGTGGTATGACTTAGTACTCGTTTCTCTTAGAAATAAAATAACAATTTATAGCGTACTAACCAGTCACCCTCGCTTCGCTCACGTTGTTCTAGTCCTAGGTTGACTCTCCATACAAACTTTCATCCCCATTTTCACCCCCTTAAGGGAAGAAAAGTCCGGATAATCTATATATATATATATATATATATATATATATATATATATATAGTCTTATGTCCTTCCCAGGGTCTTAAAGTATGTTCTTACCAAAATTTATCTAAATCGGTTCAGTAGATCCAGAGATTACCCCTCTACAACCTCGCAAACTCACAAACTTTACCTCTTTATAATATTTGTAGATTATTCAATAAGAAATAAGAACACAAAAGCTTTAATAAATACATTAATATGGAAAAAACTTTTGTAATTTACTTTAAATACATAGTATCATTTTAGTCACATAGTTATGTCTTCTTTACTGACAATATTGGCATCGGGGTGGCCTACAAAAGAATAAAATAATATAAGTGGACATTTTACTCGGTCGAACGAAATTGATCCCAGCACTAAGAATTAAGAATTATTACCAGTGACACACGAGTACTAACCTATACATACATATCTACATATATATAGTATATACCTACATTTAATAAATTTTTGAGTCGAATCGGTATAATAAATATTTTTTGGAAATCTTATTAAAATAATCATTATTGTCGATACAGAGGTCGAATCTATGGTTTTTAGAATTTTTGTCTGTCTGTCTGGGAACGCGTCACGAGAAAACTAATGGATAGATTTTGATGTTTGGTATGATGATAGCTGGTTACCGGGGTCCACATTTATGTATGATACTTTTTACTGCAGGAAAATATCTCATCTCTGAGAATTCTTTACTAACCGTTAAAACGCAATCTAGGGACGTAGCCGAGAGGATTGAGGGTGAGTCTCTAGTATCTAATAAAATAATAACAAAGAAAAATCTGTACATGACATATTTTTTAAAAACAATGACTATTACGAGTTCACCTTAAAAATTTACATGCCTAACGCTGCTTGGCTAAACCTTAAGAAGTACATCAAAACAATGTAATACAGGTCTTCATTAAAAAGGCCTATAGAAAAGTCCGCAATAGAATATGTCTATCTCCTGAGATAGACTCGCGATAACTATTTTTATCTATTTAAAACGCTTCTAGACGCACCCGAGTAATGCCAGGATAAGTCGCTAGTGTTGATAATAAAAACTTTTTCTTAAAAACCAGCCCGATCTTAAAGTTACGATACTTAAGTCGTATCCCTCTGTTACCTAGGTAGCCAACATGCTTCTAATTGCATCTGTACAAAAAGTCAAAATCGTGAAGTCTCCCACGAGACGTCGAGGGGAGGGAACGCTTGAGAACGGGTAAGTTTTGTTCCTTTTACGTCGTCCGAAGGGGGATGACCGGCCGCTTTGTCCCTCCTTGTTCCTCTTATTTTAAATTTTCAAGTTTCTTTGGATGAGTCTTAAATCTTAAAACGTGATATTTTGGGATTATTTACGCTTTCATTTTCTTGTTTCACATTTTAGCGTGTAATAAAAGATTTGGCGTCTATATATTTTGTTTAATAGAAATACTATGTTATAGAGTAAGTACCTATATTATTTTTTTCTAAAAACCGGACTATTTTAGAAATTCATTTATAGGGCTTATAGCCCTATAAAAAGCATCAATAAAGTAGCTCTGTATGCTTGCTTGATTTCTACATGTGGTCATTTTAATTAATTCCTAACGCGGTAAGCTCAGTCTAAGGATGTTGATAGAAAATATAAGAACACTAGCAACTCATCCTCGCTTCGCTTGTGTTCGTCCCTAGTTACGCTTTAACGATTAGTATGAAATACAAATCTTTGAATTTCTCGACTTTTCTGTACTATAATATGCATCTATTATACATATAAACTTTCCTCTTGAATCACTCTATCTATTAAAAAAATCGCATCAAAATCCGTTGCGTAGTTTTAACGATCTAAGCATACATAGGGACAGACAGACAGCGGGAAGTGACTTTGTTTTATACTACGTAGTGATAAATGATGATACATGAAGGGCGGGGTCACACAATTATATAGTTAATGTTTCTACGTATATATAAGTAGCTTTCATGTCAATTATATTTATAATAATTAAATTAAAAGATAAAACTCACTTAAATATATGTAAGTAATAAAAACATATTACGGAAGCTGTTAAAGTCTTAGAAGAGTTTAATATTCATAGTATGATAGCAGCCTTATTATAATAGAAAATCTAATAATAAAAGTTTTACTACTATAAAAAAAGTAACTGTTTAAATGGACGGCACAGTTAACTTTCTCTAGTTAATATTGTTTTACCTCAGTCAATATTACCGTCTTTTGTTTACCTTGCTATGACTGTAGAAGATTAATGCTAAGTAAATATGCAATAATGCAAGCAGTTTTAAAAGCTAGTACTTATTTTGTTTATGCAAAGTGTTTAAAATAAATCAAAATAAGAGCTAGCTATCGTTCCCGAGTCCGTTCGTAAGATTTGTTAAGAAAAAATTAATCTTATGTTACTCAAAGATAGTGGTAGCTTGGTATTTATATAAAAATATTAAAATTATTTCATCAGATCACCTTCATTCATATAAACAAATCGATTATTTTTAATAATGTCAGTTACTTTCAATTCATATTTTATTTTAAAGTAACCTGCCTTTAACTATTTTATTTAACTATTTTAAATGACCTACTTTTTAGCTTATATTATATCTGCATATGTACATAAGTAAGTATAATCTGAAAAGATGATTTACTGAAAAATAACTATCCCCATATGAACGTATATATATTTGAGTTTGTGGAAGTTATCATTTGCGAACAAAATTATTTACTATTTAATTTTTACTTGTTACTTGTAATTAACGACTTAACAACTAAAACGATTGTCTATATTTTATCTATTTACTTACTATAAATTAATAATGCAATTTACCCGAAAGGGGCACATAAAAAATTGTACAAAATAAACCTTTTCAGTATTTGAAAAGTTACATAAGTCAATCAATCTATACATATAATCAAAGTGTAACTGATTGTCTGTTTGTACGTGGAAGATATTTGAGAAAAACTATTACTGCGGGTCTTTATGAACGCAATGTAACCAAACCGATTTGAGTGCGGTTTTCACTAATATAGTGAAAGGCTTACATAATATTTAATATTTGTTTTATTTCAATTAGTTGAGAAATAATAAAGGTATGTTATTTCAAAAAATCACCTAGGAACGAACCCGAGCGAAGCGAGTGTAAGTCGCTAGTAAAACGTATAAAACACACAAGAGTTATATGTAATCATACTCTTGTGCAATGTACCTAGTCCTATAAATAATATAACTTGTCTTCAAATATTTATAACATAGCTACATCGTATTTTCTACAGGTAGAGTCTCATACCTATAGGACTGTTTCATTTATACCTATCTCGTCTATGCTGTTAATCAATTAAAAGCTAGGACTGAACTGTATGCGCTAAATATAACCTGGATCAATAGGTGAATTCAATGACGCAATTATTACCTACTGAGTTTTGCATAATTTATTTCGGCATACATATTTACTTAATGGAGCTAAACAGATTGAAGTTTATTAATATAATTACATACTTTTAATGACTTATTAAGTACATAAAAATATTTTAGCTAAATTACACTGTAGACATAAAATTCGCTTCTATATGAATTTTTCTCATGACTTTCCAATGTTTAGATGCATTCATGTACGTAAAATATTTTTAATAGACACATAAATCTGTTTTCAGTAACCTTTTACACAAATATATAGGTAACCTTAACACTATGCATTTGCATTTTACAAGTACTTGATAGCTAATCTATTGACGGGGCGTTGCAACCCTCTTGAATTGATCGCATGCGGGTGTTATCGACAATGTATCGACTATGAGCCACCACCCACCCTAGGACTAAACCCTGATGTGATAACAAACATCCTAAAATAGCTCTTCTACCAAAGCAATACAGATCAGAAATAGGTACCTATGCCAGATATCTACGAGGGTATGCGCCGATCGATGACCGTCATGGAAAACTACCAACACGAAAAGCCAATTAACTCCTTCATTTGCCCGTATTCTGTGACCTAATTGAAATCATCCAAACATTTTCGTATGCCTCATAAATCGATCGTGTGTCAACTATTGCTATGAGCGAAATACTCTATTGATTTGCAGCGAACATCAATTGTTATTGCAAGATGATAGATGCTCGTACAAGTACAGTTTTTTGATTAACATAATACAAATTAAAAATTAATTACATTACGAATTATGCTGGTTTAACCTTTTTTAATTGAGTTATATATATAGTGATTCCTATTTGGTACAATTTATGACGTTTTTAGGAAATCTACTTGGGAAGAATTGTTACAATTCAAAGCTGTAAATAGTAATTAAAATTATAGAAAAAGTCTTTTATACTTTTATAGGTTTTTTTTTTCAAAATGATAATTTTATAATTCATTGTTGAATTTTATACATAATTGTTGAACAGCTATTATGAAAATAAAATAAATCTAACACTGGGCAATGTAATTAAATGGTATCAGTTGAAAATGTACATGTAATAAGCTAAATAACAGCATTATTATTCACAATTTTAATAGTAGCATTAAACAGCCGCATGTTTTTTAAAAAGAGAGTTGTGACATAAAATTATAAGTAAAGTAAAATAATGATCCCTAAATTTATTTACTCTGCAATAAATGTACCATATTTTTAAGGTTTTTCTTTAGCTAGAGACAATATAAGTAAAGATATAGAAACTGTGACAGATAAAAAAGATACAAGTGACTTAGAGTAGTCAAGTTTTTCATTAAACATCCACAGTAAAAAGTTATAACCTTAGTACTTTAAAGTTTAAAGTTTAAATTATTTTATTGTTTTATTTATAATGCATTTTTTTCTTTTATATTATTACCTCACTTCAGCTTTTTAAAATAAAACCTCGATGAAATTAAAAACCACTGAATACCTAATCATCATTATTAAATCTTCTTTATACGCCGTGAAATTACTTATTCGTAATATTCTGAAAGATTTTGAATAATAAATGAATAAATCATCGTTATAATATTTTCTTATATTAATTGTTTAATTTCTATTAAACTTACTACTTGATATGTAGTAGGTACATATATATTGAATTAATCGATTCAAAATTTGAAACAAGTAACATATTAGCGTAAAAATATACACTATAGTTTCGTTCTTGATAATCAAATATCACAACCGTATTGTAAGCATTCAAATGACACTCAGAGATGAACGTTTACCAAATCTATGTTGGTAATCCATAGAGTCTCAGAGGTGGTCATTTGAAAGGTTGCCACCTCGGGCACACACCTGCACGGCAGACATTCTCGACACGGCAATAGCCGAACTTATCGCTATGCGCTGACGCAACCCAAACAGGATCCACCTCCCAACAAAAAGTTCCACGGCCACTATTTCGAAACTCGTGCGCACCTAAATAGAGAAAGGCATCTATGTGCTTGTACATCATTTGTAGCTCCGCTAGTCGCAACCCACGGGGTACGGGGTGAATGCCCTTAACGTCCTCCGTCCTCCTCAGCCATAGCGCCCTCCCGTTCTAGCATGCGAGAATCCCTCTTCTTTTACTTTGAAAAGAGGGCACGTATTCAACGTCAACGAATAACATTGCACCCTAATACAGTAGAATTAAAGTTGAAATTTATTTGTGTCGATACTTACTGTGTTCGGTTAAGGGTGTGTGCGCACGCGCATTGCGTTTGTATTCAAATGAGGACAGTGCGTTCCGCGCCGGAGAGCACTATGATTGTACTTTTTAAGTCCGTGAGCCGTAATCAGCTACAAGGAAATGAGCATCCTTAGGGGTAGCGAGTACGCTATTGAGGACAGCATCTCGTTAATACGCGGCAATTAAGACTATTAACCGCTATACGTATAATGAATGTGCTAGATTGCCGCCCGTCGTTGTTAATGTTTACAACTTTATGATTTCCTTGTGTTTATTGTTTCATAATTTTTATATTCGTCGTAAATAATATTAATAATATTATATAGCTCTAGTACTTATATTAAACAATTATCTAATTAATGATTGAAGAAAGTACATTAATTGGAAATCAATTGTTATTAGATAAAATATGCGATATTTAAATCACACAGCACTATTAATTGTATTTTTGAGCATCTAAGCAATAACTGAGTGAACCTTGCGACTTCTCGTTCTGCGTTTTCATCAATATCGAGATAGTGTCATCAGGAAATGGTAAATAGCGATGCACATTTTCTTCACCTAACACGGGCAAATATATGTACAGTAAACATTATCTATTGAGGGGAAAAAATGGCGACCCCAGATTCGTAATAGGTATTACCATTGCGTCACAGGGCCGACATTTATCGGAATGTTATTTTTAAACAATATTTTTTTTGGAATTTTTTTCAACATTGCGTCACATAATACTTGTTAGAAGTAATAAATTGATGTATACTATGAATAATTTACTCAAGAATTATTAAATTGACTTCATGTTTTGTAATAATAAACGCGTTATATTCTAACATTGTATTGTAGATGATAATAACAAAATTATAATATATTATTCAGTGTGGGGACTTTACCTATAAAATCAGTTAACACGAAACTAAAAAAATAAATAAAGAAGAAAACCTCTTCATACCTGTAAAAATGTACCTACCAATGTTTTCTATTAGGTATGTATGTTAAAAAAATACTTAAATGTTTACTTAATTTTTACTGTAAGTTATTCTCACTTATCTCTTTCGATATCAATTCGTATATCAATTGGATACGCTTATAGCCTTATACGAAAGGAATCTTTTAAATATGTAATTAAATCAAGATGCATCGTACCAAACATACCGTATTCTGTAGAGACAAACTGAATTAGTTTTCAATGTCCGGTGTATATTAGAATAAGTGCCAGGTGATACCCGACTTATCTCAGAGATCCTGTTGCTCGAGATGAACTATTGATAAAAGCAATGAGTCCCTGCTTGATTTTATGATAGTGATAATTATCATTACCTTTCCATCATTTGGGGTTTCGTATTCCGAAACGAAAAATCTTTATTGTAAAAAAATATTAAGTTCTATCGTATTACATGCGTAATAATTGAGTGAGGTAAGTTTCACATAAATAAACTTAACAATATCAAATTACAAATAATAATAAGTTCTTTAAGCATACGAAGCTTTTAGAAATCTTTACACCTTTTAAAGCATGCGACATGAATATTAGACATTTATGCCTTCGACTTCTCTAATGTCATTTATATGATTTATTAGACCTGTAATAAATCATATTACAATAAAAAAACCATTGTTCAATAATTTGATTAAAATTAATCATGAATATTTTATGTAGCTTATTGACATCTGAAAAAATAACCTGTCCCATAGTCCATACTTACTTTGCCATAGCATTTACAGAGTAAACAAAGTATAAGGTACCTAAAACATTGAGTGTTCTGTATCACTTAACAGTACAAGGTGATTGGCTAAGGTAAAAGTAAGTAAATTTCTTATTTATTAGTACCACCTTATTAATACCACAATATTAATTTTGTCGACAGCAAATATGATAAATATTTCTTAAAGAAACTATGAAATGCAAAGATATTTGGAGATTTTTAGTTAATAAGGCGTGTTAAAACGAAAATATTTTTACGTATCTCCTTTCATATACTTATACCTTCCAAATTTGAACTATAAAGTATTAATAATCTTCAGAAACAAAGATCGGTGCAGTTGCATAGTGCAGTGTCACATACAAACATACTGTTAATATTGTTTTTATTAGGAATGCAATGCAACGGCATCACGTTGAATGAATCAACGCTAAGCTGACATTGAAATCTGTCCCACGTATACCGGTTGGCAAATTGCAAACAATTTTTATTCTTACTTACATATTTCTATAATATGTTTTCGATAAAAACATCAAAATTTTCTAACGATAAATTGTTGATGAATTTTATAGTTTTTTATTAACCTTTTTTAATTTTAATTAAGACTAGTCCTTGCATTTTCATATCCATCTATTCAAGCACTCATTTATATCTGTTAATGTCTACCGCAATAAAGAGGAGCATCCGTCTGCCTTCGTCGTATAACTTATCTAGGTATGTACGTGCTAAACATCAAGAGCCTAAAACATCAACATACAAACTCAAGCTCGTATTTAATATGTTATACAAAAGTTACTGAAATATTATAATTAAATAGGATACGTTTACGTTCTGTTATTTTATTTATAAATATAGAGAAACAGAAATTATTTTCTATCAGAGGTTTCGTTTGAAAAGACTTTTCTTTCTTTTTTTCCTAAGATATTTTTCACAGGTAGTGAAAAATGTCTTAGGCATAAAAAAATAAAGTATTTTATTGATAAGCTCAAAATTAAATTAAAATCGACCTACTGTGGCGATTAAAAGCATCCAGGGTAAGTCCAGGACATAATCATTAGAACAGGTCTTCCAAATTCAATCAATCCAAGAAAAATTGGAACATCTTTATAAACTTTCACATTTATATTATTAATTGATCATGATAATACTTATCAAGTATCTATTTCTTTTATGGCCACAATTTTATAGCCATTTCATTTCATACTTATTATATGCTATAAGCATTTTCTAGAATCACTTTCCTATTATTGAAACTTTATGGGTGTGACGTAAATAATACTTATTCAAGCTTAGGACTTCCCTGCAAATTCAAACGCTTTATATTATCTATTATTTTAAAACAATTATTATTATTAATTTTATTATTAACTATTATATATTATAGATAAATAGGCAAAGACAAAATAGTTCAGCATCTTTTCCTCCTCTGTTTGTCAATCGATTTTTTTTGTTTAAATTTTGTTTTGTATACAATAGCTTTTGACAAGATTTAGTATGATCAATAAAAAAATAGTTTTTTTGAAGTTATACTTCTTTTGGCACGTTTGGAAAAATATGAGACATCCAAAAAGCGACATGATGAAGGTAACTGCATTTCTTTTACAAACAGAGAGTTCTGACATACAGGATGAAATCTTTAGCTATTTTTGTTCTGTTACGCCAAAGAAGTATAATTTACGTACGTATTATTATTTTATTTTATTGGGTGTGGTGCCGAGGTCAGCTCTAGCTACGTCGACCAGTTATGGTCCATTGTAGCTCCCTTTGGAATGAATTAAAGTTCTCCGCTTAGTCCTGTTGACTCCAGGAACTTCCAGATTTTCTCAGCGTACCTACGTAAGCACAAACACTTTTTTTTATAAGCATAAGTTTTTAAATTGTATTCATTTATGTTTTCCACAAATTTTCTATAATGATTATGGTCAAATTTCGATCACTGGGTGAACACTATTGGTAAAAATTACTTACTCGGTGGCTAATGTATGAAAAATTATTTCGTTCGTGTAAGGTACGAAAAAAAATGTTCAACCCCCAAGTTTCTAAATCCTGAGGTTCTATTATCTATATGTATATTAAAGTGGCATTAAATCAGTTTTCTCTTTTACAGATGCAGATGAAATCAATGCAATACTTAGAGACAGGGATTATATTTTTTCTAACAAATAGGAAAAAACTTACCTACATCATAATGTTATATATACACGTCTGACGATATTAATACTCGTATATCTTGTGCAACATGACGTAACAATATAATTGTAATTAACACAAAGAAGAAATAAATTTCAAATATCAATTAACGAATATCCAACGTAGTAGTAACATAACAAACTTAATACGAGTTTACAAAGTTTAATGATCTAGTACATTAGACACTTTAAGTTTCTTCTGCTGCTTCTTTCGTAAATTGCAACAGTAAAATAATACATATATTTCATTCAATGCCAATGGTAGTCAATGTATAATGAGTTTAAACTTCAATTGCTCCAGAAATTAAAGACAAAAATACAAACAGATGACACAAAATAAAACTTTTTAAAATATATCAGGAACTAATCGCTGCATTCTTAATATACTTACACATATACCTATTATAATTCTGAGTCGAATCTGTACATAATTATTTTTTTTGGAAAATCTTTTTGACATAGTTATTATTATGGACACACAAGCGGAATATACAATTTTTAGAATTTTTGTCTGTCTGACTGACTGGGAACGCATCACGAGAAATCCAGTGGACAGATTTTGATCAAATTTGGTATGATGACAGCTGGTTATCCGGTTCAACATATAGGATACTTTTTACTGCGGGAAAATATCTCATCTCTGAGAAGTCTATACTAACCGTTAAAATGCATCATGCTAGTTTGATTTATCTTAAACCTGGTTAACAATTTGACATTGGTATTCGAATCAAAAAAAGAATTTAGTTCACGTGGCTAAGACTTTTTTTAATGTGTCATTTAGCTTTAATATGTGGATACAACATATAAGAAAATTAAACGGGTATATTGACAAATAAATATTTTAATATAGTTCGTATGCGCTTATTTACTTCTCATTATGTGAAAAAAATAAACTACCATAGTCTCCAACTATATATCTACATAGTTCCTACCTAGTAAGTTTAAATTTCAAACTTTGAACATAAGTATATATATTTTTAATACTAAATAAAATTCTCTTCTCTCATATTTAAGCTATACCTACCTATATTATATAACCTATAAAACCTTATTAATTATTACATAAGCCTACTACCTAAAATAATTTATATTTTTATCTCACAAAGTGTATAAAATTAAAATACTAAAAGCGGAAGATGAGATAGAAAAAGCGTGGAGCAATAAATTAAAAAAAATACCTTTTTAACCGCACCTAAACATAATAATATATTCGAAGCACCTGCTTGTAACTTTTATGCAGTTAGATAGATACCTATATAATATAACTTATCCTATAAAAATTAAATGCTACATTTCGTTACTGTCTCAGAATTAAATAATAATAGCTTTCTCTTAAAATATAAGACTATTGCAAGTTACCTTAGAAGTTATATTTTAGTAGTATCTGGTAGTAATTAATATAGCCTGTATCTATTTAAAAACGTGTAAACTAACATTTACCCAGTAGCAAACACATCAAAGCTATGTGTAGGCGTCATGACCTTCGCAAATCCTGACTCGTCTCTTGTTTTCCTATCATTAATACTGTCACTATATACAATATTGAACTCTATGGTTACATAAAAGGCTATATATAAACTTTTCCCCTTTAGACTCTTTTACATTACATTGTTGAGCTTGTAATAACAGAATAAAATAACTACTAGATTATATTTCCTAATATAGGTATGTATGTACTTAACACGTTCGGGCCAGCAACGTCTCATGACGGCAAAATTGGAAATTAAATAATTGACACAACGTTTAGTCACGTCTACTTTAAACGTGCATTTATTCGCCCTACGTTTCATAACGTCAGGAGTCAATATGATATTCTACTAAAGAGGTATTTGCGCCGCATCGTTTGGAAGTTTCAAAAGTCTACTGCCGCAACGAATCAACTTTTAGTGGCATTTTGCTAACATCCATCACGCGCGCACATGCTCACATACGCATACCCACAACGTCCGTACACGTCGCGGGGAGTAGCGACGCAGCTAGCTTCTGTCGTTCTGCGCCGCATCAAGAGGAGCGCGTGCTGCGCGAACGTCGCTCAACCGTATTGAAGTGAACGATAAACCGTAAGATTTTTATAATATGTTTATTTTTAATAATAATTATAAATAAGTGTGTATATTTAAATATATATTACATTTATTTTTATATAATTATAATAATTAGTTGATATATTTTAATTTTGATATTGTTTTAGATGGATAAAAAGCGTGTCTACAATAAGGGGTTTCTGAAGGTATTTGAAGATTCTTCGTCTTGGGAAGTTACTCCTGATTCTTTCAGTGATGATGGAGAGTACGATACTGACAAGGATTACGATCCAGAATCCATAAATACCGATAGCGACGTAATTCATCCACAGCAAGGGTCCACAGTAATGGGGATAGAACTCCCCCTTGCGGACATCCTCTTGCTGTGGATATATAGATAGCTGTATCGTGGAGGGCTAGTTTTGCTTTTCTGCTAGTGAGCATAGATTTCACCTACTTTACCGTTGTTGGGTCGACATTTTTAGTTATCAACCCATTTACCAACAGCGAAGTAGAAGAGTTATCAAAAGCACCTTCGATATCTAGAAATGCACATAGTGCTATTTCCTTGTCTTCTAACGCCTTTTCCACTTGGTCTATAAGACTTGTAAGGGCAGTCTCGGTTGATTTGCCTTTACGATATGCATGTTGGTTAAAGTGGATTGGACTTTTAGTCAAGACTTCATCTCTTATATACCTATCCAGTACCTTCTCCATTGCTTTGAGTAAGAATGAAGAGAGGCTTATTGGTCTAAAAGACTTTGGCTGGCTATAGTCTTTTTTACCAGTTTTAGGTATAAATATGACCCTGACATGGGTCCATATATCTGGTACATATCCCCAGGCGAAGCTCGCTCTGAAGATTTATATATTCAGGTGGGAAAGGAGGATGTTCACCCCTTTGCTGCAGTAAGATTGGTGGTATCCCGTCTTCCCCTCTCGCCTTGTAGGGCTTAAAGGAGTCTACGGCCCACCGAACATGGTTGGGTCTTATGATCTTGGCAGCTTTGCACCAGTCCTCACTGCGAGGTCTATGATAGCCTGCCTGCTGATTATTAATATTATCCAAGAGACACCCAGGGAAGTGTGCCGTGGCCAGCAACTCGAGGGTCTCTTTCTCTGTAGTTGTGAAGGAGCCGTCTTCCTTCTTGAGAAGTCCGATAGGATTAGGTTTGGTTTTAGAGAGAAGTTTGTAGAGTCTTGCTACTTGTGGAAGACTTTTGATTTCCTCACAGAGCTTCCTCCACGATTCTCTTTTAGCCCTCCTAATCTCTTTGTTGTAGTCTGTTAGAGCTTTCCTATAGATCTTCCAGATAGTTTACCGTTGCTTGTAGCTGAAGAGGTTTACCCAACAACACGCATCTTGTCACCAGCGCCACTGACTGCAGAAAAGTGCGATCAGCCGCACGCTCCCACTCATTTGCCATCACATGAAGAGATAGAAATGGAGAAGCACTCATCACCACCACCCTCATCAAGTCCACTAAGGGTGGAAAACAACCCGATGCCCGGAGCTTCTCACGATCACAATCGTAATCGAGAAGCACTGACAGATAAGCTACGACGACCAAAGCAACGGACACCTTCTCCAATTAAAAATTGGGAAGACTCTCTAGCAGATATAACAATGTTTTACTTTGAAAGTACTTTTACTGAGGTTACCAATTTGAACTTGGCCCAAATGCTTTAGTCGTAGACGTTTTCGATAAAATATTTCCACCACATATGTGGTATGGAAGGGCAACAAGAAACTCACGCAATTACCGTTACAAAGATACAGATTCCGAAGAAATCAAAAAGTAAATGTCAACGTGATAGGACTTTGATAGTCGTTTTACATAAGCATAATTAACTTTCAGTAACGCAACGTCTATGAACGTCTACGTAACTAAACGTTGCTCTTAGGTTTCTATACCTTATATTGACTGTATGCGACGCAGCGTTTATTAATGTCAACGTGATTTGACGTTGTTTTCTAGCTTATGGTAAATACTCAAACTATATGTGACACAGCGTTATAAAACGTCGACGTCTCTCAACGTTTGTGTCGCATCAAAAATTAATCTTGCACACATGAAAAGCACAACGTTTATCAACGTAAATCCAATTTGTATGGGGAAACGGTGTGTCACAATGCGAGAATCTTCTTACGGCGGCGCTGGGCCGAACGTGTTAATATGTATCTTTTATTTTTTATGTAACATTTTATTTTTATATGTATGGCTATATGTTTTGAATCAGTCATTTTAAATTAAAGAGAAACAAATAGTATATGAAAACATTTTATGTTTATTTTATTTTTTTACAAGTGTCTCTACATTTTCACGTGGACAAATATCAACAATTTAATTTATTACTACTTACGTTTTAACGTTTAGTATATATATAGATTTCTCAGAGATGAAGTATTTTCCCGCAGTAAAAAGTATCCTATATGTTGACCTGGATAACCAGCTATCATCATACCAAATTTCAACGAAATCCGTCCAGTAGTTTTTCCGTGATGCGGTAACAGACAGACAGACAAAAATTCTAAAAACTATAGATTCGGCCTCCGTATCGATAATAATGTTTATATAAGACTTTTCAAAAAATATTTAATGTACAGATTCGGCTTAGTTACAATTTTATTATGCCTATAGATAAATATTATTTTTTTCGGTTATTGCGGT
Source organism: Brenthis daphne (assembly GCA_947093115.1). Lineage (NCBI taxonomy): Eukaryota > Metazoa > Arthropoda > Insecta > Lepidoptera > Nymphalidae > Brenthis > Brenthis daphne. The sequence goes on along the minus strand of OX352472.1, from coordinate 17,181,857 downwards.
ATTTAGAACAAAAATATGATCGTTAGATACCGTTGCATAATATATCATTGCGCGGGAGCATCACTCCCACCCAGCAGCGTCTCCTGCGCATGGTACAATAAAATATTTCTTTTTATGTCTCCCTCGTGTACAGCGATTGCGCAAGGTGCATTCCGTGTTTACGCCTTTCGGGCAGTACCCCCAGTGAGGAAGTCGAAAACGTGTTTCGCCTATTATCAGTCGAGTCAAGTTCAATATCGACTGATCTATCGCAGTCTTCCAAATACAGAAGAAATTTCCGTTTTTAATTCGAATTTTAATTGTATTTCGTTAGGATATAAATAAACAGTGGAAAGCAGAAAAATTTAAAATTTTAATAGCTGTTAATAAAGCTGTATTTAATTTATTTATAAAAAAAGAGACTGAATATCTCATTACTTTAAACTATTAATAGTATAGCAACTAGTCAAAGATATTCTCTCACTCAAAGATATTTATACTTTACTAAATGGTTATTTTGACATTTAATGAATGGACTAACAAGACATAAACAAATTAATTGGTTTGATTGTAATTTATTGATTTGAAAAATATGCTAAATTTCTGAACGTTAACAATTTCACGTAGGTCTTATAATTTTTTATTCCAAAAACTAATAAGTTACTTAAATTAGAAAACGTTAAAAAAACTCTTGTTAAATGCAGGCTTCATATTTTTCTCGGGACAAATTGCTGATTTGATTAATAAATACCTAGTGGATGCTTATTATAACTTGAAGTGGTAATTTCGTATTTAAGTCTATGAAATTATGAGCAAAACTATTTTTTGCTATCTCACTTAAGACTTTAAAATGTTGGCTGTTGGTCGGACTGTATAATTACTTCCGTTATAGCTTTCGAACATTTTATAACAAGTTCCCTATCAACAAGCTACAGTATCTATTTTGTCTACTGTCATAAATTATTAATAAATTTTAGTTTGAAATATTTTTATAGATTATTATTTTTTACTTATGCAATAAAAAAGCTCCTACATATTGAACGACCCTTAATTATTATAAACTAAGCGATGAATAGTCCATAATAAAGGATTCAAATAAATATTTGTACGAGTAAGTATACTATGTGTATAAACAGCGAAAACTGAGCACTACTCTTTTTTATTTAATACTATAACGATATATGTATAAAGCTATAATATACCAATATTATTATATAAAAACTACATACCATACATATGTATATTACTTAGACTTATTTTTGCAGGCAACACCTGATCAACTAAAAAAATTGTACCGACTTTATAAATAGTTTTAATTAACAAAATATAATTCACAAAGGAGCAACTACTAATTTATTGACATAGAAATGCTCTACGTGTCTGTTATTCCAATAGCGAAGTATCATCATGTCTCTATTTTTGCTCTTTTTGTTTTGTCAAAGTCGCGCCCGTCGCAGTCACGAACTAGACCACGGTGTGATCCACGTAATATGCATTGCAAGTGAAAACCGCGAAAGTTAACATTTTTTCTTTTTACTGTTTTAAAAGATTACAATGCAGTTATTACAAATACTTCGGAACCTTCAAAATCATCTTATAATAAATACAATGGAACTCGTTTATTTTGCGACACTATTGTTGGCCTATAATAATGTAATATCATAAAATATATGTAATATCATAAATCACTCTATGAATGTATAATAAATATTATTTGGTATAGATAATAATTATAAACTTATTTAAAAAAATATTAAACTAATTTAATTAAATAAAGTGATTTTGTTGATCCTGTTATTGAACTATTTTAAGTCAATTGATTGTCTCGGGTAGTTAATAAAAATGTGACACTGTCCTAATATAGTTCAGTTCTTAATCAACTTTTGTAAAATAAGGAATAAGAAAAGTGATTGTGTAAGTGTTGAAACGTGAGAGTAAATTCACTAAGTGCAAGTAACGTGTTTTATTGAAAAAAAATCGCCAACCCAGAAGTTAGTGCCAACATTTCAGAAGTGGGATAAGGTAACAGAATTTTTTTTTTTCTTTTGCTTACCTGCCAAGCCTACAAATATTTGTACATAATATAAAATTAGAAAGTTACTTTATATGAATTTAAAAATATATTGTATAATATTCCAGTAAAAATATCAATTGTGTTTATGAAATATACATAAAATTTTTGTCTTTATTGTTTTTCGTTTTTCTGTTGTTTTGTTGGATAAAATAACGTTGTTAATACGTGATACGGTGTATAATGTGTATAACCTTTGTCAGTCTAAACTTTTACTTTAAATTGTTGTTGTACAAATGATGTGTCGAAAATATTTCAACAGTGAAATGGGAAACGATGAGAGCCCCAAGGCGTCAGTGGATCGGCGATCGCGGAGTAGATTGAAGTCCACTAGAAGTCAGCGTCGTGGTGATAGCAGTCGCAGTGTGCGAAGCCATGCGAACCACCATCACCAGACCCGCAGTGGTCGCTCGCCCAGCCGACGGTCGCGCAGCCGTATGTGTGTACAGTCACGCAGTCGCGCTGATCATCGCAGGCACAGTCGTGCCAACTACCGGACGCGCAGCCGCAGCAGCCACCGATCGCTAAGTCCTACCAGTCACCGTTCACGCAGCCGACCTGTACACAGCAGGGCCGTGCAGCGTGGCCCTACTGAAACCAGCCAGATGCAACGGCAACAACAGCAAAGGTCTCCCCGACAAGTTTTAACACCAGACAGGTTAGTGCCAGAAACCTTGTCAAATAGTGGAAATGTTACTCTTACACAGTTAATACAAGCATTACAAACTATAGGGAAAAATAATAGTAATGATAGACTACAGACACAAAATACGCTTCCAGACTTTGATCCCTCCCGTAAAGAACAGACCATTGATATGTGGTTGCACAAAGTAAATGAGTGTGCAGTTATTTATGACTGGACTGACAAACAGACAACTCACTATGCACTTCCAAAATTGAAGGGTACTGCTCAAAAGTGGTATGAAGGTCTCAATACTGTAATGTTTACGTGGAAGGAATGGCAAGATAAACTGCGCCTGGCTTTTCCTAACGATGATAACTATGGGCGATTACTCTCGACAATGTTAGCCAAACGTGCTAGGTTTAACGAATCTCTCGAGGATTACTTCTATGACAAAGAAGTTTTATTGAATCGTTGTGGCATTGAAGGGAAGAAAGCGGTAGATTGCATTGTATTTGGAATTGACGATCGTACTGTAAGGTTAGGAGCAGAATCGGCTCGATTTGAAACACCAGAACAATTGCTTCCGTTTCTTATAAGTACTAGGGGTACTAGTAATGTTAATGATAGAAAACGCGTTCGAAATACTGATTCAAGTGTAAGTAGGGATGATATCCGACGGGATCGCGTAATAATATGCTTTAATTGCTCACAAAGGGGTCATTATAAATCTCAATGCCCTAGCCCAATTATAAAATGTACTAAATGTTTACGTTTCGGACATACTTCGGATAAATGCGAGAATGGTAGCAAGACTTTAGTAAATACCAATAGTAAACTTACATCTAATTCCGTCATGCTTGTAGCTGGTATTAACGCGAACTGTCATAAGTATTATAAAGAGGCTATTGTAAATGGTATTTTAAAAACATGCTTTATTGATTTTGGTAGCGCAGTAAGTCTTATTAGAATGTCAGATGTAGAAAGTTTAAATGTCGAATGGATTCCTGATAATTCGATACCACCTCTGATAGGATTTGGCAACTCAATGGTTAAACCAATAGGTAAATTTTTGGCTACAGTTAAAATTGATCATGCTAGTGCTTTGGTAGAACTGATTATCGTACCGGATGAAGTACTGAAAGAGCCGTTGCTAATTGGTAGATCATTTACTGAACAACCTCACATAATGGTTGAAAAGGATAATGTAATGTTGAAAATATTCTCAAATGAAATAGCACCAACACGTATTAAGTATAACCTTAATTGCTCCAAAGATACGATAATTGACGGACTGACATTAGTAGAATTTAGCACAGACCCTTCATTTACGGGCGACGTTTATATTGAGGGCAGCAATAGGTTCAAAAATGGGGAAGAACACTATCTGGTACAAGGATTGTTTTCCATTGTCAATGGTCTAGGTATAGCATTGGTGAAAGGGAATAGTTCGCGAACATTTATTATTAAACGTGGTACAGTAATAGCTAGGTGTATTCGAGCTGAGCCACTAAGTAATAATAATAAGCCTGACGTTCTCCGAATAGACGTACCTACATCTCCGCGTAGTATTAGCAGTAATGAAATAATGTCCGATGGAACGCTAAGTACTAAAACAATTAATTCATTAATACTCTTGCTTAATAATTACAGACAGTGTTTTGCTTTTAATCTACAGGAACTTGGGAAAACTGATTTAGTAAATATGTCCATTAAATTGAAAGACGATGAGCCAGTAGTGTACAGACCTTATAGGTTACCTGTTTGCGAAAGGAATAAAGTGCGGGAGTTAGTTAACGAATTAGTCGACTGCGAAATAGTGCGACCTTCGACGTCACCTTATGCTAGTCCCATAGTCGTTGTTAAAAAGAAAACTGGTGAGGTACGCCTATGTGTCGATTATAGGGCCCTAAACAGAAAAACGTACAAAGAAAATTTTCCTTTACCCCGGATTGACGATCAATTAGATTCATTAGCAGGATATCAATATTACACTGTCCTTGATTTAGCTTCTGGTTATTACCAAATAAGTATAAACGAAGAAGATCGTTACAAAACTTCGTTTGTCACGCCAGATGGGCAGTTTGAATTTAATAGGATGCCCTTCGGGTTAGCTAACGCACCGGCAAATTTTATGCGTATGATCAATTTAGTTCTGTCTAGTGCTAGGGATATAGCATCGGCTTATATGGACGATATAATTATACCCTCAAATTCAATAGAAGAAGGATTAAGTAAGTTAGAAAAGGTTTTGCAGTTATTGTCGAACGCAGGATTAACATTAAAATTATCTAAATGCTATTTCTTTAGTAAATCTGTAGATTATTTAGGTTTTGAGCTTAGTAAGGATGGCATTAGGCCAGGATCAAGAAAAATTCAGTCAGTCAAAGAATTTCCAGAACCTTGTAATTTGCATACTGTTAGACAATTCATTGGGTTATGTAGTTTCTTTAGGCGGTTTATCAAAAATTTTTCGAATATTGCTAAGCCATTGACAAGTCTTTTAAAAAAAAATTCTAAGTGGGAATGGGGTTCTGAGCAGAAAACAGCATTTAACACTCTTAAAGAAATTTTACTGCAAAAGCCAGTTTTAAAATTGTACGATCCTAGTGACGATACCGAGTTGCATACGGATGCCAGTAAATTAGGTATTGCTGGGATCCTTATGCAGCGCGGGAGAGATAACCTACTCAGACCCGTTGCGTATTACAGTCGACAAACGACCATTTATGAACAGCACATGACAGCATACGAACTTGAAACTTTAGCTCTGGTCGCATCATTACAAAGATTTCGCGTTTACTTAATCGGTGTCAGTTTTAAAGTTGTTACAGACTGTAATTCCCTTCGAGCGACATTTTTAAAAAAAGATTTAATACCGCGAGTGGCCAGATGGTGGATAACAATGCAAGAGTTTGATTTTTCTATAGAATATCGGCCAGGTAAAACGATGAGTTATATTGATGCTCTTAGTAGAAATCCGCCACTTATGAATAAGGAAAATAGTGAAACAGTTATGGTAGTTGAGGAATCTGATTGGTTAAGTACTGTACAGGAATCTGATTCAGAAATACAGCGGATAGTTTCGATTTTAAAAGACCCAGGGTCGATTCGTATTGCCGATATCACGAAAAATTATGTATTACGTAATAATAGGTTATTCCGTGTGACTGATCAGGGTAATAAATGGGTAGTGCCAAAGGGTGTACGCTGGCAAATCCTTAAACAGTGTCACGACGATATCGGGCATTTCGCGTTTGATAAAACTTTAGCAAAAGTTAAAGAAACTTATTGGTTCAGTAAAATGCGCCGTTTTGTCAAAAAATATGTAGAGTCATGTTTAGAATGTGCTTACGTAAAAGCCTCTTCCAACAGAAAACCACCATTAAATCCGATCCCAAAGGTAGACTCTCCATTTGCCACTTTGCATTTAGATCATGTAGGGCCGTTCGTAAAGAGTTCAAAGGGGAACACTCATTTATTAGTAATCATTGACGCGTATACTAAATTTATAATTATCAAAGCAGTAAGAAGTACTAAAGTTTCTATAGTTATTGATAAATTAAAGGAATATTTTAGTATTTTTGGTATGCCGAATTTATATCAGATCGTGGGTCTTCATTCACAAGTAACAAATTCAAAGATTTCCTGCACGGATTAGGTATAAAACAGATATTAAACGCAGTTTCAACACCTAGAGCGAACGGGCAAGTGGAAAGATACAATCGTACGTTGCTAGATGCGTTGACTGCTATGTGTAACGGCCAAGATGAAAAGAAATGGGATGTATATGTTCCAGGTGTACAGTGGGGCCTTAACAATACTCATAATAAGGGTATAGGAACGACTCCCGCGAAAGCTCTCTTTGGTACCACATTGGTCGGTTTTACTGAGAATAGGGTAAAGTCCCTCTTGGGTGACAATAACGAAATAGACTCTAATAAAGTAAGTGACATTCGTGATAAAATTAATGAATATATTTCCACATACCAAAGCAAAAGCAAAGAACTATATAATAAGAATTCTGTACAGCCTAAAATTTTTAAAATTGGAGATTTGGTTAGCGTTGCGAGAGAAATACAATCGTCAGGACAAAGCCGTAAATTAGTTCCAAAATTTCAGGGCCCATATCGTATAGCCTCAGTATTAGGGAACGATAGATATGAGATTGTAGATACACCTCTTACACGTAAGGGCAATCGTAAATATACTTCTGTAGTCGCGGTCGATAAATTAAAACCGTGGCTAAGTTATAACAGACCTGATGAGATTGAATCTAGTAACGATGATAATATTGAAGATTCTAATTCTGATTGTTAACCCTAAATCAAATTTCGTTTATGACTGTTATAATAAATGGTTTTAATTTACTGTTGATATTAGTATTCTAAGGAGCTAAGTTAATATTTTTAAAGAATTGTGAATGAATATCTTTAGAATAACTAATCGATAGTTCTGTGTTAATTATTAAAAGACTATGAAGCATACATTTGTTGTTAATTATTTAAATTGGGCAGTATGGACCCTAACAGTCGAACAGTATTCAGTGCAGAAGCGGCCTGTTGCTGTATTTTTAAAATTAATGAAAGAGATTAGTTGTACAGGGTAGAAGCAACCCTTATGAATGTCAGTGTTCAGTGCAGAAGCGGCATGTCACTGTTCGTGTGTCGTATTCAGTGCAGAAGCGGCCTGTTACGATACATTTGAATGGGTAGAAGCGGCCCTAACGATTTTGATGTGTTGTTGCTGCGATTGTCAATTTTTTTTGATGTATTTAATCATGAAATGATGTATAAATGTTATCAATACGGTTTTTATATTTACAAATGTATTGTATTCTATATTGTTATGATAAAAGTTTTATTGGCAGAAGCGGCCCTTGAGATTTTTATGATTAGTTGTCATCATGTTTGATTTTATCAATTTTGTGATTTTTAATAATTGGATATTTATTGTTTTACATAATATATTGTTGAACAATGTATAATTGGAAACTATTAAGTTAAATATTGTCAAACTATGTAAGTTACATGAGCTACATTAATCAGTATAAATACATAATATAGCCTACACGAGGACGCGTAGATTTGGTCGGATGGCCGAATGTTGGCCTATAATAATGTAATATCATAAAATATATGTAATATCATAAATCACTCTATGAATGTATAATAAATATTATTTGGTATAGATAATAATTATAAACTTATTTAAAAAAATATTAAACTAATTTAATTAAATAAAGTGATTTTGTTGATCCTGTTATTGAACTATTTTAAGTCAATTGATTGTCTCGGGTAGTTAATAAAAATGTGACACTGTCCTAATATAGTTCAGTTCTTAATCAACTTTTGTAAAATAAGGAATAAGAAAAGTGATTGTGTAAGTGTTGAAACGTGAGAGTAAATTCACTAAGTGCAAGTAACGTGTTTTATTGAAAAAAAATCGCCAACCCAGAAGTTAGTGCCAACACTATGAAAATGAATTTACAACGAAAATCAATCATTTCTGATGTCTGTGAAACAGCAGGTACCGGCCTCAATTTACCCCACTGTCAATGCAGTTTCCATTCGCAATCAGAATTCGCAAAAAGTTGTGAACGGGGCTACGAGCGGGCTGCGATATCGACTATCTTTGCTAATAGCCACTATAAGAAGAGCTGTAATCTCCGTCAACGATCCCCCTTTGGGACACCAAGATAGAAGTAGCGCGGGATGGCGTGGAGGTCATTTTTACTGGTGTGAATTTAATGACATTTGTTGGTCGGAGACGGAGAACGGTTTAAAGTATTGAGAAGTTCTTGTGATGAGCGCTTGCACACCGTTATCCTATTTCCTCCCTCTTAGTTTGAAGCCAGTTATTATAAAGTTCTAGCGTGCATACGCCATTGCCTTTAGAAATTAGGCATAATGATTCTTCGCGCCTTTGCAACTGTAAAAGCTTACAATTAGTTACTTTACGTTCTGTGTGCCAGATATGGCAAGAATATGTGTAAAATACTAATTACTTCCTGAATAACATTTAACACTATTTTGTTTTTATATTTTATTAGATTTTCCTTTATATATGACTATCTTTCCTAGTGATTCTCCCGTGACGATGATGTGAACCAAAAATTAAAATAAACCTGCGATAAAATCCATATAAGATAGATTTTTTTTATTTCATTTTATTAATTAGTAACGACATTACTAATTTTAGTGCATATCTTTATATGCACTATAATAATAATGAACTTTATAACAGAAGATTATGACGAATCGTTCTCTTTTAATAGTTACATCATTAAGTCACTAGATTTTTCCATAGCCTTTGCCCCTTTATCTTACTAGTATTTTTATCACAGTACCTAAGGGATATCTTTAATCGGTGTGGTCTATATATTTTAATATTTATTGTTAACTAGCGACTTGCTCCCGCTTCGTTTGAATGCGTCCCAAGGGATGAACCGCTTAGGTACGTTACATGACAAAAATCCAATACATTTTTTAGCCATGGCCTTCGCGGGACAAATCACCAAACACCAAGTTTAATCGAAATCAGTTGAATAGTTTAGGAACGTTTAGACGTAAAACATATAAAGAAACAATCATTTTACTTTATACAGACAATCTATTATAGGTAATTAAAAGTTCATAATCTAACGTTCTTGTAAACCAAATTCCTCACGTATCAATAGTGTTATCAAAAGCTGAATTCTATGTCATTCACGTAACTATTTTATTATTATTGAAAATGAAGAGATGAAAGAAATATGCATTTTTTTTAAATAAAATATTGATGCTTACAATTACAAAATAATATAGTGCCTATAATGTTTTTGGAATCTTATATAAATACTATTTCTGAGGATTACTTAACAATAAATACATGCTTTTACCAAGAAAACTTTAACCCCTCTTTAAAAATTACACAAATGCGGCAGTACTACTTACACTTCGTAGGAAAACTATAAAATGCATACACGTTTCCAATGGAGAGCGATGAGACGGGGGCGTAGCGGAGTGCGGCGGCGGGCGGGGGCCAGTCGACACACTTTCTGAAGGGCTCTAAAACCACGGCTTTTGTGGCCACCTTTATGAGCCATCTATTATTCGTGGACCTTTGATTTATCACAAACAGCTAAGGCTAGTTTTTGTGAACTATTTCCTATTTCCTTTCCATATTTCAGATTCCTAACGACACTGATATTACGTATGCTATTTGATTATAGAGTAGGCACAGACTTTATTCTATACTGATAGAACAGTGTATAAATAAACATATAATTTCAGGACGAGGAAAATAAGAACACAGTAAACCAATGCAATAAGCTTTATATTATCACTTTTTACTTTATAAGTTTTACAATGTCACTTCAATTTTCGTATTTCCATATAATATAACAATTAAATGTAGTTTTAACGATCACTTTATATCACTACTATTTAACCAATCACAGGAAAACTTTATCTTTTACTTTTTACACATAAGTTTACCACTAATTTGATCAATAAGTTTACCAGCATAAATTCAATATTATTTTAACAACGATTACTTATCTTTTCTGGCGTAATGCACGTCTGTCCAAAAACTAACTCTTCCAACGGTTACCTTACGCTTTTATATCAATCAGCCGGAAGTGAAATTTTAATTATTTTTATAAAATCATCCTAAAAATCAGTTAAGTATCCATAATTTATAATTTAATTTTATAAAATTAAACAATAGTATTTCAGAATTTTTAAATGTAATAATATAATTATGAACTTCTTACTATTTGATTTATTTTCAAGCAATCATTTATAAGCATATAATTACAAAATTAGTAACTCGAAAAATATGTTTAATTTTAAGATATTGACTGTTAAATTATTATATTTTAATATTTCTTTAAAAGTATAATCAATAGATATTCCATATTAATTTGGAGAAGTCAAATATTTCCTGTTAATGTATTAATGACTTTTAATGAAAATATTATTATTCATGATTTCTAATTATGTATATTATTTTATTATGTACAATTTTACTACTCCGTCTAAGCCTAGTCTAACAGTTCGTCCATCCTGACGAATATTTGCGACCTCGCAAATGAGCAAAAGGTTTAATAATTTCAAATTTTCTTTATTATCAGATCTTAACTTAATACTGGTATTCCAAAATGATATTTCTTCGATTCAAAAATATATATTTTTTTTTGGCATTAAATTATTATTATTATTATTTTTTTTTTACTGAACGTCATGAGTCTACTACCAGTTCGGAAGGAAGAAGCCTCAGACCTGAGAAGAACTGGCGAAAGAAACTCAGCGGGACTAATATTATTTCATTATTATTATTACTAATACTCAAAGTAACCAATAAAAGTAACAAATAAAAGATCCGTGACTCAACAATATCAGAAATATTAGTAGCAACTTCATCATCTAAGCTATTAATGGACCATCAACAACAAAACTATTAGTGGCCCATCAACACCTAAAACTATTGGTGGCCCAACAACACCAAAACTATTGGTGGCCCAACAACACCAAAACTATTGGTGGCCCAACAACACCAAAACTATTGGTGGCCCAACAACACCAAAACTATTGGTGGCCCAACAACACCAAAACTATTGGTGGCCCAACAACACCAAAACTATTGGTGGCCCATCAGCACCCAACACTATTAGTCGTCCATCAACACCAAAGCTATTGGTGGCCCAACAACACCAAAACTATTGGTGGCCCAACAACACCAAAACTATTGGTGGCCCAACAACACCAAAACTAGGGATGTAACGATACATGTTTTTTTTCGATACGATACCGATATTGATGGCTTAGTAGATAAGTGCTTCGTGTATGTTAAACAAATTTGAAGGAAGTTATTAAGATATTGACACCACATATTAGACATAGACATACAACTATCTCTCTTCAAAGTTATTTCATATATATGAAACACCATATGTATGTATTTAGGTCCTAAAGACTGTGAAGGAAAAATACTTAATTAATAAAAATTCAGTAATGAGAATGAAAAAAAAAACATTTATTAGTTTCAAACAAAATCAATCACATAGTTATTAAAAAAAAAAGATACATAAAGTCAGTAATTAAAGTTTACTTTTGGTAGATTTTTGTTAAGAAAACAACTTTTAGAACTGGTTGATATCGGCCGTGTTGTATCGCCGTTGCCGATATATCGGCCTGCCGATTATATCGGCCGATATATCGGTATCGTTACATCCCTAACCAAAACTATTGGTGGCCCAACAACACCAAAATTATTGGTGGCCCAACAACACCAAAACTCTTGGTGGCCCAACAACACCAAAACTCTTGGTGGCCCAACAACACCAAAACTCTTGGTGGCCCAACAACACCAAAACTATTGGTGGCCCATCAACACCAAAACTATTGGTGGCCGCATCAATACCAAACTGTTGGGTGGCCCATGAATTTCTATATACTACTTGTTCATTATATAAATATATTATGTATATAGCTCCATTATCACTCTAATGGGTCACCAAGTTCCTCGATGTTATTAACGCTTGAATTACTTGAACCTGTGTCACTATCTGCTTCATTGATAAATTTCCGTAGAACATCCGTCTAACTCACAGCACCATCTAGTTCCATGGTAAGCTGCAAGGCCCGTGCTATGGATACCAAACAGTTGATACACCACACATAGATAACTGAAAATACATAAACATTATAAATATAAACATCCATGACTGGAGCACAGACATTCGCGCCCCCCACACAAATGAATGCCCCCCAGCGGGACTCGAACCCGCGACCGCCGGTACAGCAAGTAGGGTCACCACAAGCTAAGCCGAAAGTGTCGCCGTTGAAACAGACGCATTGTACTTTTTATATGCCTTGAGCCCTTTAAACGACGTAACTGGGTATCTATCATTTTATCGACATTTTATAGGGTCCACTAAACTTTTCTTTAAGCTCTCTTCTTACATCACATGAGCTGACTACAGACTTCTGACAAAGTACTATGTTACCAATTTTATACTGAGTTGGAAAACTGTGTTTACTCCCCTTCCTTGTAATAAACCACATTTAGATTTAATCATCAATTGATATGCGCAATATCCCGCCAAAATAAAAACATAAGACAATACAATAAGAGACTAGTCAAATTTGCACCTGAAAACAAATATTATTACATCCGTAACTACCATAGACTCGTACCGTTATACATAACACAGGTACACACATATACTCACACATATACATACCTACACACGTACACAACCGCACATACATGTAAACACATTATGTTTGATGTGCATATCATTAGTAGGACCAATTTAATTTATTCAGATTTTTTTTTCTTTTTCCTTTTTCAATATATGAGTACTCTGTTGTCTAATACATATACTATTACGAGATATCTAATAGAGTAATCTAATTTTGGCCATATTAATTAATAACTTTGTGCTCTAACTGTATTTCTACAATTTTGTAACGCTGTAGGATTACCAAGAAATAAATAAATAGCAAGTTCCAACGCAAGCGACACAAGAAATGGACATGGAGATTTCCCATTAATAAACCAACCAACTTGTACAAAATTTTTGATATAATAATTATCTGAAGTTTAATATGCGATGCAATCTATCCTTAGACATAAGGCTAACTAGAAGAGAAAACTTGTTAATTACATTACAGATATGAAAACTATTTTAAAAGAGAGCTCTAAATACTGGAAAAAATAAACTTCCAAAACAATACGTACATCTACAGAGATACACAATCAATATAATAATTTAAGAGACAGAATTAAAAAGATTTCTTGAGCCAATTCAAATTCATCTTAATCATTCAAATCAGCCAAAAATAGAAATGTAATAATAACAAAAGAACTTTTAGAGCAAAGAAAAGAGCTACATATGTAAAGAGAAAAGGAACTGTTACGAGTGTCTGGATAAATATGTTTTTAAAAAAAGGAAATTGAAATAAAAAATAAAATTATAATTTGTATGGAAAGAGACAGCCGACTGGCGTGGATGTAGGATGGATGGAGACTGAGTGGATTGACGGGCGACTGGATTACTAATGATAGAATGTGCTGAGTAGTTAGAAAAAAGCTATGTAAGCTCAAAGGGGTGCATAGCCTATGTATAACACCTCCCTGGGGTGGACTAAACTTCGGGGTTAAAATTTCGAAGTTTAGGAAAACAACGTATTTAATTTTATATGTTTCTTCTAATGTTAGGACTAGGAATATTTTCCGTATTTATCTGACGTTTATGAATTTTAATAGGTATGATAGGATCTGGATTTGGTGTTTGACTTTCGGGTGGTTCTACTGGGGTTGATTGGAAAAACTTAGGAAAGTGACAGGACAGGCGGCTGTGCAATTTAATATAAATAAACAACTTAATTACACAGTAAATAAAAATAATACATGCTATTAAGATTAATATAATGGAGTAATGAGTCTCATATTTAATTATATTATGTTGGTTTATAATTTTATTGGCTTCATCCGATATGGATTTTAACTTAGATTTTGTTTCCATGGTGAAAATGTCTAAATCAAAGTTTTGAAGTTTTATACGAGGTTCATTACTCATCTCTTTTTTAAACTTATCTAAACTACAGCAGGAATCATTTATTATATTAAAATCAGAGTGGGATACAGAGATATTAATCTTAATACTATTTAATTTAGGAATTAATTTGGTACTCTTACAATATGCAATACAATTATTAAGGATTTTTACAATTCCGGTTCCAATAATATTTATTTCTAGATTTCTTTGAGTGGGACATTCAATATATAGTTTATTGCTTACAGATTGTACATAAATCCATTTATTATTGGAAAGTGGTTTCCATATATCTATATTTCCGTAAATAAAATCCGTTTGGCACTGCACTGGTAAAACACTAATAACTTTTGACATTAGCTCACTTTCACAACTGGGATTTGCACTAGTAGAAAATACGCTCATAATGTCACAGATGTAGTCGCGAGGGCTTATCGCTTTGCATTCTTTTAGTGAGTCAAGATTACAATATTCTAATTTATCTTTGGTCATTGCGATGTACTTACTGCTAGGAATTATAAAACTAAACGATTTTGGTTTAGCACTATTATGAGGAGTCGGCAATGCAATATTATGAAATAAATGATATACTTTGGGAGACACTAACGGTATACTTAGTATAAAAACTATCTTATTATTTAAACTATAACAAACTATTCTAGATACATTTATTAATATATGAATATTACTTAATTCTAGGCTTACAGGTAATTTTACATTTTCAGGTAAGTATCTATAGTTATCGACAAGCTCTTGGTATAACTGTGTGGGTGGTATTATAGCAGGGTGAAGGATGTTTTGACTACTAAACATGATAGCATTTATTATGTCTTCTAATTGGAAAGATAAAGTGAGTATGGAGGTTTCTAGAGT
Source organism: Brenthis daphne (assembly GCA_947093115.1). Taxonomy (NCBI): domain Eukaryota; kingdom Metazoa; phylum Arthropoda; class Insecta; order Lepidoptera; family Nymphalidae; genus Brenthis; species Brenthis daphne. The sequence goes on along the minus strand of OX352472.1, from coordinate 17,166,767 downwards.
GTTTAAGATTGAGTTAATGTTTAATTTCGTATTTAAATCATTAGAAATAATTGATAGATTTTTTAAAGTTAACGAGAGTTTGTCAATAGCTTCATTAAGCCTGTCTTCATTAAATTTTATTTTATTTATGGTATTATTAATTTTTGACAAAGTAAAGGTTGTTATTAAAATATTTTCCTTCATTAATGAACCCAGACTTTTCTCATTAATTTGGATACTTCGTATAGCGTTGTCATATCTGACAGCATCGTCTTCGTCTAGAGTCCCAAAGATTGTTTTTGAAAGTGTGCCTATACCACCTAGCCATGCCCCACGCTTAAATCTGTTATTATTTAATAAATGAGCAATGGAAGAATATTCGGAAACTATATCGTTATATCTAACTGTGAGTGGTTCTAAAACGTTATGACACTCTAAGTTACTTGCGGTTTCAATTTGGATTTGACTGCATAAAAAACGAACTTTACCTAATATAGAATTAATGTTTTGAATATGAGGTTCAATGTGTGAGATATCAAATGGGATAACTACGTCTAAGTAACCAATATTAATTTTAAGTTCACCAATTGGATCAAAGTAGATACCAGAGCTCGAGTTGATTGGTTGGACATATTCTTGGTGACCTTGGGCCAGTATGCTGTAAATAAAATATAGAGATGGAATTACTCCTAGAAATTTATATTCCTTGATATACTATAAAATATACAATAAAATGTAAAGGAAAAAATTAATGTAAATACGAGTATAGTAAAAATCTATTCTAAGAAGAAGAATGCACTTCCTGTACTTCTACATGTTTGACTTCGTCATAGTGGTGTTTCACATGACGTCTATTTATAAGTAATGATAATGTATGATTACCATGTATTTTAACGACCTTGTATGGACCTTTCCATACAGGAGATAAGGCTTTGCGTAATCTTAGATGATTTTTTAACAGGACGTAATCTCCTACCTTATACTCAACAGGACGAGTGCGTTTATCATAATAAGTTTTAGAATTTGCTTTTGACTTATGAATGTATTCTAAAGCTTTATCGCGGGCGTGTTTCATACGATGTTGTAATCGTCTTACATATTCGGGATAGGTAGTATCAGAAGAATTGTAAATTGAATTTGGAATGTGAGGTTTGTGACCAAATACTAATTCGTATGGAGTATAGTGCGTGGTTGAATGTACAGCGGTATTATATGCTAACATAGAAGTATATACATATTGAGGCCAATTATCTTGATTTTCGTTTACATAAGATTTAAGGTATTCTTTAAGGGTTGAATGTGATCTTTCTAAAGCACCTTGCGTTTGCGGATGGTAGGGTGATGACCAGAGTTGTTTAATTTTAAAAACCTCGCATGTTTTCTTAAAAAGTTCAGCTGTGAAATTGGTGCCTTGATCAGTGAGTATATGCTTAGGGATTCCGAATAAGGATATGAAATGAAGAAGACAGTCGCTTGCTTCTTCAGCCGTGTTACAGCGAATAGGATATGCTATCGAGTACTTTGTTAAATCGTCTTGCATAGTTAATATGTACTTAAGCTTCGCTGTGCCAGACTCAGGCAGAGGGCCCACAATATCAAGGGCTACTCTCTCGAATGGGGAGTTTCTGGACTTGGGTAAGTTGATACAGGTAAGGTTTCAGGGTTTTGCCAACTAGTCGAAGGTTGCGGTTCTGGTTCTGTTTGAGAGTAAGTTTCATCAGGTATCGCTAAGGTATCTAGGGGAACAGAAGGGGAATTTAGAGGGTTAGAATGAACAATTTCATCATCTGTAGAATTAGAATCCCTTCCTAGTAATTCATCGAGGATTTCTTGAGGAATTTCAGTCATTGGTGATTCGGGTTGAGGCTCAGCAACGGGATCAGTTGCATTAATAGGGTAAAGGTTAAGGTTATCATTGTTTATAGAATATACATGATTCACAGGATATCTAGAAAGAGCGTCTGCAGCAGAGTTCAACTTGCCCTTGCGGTATATGATTTCGTATTCGTATTCTTCTAGTTTTAACCTCCAGCGTTGAAGCTTACTACTGGGATCTTTATGATTAAATAGCCATTTTAGCGGTCTATGATCGGTTACAATTTGAAATTTGTGGCCATAAAGGTAAGGACGAAACGTTTTGCAACCATAGAGAATAGCCAACAACTCTTTTTCAGTTGTATTGTAATTGGATTCGCTCTTATTAAGTGTACGTGATGCGAAGGCTACGGGTTGATCTTTACCAATAGGTCCTTGAGATAGTACAGCACCTACAGCATAATTTGAAGCATCACAAGTGAGGATGAAGGACTTGGTGAAATCAGGATATATAAGCAACGGAGCAGTTGTTAATTTATGTTTCAATGTGTCAAAGGCTAGTTGTTGTTGATTTTCCCATTTAAAGGGTACATCCTTTTTCAGGAGAGAGGTAAGAGTTTTAGCTGTTTTGGAGAAGTCAGGAATGAAACGACGGTAATAGGAAACTAAACCGAGGAAAGATTTGATATCTTTGGGGGATTTGGGAATTGGAAATTCGGTAACAGCCTTAATTTTACTGGGATTTGGTTTAACACCATGTTCAGTAATCACATGACCTAGATAACAGACTTCACGACGTAGAAATTCACACTTATCTGGCTGTAGTTTTAAGTTAAAATCTCGGATTCTTTGGAAAATTAATTTTAAATTTGTCATATGAGTTCGAAGGTCATATGCGTAGCAAACTATGTCATCCAAATATACAAAACATCGGATGCCTTGGAGCCCGGTTAAGGCAGAATTCATTAACCTCTGAAAGGTAGAGGGAGCATTTTTAAGCCCAAATGGCATTCTTAAGAATTGGAAATGGCCTTCTGGGACGTTAAAGGCTGTTTTAACCTTGTCATCTTCATTTAAAAGGATCTGGTGGAACCCGGATGCTAGATCTAATGTAGAGAAGTATTTACTATTTCCAAGCTGATCAAGTATCTCTGTGATCTGTGGTATGGGGTAAGTGTCACCGATAGTAACGTCGTTAAGTTTTCTATAATCGATCACGACTCGCCATTTTTGCGTGTTGGATGCATCAAGTTTTTTAGGAACAACCCATATGTGTGAAGACCAGGGTGAATCAGAGGGTTCAATAATGTTTTGTTCTAGCATCTTATTAATTTGATTACGAACTTCTGTTTTGTGAACTTCTGGGAATCGATAAGATTTAGTATGAATGGGTGTATCGGTATTAGTTTTGATTTCATGTTTCAGGGCACTTGTATAGGTAAGGTTTTCTCCGGGGAGATGGAAAATATCGGAGAATTCAGAACAAAGTTCTAGAAGAGCTTCTTTTTCTTCATCATTTAGGTGATCAACACGAACCTGTTTGAGCACTTCTCTGGTCCGTGTAAAACTACTGCTGTGATTTATATGATTTATGACTTCAGTTGATTGTTCCTTATATTCCGGGATATCGATTGGGATTAATTCAAGGCTAAGATCAGATTTTAGGGTTACAGGATTTTCAGAAGTATTTACTACGGATATATTTACTCTATTATTTTCTTTAACACGCACTAAGCAATTTGCAATCAATAGTGATTCAGAAATTTTTTGATCAAGGACTAATCCTTCTTTGATTTCAGGGTTTCTAACAGAGGATTCAATGACAGTTTCAGTTCTCGCGGGTATTAGATATGCGGGTTCATGAAAATACAGTTTTAAAGCTGATTTACCAAAATGTAGTGAATTATTAGTATAATCTATATTACAGCTATGGGCGTTAAGCATGTCAGAACCTATGATGCCGTCGTAAGGCAGATGAATTTTATCGATGACGTGAAATTTATGAAATATACTGGATTTAGGTAGACGTAATTTTAGCTGAAAATGTCCTCGAGTTTGAATGGATTCATCGGATGAATCAATACCTTTTAACTGAATTGTTTCTTTTACAAGTTGAGGATGTTTTTTAATACAGGAGTGTTTCAGTAGGCTTACAGAGGAACCTGAGTCTACGAGTAAGGATAATGGGATATCTGATACTGGAGATTCAACGAGAACATGAGGTAATAGCATTTTTGCAGGATTATTGGTAATTTCAAATACATTGGATTTAGGAAACTTTGAATGATTCACATTCTGTGAGGATATGGAAGATTTTGGAAGACCAACATCATTATGTTGCTTTATGGATACAGTGGGATTTGGCAGACCAACACCTTTGTGTTGTTTCACGGATACAGTGGATTTTGGCAGATCAACACCTTTGTGTTGTTGCACGGATACAGTGGATTTTGGCAGATCAACACCTCTGTGTTGTTGCACGGATACAGTGGACTTTGGCAGACCAACAGCTCTACGTTGCTGCACGGATACAGTGGATTTTGGCAGATCAACACCTCTGTGTTGTTGCACGGATACAGTGGACTTTGGCAGACCAACAGCTCTGCGTTGCTGCACGGATACAGTGGATTTTGGCAGACCATCATGTAGCGATGGTTGCAATTGTTTTGCCATATTGGTCTTATAATTTCCATATGGCGAAGTTAATTTGGGTTTAGAAATTAAGCTTGCGGTGTCGGTTTTGATATTATTTGGCCCCGTACGACACCGGGACGAGACAATTATTCGTTTTTTGACTGAGCATCTACAGTGTCATAGCCTTCTTCTTCATGTGAGTCATTTGGATATTCGTCATTAGGGGTGTTAGAAGCAAAATGGACACGTTGAGATAACCTGGACTGATTTTGATCAAATTTAAAACGATTATTGTTATATTCTCGTTTACGACATTGTTCCAGGGTATGTCCTGGTGATTTGCAATATCTGCAAATTGTTGCAGGGGAGTTATTTGTATTAGAAGGTCGATTGAAATAGAAATTTGACTTAGGCTTTATCTGATTAGAGTTCGATGTAAGTGGATGATTGCGAGAATTAAAAAGAGAAGTGAAATTTGGCCTTGAAGTATTAGATCGTCCTTGACGTGTGGTAGACGAACTTTGTTTAAATAGGAATTGTTGAATCTTTTCTTCTGAGATCGCGATGTTGACGGCTTCATTGAGTGTTTTTGGTGATTTACATCTGACTATATTTGATAAACGGGGTATCAAACCCATTTGAAAATGATGGAGGGCTAATTCTTCCATGGCTGCTGTACGTCCTATCATTTCCCTATTTTTATGGCCATGTGAAATAGAAATTTCTGTGAGCAGTTGAGATAAACATGTTTCAATTCTAAGAGCATACTGGCTCACAGGTTCGTTAATTTGTTGTTTACATTCTTGTAGGTCTGTCAGTAAGTGGGTGTAATGTTTCCTTTCGCTAAATTGTGTTTTTAAGAACTCTTTAAGCTGCGGCCAATTGGTAAACTCTTTTACAGAGCACGCGGTTTGTGCCTTGCCTTGTAATTGGCACAATATATATTTAAATAAAATATCCTTTTGTGGTTCTGTGGCTAGGTCGTAGGCATTATTACAGTTGACTAAAAATGAGTTAAGTGATTCCCTACAACCATCATATGGCTTTATAAATTTAAGTAGAGTGGATAAATCTAACTCAATTTTATTCGCCACTGCTAATTTCTTTTTTGAAATTGATCTAGTAGTAGGTCCAGAAGGAGGAGGACAAAGGCCATCGTCCTCTGTGTCAGTGACGGCAATTTCTGGTCTTTCGAATTTTGGACTTTGGGCTCTACTCTCAGACATTTTAAAGATAAAATAATTTTTTAGGCAGATTATACAATTATAAATTTACAATAAAATTAAATGTTCACAATAGAAAATTAAATCAAAATAAAACAGTAATTAAAAGTTTAATATTCGCAATGACCAAATGCAAAACATCACTTACTTGAATACAGACAAAGCGATAACGACGGGTAACATTCCTTCGAAGGTATGGCGAGACGTAGATAACCGTTGCGGATTGAATTTCACTTATGATACTCGAAGCTCCTTGTAGATCGTTGGCTGTATTGATCAGCTTTCAACGTAATCGTTGGGTGGTCGTGTCTGGTCACAACACAGGGCTATATGTGACAGTGGATATGATCTGATGGCGAAGAAGGACTCTGCCTAGAGCATGAGCAGAATGCAGCAGTGAAGTTTTGAAGACACTGTATGGGCCGTGGTTAGGTCTAGGGTGCACTAACACTTATACACTTTGTACTTTTATTTTTCTTTATTTCACATATTATTATTTTATGTTTTTGCACAAAGATATTAACACTTTTACACACGCGTCGAATTCGCGTAAACTAGGAGACGGTACCGGGGACTTTTAAAATCCCTTATCGCTGCCACCAAAAATGTTACGAGTGTCTGGATAAATATGTTTTTAAAAAAAGGAAATTGAAATAAAAAATAAAATTATAATTTGTATGGAAAGAGACAGCCGACTGGCGTGGATGTAGGATGGATGGAGACTGAGTGGATTGACGGGCGACTGGATTACTAATGATAGAATGTGCTGAGTAGTTAGAAAAAAGCTATGTAAGCTCAAAGGGGTGCATAGCCTATGTATAACAGAACGAAAGAAATAAAGTCTAAAGAAACAGAAATAAGTAAAAACATTAATCGTAATGTTACTCATCAGAAAAATAACAAGACAAAAACTTTCAAAAATCTATATGTAGTTATAGTGAAGTGAAGTGCTAAGTGATTATGTACAGAGTGACAATTTTGATTTCAACGACTTTTCTTTATTTGTACCAACACTTCCCGTATAACGCTCACGGTATACCGTGGTCATAATAAAATAATGAAAAATCATGCTGCTTCGATTTACAAAATTTTCTCAAAAATCGTGTTGAACAGGATGAAAATTATATTAAATCGAAACCACCCTCGTGAATAAGCGAGCTTTTGTAAAAGGTTCTCGACTATAGATCATATATAAGTTGTAACACAAATAATAGAAAAGTAAACGAATACCTACAGAAAAGTTGTATCTTGAAATATACACGTTTATTTTTGTTTTTTTTTATATACTTTTTTTTTAACATTTGGTTCACTATATTTTGAAAATACAGAATTATTACAACAAGGCGTACATCCGAAATATATAATAATATGCCATGCGAAAGGTACGATTAGATCGTGATGGAACGGATTTCACCATTCAAAAGGAGTGAGACAAGGAAACCTCCTTTCTCCCAAAAACTTTTCAACTATGCTAGAATCTGTTTATAATGCCTGAATTGCGAAATGAAGGGAATAAAAGTAGGCGACGGACTATTGAATCACCTACGGTTTACAGACGATATTGTGGTATTTGCAGATATAACTCGAAATTATAGTAACTAACTAGAAATAGAGCGTCAAAAGTAGAATTATTATTCAATACATGTAAAGCTCATTTTTTTTTTTAAAGAGCGCTGCAAGATAAAAAGTACAAAAATTAGGTATATGAATGCGTATATCTAGGACAACTAGTATCATTCGAAAATACAAAAAGAGCATTAACGTACGAATTAAGACAAAGGTATACGATACAACAATGCTACCGCGCCTTGAGACGAAAATCACTGTCTGTCAACGCGAAATGGAGCGTAGCATGCATTGCTTTACATAATCAGATAGAACCTGCAGCAATAATTCATTAACACTGTCGAGAACGTTCAGAATAAATTTCTTAGGAGGTTATATTTCAACTTTGAATCTATTGAGGGTAATAACCTAAACATCAAGATCAAATTTTTCTTTGCATAATTATCAACAATCATATCAATTGTTATCTGTTGTCTAATATTTTCTTTAAATGCCTTCGAATTAATAAACGATCCAAAGATATGTCTTATCTGTTCCCTTTCTTAGACCAAATATGCCAAAACTAGAGTCTGTAAAATTTATATTAATTACTAGCAGAACCCTCTGCTTCGCTCGTGGTAAAACTACAAAAATCTCCAAAAGGCAGATTTCATACAAATCTTCATGCCAAATTTTACCCCCATATGGGATAAATTTTGAAAAATGCTAAAATACGTTTTTTTTTTAATTGTATTGAAGAGCATTAATACCAAGTTTCAAGTAATTCCGATCACAATTATTTCTTGTGTTGGATTATAACGTGTTTTTCCTTAGGAATGAGACAATCTCTCGCGGCAAAAGAGCGTATGTTACTCTCCAGACCTCGAACTGTCTCCATAGAAAAATTACACCAATTCGTCATTCCGTTTCGACTTGAAAGAAGGACAAAGAAACAAACACACTTTCACATTTATAATATTAGTATGGATTACAAACAACAAATATTTCGTTTGCATATACTGAATATAAACAAATTTATAACCGAACTTGAAAGGACACTAGCAAAAGACTATTTCTATATTTTTCTTTTTATTTTGTAACTACACATTTTATTTATCTCCGTTTTGGTTTAACAGGTTTTGGTCTACTCAACTATATTTATGTAAAAGTGGAAACTTTATTGGCCAGGTGTATTAATTTTGTTGTATTTTTTTTGTTGCATTTGATGTTTGTATACGCTGTTTGTTTTGCAATTTTACATAAATAAATAAGCAAAAGATAGAGAGATATCTTTAATCGAAGATTTGCACCAGACTGGATGCAAAATACGAGGGAAATAGAAGTATGAAAAAGTTTTGGGGCACTTAGGAGACTAGCTCAAAAACGTATAACTAAATCATTTGAAATTTGTATAAAAAGTTTAAGAAGGAGGAAAAATACCATTCCGCCTAATCGAGATTGCATGTTGGTAGCTTTTAGTAGCGTTCACCAGACTAGTTATCTATTATGGCAGTAAGTATGATTCCTGGTCTTAATACCACTTGGTCAAAGTAATATGGTTGGATCTTACCAGAATTTAGGTCATAGACGATGCAAGCGTTGATACGGCCTCTGCGGTAGTCAAAGAACCAGCTATAGGCCTGGCCAGGATGGGTACTTCCGAGTGCTGGGAGTGCCAGGACTGACATCGTTTTTCTAGCGGATTCCGAAACGGGATACTGGTGACGTTCCGGGATCCCACTTCTGAAAATTGATAGAACAGTGTATAAATAAACATATAATTTCAGGACGAGGAAAATAAGAACACAGTAAACCAATGCAATAAGCTTTATATTATCACTTTTTACTTTATAAGTTTTACAATGTCACTTCAATTTTCGTATTTCCATATAATATAACAATTAAATGTAGTTTTAACGATCACTTTATATCACTACTATTTAACCAATCACAGGAAAACTTTATCTTTTACTTTTTACACATAAGTTTACCACTAATTTGATCAATAAGTTTACCAGCATAAATTCAATATTATTTTAACAACGATTACTTATCTTTTCTGGCGTAATGCACGTCTGTCCAAAAACTAACTCTTCCAACGGTTACCTTACGCTTTTATATCAATCAGCCGGAAGTGAAATTTTAATTATTTTTATAAAATCATCCTAAAAATCAGTTAAGTATCCATAATTTATAATTTAATTTTATAAAATTAAACAATAGTATTTCAGAATTTTTAAATGTAATAATATAATTATGAACTTCTTACTATTTGATTTATTTTCAAGCAATCATTTATAAGCATATAATTACAAAATTAGTAACTCGAAAAATATGTTTAATTTTAAGATATTGACTGTTAAATTATTATATTTTAATATTTCTTTAAAAGTATAATCAATAGATATTCCATATTAATTTGGAGAAGTCAAATATTTCCTGTTAATGTATTAATGACTTTTAATGAAAATATTATTATTCATGATTTCTAATTATGTATATTATTTTATTATGTACAATTTTACTACTCCGTCTAAGCCTAGTCTAACAATACATACAAAATTATTTTAAAACTCAATTGAAAAGAAAATAAAGCGTAGCACTAAATAACTGCGTCATGGTTACTGACTTATAGAAACATGTTCAATATAAAGGTACCTCACGTACAATTTTCATTACATGTTTTTTCCTAAATCGTCAGTTTTTTTTAATATGTTTTAATAAATATAATAATGAATATTCGAAAATCTTATATCTAAAGACTACAAAAAGTCTTCACATTTTAAAAAATCATTGAAGTTAGAACTAAACGTGACCCTGTATTACTGATAGAGAAACATGATGATGATGTTCTCCTAGCCGATTCCGGCCACGGCGGCCAATCTCATTGAGATTAGCCAACTGCGCAGGATATATTATAGTGCACAAGTGTACGCGCAGACCCAAGTGCACTCTCTATTCCTATCACTCTCATACTCCGGTGGGACGACCACTCGACACGACCGGTGAGAGTTAAGGCGCAGGACCGACGGCTTTACGTGCTCTCCGAGGCACGGGGGTGAAACACCGCCAACTTCCCAACTCCGGGCTGTTACTGAGACTTACTATACAGAAAGACTCAATAACTAAACTTGGCCCGACCCGGGACTCGAACCCAGGACCTCCGGGTGTGCAGCCGTACGTGCTAGCCACTACACCACTGAGGCAGAGGCAGAGAGAAACATACAATAGAGTTAAAAACAGTATTTTAGTAGTAAGACTAAAACAAATCTATCCCACGGGAACCGTACATTTTTCTGGCATAAAACGTACCCTTTGTGCTATTCCAGACTATCTCTCTGCCAAATTTCATCCAGACCCGTTGAGCCGTTCTGGCGTGATTAAGTAACAAACATCCAAACATCCATCTAAACTTCCACATTTATAATATAAGTAAGATTACCTGTATCACGGTAATATTATCTATATATAATACTAGCGACTCACCCTCGCTTCGCTCGGGTTCGTCGCAATACAAAATTTCATCCCCATTTTCACCCCCTTAAAGGGTGATTTCCGGGATAAAAAGTATTTTATGACCTTTCCAGGGTGTCAAACTATCTTCTTACAAAATTTCATCTGAATCGGTTCAGCAGATCCAGAGATTACCCTCTACAACGTCACAAACTCACAAACTTTAGGTACCTCTTTATATTGTTAGTATAGATATCATTACCGTGCCTATATGTAAAGACTTCAAATTTTAGTAGAATTTGAAGTTTCATACATTATAAAAATAAGGACAAATGAAAAATATAGTTGTACCCATTCAATGGCTCCCTAAACAAAACAACATATTATTTCGTATTTATAGCAAGATGGCGATACCGATACCTTAAATCGAGTAAAATAATAAAATCCCGATTTTGAAAATCATTCCTACCAAAAAGTTAAAGAATACATAATCGATTTTCGAAATCAAATCATTAGACTACGAAAAGCCTTTGTAGACTTTATCGAATCTATCCAACTTGACATTTAAAAGTAATTTTATATCTTTATAAGGAATTGTAATATATATTATTACGAGTACCTATAGCTAAGCTTATCCGTAACAGTAATGTAGTGACATTTATTGCGTATAACAGTAATTATCGTGTGCATATTTAACGATCTCAAGTACTTAGACCTGATTTGCAGTTTACCCTATGATATTAGAACTCTGATCAGCTCAATTAATTCAGATCGCATAAAATAGTACCAAGGGCAGCTTACAAATTAGAATTCAATGAGGTTGTTAGATTTATCTAGTGCCTTTACTTTCTTTCTGCTATTCCACTAAGAAATAACGCAATGTATACAGAAAGAATAAAACTGATTTAATCACGGGCCATCGAAAACATACCAACCGCAGCATTATAATAATCATCGATCAATATTAATTATAACTATACTTAATAAGCACTCTATGGTTTTTAACCCCCGACGCAAAAAAAAAGTGTTATAAGTTTAACATGTGTATCTATTACTGTGTATCTGTGTGTCTGTCTATAACATCGTGGTGCACAAACGAATAAACAGATTTTAATTCAGTTTTTCGTTTCGTTTGAAAGGTGACTTGATCGAGTGTTCATAGCTATAAATAAAGAATATCCGTTCAGCCGTTTGCAGGCCATCACCTCTTTTCTAGATGGTAGAAGAATATGAGCAACTTCCACAGATTGGTATTCCGTTACTTTAATGACATTGCAATGATATGGTACCCTTAATATAATTTAATTTATACATTTATTTCAGGCAATATTAACAAAAAGATCCTAAATATGTAAACAGAGGCCCATAACATATATACCTTAAAAACTAACATATATATTGACCCTCAGCCTGATGCTGTAGCGTTAACTGGAATCTGTAAGATAGTCAACTCTTTACTGAAAAACTATACAGATATCGTGTTTAGACTCCTATAAATGGCCTAATTAAATACGTTATTGTTTTGTTTTTTTTTTATTTAATTTCTTGTAATCACCTTTCTTTAATCGACATGTCCAGTAGCAGCAATAAGTAGTTACCTAGTTGTTTTTTTTTTCGCCAGTCCTTCTCAGGCCTGAGGCTTTTTCTTTCCGAACTGGTGGTAGAATCATGTCGTTCAGTAAAAAATGTAATAATTTAATGCTGAATGAAATATTTTGAATTTAAATTAAATTCTTTTCAGCCATCCAGCCCTTGTTTATTATTAAAAAGCCTATTTATTATAAAATATTATAGGAGCTTGGCTCTACATAATTTTTCACTAGAAATCGAGTTTATATACAGATCTTTCTTTTTACTAAAAGTCATTCAATTAAATCCATATTTGAATTAAATTAGTGGTTTAAAATTATGTTTTGACAGCACTTAATTTTATTACAATGTTTTTCGAACGCCTTGATACGCGTGGCTGACTTTGATCGCTTTATTTCTGCGGTTAGCTTTTCTTTATTAAGTATTTAACATAAAAATAAAACTAACGAAATTGCTTACATTTAAATTTCTTTTCATTTTTAAAGAAGCTTTGTAACAAGCTTTTTTATGAAACTCATGAGAAGTACCTACACCATCTATTGTGATTCTGAGTTAATTAACAATCAAGTTTGAGTATGTAGGTACTATGTACATAGACTCTACATGTTTATTTCAATAATTTTCTTAATAACTCAAATAAAAATACATTTAAAAATTAATAAAGTATTAAATTAATGAGAAATTTATAGATGTAAATATGTCAATATTACATGTACATATTATATGATACGATATGAACTACCCCCAAAGGGTAATATAGTATAGATTTATGTATATTCTATGTATGTAGGAATGCGTATGATGGTGTATAGTATATAATATCCCTGCAAAGAAATAATCCTCAAACCTGCGAACACGTGACAAACGTTCCCCGAACCGCGGCGCATGACCCCGGCGCGGGCGCAGCGGCCAAGGCACGTAGTGTCGTTATTGTAATGCGTTGCGCAACCCGCCCCCTCTCAGACCACTGCCCTCGCTCAAGTACTTCATAATTCAAGGCACCTTCTTAAAGGAATATCTTCATATGTATAGATATAGATTTTTAATTTAAATGACGATAGATATATTTTGTTGCCATTTTTTTTCTTTTTCTTTTTTTAAATTTGATGAAACGGTGGTAATGAATAATTTGAAATAGACTCTTGTCTCATTATTTATAATATTTTGTTGAGTTGTGAAAATATTGTTAATACTTCAATGTAAAGCTAAGAATGTAAATGAAACATTTAAGCTTAGCCTTAACCGTAGACCTAGAACCGGATATTTTAAGCCTAGTCCTTGACGACACACCTAAAAAATTAAATCCATTAAAATCATAAATTATTCCTATTTCCTAACTAGCAACATTGTAAAATTTATTATCTTTAAAAGAAGATAATTAAAACGTTTAATATTAAATAGTAATACACCAAAAAATATACATTTATAATAGTTAGGTAACAACAATAACTATACTATTTAGTGTCAATAGTATATAGAACTAGAGATCCAGCTCCACGCAAGGATGCGCAGGCGTCGTTTCTTTTTAGAAAGTGGCACGTGTCGGGGTTGTTCACCCTGCTCGATCCGGGTCACACCGCGCCCGCGCGCCTCTCGTAAGTACTAGTCCTTGATAAGGAAACTCCATTGACACCATAATCGAACCGGGTCGACGGATAAGGCACTCCTTGTAAGATATATAGGACGTTGATCATGATTCATATACTATGAGATGTGAATGATAACGGCATTCGGCAATATCAAATCCACTTGACAGCTTATCATTTGTTTGCTCAGTTTAAGATGTTAACAACTATGATCTTAATGTTTTTAGCTGAAGTACTCGAAAACTTATAATATAGTTATGACAAAATAAAAAAAAATATATATAAAGATTTTATTTTAGTTCCTTGTTCAATGAAAGTATTCTAGAGCAAAAATAATTAAATTTCCTTCACTTTTAAGTAGTTTTATAAATAACAATCATATGCTTCCTCTTTCACTATTAATGTCACCATAAAAAGCTAATTGTATTACATATGCAGAATATTACATCAAATTGGTAATTGTCAAATTTATATGAAGGATATTTAAATTTCTATAAGGACGATCAAATCAGTATTCAATAAATTTTTGACTCCTACATTATTCTTTTAAGCTATATACAAAGAGTCTCACAACTTGAAACCCGATATCGTGCATTACGAGTTGTCATGTCAAGTGTATAGCAGTATGAGTACTTCTAACCACAACAATGGGTTTTATTTGTAAAATAAGCACAATCTGGTTATAAAGGATCATTGTCTAAAACTTGACGACTCGACATACCTTTTTGAAAGCGGCAAAAGGGTCTAATTTGAACATAAAAGATATTGTTCTAAACGTGTCGTTGAAAATATATTTTTAAGTTTGAAAAAAAGTAATTTACGTTGTAAACCTTAATAATAATACTTACTAGCAGAACCCGCGGCTTTACTCGCGCTAAAACTATTAAAAAAATGGAGGGTTTCATACAAACTTTCATCCGCTATTTTACCCCCTTATGGGATGAATTTCGAAAAATGCTAAAATACATATTTAATTTATTGTATTGAAGAGCATTTATACTAAGTTTCAAGTAATTCTGATCATAAATATTGTTTTGAGTTGTATTATAACGTATTTTCCCGTGGGAAAGAGATAATTTTCCGCGGTAAAAAGTAACTTATGTCACTCTTCAGCCCTCTAACTATCTCCACACAAAAAATCACGCCAATCCTCCAAGCCGTTTCGACGTGAAAGAAAGACAAACAAGTAAACAAACAAACAAACAGCCCTCTATCTCCACACAAAAATCACGCCAATCCGCCAAGCCGTTTCGACGTAAAAGAAAGACAAACAAGTAAACAAACAAACAAATACACATTAACATTTATAATATTAGTATGGATATATTTTTGTATTTTTTCTCAGAAATTAGACATGTTCCCGCGGTAAAAAGTATCCTATATGTTGACCCGGATAACCAGCTATTATTATACCAAATTTCATCAAAATCCCTCCAGTGGTTTTTCTGTGATGTGGTAACAGACAGACAGACAGACAAAAATTGTAAAAACTATAGATTCGGCCTCTGTAGCGATAATAATGTTTATTTCAATAAGATTTTCCAAAAAATATTTAATGTACAGATTCGGCTTAGTTACAATTTTATTATATGTATAGATTTTTACTACATTTATCGTTCTTTCATCCATCTTAAGGGACGCATTTTCTTAGAGAGTGTCGAATAAAAAAGCAAAAGAAGCTGCAGCGGCCGCTTGTTTTCTCTACCATGATAATACTCGTAATCTATATGAACTAGTTTCTGATATAGTAAATATAGTAAATTAATGCTTGCTCAAAGCGACCAACCCTGAACGTATTATAACTTAAACTTAACTTATGTAAGGCTCGAAATAATATGTAGCTTTTTTACAAGCTTTCATTTAACTTGCAATGTTTGTATGTATGTTTGTTCAGATCAAATCTTCTAACTAAATTTTAAAGCAGTTATGCTAAAGTTTTGCATACACGTTTAGTTTATATAACTATTAACAATGCATGGTTAGATAAGTGACGTCTTTCTTAATCCAATAATGGCGGACTCCCAACGATCGCGGACTATGTTTTTTTGTACACCCCCATGATATTGATTTCAAATCAAAGGGTTTTCTGAATAAAATACGATAAATACCTAAAAAATAAAAAAATAAACTTTAAATTAAATATATTTATTACATCACACAATTTAATTATATGATATAAAAGCTTGTTTTAAAAAAAATATATTTATTTATTATTGTGCCCAAACGGTCATTCCTTAGAGGTTGCAACAGATACATATATAAATTTAAATTTTCTTCATTAAAAAGTTTTAACTGTGTAATGAATAGAAATTACAAAGTATGCTGTAGATTGTGAGATAGAGGATAAAATGCAAGCAGATGTATGAAATTAAATAACATAAATAATTAAAATTATAAACTCTGTTTCCGGATCTTCTTTTTCAATATGTTTTACTCTCTGAATAACTTCATGGTTAGATACTACTACAGTTTATAGTTACATCCATACTAATATCATAAATGTGAAAGTGTGTTTGTTTGTTTGTCCTTCTTTCACGTTGAAATGGAGTGACGGATTGGCGTGATAGTTTGTGTAGAGATAGTTGGAGGGCTGGAGAGTGACATAGACTACTTTTTACCGCGGGAGATTACCTAATTTCCACGGGATAACACGTGATAATACAAGCCAAAAAAGTATTTATTATCAGAATTACTGGAAACTTAGTATTAATGCTCTTCAATAAAATTGAATAAATACGTGTTTAGCATTTTTCGAAATTAATCCTATAAGAGGGTAAAATAGGGGATGAAAGTTTGTATGAAACTACCTTTTTAGAGATTATTTTGTAGTTTTAGTGCGAGCGAAGCCGTGGGTTCTGTAAGTAATAAGTAGGTAGGTATATCAGTGTTAAATAAAAGACAAACTCTTGGCCTGTGCATTTACTGTTTAGTAAATAGTTACGTATACGTTAATAGGTACTGTGCAACAATGATCAGCAATAAACACTAAGCTTCAGTTTAAAATAATTTTTATTCGCTACAGGGATGACACCCACATAGCCCGTTGCCGTCCCAAACAAAAATACACCACTTAAACTCAGTTGCTCCCGCTGGCTGGAAACTAGGTCAAAATGATTGACTTATTTCTCTATTTATGACGTTACGCCCTATGCGCTTGAAACAATGTCCCTTGAGTTTGACAAGTACCTATTTAATAGGTTAAAACAGTGATTACTCTCCAGAAGAAAAAATATATCCCATCACCTGCTGTACCAAGAGTTTATTATAATTAAAAAGTGAAAATTCCAATACCCCCAGTATAAAGATCGAGTGACGAAAACGGACGTAGCGAAATAGATGTGTAGAGAGAAGTTCTCTATTCTGACTGACTACCCTGTAAGGGATATATGCACGTATATAATTCATATTACCAGGGTTAAAACATCTTCTATGATATAACGCAAGACGTCATCTACATTAGTATCAAGATTGATTAAAATTTGTTCAACGGTTTTCGTATGATTATATCAACAAATACCCCAATATCTTCACAAACTTTCATATAAGATATGTAGGAATAGCAAAATTTTATAGGATTATATAAAATAACATATAAAGCTTGTCTAAAGATCTACCTATTATAATTACTTAAGCAGCTTTTATGGGTAAGTATCGCCTTACCATTTACCGAGCAAATTAAAACAAGCAAGACTGTCTAACTTTATACTGCCCATTTAACCCATAACCCTATAAACGAAATAGAAGTCTTATTAAATATTATGTAACATTAAATTAAATACTTACACTTCATTATATTTAGTAATTTAGTTGGGACTATGATAAGGCACTAATTATTGTGATAAACAAACGAGAAATATATTGTATGATACAAATGCTTCTCTTCCCTATTAATTAAGACTGAATAGTGAATATAGAAAATACGTTCTCTATAAAGTAAAAAAAATTCTCTATCAAATATTGATATTCCACATATTATTGAAATTCATAATATTCTATTGTCAGTTTTCATTATAGTAGGGGAGCCCAAGAGGGGATTTTCTGTAGTTACTCGAGCGCGGCAGATTAACATAAAAGAGGTTACCTTGCACTCTATTGAGTACTTTCACCATAATATAAGTCTTCTATATAAAGGGGTGCGCCTAGGGAAGCCGATTAAAATATTTAAAAAATGTTTTGATAAGGTAGAAATACTTGAAACCGTCAGATTAAGGTGTGGTAGGCTAGTCACATCCTGAAAAGTGTCCAATTTAATAATCTGCCAATTTGCACAAGCCTAAGAGGCAAAAATCATCATAAACTTTATAGTCGATTTTTGCCTCTTCGGCTTGTGCAAATCGGCAGATTATTGAATTGGACACTTTTCTGGATGTGACTAGCCTACCACACCTTAATCTGACGGTTTCAAGTATTTCTACCTTATCAAAACATTTTTTAAATATTTTAATCGGCTTCCCTAGGCGCACCCCTTTATATAGAAGACTTATATTATGGTGAAAGTACTCAATAGAGTGCAAGGTAACCTCTTTTATGTTAATCTGCCGCGCTCGAGTAACTACAGAAAATCCCCTCTTGGGCTCCCCTACTATTATGTTTAGTTAACAATACTATCAAGTAGGAAAGACGATACATATGTATACCTAATGGTAATATATGTATTGTCAATTAGGTACATACGAGTAGTTTACTCACTTTTTTCATATGATTAAATGCATGACATTGCGATTTCGATGATAGGTAATATTCATTATTTACCTTATATCTTCAAACTTATGGACAAGATGCTATCAGCAGTTACTCAAGTTTAGACTTAGCCATAAAAGTAATATTTTCATTTTCATTTTAAAGGATTTTTTTCTAATTAATAACTGAATTCTGTCACCGCGTATATCTTAATGAATGACTTACTTATCCGATTAGCGTTAATTATTAATAATCCATAGTTTTAATATTATAAATGTGAAAGTGTGTTTATTTGTATTTCTTTCACGTCGAAACAGAGTGACGGATTGGTATGATTTTTGTGTGGAGATAGTTAGAGGGCTATAGAGTGACGTAGGATACTTTTTACCGCAGAAAAACACAACCTACATTTATTACCTATAACACAACCCATAACAACAGTTAAAACGTAGAGACTTAGGGACGAACCCGAGCGAAGCAAGGGTGATTCGCTAGTAATTAATGAACACTAAATAATATTTAATCTTAATTTAATTTTTCACAACAATTTTTGTGTACATATTGAAAAAAATATTTTAATTAACAGTCTAATTTTAACTCTTACAAGTTAAATATAGAAAAACTTATGTAATATGTACACTATTATAATATAAATAATGTGATGTAAGTACTTCGCTTAGTTATCCTCAAAAATATACATAATATTATATTTACATACAATATACCTTCTCATAAATATTAAACTATTCTATTAGTAAGGACCTATTAATTGTCATACTTATATTATTATATGAATGTTTATGTATATAATAAAATTACGTTAAATAAAATGCATTAAATGTTAATGGGAAAAACAGAAAATAGTACTAGAAAGTTAGCATTTGTGGTGTTGTCCGTCCGTGCAACAGAACTCTTTGCCAGCAGAAAAGTTGGTAGGGTTCCACTGACCGCCACAGTTTCTGATGAAGAGGAACGCCTTCTCTCGCCGCACGTCACGCTCTACCGCCCCACAAATCACCGGACCGGCACGAGGCAAGTACTTCAATATCTGGATATTTTTAGAACAAAATTAAAAATGAAAACTATTTTTACTGTATTCAATTATTTTTATTTAATTGGATGATATTAGTTTTATAACTTTCAATAGAAATATAAGTTTAAATGATATCATTATACTTAGTTTGTTTTAGTCAAGTCGTAGTCAAACGGATCGGCAACCAATTATAAGTGGGCGGACATCAAATAACATGTATGTATTAGTGTATGTAAAATTTTAATGTTACATAATTTTAATATGTACGAGTACAAACGGAGTTCATTTCTTAAAGACGTGTAAACAGAAATAGAAACAAGGAAATCGTTTAAAGCAGCGAATCAATGACTTGAAGTCCGTTTACATCTTAATGAAAGTGCAGGCAATAATAGCTCCTCTCAGTAATGGAACGGTAAAGACTAATTAAAATGAAAATATACGATGGAAGTGATTGGCATAACGTAAACTTTGTTTTATTGTCTTCCTTCATATTAACTTTCTAAATATCGACACGTCGCATATTATGTAAAATTGTTTGTTTAAGAACATATTGCTTAGAAATCAATTATTACTTCGAGGATTAACTAAGTTTTAGTACTGGTAGCATCGTTGCAACTAAATTTTAGTACTAACCGCTCATGAAACCACTACATAACCATAGCCTTGAGCCAGCTTGAAAAGCTCACTTTCTCGTAATAAAAAGATGCTTACTTCGGAATAAAATTCTATGAATTTTCTACAAAGCTTACCACATCGAGACACTTGCTGATACAATGTTTAAACCCTCCAGAACCGCACGGCAGGCTCGGTCCATCAGTGTCGTATGTGACTACAGGTTCGCCCTGTGGCGGCCCGCGCGGGCGACTCCGACGGCCATCCTTTATTCCAACTTGCTGTGACATGAACACGCCACACTGACATGGTTCTAGCTAAAAAAACGTATATTATAATTGTATAAGTCAAAGAACAATAATTATTCTGAGATATTTTCAGCAGTTATGAGATCCGTGTCAAACGAAATCTTTAAAGGTGCGAATTCATTTCATTTTACAGCAGTTAAGTTCAAATTAAACACGAAAATGGTGTTTTAAGCTTGCAAATATTTTATCCGCAGCAAAACTTCGTATTTATTAATACGAAGACACTATGAAATAAAAGTTAATTTGCTAATTTGCTATACACTATTAACAGACATGACGAAATTAACCAATAGGTAGATATTATTGTGCACGACTTTATTTTGATTTATTCAATTTAATTATTGTGATATAACAATAATTGTGTACTTAAAAAACTATTTACTAGCTGGATAACAAAAATGAGGAATACCGTACAAAGTGGATGTATGTAAGTATTTCCTGTACCTACTTACATCCCAACACCTCCCATCTTACGTGAACTTTTGAAGGTTCGCACAGAACAGTAAGATGTCTCTACTATTATAATTACATAGATTTTATTTTATCACAGCTTTCCAGTGAGTAACTAATCCTAATGAAATAAACAAAGTTTAGTAAAACCAACATTTTAGCCTCATGTAAACAGCCAACGAATTGATCTAAAGTTAACTAGGATAGTAATAATTTAACGGGTTTAAAGTCATTCGTGAGTAAAACGACCTTCCTGCGCAGTAGGCGTCCCTCTGATTATGTCCATATATACACGTACACAGGATTTACATATATGTAGGTACATATACTCTGTGCATATTTCACTTATTCTTAATAAAATGTTCGTATGCTCAATCTAATATGATGATGGTGCAAAATTTTCTATGTCATAACAATAGCAGCTGGTCATTAAAAATTATATACCATACCTTATATATACCATATGACAGCTTTTTCTTAATATTTGAGATAAACGTTTTATTAAATAAAATGTTTAAAATTAAGTAGGTACCTAAAAAAATATATTACCTCATCATATTCCTCATCTAAATCGACAGTCTCCAATGACTTCAGGCTTTCTACTTCGTCTCGCTTGAGTTTGCGCCGGGCTTCGCTTGTCGCCACTAACCACAAAAATGCAGCCAACAGCGCCCATTGCCGGATACCAATCATTGTAGATTAAGTTATCTATCACAATTAAACAATTTAAGTTTTGTGTTAAGTTGTTTGAGAAAAAAAATATAATTGCATCCAATTTGAACACGTGCGAGATACGTCTGTCTTTAAAGGGTAGCAAGATCAATTATGTTTTTCTAAGATTAACAGTAGTCACTCAAGATGATTTACTTACCCCTCCAATTTATTTTTTTATTACTTAATCGTCTTAAAATAAAGTATAAGATTATTTAAAAGTAACAATGAAGTTTTCACTTAATATAAATTGACATTGCACTTAGGACGTGACGTGTACTATATGATATCAAATTGAAATTATACCATATCTGCTTAACTGTGACAATAAATGTGACCCTATTAGTAAAAATCTGTATTTAAATCCATTTTCAATGGAATTTTAGTTTCATACGTCGCTCAAGAATGCTTACACAGCGTTTGGTTACGTGCAAAATACGTGCATTCAATGTCGGTTACATCGATGTACGTGTGGCAATTGATCGAAGATGCAACGACGTAAATGCCTTCACATCGTGAGATGATAAGCGAATTATTGGAATTTTTACGATCGGTACAGTAAGATTGGCTTTCAGATTTTTCGATATGTACCTACGGGCTATATTATCTTCTGTATAAAACGTGGGCTGACTTAAAATATACCAAATAAGACTGTGAAGATGATTGAATATTTATTAGTCGATCACGGGTAAGACGATAAGCGGACTTTTAGATAAGATTGGCATACGGACAAACTATGTCCTGTATTTACACATAAGATACTTACGATACCACCTGCATACACACATGTGGTTATGTGGGGCTCACCAGCCAGAAAAGTACTACACACTAAAACCCAACAGAATCACCCCCGTCTTAATGGGGCGTCGCAGGATCGCGTACGCACTCAACCACGACGTCCCGAAGACAGGCCTGCCGAAGCAGACCTTGTGTGGGCTGGAGTTGCTTACAAGGTTTACTGTGCTATCATAGAAGTAGGTACCTGGACCCGCATGGCACACCACCCAACGAGGTGGGCCGCCTCCCAGTACGTTTCTTGGTTACGCGCCCGGCAGGATTGCCGGACATTAATGAGCTCCCACCACGAGGGACTCGTGACGAGTCCCTATGATACCATGCCGTGAGGAAGTGTTTTTTTTTTTTTTGTTGACGCTGGGGAAACCCATCATGGGGACCCTGCCGGCCGTCAATGGGCAGGGTACTGTGAGACTCCTACTCACTAAAACCCACAGCGGAACCCGTCGCCGCAGTGCAATGGGGTGTGCAGGATCGCTTGCGCATTCACTGCAACACCCCTGCGGACGGCCCGTACCCCGCGGGCCTGCCTCGCCTAAATCAGGATGCCCTCGGTTCGCAGGGCAGCCCGACCGCCCCGATGACGTGCAGGGGAGTCAACGAGAGACCCCCCCGCAGTAGCTCCTCTAGGGTGGCGGGAGAAGATGCGCGTACCGGCGCCTCCTCTCCCCTAGCCGACGGCGACGAAGAGGGTCTGCTAAGGCGTTAGCCTCGCGTTCCCTCTCCGCCGTCTCCTTCAGTGAGATGACGGCCTCACTGAAGGAGACCATCGCCGACCAGGACCTCTCATCGCGTAGCATGGCCCCCACCACGCTTCGCAACGAGAGGTCTCCACCCACTACCGCCATCAGGGCATGGCGCTGGGGAGTCCAAGCGGCGCATACCGCGAGGGTGTGGTGCGAGGTGTCCTCGTGCCGTGAGGAAGTAGTTCAACTTTAATATTTTTTTAACAGTTTATTTAACAACAGTTAAAGTATACTTACTCGTAGCTTAAAATTATTAGATGAATTCTAAATAATCTACACTAATATTATAAAGTTTGTAAGTTTGTATGTAGGGAGTAATCTCTGCAACTACTAAAATGGGTTTACTGCCAGAAATCATAATAACTTTAATTAAAGTCGGAAGAAATGGCCGTCGAGTTACTATATCAGCTATTGTTAAGCACCCGAGCGAACCGAAAGTCGCTAGTGTATTTATAAAAAGCAACAATGCCAATTATTAAATTTTCATAAATGTTAATCGCATAAGATAATATCTGATTCTTTCTTTTTCCTCTTCTATTCTTCAAAAAAATACTTCTTAAAACTGGGGTAATTTTTTTCCATTTAAATATCAACCAAAAATATAGACAACACGTTTGATTCAGTTTGTAGTAACCCAACTTGCTGTTCGAGGTCGCAGTGGCCGCGGGTTCGAGTCCCGCTGGGAACATTCATTTGTGTGATGAGCACGAATGTTTGTTCTCCAGTCATGGGTATTTATAGTTGTAATATGTATATATTTAAAGTTATATATGTAGTGTATCAACTGTCTGGTAGCCATAACACAAGCATCGTAGCTTGCCATGGGATTAGAAGGTACTGTGTGTTAATGTCCCAACATATTTATATTTAACATGAGAACCCTCGCATTTTAGGGTTCCGTAGCCAAAGACAAAAACAGATGCCTACAATTTCAGCATTTGAAATTAAATTTTGTTCAATTAGATTTGTACAAGCACTTTCGAATTGTCCATTTAATTTTAAGAGCGTCAGTGTAGAGTCCGTGAGGAAGCTACCACCGGCTCGGTCATAGCCAGACATTCATGTCACAGACCTTTTATTTTTATTAGGAGCTATATTTACTTGGATTAGGTGTATTAGGTCGTTTTCTCATTCACTCTATCTTTATATATATAATTCTTCTGTGAGTGTGTATGTCACTGAACTTCTCTCAAACGACTGGACCGATTTTGATGAAATTTTTTGTGTGTGTTCAAGGGGATCTGGGAATGGTTTAGATTCACAATTTTGTCCGCTGGACAATGTTTTTTTAATTAATTTTTAATTTATTAGTAGTTGTTGATTTTGGAATGTTTTACATTGGATCCGACAGACGGCGCTACCATCGCAGTGTCAAATTTTAAATAATATTCGAATTTTAATTTTAGTCTGTCCCGACAGTTAGCGCTGCGATCAAATTAAAAAAAAGTTTTGTTATCATTGTGTTATTGTAGACCATGTGCTGGACAAAGGACATGACAGGACAACGTCTGTCGGGTCCGCTAGTATTCATATAATAGTATGGGATTTTACTGTGTAGGTCTTTAAAATGTTTAAATTATTATATTGAAATCTGAGTTTGTAGTTCACCTAACTTTATATAATAAGCATTTTAAACTTCATATTATTCTTGCATAATTAAGAGAAAAGAGGCTGTGATGGGCACACAGACGACGGCGGTTAGAAGTGAAAACAATCCGGGAAAGGATTTTAATAAACAATAAAACAATCGTATATTTTGTTAAATAAAGAGTTTAATAAACGCTGAATAAAACCATTTTAATATTAAAATTGCGTTATAAAAGGATTAAAGATTAGTCTGTAGCGAGGTAAGGCAAGGAAGCATGGTATAAATAACACCGATTTTTAGTAAATAGCTGCTAATGTGAATTTCAAGCAAATTAGATCGTTTGATATTATATATATATAACACACTCTGCTTGATAGTTTAGCTGCAATTTTCAAAGTAGGTACCTTTTTATTAACATATATCTTAATTACTTTATAATAAGACTTAGAATGGACATAACTACTGTCTACTTATATGAAATTGGAGTTTTGTAGAACTAGCCACTTTGATCTCAAATATCCGATGTTTGGTTAGGAATTCCAAATTCAAATTTATTTCAAATTTAGGCTTGTGTGTTTGTGTTTCGAATTTAGTGATAGCAATAGCGAGGCAGTCAAAACCGCTTTCAGAGATTTTATTGATTCTCGCTCCCACAATTTTTTTAGCCAAGGAATCAATGAATTACTTAAAAAACGGCGAAAGTGCATAGATAACAGTACATCCTTTGATTGATTAAATATATTACATAATTTCATTTTTTTCTTTTCGTGTTGATTTTTCCACATAGCGCCAATTTCATATATAGGTAAGGACCTAATATTAATATTTTCAATAAAAATTTATTACACGAGAAAGTCTTAAGAAGTAAACTTACTAGATATTTATTTATTAATAAATAAAAAGACAATTTGTCTTGTTTTTCTTATTTAGAAACAATCACAGGATTTTTTACGATTTTGTAATAGGCACGTACATACATACGTACGTAAATACACTAGATATAATATAATAAAATTGTTACTTATTTTATTAGAATTTATCTGAATAATTATGTATTAAATAGCAAATGCTAATAAATACACGCAATTTATCCCTAACTTTAACATTATAAATAAATGCGTAAGTATATTCTATAGGTATGCTTTACTTTCATTCAAGGATTTAAATTTTTGTATAGAAATAGTTGCAGACTTTTTTTCATTACATCAAGTATAGATCATTCCAGAAATTGAAATGGGACTTAAAGGTAACAAACAATAATAATTTATCAACAAAATCGGTCTACTCCGTAAAGTAATGCATAGCAATAAATAAAAAAAATATATGTATTTACTTAGAAAACTCTTTTTCGATAGTATTTTTTTTTAACATTAACATTGTTTAGTTTTTTATGTTCCAACACGGAGCAAGAAATGAAATTGAGAGAAAAATAGACCTTATATATTAAAATCTCATCCTCATTCATAATTTTATTTTATAGTTTACTAGTATTGCAGCCAGCCTTGAAGTCAGGAGCACTTATTTTATATTTAAATATAGAAAGCGTTACATCTCTCAAACTACTTAAAGAATGGATAAGGTTTTTTTAATTTTTAAAATTTGTTTGTGTTTCATTAAAAAGTTACTCATACAATTATATCTACATCCTTCCAACTTCACTTCCTAATGCCCTATATATTACATAAAATTAATAAAATTTCACTTTTGGAAGTCAAAATGTAATCTCAATAACTTAAGAATAACATAGATAAATGACAAAAACATAATATAACAAGTTTTATTTAGTGAAGCTAATTCAATATTAAAACATGACTTTAATAAATGAGATATTAAATACAAAACACCTAATTAATTTCAAACTCACATTTAACAGGAAACATTATTTATTTTTCTATAGGTTAAAAATGGCAGCACTATTCACCAACCATAATGTGAAACAACAATAACTATAGATTAAAAATTTTGATTTGTTTGATGGAATTTTAAGAATTTTATACAATCTTAAAACAGTTGAAAGAAGGTTCATATTAAACTTATTTCTTCAATTATTTTTTTGTTGTGTTTAAATAAATATATTTTAAAAGCTATCAGTCTCTATTTGTTATTGACTATTATATAATTGTACAAAATGTAGAGTGGACAATTGTTTTTAATTTTATTTATACTATTATACCAGTGTATAAAGAAATAAGAATTCAAAATATTCGTTTTAATTGGCACACCAAAAACTGTACAGTCAGACCTCCTTAATATATAACTCTCTAGCTTTCTTTATTTTAGAATCATTAAAAATTCAATTCTTAATGTTATTTTGATTCATAATATGGAATATGCATGTAATTTAAATAAAGGTGCAATATTTTTTTATATTTTTTATTGCTTTAATTAAGACTATATCAATATTTTTTAATGTAATTTCATTTTGATTGAAAAAATAATTATTAAAAAATGTAAGTATAGATGGGAAATTCAAAGTAGTTCAGATGCCATGCCATTGGTTGAACCGAATGTGACGTAAAAATTCTATAACGTAGAAAAAAAGGCAGTTTTGCCAATATAACGATAATAACAGAGCCAGTGTTACCAGTTTGCAAAAGTGAAAAAATGTAAAAGTTGTCATTTTTAGTGATAAAATCGCTAAATTGGCAACATTGCGGGACGGGAGCAAAGCAGGCGATAATCTGTATTGGTATATTTAAAATACATTTAAGCTACATTTTAATTTATTGGAGCTTGATAGTTTCTTTACAATTATATAACTATGTAAGCTATTGTATAAAAAATCACGCATATTCCCTACTGCATATAAAATAGGCAATCTTTTAACTATCTTTAGCCAACATCAGTTTAGCCTCTCCTTCAAACACAATCTTTTTTTCTTCTTCAACAATGCAAAAAAATTTTACTTTGAGAATTTTTCTTACATCCACCAATTCTACGCTTATAGTCAATTTTTCACCAACAAAACACTTATTTGGAAACTTCATAGTTTGAGATACAAGCACAGTTCCCGGGCCAGGCAAATGTGTTCCAATAAGGCCAGCTACAAGGCCATTTAAAAATGCACCATGCACTATTGGCCTTTTATTTCCATTATTTTTATGTAAATAATTATGATCGCTTGTTAAATTTGAAAATGTATCTAAATCTTTTTGTGTCAAAGTCTTTTGTATTCTTATTTTATCACCAGCCTTAAATGACGCTCTGCTAAAGGAAGATGTATGAATTTTACATATCTTCTGATAGTTTTTATTATTTACAGCAATGTATGGGAACCGATTTGATAACATTTTATTCTTTTTAAGCTTGAGAAGCTTAAAAAGAATATTATTTGGATTTGTTTAATTCATCCAACAATATGGTTGCTAAATTTGAGATTACTTTGTTACCAGACTTCTGCAATGTTTCTATATCCTGAATAATATCTAAAGAGTTTATTGATGATTTAGCATTGCTATTCAATAAATAAAAGAAAATTGTTATAATATCTGCTACAGTATCAGAATGATTTGACTTGAGTAACGTAGCAATTATTTTTATGACTTCATTGTTCAAAATATATTGAACATTTTCTGGATCTGAAAATAGAAAATGAAACTTTAAAAAATCCAAAACTGATTTTACATAAGAATTATATTAGAAAAGTTTAGATAGCTTCTTTCTAATATAGAAGCACAATATTTTAGATTAATCTTCTACCTTTTCATATAGAATTATTTAAGATTATGATTACATTACCTATGCACAGGTTGCAAATTCCTGAAACAGCAAAATAGAGAAGTTTTTCGTTTTTTTCATTCTTAAGTGTATGAATAAAAATATCTAATACACCGACATCTCTTATGTAGCTGTAGTTAATCGGGTCATAAGCAAAGTTAGCTAAATTTGCTAATACTTGGCATTTAGCATCTGAAAATAAAAGATAACAATTAACACATCATATTTATATTTTTAAGCGAGGAAAGCGGTTAAACGTATGTACATAATAAACTAATATTTACATACCAAAGGAATTACTGTTGATGTACTCATCAACTAACAACGATAAATAATCTTCGCGATCAGTTCCATCTTCTGGCGTTCTCTTTTTTAATTGAGATCTGCTACTAAACATTGATGCATTAATAATCACTCAATTCTACATTGCAAATCTGTTTTATAATTATAACTCAATTTTTGTACGTAATCATAAGTAAAAATTACTGATTTTATATTGACAAGTGACACTGACAAGGGTTATTCGATCTGCTTTTACAATCTGCGCCATTTTGGATATAATGCCGCTACCTCCTAGAGTATTTATATATGTAGCAATATACTCTATGAGTATTATTGTTCTGTGGCCGCTACAAATCACCGGACAGCGGACGACATGACATAGCCGGAGAAAAGGACTTATTTTGAAGACAAATTCATTCACACAGGATCAGATCCAACATTATTTTATCCATTAGGACCACGGAAGAGAAAAAATAAATATCTTCCATGAAAAAAATCGCCTATGTACGCCTTGTGCATTCTTTTAGTGCGATTGATCATGGATGACAAATTATATAAATGTAGCAATATACTCTATGATGACTAATAAAATTGAATGATTAACTTCTATTTTAATTTTAAGAAATCAGGGTCAAGTCAGAGTCGGACTCGCCCACCGAGGGTTCCGTACAAATTTGTAGGAAATCTGCTCAGCTTTAATTTTCAATTTTTTTTTGGAATTTGTACTTTATTTCTGCTGTAAGACCTTGCTTTTTGCCAAATTTCGTGATTTTAGGTCAATGGGAACTACCATATAGGTTTTCAACCCAAAACTTAAAGGCCAAAGGGTACTTCCAGTTGACCTAGAAATGTCAATTTTGGTTAAAAGCAAGGTCTTAGCATATGTAAAGGAAAAATTCCGAAAAATAAAATAGGTGAAAATTAAGATAAATTTTGGTACTTACAAGTTTTCAAAATTTAAATTTGCCCATATCTTTTTATCGTGTTGACTTAGGAACTTGATTTTATACATTGATTCATTTTGATTTTGTTAATTGTTATTATACACCTAATAGGAACTCAGTATCTGGTCAAAATTCAACTTGCTAGGTCCAACCGTTCCTGAAAAAATCGGTGGTGACTGGTGACACACGGACAGTCAAACGGTCCTTTTTTACCTTTTGAGGTACGGAACCCTAACTGCTATTTTCAAATATTAACAAAAAATTTAAGCAAGCAGTTAATAATATTTATTTACACAGACGAAATTCATTCGTAGTCTAATCTTGTTTATTCATTAGTTAAAAATATATTTAACAAAATTAAGTTGATATTTATAAAATTTAGTCATAGTTTTGATAAAAAATCATAAAAAAAATGTAGAAAAGGAAAAAAAATATTTAAAAAATAAAAATGTAAAAAATGTATACGCAAAGTTGAAGTTGGGGGTGATTTTCAGCCTCTCGAGACCATAAAACATACTTTTCTCGGAAATGGCTAAACCTTTCAATTTCAATTTTTTTTATTTATTATATGTATTTCGAAGATTACATTCCCTTAGTATCATGGAAATCAAAAGATTATTCTAGAAATTAAAAATAAAAAACCAAGAAAAAGTTAAAAACCGAGGTTTTTGCAAATATCTCGAAAACTTTGAGGTTATTGTGAAAAGTGTTATTTATAAAAGTTGTAGATTTTTACTAGAATTTGTCGAAAGTATTTTTTGATAGAAAGAAAATTGAAAAAAAAGTATTTTTTAATGCTTTTCGTCCCGCCATTTCTCGAGTGTAGCTGGGCATAGGGGGTATTTTACGAATTTCAATTCCTTATATACCTGCTAATATTTTAATATCATAAAACTTCAGGTTTTCAATATTTTGTTCCCAAACCAGATTCCGATTGGATTATAACTCATCGCCACGGTATTATTTACAAATTAATATTTAATTAGCTTTCCCCAATCCACACATTAGTCTGTATATTTGACATTTGTCTCTATGACAGTCTCTGTGTATTTGTCATTTGACTTTTTATCGCGTGTTTTTGACGTGTACATACTTTTAATACAATCCGGTTAGAACTTAGATTTCAATTTCTATTAGCTACATATAGATATGATTAAAATACAATAGATATTAAACCCCAGGCGACTTGACTTTTAAAATGAGTAGTACAACCCCATCTATTGCCGGTAAATTTTGTTTCCAAATTTTTTATAAGAAATCTATAGCTTACCATATAGGTTAATAAATAAT
Organism: Brenthis daphne; assembly: GCA_947093115.1. Lineage (NCBI taxonomy): Eukaryota > Metazoa > Arthropoda > Insecta > Lepidoptera > Nymphalidae > Brenthis > Brenthis daphne. Next base: position 17,135,786 of record OX352472.1, on the reverse strand, counting down.
AAATATTTATCTTGCTTTCAGGATTAACTAACCGGAGCGTATTTCGTATTGAATTTAGAGAACCGTATGACGAAGTTACTCTTCGAGATGAAACTACACCAAATATCCGAAATATCATATTTAGCCCAAAGGGCACATACTTAGCATACAGAACGGACAAAAAGTATGTAGCTTTTTAAATACATAAGAGATAAAGAAATAATAAATAAAAAAAATGTATATGTTATAAGTAAAATCTGGATAATATAAATTATTCTATATCTAAACTCAAATAGTTATTAGTCAATGTTGAGGCTTAAAATCTGAGATCTGCATGCATATTTTGATTTTTGCCTAATAAGAGATTTCAAATATTATTATACATAATATTGTTTTATGTATTTGGGTCTTATACTTAATTGGTATTCAGATACGGGTCAGCCCATACACATAAGATATTTATTTATTATTTAATGCAATAACATTTTCAGAGCTGAAATAGTAAGATGTTCAGATTGGTCAGTAGTTGCAACAATAGACGGAAATTTTAAAGAAATGTTTTTCTCACCTTTAGACAATTATTTTATAATATGGGAAATGTTTGCTATAACAAAGGACAATCCTCAGGTAAACTTGTTTGACACTCATTTGTATGAAATCAAATGAAACATTATATTCTAATAACATAGCTATAAATTATTCTATCTATACTTATTACAGGGTAAGCCAAATCTCCATGTAATTCAGTCAGAAAATGGAAAAGTTATTGGATCATTTGTTCAAAAAAACCAAATTGGCTGGTAAGTGTATTTTTTACCAAAAGTTACTTAACAAAATCTTTTTTAAAGTTGTATTCAACCCCTTTTAACATCCCACTGCTGGGCATGGGGGCATTCAATACAAAGGGGATTATTTATTTGTATAATTAATTTCATTCAATTCCTATTTGATTTTAGGGAACCCAAGTGGTCAACGGATGAGAAGTTGCTAGCTATATTAAATAATAACAGAGTCCTGATATATGAAGATGTGAAACTTGACCGCTACACACACTATATTCAAGCTGAAAAACTACAATCTTTTAGTATTTCTCCAAGTCCAGCACCTGCTTACTATATCTCAATATTCACTTTAGGTATTGTATTTAAAAAAGAGGTTTATGTCTCTTGCATGCAGATATGCCACTGACTTCTCATTCCAATCCATACAGACTCCAAGCCAAGCTCAACTTGCTACATTGTAATAAAGTGCAAATCAATTTGCATTAGCCTTAAATATTATATTTATGCTTCACTTGTTGCACATATTTGGGTGCATTCGGCCATTGAATATATTAATTGATTTTCATGTAGTAGCTTTGTATCTACAGTGAGGTTTTTGATTTGTTAGATTTGTCTCTGTCCCGAATAGCAGAATAACTATTAAAACATTGAAAACATTCATGAAAAAAATTTTTTTTTCATACTAAGCATCAAAACATAAGGACGAACCTGATTGAAGCGAGGGTGAGTCACTAGTTATTTATAATTGATATGATAATTTTCAGGTAAAGCTGGCCAGCCTTCATTTTGGCGTGTGTTCAAACACCCCCAGTACGAAGTAACACAGGCTGTAGTAAGTCGGTCTTCATTTCAAGCTGACAAAGCCACATTTCATTGGAATAGGCGGGGAACTAATGTATTTGCTTTGACTCAAACTGAGGCAAGTATCTTTTACATCTTTATCAAAATTATTTTGTATAAATGATTTTGTAATGTTTTTCTGTTGATAATTTAGTAATATGTTTATATACAGAAGGAAAAGCCATTATTTAAAACTTTTTATTACCCTATTTTGTATGTACAAACTTCAGTATATAAATAAATATAATTTTTCAGGTAGATAAAACAGGAAGCTCTTACTATGGAAAGCAATCATTATCATATGGTGATGTAAAGGGAAATGCAGGAAATATGACTTTCAGTAAGTAAAATTAAAATATACATTACTTATATGTTAAAAACGTTCAATTCAATTTATGTGATTGATTCATATATAGATAGGACTGTGGTTTAAAAACTAACGTTTTTTCAGAAATAGGCCAAGTAAAATTTGATGTTTTTTATTATTTGATAGTTTTTATTATTGTGTAAAGAGTGACAGTAACGCCTCAAACAACAATCAACATTACGAAAGGAATTGACGTATTTAAAATAAATAAAATCACTTTTCCCACCCTTTTTCCACTCAAGATGGCAGCTTAAGAAAACTCAAATAAGTATTTTATATCAGAATGTCAACTTATAGAATCAAATAATTATTTTACAATTGTATCATGTATGTCCAATCAAATAATTATTTTAAAACTATAATTTATGTTTAATTTATATTGTTATAAAAGTGTAACACTAAATGGCTTTGTATACAATACACAATAAATATCTACTAATTAATGTATTTAGATATTAGCTTAGTAAAATTTGAAGGTACTCAGCCATATGTATACAGATAAATAAATTTGAAGTATAGTTTGTAATGTCAATATAACAGCCTTTTACTAAATGCGTATGAAGATATATATATATATATAAGAAAACAACAATTTTTAAATCTCCGAAACGGCTGGACCGATGTTGACGGGACTTTCATTGGCAGATAGCTGATGTTATAAGGAGTAACTTGTCTACTTTTATTTTGATAAACAGTCAGGCTTCCGGGCAAAAAAATTAAAACCCATGACCCAATTTCATGTATCTGATTACAGTTACATGCGGATTACCGCATACCCACCCGAGCGAAGGGAGTATAAATCGCTAGTCTGCTTATAATAATCATTTTATAGGTTATTTAATTCATTCCAAATCTTCAATGTTCATATAAAACTAAATAAAAAGTAACATTCTAAATATATTATTATGTTTAATAATATAACAGGTAAAGAGGGTCCAATCCACGCCATAGCCTGGAACCCAGGCAACTGGAACGAGTGGGTATCCGTGTACGGACACGCACCTGCCAAGGCGACACTCTTCAACGCCAAGTGCGACCCGCTCTTCGAGTTCGGCACTGGCGCTTGGAACGCGATATACTTTCCACCTGAAGGAAATGATATCCTTTTCAAATATATTTGAGTATATCGGTATTGTGTTTTTCGCAAGTGGTTGTTAATTTGATTCCTGTTTTTTAGGGTTTTTTATAGGCATATAGTTAATTTATATTTTCTATAAAGAAAAAGAGAATATTTAGCATATATGTATTAATAATAATTTCTGAGTTAATGAATGTTTAGTGCCCCATACAGTTTTGTGTGTGGGTATTCAGTTTGTGTTGGTCACATCACAAACTGATCACAAACTCTCAGTTTTATTATAGTTCAATAACCTTAACTCGATCACACTAGTCCTCTTAGGTGGTTTCGGCAATATAGCAACAGGGCATATCTCAGTATGGGATGTACGTGGGTACAAGAAGGTCGGTGAATGTAGTGCCCCGGACACCACCAGCCTGCAGTGGGACCCGCGAGGAGAAACCTTCCTCACAGCCACTACATACCCAAGACTTACTGTTGGGAATGGGTAAATAATGGTTTTCATTATTATATTACTATTAAATTATTTACTAACTTTTATAGCTTTATTTACTTAAAATATTCAGCAGTAGATCTGTTCTCTGAAGGTCCAGGTTTTGGGTTCTAGGTTGGGACAGTTGTAATTTATTCAGTTTTTCGGTAAAAAACTAACTAAAACTGTATCTGGACAATGGGGTTTATTGAAATCTATCCAAATTATGTAAATACGGACCGACAGGAATTGCCCAAACAGAATATGCTAAAGATACCAACATTATTTGAACTAAATAGAAAACTAACACAATATAAAAAAATACATATATATGTAAATAACTTTTCAGTTATTACTTATGTGTACCAGACATACAGAGTTGATTAATATAATACCATTTTAAGTGTTCTTATGCATAAAAATAATTCTAGTTACAAAATCTGGCACTACACCGGCGCTCTAATGCACAAGTGCGCTTGTATGGAAAAGGAAAACCTCCTGTCCATCATCTGGCAACCTGGTACCTATCCGAAGAGCGAACTGTCCAGGATTGCACCAAAAAGCCTAGAGGGCGCTACACCAAAAGCCACAGGCGCATATAGACCACCCGGCGCAAGGAATCGACCGTCGACCTTCGTGTTGCATGAACATGAGAAGCCTCACAAGCCTGGGCAAGCTACAGATGGTAAGTGACAAGTTTATTAAATTATTCATTAATATAAGTAAAAAATTTCAACAACATTTCCCAATTCTATATTTAAAAATATAATAGAAGGTACAAAAAAGTAACAAGTACCACACATAAAATGCCAACCAAGCCACATCTATCTATCCGTGTAAATAAAAATGAATGTTCGTATGTGTGTCCTCTAAGCGTTCCTAAACCATTGATCCGATCGTGATGAAACTCTGGCGGATTATTCTGTATATAAATATTTTTCTTTGAATGTTTGTCTTTTATGGGTTTCTAAACCATTCAACTCAGGGACGCACCCGAGCGAAACTCGGGTAAGTCTTTAATCTATACTAATATTATAATGAGGTAAAGTTTGTGAGTTTGTAAGTTTATGAGTTTGTGACGTTGTAGGGGGTAATCTCTGGATCTAATGAACCGATTTAGATGAAATTTGGTAAAAAGATAGTTTGAGACCCTGGGCAGGACATAGGATACTCTTTATCCCGGAAATCATCACTTAAGGGGGTGAAAATAGGGATGAAAATTTGTATTGGGAATCAATCTAGGGACAAACCCGAGTGAAACGCGGGTAAGTCATCTATTCGAAATAAAATTGTATCATCGTTATAATTTACCACCAGCAGCGCCATCAAAACAAGCAATCAAACAAAAGGAGAAGCGTGAGGCACGCAAAGCCCGCAAGGCCGAAGAGAGGGCGGGCGACGACTCCCCCGCGTCCCCCGCCGCGCCCGCGCCCCGCGCGCCCTTCGTCTCCACCGGCGACCCCGAGAAAGATAAGAAGATCAAAAACATTAATAAGGTATTATTTCTTAAGATATCCTTCGCTATACAGAGCAGGCTTATTATTATTATATTTTTATTGCACAATAAAATGGTACATTTTAAAAGAAAAAAATCAGGAAAAGATATGTGCAAAGGCGGTCATATGTAAATCATATATATCTTACATGCAATCGATAGTAAATAAAACAAAAAAATAATTATAAATAGTTCCAGATTGAATATGTAATACTAGCTTTTAAAGGTTCCGTATTCAGAAGGCAACAAGGGAACCTTTACAGTTTCGTCATGTCCGTTTGTTCGTATGTCATAAGGATCATACCAGGGGTTTACTGTGAACTGATAGACATTTCTGCAGTCAAATTACAAAACATAAAAAGATTGGGTTGATCTATAAATTGCTATCGATTTTTCTAAGCCGCTATTTTGTTCAAGCCTGTTGTTGAGTTTTTTTGCTTCAAAATCATAAACATTTGGCCTAACTATGTCATAATAAATACATATAAATAGGCTCTCAATAAGATTATTTTAAATCTGGCATATAGAGCCAGAAGCTAGAATGTCAAAACAAACAAAAAAAATATATTAAAGAATGCGTGTATGAATGTGTACACGCGAGTTACGGAACCCTAATCCCACGAATATGCTGACATATCAAATAAATGTACGTTTCCCAGGCGACCACCGCAGAGTTCCTCGAATTAGTTTTGTAATGCCGCATTGTTTTAATTTAGTAATTTTATAAATTGTAATACTTTTCCAATCACTCTTTATTCATACTTCGAGTAAAGACGTCGTTAGTTTTAAGATATATAATTATTGTATTAATGTAAAATTAATAAATAATTATTAATTATTCGGTTTTTTTTCGACCTCCTGACTGCTGCAAACGTAATTGGCGCAGTCGGTAGGATTTTCGCGGGCCGGTTCGCGATCGGTCTAAATTAATTACTCGATAATTATCACGTCGCGTGCCGCCCGGGTGACTACCAAGCACCGTTCGAGAATCCAGAATCTACGGACCTGTGGCAGCCGGGAGTGGAATCCAACAATCGATTCAACTGAAAAGAGACCAGATAATGCAGTTTATGTGAGTACATAAGAATTGTTCTCGTGTTGCTCCTTTCTAGACCTAAGCCTATCCATAAGCTACCAAAATTTTCCATCCTAAAGCATCTAGGATCCGAGAGCCTCAATCTAGGCAGGCCCGTCGGTTAGGTATAGATAGCATAAGAAATATTAATTCGGAAGAAATTATAAATTCAAATTTAGATTATAGTCCTTCTAATTTAATTAATTTAGTTAATATGTCTCACGATCCGGATATCATATTTAAGGCCCTCCGCCTTGTCCCGGAGTTCGACGGGAACCCAAATGTTTTAACTAGATTTATCCAAATTTGTGACCATTTAGCGATCCAATATCTAAGCGACTTACCAGGTAGTGATTTTCTAACATTTGCCTATTAAATGGAATTTTAAATAAAATAACAGGCACAGCAGCAAGCAAAATTAATTCAAACGGAATACCCGACAGTTGGCTAGGAATTAAAGCACTTTTAATTAATAAATTTTCCGATCAAAGGGATGAGACCGCCCTATACAATGATCTCTCCTTAGCCACACAGGGTAATAGAAGCCCTCAAGAATTTTATGACCATTGTCAAAATTTGTTTAGCACGTTAATGACGTACGTTACACTGCATGAGACACTATCCACCACTATCGAAGCAAAATGCAATTTGTATAAAAAAGTAACTATGCAGGCCTATTTTCGTGGTCTTAAGGAACCATTAGGGTCCCGCATTCGTTGTATCCGACCACTAACAATAGAAAAAGCTCTTGAATATCTACGGAAAAAAAAGTATTTTAAATTTAGAATTAAGAGAATATTATAATATAATCCAACCAGCTTCTTATTATGCTAATAAGCAAATAGTTTTTATATTCCGATTTCCTATTATTTCTATGGATAATTTTTTATTATATAGATTAGCAGTAGTACCTAATAAAAAATCACAGGCTCTCATCCCATCCTCTCCTTTCATTGCAACTAACGAGAATTCATTCGTGTACATAGAGGCCGAATGCCCGAGACATAGCAGCTAGTATCTCTGTGAAACGGAACTCAATCATCAGATTCGTTCAAATTCAGATTGTATCCACGAGCTAATTGTTAAACAGATTTTGAAGGAATCTTGTCACTTAACTACAGTCAATCTTCTACGAGAATCAATGGAGAAACTAGACGATATGCACTACATTATATCGTTCCCCCAGCATCAAAAGATACAAATATCATGCGGTAAACAGGAATTCACTTCATTAAAAGGCAGCTACCTAATAACTATTCCCCTAGGATGCAAAATCATATCCGAAGAATTTACGTTAATTAATGACAACAACGAAGTAAGAGGACAGCCCTTAAAATTGATGAAGATACCCGATGAAATTGCGCACCTAGATACAACTATTAATATATCATCTATAAATATCCAAGGACTCCATAGACTCAAGGACAAAATTATGATACAATCACCGCTACAAATTGAACGCGAAAAGGATATTACAGTATATCATACAACCATACCAGTATACGCAATATTATTCAGTGCAGGTGCACTTATCATTTTATTACACTATAGAAAGTATAAGAAAACTACTGCAAAAAAGGAAGAAATTTTAGAAAATGGAGATAACCCAGAGAATCTTAAGGACACAAGTATCCCGGCAACTTTTTCACTCAACATTCTCAAATAGTTGCCTCTCTAGGGGTGGAGGAGTTACGGAACCCTAATCCCACGAATATGCTGACATATCAAATAAATGTACGTTTCCCACGCGACCACCGCAGAGTTCCTCGAATTAGTTTTGTAATGCCGCATTGTTTTAATTTAGTAATTTTATTAATTGTAATACTTTTCCAATCACTCTTTATTCATACTTCGAGTAAAGACGTCGTTAGTTTTAAGATAGATAATTATTGTATTAATGTAAAATTAATAAATAATTATTAATTATTCGGTTTTTTTCGACCTCCTGACTGCTGCAAACGTAATTCGCGCAAGAAGTAAAACTTCTGTAGGTTATCGGTACTATTTATGAAATTCAATTTATGTTTTATATAATTAGTCATGAACGAATTAACTACTGGACCAGACATATAAGCGGTCTTGTCAGTAACCAGGGAATTTTAGCCTCGGTCGTTTGTTTTTTGTGTCAGTCTCAAGCACTTGTCAACAAAACATCTCCCAAAAATGACTAAATGTTCTGTTAAATGGTGTTAAAACTATAATGGTGGAAGCAGCACTATTTCTTTTCAATTGTAAATACATTATTTTATTACATTTATTGTTATTTATCACAAAATTTAATGAAATGTAAAATAAAATGTCATATTATCCAACTATGTTAAATATAGTCGATATTTCTATGTATTGTTGACATCTGACAACTATCATAAAATGGCTAGATTATACCATTCAGAACAAATGACAAAACTGTCGAGTGAGTCCATTTGACATCGACTAGTGCTTGACAATGTCGAAAAATATATCGATATTTGACGAAATAACTGAACGAATTGTATTATTTGTACAGTACAATAACATAAAATACTTTTATCACAGTATCCTACAATCTGATGACAATAAATTTATAAAAATATTTTTTAAATCAAATAAAAATATAAATGCAAAAATTATAATTAGTATGTGTACTTAGTTTTTTATTTTATACCACATTTATATACTTTGGAATATTATTCCATTGTAATAATAATAAACATCATTTTATTTCAACACATAAATTACACAAAATCAAACAATAATGTTTTAGCACTAAACTTCTGGGTTCGCGATTTGTAATAAAACACTTTACCACTTGCACTAATTATTTTACTTTCACGATCCAACGATTAAGATAGATAATTATTGTATTAATGTAAAATTAATAAATAATTATTAATTATTCGGTTTTTTTCGACCTCCTGACTGCTGCAAACGTAATTCGCGCAAGAAGTAAAACTTCTGTAGGTTATCGGTACTATTTATGAAATTCAATTTATGTTTTATATAATTAGTCATGAACGAATTAACTACTGGACCAGACATATAAGCGGTCTTGTCAGTAACCAGGGAATTTTAGCCTCGGTCGTTTGTTTTTTGTGTCAGTCTCAAGCACTTGTCAACAAAACATCTCCCAAAAATGACTAAATGTTCTGTTAAATGGTGTTAAAACTATAATGGTGGAAGCAGCACTATTTCTTTTCAATTGTAAATACATTATTTTATTACATTTATTGTTATTTATCACAAAATTTAATGAAATGTAAAATAAAATGTCATATTATCCAACTATGTTAAATATAGTCGATATTTCTATGTATTGTTGACATCTGACAACTATCATAAAATGGCTAGATTATACCATTCAGAACAAATGACAAAACTGTCGAGTGAGTCCATTTGACATCGACTAGTGCTTGACAATGTCGAAAAATATATCGATATTTGACGAAATAACTGAACGAATTGTATTATTTGTACAGTACAATAACATAAAATACTTTTATCACAGTATCCTACAATCTGATGACAATAAATTTATAAAAATATTTTTTAAATCAAATAAAAATATAAATGCAAAAATTATAATTAGTATGTGTACTTAGTTTTTTATTTTATACCACATTTATATACTTTGGAATATTATTCCATTGTAATAATAATAAACATCATTTTATTTCAACACATAAATTACACAAAATCAAACAATAATGTTTTAGCACTAAACTTCTGGGTTCGCGATTTGTAATAAAACACTTTACCACTTGCACTAATTATTTTACTTTCACGATCCAACACTTACTTTTTCACAATATGCAATCACTTTTTCTTTTTCCTAATTTCACAAATGTTTATTAAGAACTGAGTAATATTAGGACAGTGTCACATTTTTATAACTACCCGAGACAATCAATTGCCAATTAAAATAGTTCAATAACAGAATCAACAAAATGACTTCATTTAATTAAATTAGCTTAATATTTTTTTAATCTGTACAAAATAATATTTATTATATATTAATGGAATATACACCCGATATTCATTTGTTCATTAACATTATTATAGGTCAACAGAATGTTGCCATCCATGCCATCGTATTTATATAAATCAAATTAAAAAATAATTATTATTTGACACATTGCCTCTTTAATTCATTTATTTTAATTTATTATAATAAATACAGATATTTTAAATTAAAAGATGTTAAATATGATGACTATGCTAACCATGTCTAAAATGTCATTCATTGATTCATCGATATATGTATTTTATCGATTACGTTCAAGCACTAGAAATATTGTATTGTATATCAGTGTTTATAATAATGTAATAAATTCTTTGTGTGTGTTATGCGTCACTTGGTTGAACTAGTTTTCATACATTTGTATTTTATGTCAGGTCCAGTCTCTAATTTGTTCATGTAATTAGTATATGTGAGATACTAAAAATAAAGCATATTAGGCATATTACAATCATAAATTTATAGAATATAATTTAAGGAAAGAATATAATATTATATATCATTTGTAAGACAATAACAACGGTTACCATGGCAACAAACGTATGTACATTTTTCCGTAACGCATTCACCAGCATACCTCTCAAAGTTCGTAAAGAAGTTTTACTTCAAAAAGCACCGTGTTAATAGCAAAATTTTTGGTATAATTTATTTTATTTTTATATTTCCAGAAACTAAGTGACATAGACAAATTAAAGCAACAGAAGGCATCCGGCAAACAATTAGAACTCAACCAACTGGCAAAGATTGACAATGAACCAGTATTACTGCAGGAACTGGCTCAGCTTAAATTATGAGAAATAAATAATAATATATAAATAAGCATGTAATAAAACGTCGGTCATTGTTTAACAATCGGGTTATTCTAAGTGATATGTTACAGTTAAAACCCTTTTTTTAGTTAAAACGTGTTTTCTCTAAGTAAAACTAGTTTTTAATAAATACCTTCGTTACAACTAGTACTTACTAGTTAAAACTAGAAATTTAATATTTATATTAAATAAATTTTAGATAAAATTAGGCCTAACTGAAACCTTAGTTAAAATAGCATCTGTATAAAAGATTATTTATTTGTAAGCTTTTATTTTTTGATTATGTGACGGGTCAGACTTGATTAACGTAGGTTGAGAACGCCTTAGCCTTCTTTCTTAGGTCTTCTTTTTTACTTCAAACCAAGAACCAATATGCTCATTTCTCTTAGATTTGGGGCCAAACAAGTAACTATTTTTTTTGCGTTAAAAACATATTCTGAAAATGCGTTTTGTATAGTTAGAACTAGATTTCATAGTAATTTTCAAATAACAGTAAATTCTACTTGTAACAAAGGCATTTAGTAAAAACTATATAGTTTTAACAAGAGAAAACGCGTTTTAACTAAATACGGATTTTAACTGTAACATATATGAATATGCACATCTTTCTGCTTTTTATTTTGAAAGTGAATTGTCCTGTTTATAAAATAAATCATCTAATAAATTAATCTTATCAACAACACACTTGTTAACAATCACATATTAGTGAGCCTTAAAAAAATTTAAAATATCAAAAATTTAAAAAAAAGTGTGTGTATATATGCACGCACGTAAGTTATACTTCTGGCGTAACAAAACAAAAACACCTAAAGATTTCATTCCGTATAACAGAACTCTTTGTTTGTAAAAGGAATACAGCTAACTTCTTCATGTCGCTTTTTGGCTGTCGGTGTGCGCGCGCATCGTAAAAATTTTACTCTCATAATTTTTTCCAAACGTGCCAAAAAGAAGTATAACCTCAAAAATATTAACTATTTCATTTTTGTTAGATGACGATTATTTGTTAGATGCTTATTTATGAATGTTAATATATTGTATACTTTATGATTGTAAATGACAAACTAAACCGTTGTTATAAAGTAAATAGAGTTTTTTCTTGATAAGAGTAATGCATTTTTAAGTTTTAAGTGTCATCGTTACTAATTTTCATAATCGCAGTAGTATAATAAAGCTATTCTTTCATATAACGTTTCAGAGTGGAGTGACCTACACTATGTTTGCATTTATATATTTATTTTTATTGTTTTCATGTTTGTGAATGTTTACTTTTATTTTTTATGAACAAATTTTATTTCTTAATAATAAATTAATATTGCGGAGTCCTTTCTTTAACCCTCGAAGCAAAAACGACGGGATGTTATAAATTTGACGTGTCTGTGTGTGTCTGTCTGTGGCATCGTAGCTCCCGAACGGATGAACCCATTTTGAATTTGTTTTTTTTTGTTTTAAAGGTGAAGTAGTCCGGAGTGTTCTTAGCTATGTTTGATGAAAGTCAGTCCAAGATGGCTGCCTCCACAAAATGACGGATTACATATTTTTTCACAACTCCCTCAATATGGGTATCAAAAGAAATTGCTTGACTAGTAGAATACTATACTCTATGATAAATTTCAAATCCAAGATGGCCGCTACCACAAAACGGAATTACATGTCGGAGTTTTTTTTTTGATTTTTATTAATTTATTCCTAGTCCGTGATCGCAAGTAATTTGTTTCATAAGAATAATATTTTTTAATATAGTTATTACCTACTACTAAAGTGTGCCTAAGTGTGGGGTATATTTTACTAAAAATATAAAGACTGCAACAACAAAGTTACAGCTGTCTATTACGAAGCAGGTATCCATATAATATCAATATTGTTAATAGTAGTAATATGAAATACTTTATTATGCTGACTTAAATAAATCTTTAACTATTTATAAATGATTTTTACTGTAGTTATATTACCTACCATTTTAAACAATTTAAAATATGAAGGAAACACTACTACTAGATAACGTGTCACATACAAAATCAAAGCTAAATTCTGTCCGCGCAAATATGTACTTATACAGCTATGTTTGTATAATAACCAAGACAAAATCTTATAATAGTTTTATTTTTAAGCTAATCAACACCATAGCGCCTTGTAATAAAGTCATAAATCTTCAAATTATCATCATACACTTCCGATCATATCGTAAGTTTTATAATATTTATTGTAAAATCAACCTTATACAAAAATACATAAAGCACTTTTTCCCGTTGTTGCTTTATGAGCTAAATCGTTATGTTCTGTTTCTGTTTGCTTCTTAGAATTGACACCTGTATTGGCCGAACTTTTTTTTTTTAACGTTGGGAAATGCATTTACGCACGAGGTGTAGGACTCACCGACAAAGCCAGTACTACCCACTAAAACCCAACAAAGCCTTCCCCCGTCTTAATGGGGCGTCGCAGGATCGCTTACGCATTCAACTACGACGCCCCGACGGCAGGTCTGCCGAAGCAGACCACAACTACCACGGGGTTGCTCCAAGGTCCACTCTGCTATCAGAGAAGTACCAGGAGCAACCCGCATGGTACACCGCCCTCCGAATAGGGCCACCTCCCACCGCCCACCGAAGTGGGCCACCTCCCTGTGCGTTTCTTGGCTTCGCGCCCGGCTGTACTGCCGGGCACTACTGAGCCCCCCCACCACGACAAGGTGAACGCACGTTGGGGAGTGTATTGGCCGACCTGGGCCAACGTTCTTAGCAGATTTAAAATTGTTCAAAATTTCATTTTATATTATTTCGTACGTTAAATCTTGAAATATTGACTTAATCTACATGACGTATTTACCAAAAATAAGACACTCCGTCTGAAAACAAATTCTTTTTCGCGCACTAGTTTTGCAACTATAAAAACATAAATTGCGGCATTGTGGCCTTTTCAGAAAGAAATCAACCTTATTTTTTATTTATAGAGCAGGCCGGAAGCACTGTAAAGGAAGTGCTTTTTATATGCGCTCTATATAAAAAAAACTTGAAATCTGAAAATGTCTCATATTGAACGGAAATTCCAGTTAGACCAAAGTTTGGAGTCTTACGAGTAACATTATGTAATTGTAGTTTTTTCTCTTAAATACATTTTCTGATCAGATACAAAGACTACTTTTTATATGTAAAGAAAATATCGAATTGTATGATATAATTTTTTTCGTTAGTCTATGACGGAAATGAGACCATAACGATACCCTTCCTTTGCCCAGCCATTTTAGCGTGAAAAAGTGACAAACGTATAAAAAGTGATACACAAACATTTATTAACACTTTGTCAGATTAACGTATTGTGTATAAAATATAGAACACGAAACAATAGGTATAAAAAATTTGTCTGTCTGTATATCAATGTAAACTTCGCGCAAAAAGTACTTTATATGATTATTGCACAATACTTTCATCTAGTAAGCACACAGATGAAGGACGACCTTACTTCAGGTCTTACAATATTAATATTAGGTACATAATATATTGAGTGACTTGGTTTATTGACATTATGACTTCGTATGGCAATGAAGCGTTGTAATTTAAGTAAAGTATATAAAGTAGATCGTAGTAGTCGATATAGAGTTTAAATAAGTTTTCTTAGCGTGATCTTAACAACATATTTGTAACATATCTTTTCGGGTTCATGTGTCTGGGAGGTTTGAAATACTTAGATCTAAGTCCTAACTGAATCAGTTTCTACGAAACCATCGGTGTAAACGTCCACGTCACTGTCTGGGCAATTTGATGAAGCGTGGACTTAATAAGTAAAGATCATTAAAGTTTTTGCATTATTATTAATAATTATTATTTAAGTTATCATTTACACCAAAATATTTATGAAAATTTAAAAACATGATATTTTAGAAAGAACTATCTTTTCTCCACTCAGTTATATGTGTGAATTGCAACCCTTATTTATTATTCGAAATTTGACCACAATATTGTCTAGTAGTTCACTTTAGACCTACCTAAGTTTCAGTTTTATACAACTAATATTGGTGGATAAAATGTTTGTTACATACGAAGAGGCGAATTTAACGAAACTTACTGGCTATGAAATCTAATTTATAGTATACATAGTATACTAGCATTGCCCGCGGCTCCGCCCGGGTTCAGATGACCAAAAACCAAATTCTTTGGTTTTACATATTAGTATACATTGCAGTTTTAGTATTTTTTCTCAGAAATGAGAGATTTTCCGCAGTAAAAAGTATTTTATATCTTGACCCGGATAATCAGCTCTCATCATTCTAATTTTCATAAAAGTCCCTTCAGTGGTTTTTCCGACAGACAAAAATTCTAAAATCTATAGATTCGGCCTTTGTATCGATAATAATGTCTATTTCAATAAGATTTTCCAAAAAATATTTAATGTACCGATTTGTCTTAGTTACTATTTTATTATATGTATAGATTGTAAATACCTACTTTACTTAAGTCGGTACGTTCTGTTGATTTACATTTTTAAAGAAGTTTTCCGTATATCGAACCATATTTAACCTTTTAAATTAATCAAGTTTTAAACTCTGTTTAATTTTTATATTTAATCTACAAAGAAGATAAAGGACGCTATTAGTATTATATTTATATAAATACTCTTAGTATATTTGAATAGTTGAACCACAGGAAGTATGATATCTTCCGCCTACGCCTACTTATCCTTAAAATAGACTATATGGAAATATCCCACGTTCCGACCCTTAAGCTATTGCTATGCAATCAAACCGATTGCCATGAAAAAGGACAAACTAACAAATCGGTTAATCATTAATTCTAATAAAGGTTCCCAAAATTCATACACGAAGTGTCTGTGATAAAAAACACAGGTTTTTATTAAAAAGTTCAAATTTGGTTAGTTTACAGTATTTATCGATCGGACCATATGTCTCTCAAATCTCAGGTACTTTATCTGTATCCACCCTGTTATGAGTAATATAGACTATATAGTTTACGATGCATTCAATAATGTCATAATCACGTTACCTTGGATTGATGGATATATTACAATGTCACCAATCAAGCATGAAAAAAGTCGGCCTAATGAAGCTTATCATATCGCAATAAGTATACATATATTAGGTACTAGCACTGCCCGCGGCTCCGCCCGCGTTCAGATCACCAAAAAGCAAATTCTTAGGTTTTACATATTAGTATACTCTCACATTGCAGTTTTTGTATTTTCTCTCAGAAATGAGATATTTTCCCGCGGTTAAAAGTATCCTATATGTTGACCCGGATAACCAGCTATCACCATACCAAATTTCATCAAAATCAGTGGTTTTTCTGTGATGCGGTAACAGACAGACAGACAGACAAAAATTCTAAAAACTATAGATTCGGCCTCTGTATCGATAATAATGTTTATTTCAATAAGAATTTCCAAAAAATATTTAATGTACAAATTCGGCTTAGTTACAATTTTATTATATGTATAGATTATAAAGAAAATTAATTGCAAGGTGCTCCCTTATCGCCGCACATCATATTAATATGACTTTTTGATTTTATCAACATTTGTCATTTATTAACAAAACTTGTAAAAGTTGGTAAATTGTATTTATTGGCGGAAAGTAGTTTTCCTACCGGCAAGTTTAGTTGTGTTTAGTTACGTCTATACTAATATTATAGAGAGTCAGAGTTTGTTTGTTTGTTTGAACGCGTTAATCTCAAGAACTACTAATTCGATTTGAAAAATTCTTTTTAGGATTGATAGCCCGTTTATTAAGGAAGGCTATGTATTATTCCAGAAAAATTTACGGTTCCCGTGGGATATATTTGTTTTTGTCTAGGGACGAACCCGAAGCGAAGCGAGGGTTAGTCGCTAGTCTATACTTCTATACTAATATTAGAAATGTGAAAGTTTGTGAGTATGTATGGATGTTTGTTACTCTTTCTCGCCAGAACGGCTGATCGGATCTGAATGAAATTTGGAACAAAGATAGATTATAGTCTGGAATAATACATGGGCTACTTTGTATCCCTGAAAAATATACGATTCCCCAGGGATAGATTTGTTTTCGTTTTTCTGAAGGCAAACCCGAGCGAAGTGAGGGTGAGCCGCTAGTGCTGAAATAAAATAACTGCTTCATTATTATTCAATTTTTGAAAGTTGATGTCGAGGGTATTTATTTTTCTTAACATTAATTCTTAACATGAATATGGCACTATCCTTGAGCTATATTATTATTTATTAAAATAATGCATTGAAATACAACTGCAAATAGTGTTGATATAGCGTAACATGACATAAAAATGTAGGCACACCCGAGTTTCTTTCCATTTTTGAAATCAATCAATAATATTTTTTTTGTTTACTAATTTAGTAATAAAAAAGAATTAACTGTTTATGTAATATATATATATATATATATATATATATATATATATATATATGCTACCAAGATAAGCAAGACACTTGTACCATAAGGATTCTCCTTTCGGAAGTTTTTATTTACACCCGATAAGATATTGATACATAATTGATATGCGAGGTAGGTACACAATTATAGTCGTTGCTCGGTCCGCGGCGTACTGACACGCCGATAACGCAAATTGGTTTACGATATATTTAAGTTCTTGTATATTGCTTTATAATGGACAGAGACAGTGAGGATACGGACGAGGGCGCGCATCTATTAAGGATTCCGGATGAAATACGGTGTGGAAATCGAGGGATGCATGGTAATAGCGAGGCCATGGCGTCTTCGTCCGAAACGATAGTATTTGATACTAAGCTGATGAAAACTTCAACGCTGACTGAAGAATTGGCGGCCACGTGGGGTGGACGCTGTTCACTCCCTGATTCTGGGAGGTTACGAAGGGCGCACTCGTGGTCAGCTGGGCCACCACATGACGTTCCGTCCGAAATTAGAATATTAAGAGAAAGGTAATTTCAAAGTGTATTAATTTATACAGCATTTGTTATATTTTGGAGCTTTTAAAACTTATACAGTGTAAGTTACGATAAAAACAAGGACATAAGACTTTTAAAATGCATTACATACGTTCTAGGTTAAAAATTGACTGATTATGTTTTACAATTAGTAGGATCAAACCAGATTCTTCGTGTTTAGTTACTTTAGACTTGAAAGTTCAATTGACTTAGATATCAATTATACAATATGATAAAAGATAAGACATTCGAACATACTCAATGCATGTTGTGGTCTACTCATATTGACTATTACTATTATTATTTTAGGAAATCATTTTTGATATATCTGGGAAAATCTTTTTTAAAAACGAAATTCTACTATTATCTACAAGTTACATTGTCATTGTAGTTTAAAGAATGGATATTTGGGTCATACACAAAACGGGATAAGAAAAATATTGAAATAAAAAAATGCCATATTTCTTTCAAATCCATCTCATTTTTTATCTCATTAACATAAAAGAGGTTAGAAACCTGATCGTCATTTAGTTTTTGCTAAGATTTTCAATTTATGTATATTTTTTATGACCACAGAAAAGATGCAATTCCACAGAAAAGTAGAATGTATTACGAATACTTACATTAATTTAGTAATTAATTAGATAATCAAGTTAAACTGGTAAATAAAATGTTTAACAACAATTTTAATCATTATCAATCGTTTTCAAAAAAATATATAATCAAACATATTATAATTATAATTAGATAGGAACCAAATCAAGTTTTGCTTGCTAGCTTATATTTTTTACTTATAGTTTCTAGTCAGTCAATAGAAAATATTGAAGGTATATTAAGTAATTGTAAGTAGTTTTCATTACTTTGCAGAGAACTCGAAAAAACTGCAACATAATATACAAAATTAAAAAATATCAAATGTAATGTTTACATAATAAAAAAAATAGCGGCTTCTTGAAATAATTATAAAACCAGTGAATCAAAAACACTTACTAATTGTTAATTTAGTTTCTCCTTAAAATATTTGAATTAAAAAAGAACGTCATTTTCACCACTTGAATGAAGGAACATTGATCGTGCCTTAAAATTTTTTGGTGGTGTAACTTTGTAATCAAAGTAGCTAATCTCTAAGAGAATACTTTTTCTCTGTATACGTGGCTGAGGCGTTACATTCCCTGAACAATTAGGTGATGGTGTGCACAAAAGACGACAGAGGCGTACTCAGTCCAGAAACGGTGGATGCAGTTGCTGTTCTGAGAGACCTGGCTGGACAAGGCACATTAATTCCCAATGATGAAACCCACGTATCCGTGATTTTTGTCCAATTTCAAAATGATGAAAAATAGCGTTAGGGGTGCACGAAGTACAGCTTAGTTTTCTAGCATGAAGTACATTAGTCTCGCTTACACTCCATGTAAGCTGATGAAATTTGAAAGTTTGAATGGACGGCATTTGGTTGCATTTACTATATGTTATACTTTTAATCGATTTCCAAAAAGGAGGAAGTTCTCAATTCGTCGAAATCTTTTTTTTATGTATGTTCACCGATTACATGAAGACGCCTGGACCGATTTGGAAAATTCTTATTTTGTTTCAAAGGGTATTTATTATACTTCCCAGGTGGTCCCATATAAATTTTATTGAAATCGGTCTGGCGGTTTTAAAAAAATCAACAATAAATATATTTTTTAAATAAATTGTTTAATCGAATATGTTATTAAAAAAACTTTCTTCTTACAAATTATCTGCATATTACGTCTACACTAAAAATGGAAAAATAAAACCTTAAAAAAAACCGACTTCCAATCACTAAAATGTAAAAAATAACTAAACGGGGGTTTTCATTTAGAATAGATACCTAATCAGTATTTTCGAAGTCGATGCCAGCTGACAATATTTTAAGATATGAATATCTAATAGGTAAATATGTATTTTACGTATCGAAATATATTAGATTTGCTTTGGATCGGCTGGCACCTACTTCGAAAATATGATTAGGTATCTATTCAAAATGAAACCCTCCGTTTAGTTATTTTTTACATTTTAATGCCTGGAAGTCGTTTTTTTTAAGTTTGTATAATTATAATATTCGTCCAATCAGTCTCAACTCTTAAGTGATCGTGGACTCAAAAAATACGTAGTAGGTACCTAGTATATCGCTGCATAGCATGCAGGGCATAGTCGCTAGTAGCTAGTATTTTTTTTTTCGTACACATAAATAATGTAAATGTATCTATATACTAATAATATGTTATTTAATTTAAGATTAGTGCGTACACAAGCAAAGCTGCGACCAGGGGCAGTACGACACTTGTCCCGACATCAACGACTGACGCTGGCGTCACTTGCACTAGTGGACTTCATGAGTTTTTGCTCTATGAGCATTATGGCACCGTTCTTTCCACGGGAAGCTTCTGAGAAAGGATTGTCTGAAACCATGTGCGGTGTTGTGTTCAGCTTTTACGCGATTATCATGTTCCTCACTTCGCCACTTTTTGGTAAATATGTAAGTATTTTATCTTTTAAAATTAGCGTTTGTTTTTAATAAAGACGTCAATAAAATAAATAAATATAAATAATAGGCACACAATATTAATAAGAATTTTTTTATCTAAAATCTTCAGTAGCATGTCAATGGTAAACACAATTAATAGCTGATACAACTCACTGGGATAACTTTGCAACCGTCAATTGAGATCTATATATAAAGAGGCATTAAATCATAAGGGTGAGAGTGTATCTGGGCGCGCCCACTCATTGACATAGCACAGGAATTTTCCTAAAAGGATATTTATAAGCTTCCCCTGCGCCATTATGTACATAAACTTATTTGTCTGCAATTTGCCGCGTGTAATATACTCGTACATAATGTTGCGCTTCAATAATTTATATATTATTTTTGTAAGGGGTATATTCTTATTCTACTTTCTATATTTATGTATTTAATCGCTGCTCGAAATGTCCTAAACTAAGCCAGTGCTTTCCATACGTTCGCCTGTCTGTTTATCGGTCCTACTTTTATAGAACACTAGCAACTCATCCTGGCTTCGGGCTTACTTCGCCCTATCCTATGTCGGGAACGTACGTTACGGTACGGTACGTTAATATTCTATACGTTAGTAATACAAATATTTCTTATATATGACAAAGTGCTTATATTTCAATAAGAAGCAGAACCTCAAATCTAAGTCTAATGTGTTAAACTTGTCAAAACAAACCACATAGGTATAAATTCAAGAGGTTTACAAGCAGCGTTAGGAAAATTTCACGATCCACTTCCTAGCTCCATTATCACATTATCACCAAATTTAAATTTATTTAAAGTATGTACAAATCGAAATACTAAATTTGTTTACATACTTATCGCTATTATAAACTTACGTCTTTTTCTGATAAGAAAAAATGGTATAAGTATTTCACGTCGGGTTATATTATAAGTATTTACTTCAATATGTAATTCTAAATATAATATAATACTAGCATTGCCCGTGGCTCCGCCCGCGTTCAGATGACTAAAAACGAAATTCTTAGGTTTTACACTTATAATACTCTTACGATGCAGTTTTTGTATTTTTTCTTAGAAATGGGATATTTTCCTGCGGTAGAAAGTATCGTATATGTTGAGCCGGATAACCAGCTATCACCATAAAAAATTTCATCAAAATCTGTCCAGTGGTTTTCTGTGATGCGGTAACAGACAGACAGACAGACAGAGAGACAGACAGACAAAAATTCTAAAAACTATAGATTCGGTCTCTGTATCGATAATAATGTTTATTTCAATAAGATTTTCCAAAAAATATTTAATGTACAGATTCGGCTTGGTTATAATTTTATTATAGATTTACATCTGTCGTAGAAAACAAAATATTATTTTAGCATTTTTCTTTTTATAAGCTTTGTTAAATATGTTAACACAGGTAATATTCATTTGCAGTTGCCAGCAATAGGAGCTAAGTTCATGTTTATAGCAGGGATGTTTATCGCTGGTTCTTGTAATGTTTTATTTGGGTAAGTAAATATTTAGATTTTATTTAATCTGTACAATTTTGTGGGTGTTTCTATCGCCTAAGTACTAAAATTAATTACACATTGTTAAAATAATTTACTTAGGGTCCCAATATTTTAAGTTCACGTTCGTAATCTTCTAGATTATTCTCTTCTTGTAATTGTTAAATGTTTTGTGTCAAGCAAACCCGAACTCGTAAAAACAAATCACATTTTTTTTAATAAAATTAACATAATACGCCTTCGCCTCGTACGATAATCGAAACCACGAAACCACGAATTGTGCTGTCTTATGCGATGCTTTGCTTATAGTGCCACGGCGATCGGAATTATATTTGGTGTAAACAGTGTAATCTTCTTTTTCCGTCATTAAAAACACAACATAACTCAAGGGAAATTATTATAAATAGTTTCCATGATTAATCTTAACAAGGAAAAATAAATCTTTTGGTTTCTAGAAATTCCACTAGCTTTAGCATTATGCATTTACTAAACAATACATACATACATCTAATTAAATAATTTTGTCAGATAAGATAGTATATAGCGATAAAATGACCGTAATTTATTTTAGAACTCTAGTACTAATAGAAGATCCTACAACATTTACCGTATTCTGTTTTGTGGTTCGTGGTATGGAGGCACTTGGTGCTAGCGCCTACTCAACAGCCAGCTACGTATTCGTTGTGAATGCCTTCCCGGACACTATAGGCTCTGTACTGGGTATTTTGGAAACCTTTGTAGGTCTAGGCATGTCCGTCGGACCGGCAATAGGTGGTCTTCTGTATTCGGTATGTATTATACTAATTTTTGTGTTATTTTTTATTTATTAATCAGGTACATCCATATATAATTTTATTTATTAATGCACGGAATAACGAAATAGACTCACGAGTCAAGTCTATAAACCTTGGTGGTGTATTTCTCTATAGTCTAATTTTTTTTTAAATAAAAATAAAGTTTTAATCAGACTGTTAGTTGAAAAAATATCTTTTAACTAACAAAACAACAAATGATCTAATTAGCAAGAGTGATTGTCCAGTTATCAGCAGCAGAAAACTCAACCAACCATGACATCCAAATCTAAAAATAAACCTAATTATATTATTTACGTGCATAAATAATCATATAGAATACAAAAAATTTTGCAATTCTTAATGTTTTAGATAGATAGGAGGATTTGGGCTCCCATTTTACAGTCTAGGAATCGTGATGGTGTTAACTGTACCTATAAACTTTTTTTTGCTAACTGATTGCGATGGTAAGTACCTACTCTAAACATTATTTAACTCCGTACAAGCATGTTAAAGCTCATTGAAAAAAAATATAATGGGTAAATTTCTTTTAGAGTACGTGTCCGGATCAAAATCAGCGTCAATTCTGCGACTTTTCAAAATACCCTCTATAATTATTACTGGCCTAGTGATTGTAATTGTTTCCAATACGTGGGCTTTCTTAGACCCCACACTTGAACCACATTTAAGGCAATTTGATCTATCAACTAAACAAATAGGGTTGATATTTCTTCTGTTCTCCAGTTTATATGGAATCTTCAGTCCTATTTGGGGATGGATGGCAGATCGGTAAGTCTTATACTTCTTGTTCTTATCGATATTGCATTGCTATTTTTTTCATATAAACTAATATAATAAAATTCATAAAATATAACAACACAATTTAACCAATTTCACAATTTTAATTTGTATCTACGAAAATACTACCAAATTAAATTTGAATGAAATTTAATATTAGATTTACGTTAATTTTTTACATTTTGTATGTAATATTACTTGTGAAATAATTTTTCTAACAAATAAATTGGCCTAAAAATGTATTTATTTTTTGTAGAGTACACAATCATTGGTGTATGATGGTTTGGGGCTTATTTCTCTCTTCAATTGGCTTGCTACTATTGGGGCCGTGTCCATTTATACCTGGTCTGCCGAAGTAAGTATACAAGTTTTTTTATATGTGTAATTGCTCTGCTGTTTAAAGTCGTATCATAATGTTGGATAGCCTAATTTCCATATACAAGCTATGAAATTCATATAAAGTCAAATAAAGTCTTTGAAAGTTAATTGATAGTCCCAGGGAATAGCGCTTACAAACAAACAATTAAATTGTTTCAGGATGATATATTAGTTATAATTTTAGATAACTATTTAAAAAAATACTTTTTTATAGTAATATTTAAAGTGTTTTATGCTATTTTTACAGAGATTTATGGTTGGACTTGGTAGCGCTATCAATATTAGGAATGTCAGTAGCATTAACTCTGCTGCCTACATTTCAAGGAGTATTGACTAGTTCTATGTGAGTATTTCTTATAAGCTTACATTAATTATAACATATATTTATCGCAAAATTTTCTCTTGCCACGGTGACTCAGTTTGTGTAGCTAATGTATCCCGTGTTTGTCAAAAAAGTGTCCAAACCTGATGATATACATATTTCAATAAATGTTGTTTTATAATTTTTGATTATGTTAAAATACTTTATTATAGCTACGAGGGTGGCTGTCCAGAGGCACTCGCTACATATAGCGCGGTAGCAGGAGTATGGTCATGTTGTTATTCTTTGGGAGAAGTGCTCGGACCAGCCTTGGGAGGTGCTCTTGCACAACGATATGGATTTCCACTATGTGCTACTCTTTGTGCTGCTGCTTGCTTTACGATGGTAAAAATTAATATGTTACTTGTATTTCTACTATTGAATCGCACTTTTAAATAAAGCTAACATGTTTTTTCAGGCTGTTGTAACTCTAATATTTTTCTCCTTAAGAGAGTCATCTAAATGGGATATCTCAAATTCATCTAATTCGATTCCGTATTCCGACACTACATGGAACAGTAACCAATTCTGCCAAGAGCGATCGCGAAGTGCACCAGAAAGCCGTCTTGCAGAAAATTCACCTCTCATAAAATCATGTTCATGTTCTTCTAAAACTGGTAAATAATTTGATTTTACTCAATTCTATTGTATTGCTACTGCTGGGCACGAGACTCGCTTCAATACCAAGGGAATCAGGCCATTGTCTTCCAAGTTGGCCAAGTGCGGGTTGACGGACTTCAGATGTCTTTCAGTTTCGATAACTTGCTACGTTCTCTCAGACATGCAGATTTCCTCACGATATTTTTCTTTACCGTAAGTGGTAATCATGTTGAAAAATTATTCGCACCTGAGAATGTCAGAGGTGTAAGATCCGGGATTTGAAGCCGCGCCATTTGGTGGCCAAGCAAGGATGTTGTAGCAACTTTTCTACAACTGCCTATATCTCAATTTGATATGCAGTTTAAATTATGACAAATCTTTATTTTTTGCCTCTAAATTTACTATAACTATGCTAAGTCACGTTGTGTTATATAAAATGATAATTTACTAGAAATAAATAATAATAATAATAATAAAAGCCATTTGTGATTTTTAGCATTTTACGTGTACCAAACTACGCCGTCGAAACAACTCTGTTTCGTACATAATAAAAGTAGAAAAAGTCGTTCAACAAGTGTTGCAAATTTTATAGCATACTTCTTAAAATTCCAGTATATGACTGATATGTATATAAAAATAAGAATGAATAAAGCAAAAAAATTATACAGTAACACAGCAAATAACGAAGAGTTGTATCAAAACTACTTTGAAAATAGTGAAGAAGCTGTCAATGACGATTCAAAGGTTATATTTAAGGAAAAAGAAGATGAAAATGAATGTGTTTATACAAATAACAGTATTACAGAAAATGGACAACGTCAAAATCACGAAAATAGCTATTGTTCATATTTAGAAAGAACAATATTTGGGCCTGTAGTTATGAAAATGAACAAAGAAAATGTTATTATTAAAAGAAACAACAAAGGTCTTATTGCGAAATTCATATCATTTGATGAGGGAAAGAGGCCTTCAAATGAGATAATAAAACACAACCTTCAAAAAGTTCATTTTTACGAGCAAAGTCCTGCGTGCGCAACTCTTGAAGATATTTTTGTGAGTTTTTTTATTGATTGATAAGATTTTAAATATTAGTTAATTCTGTCGATTAATATCTATTATTATATTAATTTTAATGCAAATGATTAAATTTTAAACAAATGTAATTAGATCGTAATAAAAATTGCTTTTAAAATACTTTTTCTACCTAAAATAACATTCCTAGGCGTAGAATATTTTTTTCTTTATATGGGTTTATATTTAATAATTAAAAAATAAACAAGAAAATCGGTTCACAGTTGGCGAAGATAGCGATAATATGGAAAAAAATTGTACAACCAAATTGAGTCTCTTTCGAAGTGGGTTAACAAATTTTGCTTTAAAATATTATAAAATTGACTCTATAGTATTAACGTTTTATTACTTTTAAATGCAATGTTTCGAATGTTTATAATTCATGCTACTGATATTGTTCTTAACACTAAAATAACTTTTTCGGTAACACATATTTTACAGACTTATTTTAAATTTTTAATTTGCTAATTTGCATTTTATTTTAGGATGGATGTGACTGTAGAGATGAAGTTACCTACGTAAGAGGAACAGTCACTGTGTCCTCGGCAGGAGCCTGTGAAGTATAACCAACACCGCTTTTTAAATAATTTGATAATAAAGAATAAAAATTAGTTAGTAAGCTTATTATATTTTAAATTAACTTAATTATAAATAAATTTTATTAATTTTGATAAATTAAAAAAAAATCTTTCTTTTTATCCTGGCGGTTTAAAACAGCAAAGAATATTTTCCCAATCGCGCAGATCACTAGGGCTTTATAAAGCTAAGGGGTAAGATAGGAATTTACCAACACATTCAAAGACTAAGACCTCCCCTATTCTTTGAGTGTGTGCCATCTTTCTTTACGTACAGGATATCCCTTTATAAGTCATGCTATCCTAGTAAGATCGACCTCTGATGACGATTTTCCGACGTTGCTATGGTTGCAAAGCCCTTGACCACTGTCCACGTGTGAAAATTTTCATAATAAGTTTCCCTGGATAAGAGCAACCTACCCTCTACGAAGGCTACGAAGGCTACGAAGGCTACGACCTATTGAAAACATTGATACCAGGAAAGTATGAAAAGAGAGCGGTGTAGCAGCTACGAAAATTTCGCTTCGTCGCTTGGTAACGCACAGTTGTTCTTTCATAACATAGGATGCAATCTAAATTAAGACAAACTATATTATTATTAAAACTTTACATATTCTTTACTAGCGACTCACCCTTGCTTCGCTCGGGTTTATCCCAAGGTACGTTTTAACGCTTAGTATGGAATAGATACAAAATGTATAGGTACAAGTTCTGAACTTTTTGACTTTCCAGCCGCTTTTTTTGGGTTTTCCCTATTTTTTAATACTTAAACCATCCCTGAACACAAATAAAAAAAACATTATTCGAATCGGTCCATCCGTTTCTGAGTTTTAGCAAGACTAACGAACGGCAGTTGATTTTTATATATATGTACATATAGATATAATAATATGACAATACTAATTCATTTTCTTTTTAATAACTCCCATAAAATAAATAAGATTTTCTTCTAGACCTTGGTTCTAACACAATACATACATAATTGAATAATTCGTGACACATTAATTATTATAATTGGATGTAATTACTTCTATTTGTAAAACGTACAAAGATGTTCAAAAATTAATAAAAATGTGCAAGATTTATTGTAAAGCTTTTAGACTTGAGACTATTGACCATATATATATATATTTAGTAGACAAATCCTAAAAGGTTTTATTTTATTTTTCTTATTTAATTTTATTTTGTTGGATCAATAATGATGATTAGAACTCAAATACTAAACATAATAAAGAATGAAAATTATAGTAATTAATATAAATAATAGTATTTGATATTCTCCTTCTCCTTTGTCAAAACAAAACAAAACAACGTTTTAGAATTTAGATAGTGAGTAATAAATAAGGCAATATGCACTTTGTGCCCTTTACGATTTAATTTTTTAATGGCTTAAAAAAATGGTTATTTTTCCTGTCCGGTGTATATTTTTCATAAGATTTTTTTTGTAGAGTACCTCCGTAAAGTGGGGGTGCTTTTTTCTTGTCTACCGCATGGTGTAGGGTATAGTTGGATAGGTCTTTCAAAAATATTGCGGGTATATGAAAACAATTTTTCGATTAAGGATACGTTTGTGAAATATTAAGCTTTAAAGTGCTGATTTTTATTAGAGTCAAGTGTCCCACCGCTGCCAGTTATAAAGTTGTGTTTGGTTATGTGAAATAATTCACGGTAGTAGTATATACCTATAACGAAATTAAAAGGAAAACTATCACAGCTAAGTAGACTTTACAAGTAAAATATAAAAAAACAAACACCCTTTCATATTTTTATTTTTTTTATTAATCCTTTATTACACCAAAAATAAAAATACAATATAAATGAATATATAACTTTACAAATGGCGGCCTCAGCATTAAAGTGATCTCTTCCAGGCAACCTATATTATAAAGAAACTCATAGGGTGACATGGATTATGGTTGGTGCAGAAAAAAAGAACTAGGGTAGGGTAGGGGAGCCCAAGAGGGGATTTTCTGTAGTTACTCGAGCGCGGCAGATTAATATACAGGGGAATACCTTGTACCCGGTTAAGTACCTACACAAAACATGAGGCCCATATATAAGGCCGCCCGTGAAGGATACAGGATCAGATTAGTAAAAAAAAATTGACCACCAGAAATTCTCGAGCGCGTCAGATTAAGGTAGGGTGAGTTAATTACATCCTAAAAAGTGTATATTCCACTAATCTGACAATTTGAGAGTGACGTAAAAAAAGGGGAGGGCAACAAAGTTGTAAAAAAAAACGTCATCTCGACATTCTCGAGCGTAGCTAAATTTTTTTTTATTTTGAAGGAAATAATGCAAGAATAATGAAAAATATATAATCTGACGATTTCCGCAAGCCGAAATAACAAAAATTCGTCGATAAAGTTAAATGCGTGCAGCTGCGTGATGCCTACATTTCCTTCTCCGCGTTTCTATTCCTCTCTCACTCTTTCTCTATCTATTACTCTCTCACTCCGTCCCCACTCTGGTTTCTGCCGCCATGACACCATCACAGCTGATCATAAAGAGTCTAGGGGTGTGCGAACATCGTTCAAATCGAATCGAATATCAATATTCGATTCGAAATTCGAAAAATTTCGAATAATTCGTAAAAATTTCGAATAATTCGAAAGTTTTCGAATAATTCGCGAATTAATGAAATATCTCTGGATCTTCAATTGTATCCATTTAAATTCCTTCAAATCGTGTGTCAAAATAGTCTACTTACGAATAATATACTTTTCGTTTAAAAATAAATTACCCAGAGAAAACAATTGCTCATTTTTTAAATTTGCAATATATGTTCGAATTATTCGAAATTTTTCGAATTATTCGGGAACTTTCGAATAATTCGAATTTTCGAATTATTCGATTCGAGTTTCGAATCGAATATTAATATTCGATTCGGAACGAATAATTCGTAAGTTCGAATTATTCGCACACCCTGTTGTATTAGTTTATCAACCGACTTCAAAAAGGAGGAGGTTCTCAATTCGACTGTATGTTTTTTTTTTATGTTTTTCGTTTCTCAAAATATCACATAAATTATATTTTGAGCTCAAAAATTTCATAAGTACAATTTTAAGCGCACAGGAATGGAATTAGCGGGAAGTTGCAGGTATGGCCTTTAAGGTGAACCGTTTTTCTAATTTTTTTTTGTCAGATCAGGCGAATCCCTCTAGATAATCGTCAGATTATGAGACAGTACGTTTAGAACATAAAGATGAACCATATATATCTTAATCTGACGCGCTTGAGTATTTCAAAATGGCGATTTTTTTTTTGCACATTATGAAAATGGCCGCGAGTTTGCGTCCCATCGAAATCGTCAGATTAGTGAATGAGAGCTTTTTTTTGGTGCACTTAACACTCCCTTAGAAAATCTGACGCACTCGAATAAATTTTTTTTTTCATTTTCAACCCTTAAATACAACCACCCGCATCATGCAAACGATCAGATTAACATACGTACATTATTAAAAATACGTAGGGCATTTATGCTATCAATATCTGACGCGCTCAAGGATGTCTATGCAACAGTTTTTTTTTACATATTTAAAAATCTATAGCCGCTTCCCCCACCGATGTAAAGGTATATATCATATAACATTTTTTTCTTCTTATCATCTAAGCTTTGCATCCCAATAGGTCTCTACGACGCTCGAGTAAATCCCCATTTAGCTTCGTGGGCTCCCCTACCATAAAGTACACACAAGCTTACATAAGTAACGATAAGGACATATATAAATATATATAATATTAGTATGGATTATTTCAAGTTTATACGTCAAACCGTATTAATTTTTACTTATACTCATATATTCAAAGTATTTTTGTTCTAAAAATATTATGATAAAAAAACATTTTTTGATTCGTTCACTTTACCATCCATCATCACCTTTTATGACGTCGATGCTTATCGTCACTATTGAATGGATACGGCGTCGTGTGCACTAGGCCATCAGAACAGTGAAAGCGTATTAAATTAAATAATTAAGGAACATCAAAAAAAGTTTGAGAAAAAAGGTATTCTATTTCATATTCATTAAAAAAATATTGTATAGAAATGTTTTAAAAAAGTCCACAAAAATAGTACAATATATTTAGATATTATTTTATATTTAGAAAGGTTATAACCTCTACAGCAAAAGCATTGACGTCACTACACTGTACACATTCATTGGGAGGGTGGATACTGAGGGTGGATGAGAGGGATAGAGAAAAGTCAACGAGGGAACAGCCCTCTCAATACGAAATCGATATATCGTTCCATCCCTTTCTATTTCTATGTATCTTTTCTATACTCTGATATCCTGGTAAGAGGTACGATGTCGGAAAATTCTACGAGCTATTTGAAAGTAACGTAACTATATATGTCTGTTTGTTAACTTTTCACGATAAACTTCTCTGAACAAATTAACCATGTGAACGACAAAATATGCAAAATATGAAAAATGACATAGGAAGGTCAGACGGACGCGAACCAAAATAAGTTGTATATAAATAAATTACACAGAGCCGCAGGCCAATATTATTTAAAAATTATTTAAAAAATGAAATATTACTTTATTTTTGCTCAATTTATCTTGTATTTTATAAAAACTATATTTAATAAAAAATATATTATAAAAATAAAAAAAACTAAATAAAGCTAAATAAAAAGATGAAAACAACTTGACGCTGTATGTAGACCTACACCTTGCGATAAGGATGAAACGTGTATGTCTCCGACTGCATAATATCTACTATATTTCTTCGTCAATTTATTTTCATCTTTTTAGTTAGCTTTTATGCAGTCGGGTTTTTTATTTCTATAATATATTTTTTTATTAACAGCTTTTTAGTTTTTGCCAATTAGACATTTGAAGTTATATTTACCATTTTTTATCCTAAATTACTTTTAACATATAAGTTGTATATATTTTTGTAATCGTCTCTTAAAAATCTTTATTTCGATACCCCACTCGATTGGTTTAGAACATTAGTTTTATAAAGACACACAAGTTGGCGCCTGAAATCCGCCATTTTAATTTTAACTATTTTATATAGCTTATGACACTCATGTTATCAAAACGAATCTAACGACGTATCATCAAACTCACCACTCAGAATCGTCAAAATCGGCCTATGCGTATGGTCTCTAGAAGTCCACATAGGAACAAAGATACATACATGCATACATACATACATACAAAGACTAATAAACACATTACCCTCCTTCGTGTCGCGCAGTCGGATACAATAGAAAAGTATACCTACACAATATAATAATACAGCTCTCTAGGGTTTATAATTTTAAAAATTGTACTTTCTAGAAGGTACTAAATTAAATCCCATCTATTATATAAAAATCTCGTGTCACGGTGTTTCTGGTAGCACTCCTCCGAAACGGCTCGACCGATTTTCATGATTTTTTTGTATATTTGGTAGGTATGAGAATTGATCGTAAATAATTTTTCACCCACCTACCCCCACCCCCCATTTTTTAAACGCGATTTTAGTATTTTTGTATGAACCATATTATATCATTACATAGCGACGAACCCAAACGAAGCGAGAGTGAGTCGCTGTAACATAAAGCTAAAAGAGTTTTTTGTAGATTGAAGGCGAGCGTAGCCGCGGGTTCTGCTAGTATTTAAATATAAAAAAGCACTTCGCATTATAGTGTGGGAAAAATAATAAAAATATCGTGTACACGTGACTCAGCTATCATCTAATAATGATTCCATAGCAGATGCCCATTGTATCGATTTCAGTTAATTGATCCATGCTCTCATTTGCGTTCCTGTATCACATTCTGATATAACGTGAATACGACAAACGTGGTCATAGTTCACCAATTTAACCTTTATTTTATTCTGAAAGTATACTTTAAAAATTTGATTACGATGCAAGTCGTTATTTTATTATGTGTTTTTGCTTTAGTAAGTGTTGATAAAAGCGGTGCCAAAGCTTCAGAAGAAAAAGAAAATTGTGAAGGTGTAGAAGTGCATGATAAATTTCACAAAAAGCATGTTATAGGGATGGGGCTGAATCGGCCTTACCAGTTGGCATATGATCACAGCGAACACAAAGTTTTCTTCAGCTATAACTTTGGAAAAGACGACGAAGATCTTTTTGAAATTGGATATATTGAAAAAGGACATATAAAACATAAGGTAATAAAAGAAATTGAAAATGGATTTGCAATTGCTATAAATAATAAGGAGAATATTATTTATTTTGGCGGTAGTAATGGTATCTACAAACATCATCTAAAATCTAATGATAGTAAAGTTGAAAAAATTGTCAGCGGTCACAATGTTTGGGATATGTTCTTCAAACATAATCTATATTTCATTGATTATCCAAAACAGCATTTGTATAAATGTGAACATGAAAAGTCTGGAATGAAAATTCAACATCAAAAACATATTCATGAAAAAATTTTTCAGTTTGCAATCGATGGAGACAACGATATTTTTATTACTAATGAGACTGGATTGTACAGAATAAAAAACGGTACTGATCATCGAATATTTTACGAAGGCCCAAAACTTTTTAGAGCAATTGAAATAAACAATAAGGGTAAAGCCTATTTTACTGGTCAGAATGGCATTTTCATTGCTAATAAAGAAAGTAATACATTGGAGAAAATAGCCCATATCAAGAACATTTTCGGCTTAGCTTTCGATAATGATGATAATATTATTTACTCAAACCCCAGTGAAATAATTAAATTAGTGCCTGAGGAATGCAACTAAAATGAAGACTTATCACTTCTACAAGATATTGAAATGTATTGTATTAATATTGAAATATGTATTAATATATGTATTAATAATATGTATTAATATTGAAATGTAAAGATTACTTATCGTTTATAGTTTTAAGATGTTGTAATATGATTTGAAATTATTCAAAATAATAAAAAAAACAAAATACAATGTATCATGTTTTATTTTATTACGCATTTAAGTAAAATATACGCAATTCCTATAGGCATTAACAAAATATAATAAAATATACTTAACGTTATCTATCTTATTACTGTTTTTAAATAAAATATTTTTATCAATTAAATTAGTCGATTATTGTAATAGCTATATAATTAAATTTATTATATTAAATTATTTGGAAAAGGGTGTCAGGAAAACTTTATATTACAATACTATTTAACAAGATATTCGTTCCCTGACTGATCCGACAAACATTTGTGATCCAATTTACAACAACTGGTATTTACGTGTTTCAATATAGTTTTCAATCTTATAGTATTACAGTAAAGTTTCATTTTCAGTGACTTTGTATTTCAAGGGTAAATGTCAAAGGCTTTCATGCAATGACGTCATTCCTCCTTCGTGAAGCGGGTTGGGTTGTAAGGCTTTCTTTGAGCTCATAGCTTTAACGAGAAAATGATATTAATCTGCACGAATACATGACTGCCTCCATTGTATTATCTCAGTTCTTTTTGACAGACATTATTTTTCTCTAATTTTATTATGCCTTTACTATATTTTTAATAATAAGGTTTTGTTGTAAAAAGGAAAAAGCTTAGCAAAAGGAAACTTCCTAGCCGGAATACCCAAATATTCTTTTATATACTGTCTGCCTTATATTGGTCTTGGCGTTATTTATTTTTATAGAAAACAAAACAAAATCTGAGCTATTCTTTTTCTATTGTGCTGACACTTGTTACACTTACACTTATACACCCGTACTATATTATACTTCCGTATTTGTACCTTCATCATAAACCAAATACATTGTTTCTCCTCTACAATTCTTTTATTTATACGACTAATACAAACCTACTGCCGTTTTATGTGTTATCATTATCTATGACAACAATGTTGTCAATCCGCCCACCCCTTGCAACGTGAAAGGATGAAATAACAATTACACTTTTGTGATTATAATATTTTTTATTATAGTAATAACGAAATACTAGTCCATCTGAAGCAGACCAACGAAGCAGCCAAATAATATAGTTAAATCAATAAATCCATACATATAATAAACTTGTAACTAAGCCGAATCTGTACATTATATATTTTTTGGAAAATCTGATTGAAATAAATATTATTATCGATACAGAGGCCGAATCTATAGTTTTGGAATTTTTGTCTGTCTGTTACTTACCGCATCACAGAAAAACCACTGGAGGGATCTTGATGAAATTTGGTATGGTGATAGCTGTTTCTCCGGGTCAACATATAGGATATTTTTCAAAAAAAAATGAAAATGAAAATGTCTCATTTCTGAGAATATGAAAGAATATGAAAGAATTATGTAAAACCTAAGAATTTGGTTTTTGGTCATCTGAGCGCGGGCGGAGCCGCGGGCAATGCTAGTAGTAAATAAACTTTATGCCAAGCTACGTAATATGGTCTCTAAGGATAATTTCGCTTGCAACGTGGCGTGGGAGTATCACAAAGCTCTCCTATTTCCTACAAACTTTACAAAGTGACAAGTTTGAAGTTGCCAAGTAATTCACTTTATGTTGAACAGCTTGCTATACCATACATTTAGTTATATAAAGTAAAATAATGTTTATCACTCTTCGTAAGTAAATACCATATTCATACTATTTTGATACATTGATATCATTCATTTTTTGTGAGTGTGTATTATAACTAAATAATATTTTTATAAATGTGATATTTAGCTGTCAAGTCTTCAAATATATATATATAATATCTGATAGGTTTTTCTTGAGATAAACGAGTAGGTACAAACAACAAAATAATAAACTGCAGCTTTAAAACTAGTTGATCTTTTATTATTTTAAAGTAAGAAGATGTTGTCTATCATATTATACAGGTGTTATAAAAAAGTACATTTATATTTTATTAATGATAACAAAAATATACCTTGTAGAGAATATTAAATACTAGCGATTCGCTCTCGCTTCGCTCAGATTCGTCCCTAGGTACGTTTTATCGGTTAGTATAGAATAGATAGTCGATCTCTTGCTCAGTTAAAAACAAAAACAAATCTATCCCACAGGAACCGTACACTTTTCCGGGATAAAAAGTAAACTATGTGCTATTTCCGACTATAATCTATCACTGTGCCAAATTTCATCCAAATCCGTTCAGCCGTTCTGGCGTGATTGAGTAACAAACATCCATCAATCCAAACTTTCACAATTATAATATTTATGGTTCTATAACTTATATAAATTATGTAACTATAAAGAGCACAACTATCGTCTATATGATTTTATTTTAAAAAACGCAAAAAATAATTTCTTAAGATCTCTAATAAATAAAATTGTCAATTTAGATTTAGATATTTAATAATTAAAATTGATAATTTAGTATTTGATAATAAAATATTCTTCTTATATTATGGCTAACGCATTGACTCATCTTTGCCATGTTTAATATAGGTATTACGAATAAGTATGTATCTATATTAAATCATTTAACATAATTTAGAAGTCAAAATCAACTTTATAAATATAATTTATCATCTTCTGTAATCCACACCTAAACAAAATATGTATATAAAATATTAGATATACAATATAAAAAATCCTTATGACTTATGTTAAAGCTATGCAGTGAACACCGTAAATCAATTTTTGTGTTCCCTAGTAAGGTCACGTCGAAAAGTTTTCATCGTGAGAGATGTAATAGACCTGAAAATTGTATATTACACTCTAATAACATAATTTATAAACTTACGAGGACGGTATTAAATTAGATTGCATATATCTACACAAATATATTTTTATCATAAAAATACTTTTATTTAAAAATGCATAAAGAAGTCTCTAAATAGCAGGTATAATATAATATTAGATAGAAGAACTTAAGTATTACATAAAGTTGAAAACCTTATAACATTTTCCTGAAAAAAGTCGTAGGTATAAAAAGTATGTTTTTAATGACTATTTCTTTTTAACAAAAAAGTTAAGAACTGATAATGTTGACTATCAAATATGATATAATAGAAACAGCTAAAGTTATTATGGGTTTGTCAGCGCTATTTCCGCATACCATTCGTCTTGAGGCCACAGATAGATTTTTATTTTGAAGTAACGCGTGCACCGATTCGATTTCCCATCGTGCTAATGTACCAGGATCTCTAGAGAAAAGAACGGAATACAGTTGTGCTGGTGAATTGTTTGTTGCTTTCTGACAAAAGTTAAGGACTAGATGATCACTAACAGCTTTTAAGACTTGTACTGCCCCGTTAAAATGCATATACGATGGACGAGAAGCCAATGTACCTGTAATAATAAACAATTTAGCTCATTCTTGAGAAATACAAAATATAATAAAAAAATAACTACTTATTAGCTTAAGATTTTATCTGATTATGACAGACAAACGATATTTGCCGTTGATTCAGCAACGCCTTCTTATGATTTTAAAATAAATGTTTTACGTTTACAGATTAGGACTGCCTCATCACTAATAAATTCTGTTTTTCAGGGTATCAGATATAACAGATATTAGCGAAGGAACTGTTCCGATATTCCTTTCCAATGATAATATTTTTGACTCCTACCGTCTATTGATAAGCAAGTATCTGACAATCCGATAACAATAAAAACCATATCGTTGTCGTATTCTTTAGTACTGTTATATTTTAGGCAATCACAAAAGAAAGTACCATTTTGTTCATTGTACACATGCCAATAACCGGCTGAGTCGTTGCGGAAGTACAGCGAGTACTCAATAGTCTGGCCCGCTTCGTCCCACAGAAGACGCAAATGACGATTGTCCCGCTGGAATCTCTCTTTTATATGCTGCACGTGGTATAGTTGACCTTCGGTGGAAGGCTGGAAATAATAATAATTTTTTTAACAAACCAGGTACGTTTTAAATAGATATAAATAGCTATTAGCCAGCGTTAGCCATATAAATTTTAATTTTTTTTTCGTTAATTTTTCATTTTTTTCTTTCATAAGAACCTTCTCCAGACAATAACAAACATAACAAAAAAAGTTAAATCGGTCCAGCCGTTCACGCGTGATGGCGTGACCAAGGGAAATAAGGATTCATTTTTATATAAATAGATGTTTTTTTTAAAAAATGACACTGGCGTCGGAGTAACTTTAATTTCCTTATTTAATATATTTAATAAATATTTTTTTTCTTTCTTCAAATTTAAATGAGAGTATTCTAGTTATACAGTTTATTTATTTAAAAAAAAAACATTAAAATCATATCCGTACGTTCACCGAAAGATTACGCATGGGTATATACAGGCATACACATTCTAATAGAAAATTGTATGTAACAGTATAAACTGTAAATCTTTAAAACGTTTCGAATAAAGATTTTTCCTTTTCTTTCAATCGATGTAAATGATCTTATGATTTTATATTTAGATTCTAGTCTGCATTTACCTTTACAGTGCGTTATGAATCACAGAACTGTACGGTTCACTTTTATTGAATCAATTGGAAGACAATATTTCATAACCGCATTGGTAGTCATTTTTATCTTCCATGCGCAACAATTTTATTATATGCATACTATCCAACTCTTAAGTAGTGTTAAAATAGTTTTTTAACACTGTTTTGTTACCTTTGCTTGTAACTATCTTATTAAGTATATTTAATCAACTTGGCTGAATTTAACAAAAATCTACAATTCTGATCATAAATAATTGTTTGCCCATATAAACTTTATTACGCCGTTTTAGCCTTTTAAGGGATGAATTTCCAACTAAATCTAATAGGCACATATATTTCTTATTTTTCATTTTAAAGCTAAATACTACTTGTACCGTGCATTTCGCGTTAACAATGACAGAGGTTCATACAATATTTTATCCCCTATTGTACCCCCTTGGGTTGAATTTCGTAAAATCCTTTCTGAGCGGATGCTTACATTGTATAAGGAATACTTCCTCTAAATTTACGTTTTATATGATCAGCGGTTTAGGCTGTGTGTTGATCGATGAGTCAGTCGTATACGTATCTGCATAAATGTATACCTATGGATCTTATAATTGCTACCTATATTATTATGGCAATTATAGTAAATATTTAGTAAATTGTAAATTTAAGTTTGATATAACATAGGACGAACTCAACAGTTTTATGGTTGCATAGGTATATCTATTCAGTCAAGAATAGCTTTTAAAACCGGTTTTAAATATCAGTATAATAATTATTTAACACTACTTTCTATGAGTTACCGCGCCCTATAAGATAAGAATGTACAGTTAAATCACTCATATATCCTAGGTCACCTTAGTCACCCTCAATTGGTATAACCAAAACATGTTTCATAAAAGGAACGTTTTAATTCCACTATGAGATTAAATAGGTCAGTCAGATTGACCTGCCCGACATGACTCAAGTGTAATTTACGTGGGCGACCAAAGTTAACCCACAGGTCGCTTCCAATAACAACTTGGAATTAGATAAACAATAATAAATAATTTTATTTTATTATCTATAGTTATTATAATTTATAAAACTATAAATTAGCTTGTTTGTTCATTTGAACAAGCTTATCTCTGAAATTAACAATCAGACTTAAAAACTCTTTTTTCTTTCTATAATTTTTCATGGAATCTAATATTTCGCTCCGAACCTTAGAAGCAAAGAAGAACAATTTTGTATTAATAAACTATACAAACGAAGCCTGGGTCAAAAACCAGTGTACTTACAAGGAGCGATAAAGCGATCTTAGTTATGACTTATAACTCACAGTGATGTTCTCTATTTCAAAAAAGTATAGCATAAAGCTACCTCATGATTTTATAATATTATCCACTACCTTTAAGCTTTTTCGCATATTTTTTTCTTTAACTTCACTCCTCAGTCTCTAAACTAATAAAAATAAAGCTGAATAGATATAGAGATATGTACATAATAAGTGGAAAAAAATGTATCTTGCAATTTATAAGTAACACTTTGCCAAACCTGCAGACAAAACCTATATACAATAAGTACATAGTACATACATATATCTTTAGTATTGTATTAACGTAGACTAAACACATCATTTAAAATGAATTTAAAATATTATTTTTCTTTTCATTAATCACTTAATGATCTGCCTGCTCTATTAATGATGCAGTATATTATGTGTATGACTGTGAGTGCACTACAAGGAAATGAGGACCGGGAAGGGACCGCCGGATAGTGCGAATCAAAATTTCAAATGCGTTGGGAAACTAATTCATGTGGTAATAAATTCAATTCAATATCCCTATATTTTATTGAATTACAAAAAGTTAAGAGTATACATTTGATTTATGTATGTATGACTCCTATCTTATTATTAGGTACTATTTTTGTAACTTAAAAATAGCACGTAAGTATTTTGAATAATTATATATATTAATTTGACCTGAATTAAAAATATTTGTCTGTGATAACTAAAAAGATTAGTTAAGGTTATTTATTTCAAAACACGTCAACAAAATAAAAAGGCAAAAATATTTTATGTTGCCCAAACTTTTTCAGTACATTTTCTAAGCACCTTTCGATAT
The DNA here is from genome assembly GCA_947093115.1 of Brenthis daphne. Classification (NCBI taxonomy): domain Eukaryota; kingdom Metazoa; phylum Arthropoda; class Insecta; order Lepidoptera; family Nymphalidae; genus Brenthis; species Brenthis daphne. The sequence continues at coordinate 17,095,982 of OX352472.1, read as the reverse complement.
GAACATTATATTAAACTAGAGATTTACCCACGCTTTGCTCGGGTGCGTCTCTAGGTACGTTTAAAATAGATATAAATAGTTGTAAGCCAGCGTTAGCTATGTAAATTGATTATTTATTTCGTAAATTTTTCCGCTGTTTTCATAGTTATTCTGCAATTGGGGGCGGAGAGAAATCCAACAAATTAAAGGTCATAAAAATCGATCCAGTTGTTCTTGAGTTTTAAATGGTGTAACTAACCCGACGTTGTTTTATGTATATAGATAAAAACTCAGTAAATAATTATTGTTGTAGTTCCTGCCTTTAAAATAAAAGTAATGTTACAATAAAATAATAAAGACACATGAATAAAATCTGCTTAGTATACATTTATAATACCAATCGATTTATTTTGATTATCAGTTTAGTGAGAATTAAGTTACTAATTTTGATTTAAAATACTCGTGTAATGTATTTATTTTACAAATTTTATCTGCTAAACATAATTACTATAAACTTTTCGAATTATTTTTATCATTAGATATATTCTTTTCTTGAAGTTTAATCAAAAATCTAAAATCACAATATAACGTATTGGATATATTTTATCATATTTATGCAATAAATCAGTCAATTGATGTCGTGTTCTGTTTAGATTGGGCATTGTGTGCAGATCCATTTATATCTTCCACTTTAACTAGCTGTGAAGGTGGTGCTTTATTAATATTACGTTAGTGGTATTGAAATATGAATGTATGTATATTGTATACAATTTATATTTACAAAATTATTGAATAACATTAGATTTTTAGAAATACTATATTTATACGAAGTTTAGTGCTATATGATGTCATGTGTGTCTCTACATATAACTACCTACTCTTATGCATGTTTGTTCGGAACTGTTTATTAAATACATTATCTAGTACAAAATTATTATAACGTAAATAAAGTTTTACCCTTGAATGTGTCTATTGTAAATATGTAAAAATTGTGATCACTATTCAATTAGCATTTTGATGAATTACCCTCTCTTTAAATATTATGAATATTTAACACATATGTCATTCATTTAAAAACGTACCCCATAAGTAGTTTGGGGAATTTCATGTGTTTCCCATATTGTGATCATTGGGCAAGTCTGATACATCTTCACGCCTTCCTTACTGAGATGCGTGTAGAGTTCTACCGCCCCCCACTTTCCCATGACTTTCCTTATGTCCAAATCATCGTAATCATGTTCTTTCTCACACGTCACGGTAACATTACTTTCGGTAGAGTTAGTAATTTCATCCGCGAAAACAACCAAAAACAGAAATAAGATCCAAGGTAGTTTTAAAATAGCACAACCTTGAAAATCCATTTCGTCATGAGTTATTTTATATACACATAATGAAAATGGAATTATTATCTTCTTATAACTTTTTATCTAACAAGACGGCACGTGCGAGAAAATATTGCGCGGATAACCGATTGGAGTCGACTGACAATTCGAGCGGTATTGCGCGGGCGCTCCTGACTCACATCGTCGATGTTATCGTATTTGACCCTTAGCCTTACACTCGCATAGAGGTGCCGCTCATCTCTCAAATCTCCCAAGAAATAATCATAATCATGTAATTATTACAGGTATTATGATGATAATAAATATAATCGTCCTACACACACGCATAATAATTAAAATAAATTTATTTTTATTTTACTCCTTTATGTACATAAAACAAAATAGGTTAATAATTAAATATGAAATAAAATTTTGCTTGATTTTAAACTGAAAATATTGTTACATCGACACTACCTATGAACAAACTTCTTATTGTTTTTTTTTTCAATTTAGATGTAATTAACACTTATGTGTAAATTTAAATAGCAAAAAAATAAATAGGTACGGTCTTTTTAGTTCTCATCACACTGATGCGCCTTACCTACCACTTATAACTCTATGGCGCATCCTACAATCGAAGCTGGTATTTGTCGCAACGATCGAGATGTTAACCTAGACCACTAATTGTCATTGTTCGAGAAGTTTTATTATGTCCAGTAGTATATTATTTTTATTATTTAATAATTTAAATAGCAATTTTGTTCTTTATGATGTATGCAGTTTACCTAGGTCTTCTATTTTTAGCTCATAGCAGATGTATACACAGAACAGTTAGTTACATGAGCTGTGTTTATATAGAATGAAGAATACCTTTAGATTTTATAATATATTTCAAATACCGTTGGGTTTCGTAGTATATTTATAATACGAAGCAGTGAATGTCTTATCACCGATAGGGTGGGTGCTCGCTTACGTTGGAAAGAAAGCGAAGTGGGGTCAAACCCGTGCTTCGCGCACGGGTGGGTTTTGGTTATTTTCAACATCATAACCACTTACTAATTAATATCGAGAAGAGAAATACCATAGGAAAATCGCGCGTCTGAGAGAATCTAACTTGTTGTCAAAAGATGTGTGAAGTCCACTAGTTCAGCGCGGCGTTGAGGACTGACAAGTGCAATAAAAGTAAAAAAAACTTAACAACATTTAATATTTTTTGCTAAATATGTATATTGTTAATATCATAATATAATTTTTTAACATTAAATTACTTACCCTGTCCCTCGGTTCCGATATATGTATAACAATGCACGTCCTTCCGTAGTCAACTCTTGCATCCCCCGCTAAATGCTGAATAAATTCTACACCGTACCACATTCCCATCAAACTGTTTACCCAAATTGAATTTTGGGGTGATCTATCTACACAGTAATCTTCGTTATATTTAAAAAATGGCATTTCATATGATGTCATACCCTGATTGTAGTTTTGTCTGTTATATCCTTGTTCATATCCATAGTTTGGGGTCGTGTAACTTGGATTTTGGTAAAAGCTACCTGAAGACGCAGTATTGAATACGTTAGAATTAGCGGTTGAATATCCCATGTTTGGATACCGAGTGGCTTCGGGGTAAGTAGCGATATCAGTTCCATAATTAGTTTTATAAGGATACTGATTTTGGTTATAAATACTCGGGGTAGTGGTATAAGTAGAATAGCCATTAGTTTCACCAAACCTTGAATAACTAGCACTATAAGCTACCGCGAAGAAAAAGTATATGGAAATGACTCGATGCATGCTTTTATATTTGTAATAGAATTTTAGAATATAATGTTATGTGACGGTTGATAGCGTGTGACTGTTCTAACTTCTACAAGAGTGGGATATAAACTAATTAAGCGTAATTGCCTTCATACAGCCGAGGCCAAAAGTTGTAAGTAAAAAAATTAATTTTTCTATGTCGTAATTAAATGCAGTTCTTATTTAATATTTAAAGATACATTTAGTATACAACCAAAGTAAGTACTTTTTGCTATGATTTTCCTGAGCATATTTCAGATCTCTTTGTAAGAGCCTTATGCCCATCATTAATAGACGACTCACGACTGGGACGACCATACAAATAAGTAATAATTAGCATATTAACGCACAAATATTAAAATTATCTTGTAATTCTAAATAAAACTATCTTTTCGGATCTATTTAGATTTTTGGTTCCAGACGTTTCGAATGCATTACATGGCCATGATTGCTGTAAAAGAAAAAAACGAAAAAGCGAAATAATCTGTTAAGATAGTTTTATTTAAAATGTCAAATATTCGCGTAAATCTAAGAAAGTATTATTGTCTTGTAACTTAAGAAGGCCAAAGACAATATAATTTTTTTAACCTTTACTGAAAAATATTTTTTGAAATAACATATTTTTAATAAAATTTTCATTACTTAATTTAGATTCTGTGCTCGTATCGTTTATCGTAATTTAAGCTTTGGTTATATGAACTCGTATCCGGGAAACATCTCTGATACGGTTCCATCAATCTTTGATTGGTTGCGATCAGGTCTCGGAACCGCTTTAAAAAACGGTTTATTTCGCTGCTTATGTAATGGTTAATTCATCGCTCGTTCTTTAACCGGTTAATGAAAACTAACGGTTTAGTAAATCGAAATAATATTTTTCAACGGTAATTTTAAGGAAGGTTATAATACCGAAAAAAACTATGTATTTAATTAATTCATAAGTAAGAAACGTATATTTATCCTTCTATTAAGCAATTTACCATTAGCAAAGATTCACCAAATATAAACGCACAAAAACTCATTTTAACCGGTTAATTTTGATCATGGAATCTAAATTCGTCAAAAACCTTTCTCCGGGTTTTGACCGGTTAAAGAACCTAACCGAAACCTTAAACAGGAAAGCTTTTCAGTTTGGGGTCAATGACCAAAACCGGCTTTAAAATTGAACGAGTTTCCGAGCCCGGTTGCGATGTGTGATCATCTTGTCGTAGTGAAAAGCTCATTAGGGTCCGACAATAAAACCGTCTGTATTGAGATATGTACTACTCGTATTGACATAAAATCCATACTTGTTAATATAACGACGTTTTCAATCTATACATATATTTGTCTATATCTATGTCTGTCTGTTACCGCATCACGGAAAAACCACTTTTTTGGGATTTTGATGAAATTTGGTATGATGGTAGCTGGTTATCCGGGTCAACATATAGGATACTTTTTACTGCGGGAAAATATCTCATTTCTGAGAAAAAATACAAAAACTGCAATGTAAGAGTATAATATTAATATTAAAACCTAAGAATTTGGTTTTTGGTCATCTGAACGCGGGCGGAGTCGCGGGCAATGTTAGTATATCATAAAATTGTAACTAAGTCGAATCTGTATATTAGATATTTTTTGGAAAATCTTATTGAAATAAACATTATTATCGATACAGAAGCCGAATCTATAGCTGTTAGAATTTTTGTCTGTCTGTAGATTTCCCGTCACCATTTCATTGTTCTTACCATAGATAAAAATATAATAGATATTGCGATTGAACTGATTTAAAAGACTTTCATAGTGTGAACGATGGTCTAGAAATATATACGTTTATTCTTCTTTGTGGTACTCGATAGAGCTCTATTACACTAAAATTGTGCCATAGGAGCTTTTTTACAAAAAAGGAACTAACTAAGGAACTCTTATTCAATCCTTTAATACATTATCTTTTTGCAATTATTTAACATTGTTCATTTTTGTATTTGATCAAAATTTAGTGACATCACTTTGCTATTGAATCAATTGTTCAAAAGTAAGTAGAACGATAAGCAAAGTGTGAAAAGGCAAAATGTGATGTAAACGATAGGTCAATAGCATTAAAGCAACTATAAGTAACATATAGTTAAATAATATTAAATGTTGACAAGGTCAATAATAAAATTGTACATAGAATATTTTATAGTTTTTGCATTGCAGCACAATGAATATTTTGAATATTTCGTGTATGAACGCGCCACCTAAGAAAACTGAATTTCATTTGAAGTTTTAAATTACTAGTATTATTTTAAAAGAATATCTATACATATAATAAAATTGTAACTAAGTCAAATCTGTACATTAAATATTTTTTGGAAAATCTAATTGAATAGACATTATTATCGATACAGAGTCCGAATCTATAGTTTTTAGAATTTTTGTCTGTCTGACTGTTACCGCATCACGAGAAAACTACAGAACGGATTTTGATGAAATTTGGTATGATGATAGCTGGTTATCCGGGTCATTTTACCGCGGGAAAATATCTCATTTCTGAGAAAAAATACAAAAACTGCAATGTATGAGTATACAAATATGTAAAACCTAAGAATAGGGTTTTTGGTCATCTAGACGCGGGCGGAGCCGCGGGCAATTCTAGTAGGTTTATAAATTAAAATACTTTCAAAGATGTCGTATAGCCGTATTTAATATTATTGTCATAAAATGTATTTAAATTAACTTCTTCACCATTCGTTACTGTGTTCCGATTTAGTTTAGCAGTAGGTACTGTGACAACTAAGAGTTCTAGGCGTCAGCCCATGGTATTAGGTTTTTTTATGTAAATAAAACCTCATACAACACCCACTGTCTGTCACTGTCACTGAGTTTTATTAGAAATGCCCACAGTCAAAACAGATCCACTCCCTTTGAACGTTGAATTTATTACCTATTTTAAGATAAACTAGTAATGAATAAGTATAAAAAAGATTCCGACAAATTGAGAACCTCCTCCATTTTGGAAGTCGGTTAATAAATATAAGTTCATTCAATAGTTAGCATCATAATTTATTAGGTTCATAGGGTTTATAAAAAAGGTTTATAATTGTCTTTCCCTATAAATGATTATTCATCATGTTTTGAGATCTCTGCCTTGTTTGACGACACGTTTGGCTCAGTTTGTAGTATCCCTACTTGCTGTGACAGCGGTCGTGGGTTCGAGTCCCGCTGGGGGCAATCATTTGTGTGATGAGCACGAATGTTTGTACTCCAGTCATGGTTTTTATATTTATAATATGTATGTATTTAAAAGTTATATATTTTTAGTGTATCAACTATCTGGTATCCATAACACAAGTCTCGTAGCTTACCATGGAACTAGATTGTGCTGTGTGTTAATGTCCCAATATATTTATTTATTTATTTTTTAATTTACTAACAAAGTACAAAAAAACTAAAAAAAATATCATAACCAATATAATATATGTAGTTAACCTGTATCCATGCGCCCTGAATCATCTGTAGTTAAATGTTAATGAGGGTCTCAAGGAATAATTAGGAACTGCGTCTACCGGACGAAAACTTAATTACAACGGTAACAATTGGTGGGTTAATTGACACAATTTATTCTTATAGTTCCTGTCTATCTAGAGGGACCTCATCTAATGGTCAGGTTATAGGTTACTTACCACATCCTCACAAACAACATCATTAGAATAATACTCAGGAAAAGAAGAATATTTTTCATCAGTGACACAATGCAATCGATATCTTTATATGTATAATTCTTGTGTGAGTGTGTATGTCACTGAACTTCTCTCAAACGACTGGACCGATTTTGATGAAATTTTTTGTGTGTGTTCAAGGGGATCTGGGAATGGTTTAGATTCACAATTTTGTCCGCTGGACAATGTTTTTTAAATTAATTTTTAATTTATTAGTAGTTGTTGATTTTGGAATGTTTTACATTGGATCCGACAGACGGCGCTACCATCGCAGTGTCAAATTTTAAATAATATTCGAATTTTAATTTTAGTCTGTCCCGACAGTTAGCGCTGCGATCAAATTAAAAAAAATTTTTGTTATCATTGTAGACAGGACAACGTCTGTCGGGTCCGCTAGTATACTTATAAATAAAAATGAAATGCTATGCCTTGGTAAGTGCATCACTTCAGAACAGCTTCATTGATTTGGCTAATCTGATTTTAAACAAATTTTTAATAATCCAAATAAGATTTTAATGTATAAAAGTTGGAAAAGTTGCCCAGAAAATTGGGACATTTGGGAAATCTAACAGTGTTTTACTTTTTATTTGTACTAATTCAAAGATAATAAATTTTATTTGGACAGGACAACGTCTGCGCGACCAGGTAATCAATACATGTAATAAACTTAGCGATATCTGTCCATAAAATATATTTAAAAAAAATAATGACTGTAACGTATTGTGTACAGAATATATACACCAACACAATAGTTACCTATGAATATGTTTGTCTATTTGTGTGTTCGCGTTTCACGCAAAAAGTACTGGACCGATTTTGACTAAATTTTGTGTAGTGATAACTTTTTATTTGGGTTATTTAGAATATTGTTTACTATAGGAAAATCTTTCATTCCCACAGAAAAACATAATAACTAGTTCTATCGAGTCTTCCTTAGAAATTTATTTAGCTAACGCTGGCTAAACCTTAAGAGATATTGTTTCGGACGACCAGAACCAGGGTATGTCTAGTACCCGGAGGTCGACCTGGGACAATCTCCCAGACGTTCTTGGCGTACACGGCAGTATGTCCGTTCGCTGGTAATGTACGCCACCACGCACCCCTGAATGCGTAGCTTGGGTCCCGATCCACTAGGGTTTCTTCGTTGACAGGAGACTATACTTAGAGGCGATGAAATAAAAACACAATTTTTCCTTTTCCTTTTAGTTGTTGCCTCTTCGGTGGCTGTCTTGCGACTGACTCGAATCGAGAAATGGCTCGCCTTTTATTTGGCCCGTTAATACCTTACAGAGAGCCGCGTACTTTGAGCTCATTTTTCGAGTAAAATTTCCCTAAACCGAAACCTTGAGAGTCCTTTTATTTTATGTTTTCAGTAAAACACCTTACACATATTTATTTATTTACATGCCTTACATACTATTATACAATATTAAAACATAATATTCAATATATAATAATTAATTGAAAAAGTCTTAAAACAAAAATATCTAAATTTCTAGGTTGCTACATTTTTACTATACATTTTCCCTTATAACTTTTGAACGGATAGTCCTATCGACCTAATTCTTGTTTTATTATAAGTTTTATAATAAAATCTATTATTTAAAACATAAACTATTATGCTATTGCAAGAAACAAAAAATCTCATTTTCAAGTTACGTAATTATATGCTAACATTTTACTTACGTACCTATTCCTTTCAAATTAATGTTAAATAGTCTTATATGATTCAAATAAGCAAAAAATACTCTAAACTAACCTTATTACACTAATTAGAACTTATTTTAACATAATAAATCTAATAAGAATGAGATTTCATATTTACAACAATTATTCATAATACGCTAAAATGACATTGTCCCTATATTAATACACACGTTACTCGAAGATAGGTTTTCCGTCGCCGACATTCTCCCCCTCGTGCTTTGCACCAACTCCTGGACTCGGCGACGCTCCCGGCACCAACAGCACCACTCTCGAACTGGGCCTCCGTAGAACACCTCCTCTGGTCTCGACGTCGACGACTCTGGTCCGCCCGTCTGGTCCAGGATACACATGCAGGATTCTTCCGCGTGGCCAGATGCATCTTGGTAGGCTGTGATCGACGATCAGTACGATGTCTCCGACTTGCAAATCTGTGGCGCTGACTCTTCCTTTGGTCTTTCTTGGTAGTAGAGTGGGCAAATACTCTCTCAGCCAACGTTGCCAGAAGTGATCGGCAAGTCGCTGCGTAGCCTTCCAGGTGTGTCTGCCCACAAGCTCGTTGTCCTCGAAGCTGCCGATTCTTGCTGCGCCACATGATCGCCCGATGAGAAAGTGGTTCGGTGTAAGTGCTTCTTCTTCAGGGTTCTCGGAGAGGTGGGTGAGGGGCCGAGAGTTGACTATGTGCTCGGCCTCTAACAGGAGGGTATGAAGTACCTCCTCTCGTAGTTGCCTTTCGTTGAGCGTGGCGTCCAGTGCGGTTTTAATGGATCGCACCAGACGCTCCCATGCACCTCCCATGTTTGGTGCACCAGGAGGTATGAACTTCCACTGCACGCCGATCTTCTCCGCTTCCGAGATAAGGTCTTCTTGCTTCATGGTGTCTAGTGCTTCTTTGAGTTCTTTGTTGGCGCCAACGAAGTTAGTGCCATTGTCGGTGTAGATTATCTTTGGCATTCCCCTTCTCGCGGCGAATCGTCGTAGTGCCATGATCATGCTGTCAGTGGAGAGTAAAGGAGTGAGCTCAATGTGTACAGCTCGTGTTCTTAAGCATGTGAATAGAGCACCCCATCTCTTCTCATGGCTTCTTGCTACGGTGATCGTCATAGGGCCGAAGTAATCTATTCCCGTGCACGTAAATGGAGGGTTTCCGTGCATCAGCCTCTCAGCAGGTAAGTTGCCCACTGGTAGTTCTTGAGGTCTTGCCTTTCTTGTTTTGCACCACTGGCATTGATGTTGAATGGTCTTGATCGCTGACCTCAGTCCTAGCACCCAGAAGCGTTGTCTTACTTCGTTCATTACGGTCGCGTGATTCCCGTGATTGAAGCGGCAGTGAAATTCTTCTATGATGAGAAGTGTTGTCTTGTCCTTGCTGTCGAGTACGATGGGTCGTTTGTAGTCTCTGGTAACCCCTCGTATCGCGTCGATTCTTCCTTTCAGTCGCAGGAGACCTTCTTCTAGCACTACGTCGAGCCTTTTCAACTTGCTGCTGCCCTCTAATTGTTTTCCTTGCTGTAGGCACCTGATGTCCTCTTTGAAGCATTTCTCTTGACTTCTTCTTAACAACAGCGTTTCAGCTTGCTCTAGTAGACTTGTTTCCAATAGTATGTATTTCCTTTCTGACGTTTTTGAAGACAGATGTCGCTTCTCAACAATTTTCTTATTCCTTTTTGTAGTTTTCCAGGTAGGATCTTCTTTGCTGGCGTGGACCTTTTCCTTTCTTCTGCAGAGTTGTATGAACTGCAGTACTCTTGCTGTAGCTCGCCAAAGTCTTTTCCACGACGAGAACTTTTCGGGATCTGGTGATGGATAGGAGCTGCCTGCAGTCGCTACGATGTCCGCTGCCTTTTCTTCGCCAGTGGTTTCTTTCTTGAATGTTCTTGCCGCAGGCCAGTGAACTTCATCTCTTCTTAGAAACCCTGGTCCGGTGTACCATCGGTGTTGGCAGTCGAAGTGTTCTGGTACGTCACGTGTTGCATCATCTGCAGGGTTCTGCGCCGTTGGTACCCATCTCCAGTCCTGTGGTTTTGTGAGATCTTCTATCTCCGCCAAGCGATGAGCCACGAATGTCTTGAAGGTTCTCGGGTCCGTCTTGATCCATGATAGCACGATACTGGAGTCTGTCCAAAACGTCTTCTTTTCTATTTTCAGATCCATTTCTTCCTCGACCGAGTGTGCCAATCTGCTTCCTAGGAGGGCCGCTTGCAGCTCGAGTCTCGGGATTGACACCGGCTTCAACGGAGCGACTCTTACTTTTGCTGCTACTAAGCTGACGTCATAAGTCCCATTTTGATTTTCAGTTCTCCAATATACCGTAGCTGCATACGCCATTTCGCTTGCATCCGTGAACGTGTGCAGCTCCCCCTCGGTGCGACGTGGTGCCAGACATCTCGGGATCTGAAGGTCTTGGAGCAGCTTCATCTTCTCCAGGTAAGTCTTCCATGACTCGTACTCCTTTTCTTCTATCTCTTCATCCCAACCGACGCCACTTCGCCATATGTTCTGGAGCAGCCTTTTGCCTTGGATGAGAATTGGTGATGCTAGCCCTAGTGGATCGAAGGTCGACATCACGGCGCTGGTGACTTCTCTCTTCGTAGGTACCTTGAGTCCTTGTGCCACTTCATCTGGCGTGTTCCGAAGGTTCGCCCTAAAGCCTATGGAGTCCCTTTCTGTAAACCAGCGTAGTCCCAGTGTCTTCTCTTCCTTCTCACCAAGGTCCACCTCTGTCTTCTCAACTGACTCAGTCTTCACGTCTTGCAGCAGGTCGGAGTGGTTTGACGCCCATCCTCGGAGTTCGAAGCCCGCCTTTTTGTGAATGAAGTCCACCTGCGCTGTAATTCTCTTGAAGTCCTCTTCTGAATGGAAGCTGTGCAGGTAGTCATCCATGTAATGGTTCAGCTCGATTGCCTTTGCTGCCTCTGGGTACTGCTTCTTGTAGTCCGCCGCGTTCCGGTTCTTCACGTAGATCGCTGTGCTAGGAGATGATGTCGCGCCGAAGATGACTGATGTCATTCTGTACTCCTTCGGTGCTACGTCACGACGATCCCCTCGCCACAGGAACTTCAAGCTGTTTCTATCTTCTGGCCGGATGCGAACTTGCAGGAACATTTCCTTTATGTCGGCTGCCACTGCAAACGGGCCTTGCCGGAACCTCAGTAATACCCCGAAGAGCGATTGCAGTAGGTCTGATCCCGGTAGTAAAGCGTCGTTGAGGCTTCTCCCTTTAGACTTGGCTGCAGCGTCGAAGACGATCCTTATTTTCTTCTTCAATGGATGTACCACGGAGAAATGAGGGAGGTACCATGTCTTCTTTGAATCTTCTTGTCCACCAGGTGCTTCTTCTGCATACTTGCTGTCGATTAGATGCTGGATCTGCTTATTGTATTCTGCCTTCAGCTGAGGGTCTTTGTCTATCTTCTTTTCAATGTTGAACAATCGGTTCTTGGCAGACGTGTAGCTTTCAGGCATCTGTTCATCTTCATTTTTCCATAGAAGTCCAGCTTCAAATCGACCATCTTCTAGTCTTCTGCAGGTCTTCTCTAGGATGATGAGTGCTCTTCCTTCTGAATCCGTAGTGGGTCTTCTTGGTAGTACTCCAAGTGCTTCGATTGCGAAGTGATCCTTGATGGCTTGATGCATCTCTTCTTCTGGCGTGCTGACATGTAGACACGTGTTTAAGAAGTGCATCACTTTCGCGCCTCCAGTGTCTGACCCGTGGAGCACCCATCCAAGTCCTGTTCTTGAAGCGACTGGTTGTCCTGGTTTCCCTCTTCTTACTTCTTGAGTCACGATTAGCTCCCAGTTGTCTTGACCGATGAGCAGCTGTGGTGACTCCCCCTTATAATATAGAGAGCCAGCAATCTTCTTCAAGTGTTGACACTCTTCTATCCTTTTCTTTTCTAGGAACTGCGGTGCAAGCTTCAACTCGTCGATGGTCCGGACTCTTCTCAAGGTCTCCTTGGTCTTCTGATGAATCCCCTTCACCGTAAGGTCCAGCATCTGAGAGTCTTCCTTCCTTATCAGCCTGCCTCCAACAGTCTCGATGACCAGTTCCTCCTTTCTTCCTTGAGCGCCGATTTCTTCTGCTACCTTCTGGTCTAGCAGCGACACTGTTGACCCTTCATCCATGAGGGCCAATATCTTCTTTGATCCTTTTGACCCGAAGATTTTTATCGGAATTATCTTCAGGTATGCCCTTGCGTTGTTGACCGCATTCACCGATGCCATGATGCTCGCCACTTCTTGTGGTTTGTTCTTCTGTTCTTCCGAGGAACTTTTCTCTGTCTCGACGTGCAGCAGATGATGATGCCACCTCTTGCATTCCTTGCACGACGGCTTCTTGCAGCTCTCCTTCCGATGTGTCCCTTGTAAGCACTTGAAGCAAACGCGGCTTTTCTTCACTATTGCCCATCGATCTTGCACAGACGCCTTCAGGAACTTCTGACACCCGACGAGGAAGTGTTCACCCTCACACATGGGGCAAGTCTTCTCTGATCTTGAAACCTTTTCTTTGAAGTCCTTTTCCTTAGTTGAATGCGTTGCTTGTCGATGAGTCCGTCTGAACCCGCTCTTCTCTTCTGTTGATGCATAGGCTCCACACTTGTCTGCTTCTCTGTTCAGGAACTTGGACACCAGTGTTAGGTCGGAGAACTCGCCTTCTTCTGTTGTTTCAATGAAGTCGTACCATCGGAACTTGAGGATCGTAGGCATCTTCTCAATAATTTGTTTCACCATCTCAGGTGAATGCAGGTACTGTGGTTTCTTCAATCTTTTTATTGCCGCTACGCTGTTGCTGATCTGGCTCGCGAAGAGGCATATGTCCCTTGGGTTTTCAGAAATCTTCGGCAACGTTTTGACCTTGTCCAACTCTGCCAGCACCAGTGCATCTGGTCTTCCATATCTTCTTCTGAGGGCTTGAATCACTTCCATCGGAGAGGCTTCGGAGTACAGCAGACTCTTGATAGCTTCTCTTGCGTTGCCCTTCAGTGCTCTTCTTAGCCGAGCCATATTCTGGACGTTGTTGAACATCGGTGCTGTATCTTCATAGACAACCTTGAAGGCCATCCACTCGCTGCTGTTGCCGTCGAAGTAGGGTAACTCGTGAATGTAGGTTGGCTGTCCTGCTGGTCCTCGCGTGGTAAGAGCTTCCTTCAATGCTGCCGTCAGTGCTTGAATTTCAATCGTAGCTCCTCTCGTTGAGGAGTTCTCTTCAGGCTTTATCTTCTGTGGCTCTTCCAAGGGGTGTGGACCTCGCATCTCTGGTTGAACTTTGTTGCCATCCTCCAGCACAGACGTCTCGATCCAGTTCTGCACCTGTGCTGTTCTGTCTTCCAGGTCTTCATCCACGGAGTCCTCTTCTTCACACTGTGCCATCTCCAATCTGACACGGGCTAGCTTAGTTTCAGCCTTCTTTGTTGCCTTCCATAGACGCCGCCGTAGTTGCAGTCGTAACCGTAGTCTCCGTCACTGTGGTGCCCTCCGTGGTCGTGGTACCCGAAGAAGTGTTCGATGTAGTTGCAGTTCCCGATGACGCCGACGCTGACGTGACCCCTTCTGATCCCGACGTTCCATCTGTCGCGTCCCTATCTGAAGGACGGGACCCGGGACGTGAGGGGGCATCCTTCTGCGACCTGGTTACCGGCATCTTGAACGCAATCTTCTGTTTCTTCTGAACTTCTTCTAGCAGGGATCCGGCTCGAAGGACCAACTGTTTCGGACGACCAGAACCAGGGTATGTCTAGTACCCGGAGGTCGACCTGGGACAATCTCCCAGACGTTCTTGGCGTACACGGCAGTATGTCCGTTCGCTGGTAATGTACGCCACCACGCACCCCTGAATGCGTAGCTTGGGTCCCGATCCACTAGGGTTTCTTCGTTGACAGGAGACTATACTTAGAGGCGATGAAATAAAAACACAATTTTTCCTTTTTTCTCTCTTGGTTTCGGTTCTTCCTTTTCCTTTTAGTTGTTGCCTCTTCGGTGGCTGTCTTGCGACTGACTCGAATCGAGAAATGGCTCGCCTTTTATTTGGCCCGTTAATACCTTACAGAGAGCCGCGTACTTTGAGCTCATTTTTCGAGTAAAATTTCCCTAAACCGAAACCTTGAGAGTCCTTTTATTTTATGTTTTCAGTAAAACACCTTACACATATTTATTTATTTACATGCCTTACATACTATTATACAATATTAAAACATAATATTCAATATATAATAATTAATTGAAAAAGTCTTAAAACAAAAATATCTAAATTTCTAGGTTGCTACATTTTTACTATACATTTTCCCTTATAACTTTTGAACGGATAGTCCTATCGACCTAATTCTTGTTTTATTATAAGTTTTATAATAAAATCTATTATTTAAAACATAAACTATTATGCTATTGCAAGAAACAAAAAATCTCATTTTCAAGTTACGTAATTATATGCTAACATTTTACTTACGTACCTATTCCTTTCAAATTAATGTTAAATAGTCTTATATGATTCAAATAAGCAAAAAATACTCTAAACTAACCTTATTACACTAATTAGAACTTATTTTAACATAATAAATCTAATAAGAATGAGATTTCATATTTACAACAATTATTCATAATACGCTAAAATGACATTGTCCCTATATTAATACACACGTTACTCGAAGATAGGTTTTCCGTCGCCGACAGATATTTTAAAACAATGTACTAGAAAATTATAGGTTTTAAAAAGTCCGCAATAGCATATAATAAAACAGTAACTTAGTAAAATCGATGTGCGTGTTTCACGCAAAAAGTGTAAGTAAATTTTGTGTAGTGATAACTCGGGTAATTTAGGTACCTTTTACTATAGGAAAATCTTTCATTCTCACGGAATAACACAAAACTGGCTCTATCAAGCCATACTTAGTTTACATTTCTAACGCTAGCTTAACATTAAGGTATACTTCAAAACAATGTACTAGAAAATTGTAGGTCTTGATAAGACTTATAGAAAAGTCAGCATTAGCCTATGTCTTTCTCCTAAGGTACACTCACAATAACTATTCATATCTATTTAATTTACGTTCCAGGGACGCACCCGAGTGAAGCGAGGGTAAGTCGCTAGTAGGCCTAATTATAATTATTATTATTCACTTAGAATAGAATTAGACATTAATCAATAAATAAATAGATTTATTGAAACTTTATTCAAAAACTTTTTTAATTAAGTAACTAATAAACTAGCTAATACATATGACAAGAAAATGAAAATAAGTCGATAATACTTAAAAGTTTTTTGGCTTAGATCCAAATTCAATCTTTTGTCTCCTTAGTAACTTTGTCAAATGTCAATAACACATATTGACACTCAGGAATAAAAAGACATTCTCCGGCTCTTTAAAAAATATTTACGCAAAAAACTCTCATCCATTCATTGCTCCATTGCTACATATGCAATAGAAAACTCAATCTTATTAATTACTAGCGACTCAACCTCGCTGCGTTCGGGGTCGTTCCTAGGTACGTTTTAGGGTTAGTATAAATTTCTCAGAGATGAGATCTTTACTCTGCATTTTTGTTACATAAAACCTAAGTGCATGAACCGTAGGTGCTATGGGCGACACGTACTGCTTTCCATCAGGGGTCTATATGCTCGTTTGTCACTGAACACCATAAAAAAACAAATGTTGACCCATCTGGGTCATTAGTTGGCAGGCCACTGCTGGTTATCTAACCAGCTTTCATCATACCAAATCTCATCAACCAGCGGTTTTCTCGTGATGCGTTCCCAGACAAAGAGATAAAAAATCTAAAAACTATAGATTCTGTATCGATAGTAATGACTATTTTAATAAGATTTTTCAAAAAATATTTAATGTACATATTCGACTCAGTTAAAATTTTATAATATTGAGCCCCTTTAACTATCTATCATAAATAATTCATCGTAGATAATATAAGTACTTAGGTATAGTAATAGACCATAAAAATCTAATAAAGTTCTAGAAAGACAATTATTATCGGAGCCATGGGCGTACCCAGGTAGGGGCAGGGGGGGGCACCTGCCCCCCCCCCCCCTGGATTGTGTATGTCTACGTACCTACTGTTGTCGATAAAGTTATGTTTGAGTCAGGTTACGAGTGTTATGAATTACTTTACAATATATTATGTTTTAACTTATAATAAGTTTTTATTAACGCGATATAACCCAAAACAATGATTTTTAGAATTTTTGTCTGTTTGTCTGTGCTTTTGTGCGTGATAATCTCAGAAACGGCTTAACCGATTTGTATGAGGTTTTCACGAATGTATTTTATAGTAAGCTTCACTTAACATTTAGTATTTGTTTTATTTCAATCGGTTCATAAAGTTATATCAATTTAATAAAAAAACACAAGAAACATTTAATGAAAAAAAAGTTGTTTAGATTTACGCACGCAAGAAGTTATTTTTTAGAGCATTTAAATAAAAACTTATTTTTTGAAATGTTTAACTTTTTTTTATGTTTTTTACTTTTTTTTCGTATTCTTCTCAGCAAACCCTTTCATTTGATATCCATATAGACCAGGGCTGAAGCCTTTGAAGGTTTTAAAAAGTGAATAAAAATATTAGTAGGATGAATCCCATTGGAAAGGGAAGAGAATATAATAAAATGAAAGGAAAAATAATTTACGGGCGATCTGATGTCGGGAAGTGGGAAGAGGTGAGTTTTTAAGGGTAAAAAACGGTTTATCTCGATTTCCGGTAAAACCACAAGTCCTATGGAAAAAAGTAAAATAGCAAAGTTATAGGTAAAAAAGATCTACACCTTTTGTATTAACACTTTTTTCATATAACCTTAATGCAAAAAGTATAGGCCAGACCCTCCTAGCCCCTTCCCCACTTCTCTATAAAATCTCTTTTGATGGACTAAAATTTTCCGTAGGTCACTCAGGTATATATAAGTTATCTTAAAATAGCAATAAATAGGCATCTACGCATATAATTTAAAGAAGATTCTACAACTTTCTTAAAATATTGTAGATGTCTTATTAAATATTAACTTTATTACTTGTTTTTTCTGAGAAAATTTACCATCGTAATGTATATTTTTTTACATCATTAGAAAGTAGAGATTTCAACGAACAAAAAGCCCACCGACTTTTTTTAAAAAGCAGATATTTTGATGCGAGAATTTTCGATTGAAAATTAGGGTGTTTTTTTGATATTAAGTCAAAATAAGGTGAAAAATTAATATTTTAAATCAAAAAAATTATAGTATATTTGGGACATAAAAAGGTACGTTTTCACCAAATTTCGTGAATGTTTTTTTTTGTAAAAGATAAACATAAAAAACCAAAAACTTCAAGGTTATATGAACAAAGTGTAAATACATCATTGTAGATGTTTTTATTACCTACAACTTTTCCATTTAACTTTTTTCCATAGGACTTGTAGTTTTGTTGGAAATCGAGATAAACCGATTTTTACCCTTAAAAACTCACCCCCTCCAACTTCCCGACCTCAGATCGCCCGTAAATTATTTTTCCTTTCATTTTTGTTATATTCTCTTCCTTTTTCAATGGGTTTCATTCCACTGTTATTATTTTTTTTGGTTTCAAAAATTATCGACCCTGGTCTAATATCTTGGGGGTGCAAAATAAAAAGTCTGCCATATTAAATTTTAAAGGCCTTGCATTTGATACCCATATCATATGGGTGGGTCACTATGAAAATAATAAATCGCCATTTTGTAAAGTCCGTCCGTCGTATTGGAATAAACATGGCGGCATTTAGGAAATCGTGCAGTCACAAGAGTCAAACGTGTGTTCCAAATTTCAGCTCAATCGGACAATTGGAAGTGGAACGACTAACTTCACACTGTAGTCAATAACCCCTAACTTCATACTGTAGTCCAAATTTGTCGCATCGAATAGCAAAAGTAGTATAATTTCAATAATGCTATATATAAAATACTGTTGAGTTGATTTGGCTGAAATTTTGTTTAATTATATTATAAATATGTAGTTTGTAAAACGATGATGATTGAAAGTTTATATGGACACAACAAACTCAAAAATTGATAATTTCAGAAAAGACGCTGCCAATGTAAGTTGAGACAGCTATATGGATGAGCATATAAAACAGCGTATAACTTAAGCTGGGCGCACTTCTGTCGAACGCTGGCGCACCCTGGTAATCGCTAAAACTCGGCAATTTTTTTTTTAAATAATTAGGGTTCGGTGCTAAAAATAAAATCCATGAAATTGTGAATAAAATCCGCGTAAATCGTTTGTCTACTTATATGGAAATAACTATATGGTATTTAAAAAATCTGGTTGATATTGAGTGCAGTGTGCAATCTGTTGAACAATAATAAAAAGTGTCCGCTAAATAAAAATCGACATTCGGTTTTTTTTTAGTCTTCATATAGTGTGTAGAGAAAAACTAGCACGGGGGACAGAGAGAGGGGGGTGGGGGCAAATTTCTGGTTCGCACCTCCCCCCCCCCCCTCCCTGGACCAAAAGCTGGGTACGCCCATGATCGGAGCCAATACTTTTGGTAGGTAATTGCAATCAATTCAGTGTTTTATAACTAAAGTATTCAGACTTTCATAGCTAAGAGGCACAATCGCTTATATGTTCATCATATTCATCGTCAGTTTGTACGTAGGTATATCATAACCATTTTATTCAGAAACTATTGATACTCTAGCTTTAGAAATTTAAAAGATAGGAGTCTAGTGGGAGCTGTTATGTTCTCCATAATCAACTACTGTAATTGATGGGTCAAACAACGACTAAAATATAATGTAGTCGCAAAATGGGCAAAATTGTGTGATTTTTTATTTGAGAATGTTTACACCTTACGTAAATACTAAGGATCATGTCGACATAATAATTAGACAATATTTTATCCTAATCAGTTATAAATAGTACGAGCGGCTTAAAATAACAAAGTTGCCCAGTGTTTTTAATCCATGAATTAGATCTAAAAGATATATGTAGGTATGTACCTATTCATTTTCTCAAACCATAAAATACACAGAGATAGGGCTGGTAGCCGAGTACACACTGTGCAACACACACATGTGACTTGAACAAAAATTATCATGAATGAGAAAAGGAATTGAATAAAATTTCAATAGAAATCAATTAATGTTTATTATTTAAATATAATGGCCAAATATGTGTAATATGAAAACACAAGACAATTCAAATATATAAAAATAAAAAGAAATTATTTTAGCATCTCCAGCACACACAGCAGCATGTCTGTAAGCATTTGGTAAATCAAATTTGCTAAATTCCCTCTCATACTGATACCATTCCCATCGTTGAACCTTCAAGGGTGATCTCCTTAAGATAAGGGAGAAAATACCGCCGTTGCCAATTTCAGAGCAATGGTTTAATACTAGTGTATATTGTGTGACCTTCAATAAGCGGATTACGTCTGGATGTCTGGGTGGATCGTCGGGGTACCAAACGTCTGAAAATTATTTAAAGTTATTAATATTAATGTATTATAATATAAAAATATTGCCATTTTATTATAAGTATTTGTTAAACTAACCAATTCCTCTCGACATCAATTCTTTTTCTATAGGTCGCAATCTCTCTACAGTCCATAAACCAGGTTCTTCTGGATAGTATAAATAAACTTGTTCCAAAGTATGTCCATCTTCGTCCCATAATACACGGACTCGATTTTGGTCTTCTAAAATATTTCTTTTAGCTTTTCTTTTCAACCTCACATCAAGCCATGATCCGGACATTGAATTTTCTGACCAAGGGTTACTCCTCGAAGATCGCCAATTTTGATCTGAATAGTTTCTTCGCATAATCTGTGAAACAGATACAAGTATGTAAATTAAATATAATAATTAATTAAATTATGATAATACTAAAATAAACTCGATAATAAACATACATACTTACAGACATACCGAACCAGCTATCTCGAAACTCCTGTGTAGCATCTGATATGTATAATGTTACACAGCCTACTTTATTTGGTACATTAGTCATGTCTGGATTGTGTTGGGCATATCCCACGCCATACCACACCCCGTAGACGTCGTCCATATTGACAAGATGTGACCATTTGATGGAGTCACCGCAAAGTCCGTGAGCGCTATGCCCAAAAGATAATATAAGATATAAAAGCAACACTGTAAACATGATGATGCTTAGAATACCAAAGGGAATATGGGACAAGGCGTCGTTCGTGGCCGTAATGCATTTAATTAGCAAATTGGTTCAGGTAATTTTTAATTAGTGACGTATTATCTCTATGAATCAGTGTAAATTAAATTATATCTCCCTAGTCTAATTTATAGGGCATTATTTTATTGAAGCTTAATATTTTTAAACTTTTAAATTTAAATTACATATATTATTTCACAATTGTTTCCTTACACTATTGTTTTCTTATTGATAGATATAGAAAATTCGATTATATGATATTTTGAGTTGAGTGACGTCAGAAACAGCTTTCATTTTAAGGGGAAAACTTTTTCCTGAGAAAAACTATAGGATAAGTAAATATTTTTTTTCCTGAAAAATGAATACTGTTTATGTGTAAATGTTTTATTTTACTCTTAATCTACAACTCTACCTTAGCCGGTAAATTGCAATCTATGGAGAATATAAATAAAACTATATAACTACTAGAGACTCACCCTCGCTTTGTTCGGATTCGTCCCTATCTTGCTTCCCAATACAAACTTTCATCCCCATTTTCACCCCCTTAAGGGATGATTTCCGAGATAAAAAGTATTCTATGTCCTTATCAGGGTCTCAAACTATCTTCTGACCAAATTTCATCTAAATCGGTTCAATACATCCAGAGATTACCACTTACAACCTCACAAACTCACATACTAACAAACTTTACCTCTTTATGATATTAGTACAGATAAATATTATAGTATATAAGTAATATAAAATATTGCCCATGTATCTAAATGCGGTTGTTCAGTTGTTCGTGAGTAATCAATTTTTATAATAATCTTAAATTATGAACTACATAATTCACCTTGCCCATATACTTTTATTAAATGCTAGCGACTCATCCTTGCTTCGCTCGGGTTCGTGCCTAGCTTGATTCTCCATTTTCATCCCCTTAAGGGATGACTTCCGGGATAAAAAGTATCCAATGTTCTTCCCAGGGTCTCAAACTATCTTCTTACCAAATTTCATCTAAATCGGTTCAGTAGATCCAGAGATTACCCCCTACAACGTCACAAACTCACAAACTTTACCTATTTATAATATTATATTAGATATTTAAATATTGTTTTTTCTTTTAAATAAACATTGTTTCGATTTTTTTCTCAAACTTGTTTTAGTCAAGCACGAGGTTTCGAGGCTGTCTCGTGACCATGTTTGCTGTAAGGCATTCGAAACGCCGACAACAAAAAATGAAAATTAAACAATAAAACTACCAAGTATGCATGCTTATTTCTTGTACTGTTGTTTATTATTTTTTATAACTTTCACCATTATTTAGTTTATTTTATAGATAGTTTAGTTTTAGTTTATTTTATAGAAATTCATTTTCATTAAATTTTCGCCACAAAATATGCACAGATATGTATTGGATAAAATATATATAGGATAAAATAAGTAAATCCTGTTTTTATAAAATGATTTAATGACTATGTAAAATATATAATTCATATCTTTTTCGTTACAAAACGTTATATAAATACATAAATAATTAAATA
Source organism: Brenthis daphne (assembly GCA_947093115.1). Lineage (NCBI taxonomy): Eukaryota > Metazoa > Arthropoda > Insecta > Lepidoptera > Nymphalidae > Brenthis > Brenthis daphne. The sequence goes on along the minus strand of OX352472.1, from coordinate 17,073,834 downwards.
AATTTCTCATATTAGAAAATATGATTACAGCCCTCTATCAACTTTTCGAAATAACAAAACAAATAAACAATATGAGTGTACTAGTTAACTGAATACTTGTCGCAGAGCTTTCACATACGCGTTTTAAAGAAGATGTGGAAAGATTTTTATAAGAAAATATATTATGAATACTAGCTAAGTCTTCTCGCGTAAGTTGGTTTTCATTTCTTGCTAATACAACGCTGTAGACCTGAGAGTGAGGAAGCCTCATACAGAAATTCAGCACGAGGTGATTGTTCGCCACCTTCAAAACTTGGATGACTCCTCCGAAGAAACGATACATGTTGTCCACATCTGCAATTTAAAGATATTTATGTTTTTATTTCATTCTACAATTACTATTTCATATGTATGCAGTGTATGCAATATATATATACTCGTAGTTTAATGTACATATATAAAGTACCATGTAAATGTATAAATAAATGTATTTTAAACACATGGATCTTTCAACATTATATATAACTAGCATTGCCCGCGGCTCCGCCCGCGTTCAGATGACCAAACACCAAATTTTTAGGTTTTACATATTAGTATACTCTTATAATTCAGTTTTTGTATTTTTCTCAGAAATGAGATATTTTCCCGCGATAAAAAGTATCCTATATGTTGACCCGGATAACCAGCTACCATCATACCAAATTTCATCAAAATCCCTCCTGTGGTTTTTCCGTGATGCGGTAACAGACAGACAGACAAAAAATCTAAAAACTATAGATTTGGCCTCTGTGTCGATAATAATGTCTATTTCAATAAGATTTTCCAAAAATATAAATAATGTACAAATTTGACTTAGTTAGAATTTTATTATATGTATAGATAAGTAAAATAATTTAAAATCTTGAATTCGTAATGTTCAGATCAATTGAAAATTTGTTATAGGTATCAACTATCAATTAATAAATATTTCTCTCTTACTTTGGTAAGGCACATCCGTGGGCCAAAATCCTTTATGAGAAGTGTTGACTTTAACATGGTAGTCGTCCTGGCGATGTCCTTCGTGCCATTCTAACACAAAATGCTTTATCCTGTATTGTTCTGAGACTACATATGGCTTATATACATAGGGTGAATTTGTCATTGGCGGATACGGTGTTGGTGGGGTTGGCTGAAAAAAAAACCATTGCTTTCAGTTGTCCAGACTTATTTTTCTAAAATGTAAACTTTAACAAAAATTTATCGAGTGCACAAAAATATTGTACGAATAAAAAAATAAGGAGTGGGGATGGGGGGTCCGTTGGGAACCTACTGGGAATAAAATATTATTAAGACATTAGTAAATTATATTAAGTCTTTGAATAAAAAATATAACAATATAATATATTATTATATTTTCAACATCAGGAATATAATTTATTTTGTGATTCTCAAATCGCCACTAGCTAAATACCTTGAGAAGCCACAAAATTAGAACCACTTTTAAGAATCACGAGACTAATATAATAACAAATGTCACAATAACTGTAGGTAAATCAAAATAGTTATTTATATTAAAAATAATCTTGATTTGTAACCACTTACAAGATTTCTATTCAAAAGACCACCATTCACATAATCTTCAAATTTTCTAAGTTGCACGGTAGGACAGTAAGGGTTATACTCAGTTTTAGTTACGTTCTCTTTATGAAATATGTACTCCCGTATGTACCATAGACCTAACAGAGTTTCTTCATCAAAGTCTTCAACTGGATGTAAGTTTGGGCAAAAATTGATACTAGTGGCGAGGGCATGGGACAAGATTACTAACAATATTATTACCGAACACATTGTACTAATTAATAATTTTAGTATTGTCCTAATTAATGTAGAACTTAAAGGCACCAAGTCAAATGTTTAATTGAAAGTGCCTTCTGGCGGACAGTGGATGATTATGACACAATTACGTCGTTCACGTTTAACCTGCTAATTGACTCAACGCGACCCCACATCCTGAATGCGCCTGACTATACTTTATTTTATTAGAAACTAGCAGAAATCGCGGCTTCGCTCGCGATAAAACTACAAATAAAATATCTAAAAAGGTAGATTTCACACAAACTTTCATCCCCTATTTTACCCTCTTAGGGGTTGAATTTTTGAAAACGTTGAAATACGTAACTCATTATTTTTGCCGTACTCAATTCATACGAAATGTCATGCAAATATATCCAAGGAATAAAAAGTTTCATACAAACTTTTTTCCCCTATTTCACCCCGTTGGAGGTTGAATTTTGAAAAATTCTTCCTTTGTGGATGCCTACATCATAAGAGGAATACGTGTGCGAAACTTTAAGTTTCTGGCCCTAAGAGTTTGGCCTGTGCGTTTATTTAAAACTTCCATCCCCTACTTTACCCTCTTAGGGGTCGAATTTTAGGAAACGCTGAAATACTTAGCTCATTATTTTTGCCGTACACAATTTAAACGAAATTTCATGCAAGTATGTCCAAGGACTATAAGTTTCATACAAAATTTTATCCCCTGTTTCACCCCCTTGGCGGTTGAATTTTGAAAAATCCTTCCTTAGTGGGTGCCTTCGTCATATGAGGAATACGTGTGCGAAATTTCAATTTTCTAACCTTAAGGGTTTGGCCTATGCGTTGATACATCACTCAATCACTTTTCCTTTTATATATATATATATATATATATATATATATATTCCAGTTCTTTGTCAGTACCAAGCAATGTTATGAAAATATAAATTTTAATTTATTGTAACCTAATAAGCTACAAACAATTGTTTCAAGAAGTTAAGACATGTACATGTATGTATCAAAGTAGCTACGAAGAAAATTGCATTTTGGATCGTAAAATAGTTGCCTATTCTCTTTTCAACTTTCCTAAATATTATAAAAATATATCTAATAATTAAATTACTTAATAAATGAACAATTTTTCAATGTAAGCTTATAATTTATTTATAATTTTTAGTATTTAACGTATAATTTATTGTTTTAACTTTTTTTATAGATATAAATACAATTTTACCCTCTCATTATGAATATAATATCTATATAATTATATTATATAACCAAATGTTAAGTCATGCATTTTAAATTGTTGTTGTAGTTTGATAATATGTAGGTACATATAGTTAGTGATATTTACGTTTTCCCTAATTATACAGCAAGCTTAAAAATATGTTTTCCTCCTAAAAAAATCACTTACTGAAACTTATTAAAAATATATAGTAATTAAATAAAGAATTTTTTAAATTAAGTTTTATAATTAGTTCAAAAATCACAAAGTAAATTAATTATAAAAAAAAACCAACCTGTATATAAAGTTCTCGGATATCAATATAAAAGCACTCATTAGTATGTTCTATACGATATTCACCCTTTGTGTGTGGAATTTTTTCGACTCCATACCAAATGCCCGAAATTTGGTCCAAATTTAAATCACCAACGTATGGGGATAAGTCATCACAGTATCTGTCATTTTTTATGTAGCTTTGGTCATAACATTGTATGGCTCCCAAATAGAATATAAGCAAAATAAAATGAAAAACCGCCATAGCGGCTTAACCGGTGGAACCGGATAAGATATCGGATAAAGTGAACCGGGAATACCAGGCGACTATACACCACTGGAGGTGTCGTTCGAATTAACTGTTGAGTTTTAAGGATTGCTTAGGGCACGTGGGCGAGAGCCCAAATGAAACAACACACTCGCTCAATTGACAACATCATCCAGTTGGTAATTTGCTCGTTATACGTGTATACTTCCTTCATAAACATTACCCACTACGTATCAGACCCCTACGGCCGATCATAGCTAATCCTACCTATTATCTAACGTCATCAATATTTAAAATTAAATTTACATTTGAACATTAATGTTCAAAATTTCTTATTAAGTTTTTATAAAATTTCTTTAATATATCTTGAAAATTAAAGAAAATCTCTTCGTGGCTTTCTGAAATAAAAACATCGACCGTATATTTTGCAGAATATTAAAAAAATAAACGCAACTTTATGTATAATAAATAATATTATTATTATGTTCAATTAGGAAACGATTGTAATTCTTTTTTTTAAGTATAGCACATTGGACGACACGTTTGGCTCAATTTGAAGTGACCCTACTAGTTGTGCCAGCGGTCGCGGGTTCGAGTCCCGCTGAGGTATTCAATTGTGTTATGAGCACGAATGTTTGTCTGGTATCCATAATACAAGCCTCGTAGCTTACCATGGAACTACGAGGTGTATTGATGTCCCAACATATTTATTATTTATTATTTCTAAGAATATTTTAATTATATTTAATTTTATATATTTTTATACGTCAAATTTATAAACAAACTCCAATAAATATAATCAACAAACGTTAAAAGAAACTTTCACCTGTCTCTTTTATTATATCTCTCTCTTTAGTCTTCGTCAATAGTCGTTCGTTTCGTCAATAAAGTCTATTTTCGACGTTTTCCCGTCGGCGCTGAAGTGCTTCGAGATCGGTTTTCCTCGGCATACTTTGCTACCAGGATAACATAAACGTGAGAGTATGGAATCTGGTTTAAATCAATAAAATCCAATGACGTCACGAGGGTTGTTCATGGATCGCGAGCGATTAGACGTGCCGTGTTGTGACTTTATTGATTTTCCATCCCTATGTGTGAGTTCGTAAACACTTCGGTAATCGGTATTCCTATCAAATGTAATGCTAGAGAAAGATGCAAAACATCTCTTCTGCTCGCACACTAAATAATTAAGAAACATAAATATGAATATTTTTTATATATAATTACTAACAAAAAAAACTCTAATATATAATATCTTTTTATATTAGTTATTACACATAAAATAAATTTTACCATAACTCGAATCTAATGTATAGATGACAGTAAACGCTGTGACGTAAATTGAGGTTGAACTCTTACGAATGACGTCATATGGCGTGATTTAAAATAAGGTTGAATGCTCTAAGGCTTATAGAAGGTTATAGAGGAAAGATTTATTATAATTTCTTGGAAATATGTAGATGTAAAAGGGATGTAAAAAGAGTTGCTGATATGATAGATATTAATATATCTATCATTTCAGCAACTCTTTTTACGATGTAAAATATGAATAAATATGCAGATAAAATATATATATATATTGAGTCAATCACATATTATTCCTGTAATAAAGTAAACATTCTCTACTGCCTACATTATCTACTAATTTACACACCAATACTTTTTATGTAGATTGCTTAAAACTTAGGGTTTCCACTAGAGCTTTCATCCCGGGAGTCTTGGTTTCGAAAATTTGGAGTCTCAAGATTTTTTACATATTTTTGAAACTCGAGACTTGCAGTCCGAAAATAACGAGACTTAAGTCCATTACCATTAATCATAATTCTATTAAACCACCAATATCTTTTTATTACGGTTACGTGACAGTACTATAAAGTGTACTTAGGATAACACGACAGAGGGAAAGACTTAAGCTATTGCTATATCAGGAGTGGGCTTTTTCTAACACAAGTTACTCTGTATGTAAGAAAATCACATCCTCTCTGTGTGAAAGAACAATAAATGCTCTTTTTTTTAAGTGCCCACTGTAAAAATGAAAAAAAATATCCTAAATAATTTTACTGGTTTTTGAGTTAGTAACAATGTAATTAATAAAGTACTCTGTAAAAAAATCCTGTATTGATTGTCTTAGTAATGCCTAGCCTATGAAACCTATTTATGAAATAATCTCGAAAGTCTCGTTTTCGCCGGGAATTTCGAGACTGAACTGAACCCGATTTTTCCCGAGAATCGTAAATATAACGAGACTGAAAGCCTTATATGTAACAGTTAACAATTTAAGTAATGACTCTATACAAAATCTCTGAAATCTTTAAAGGACAACAAATAGATTTTTATATATTCTTTTTTATATTTAAAATTTTTGATTATTTTACATTATTTGTCAGTGTTATAGTGCTTCCTTTTTATTTAAATAAAATAGTTTTAATGTTATATTTGGTATGTTTATTTATAATATAGTATAATAACCACCCACAGCTGGACACAGTCCTCGAATGAGAAATGGATGAAGAGAAGGCAATAGTTTACCAGTCACCACGCTGTTAAAATTTAAATTAATAGACTCTACACGTCTTTAGAAAAATAGTTCTAATATATTATGTATGCAGGTTTTTTGATACGTGCAGGTTTTCTTAACGTTTGCTGTTACCGTATTAGTATGTGGGAATTGTGTTGAAAAAGATTTATAAATAAAAATGTTTCTGGGTGCCAGATTTTAACCCGCTCTACTTAGTTTTACAAATAGGCACGTTATCAATCTTGCCGGCTACCACTGTTGCATGAGTACATTATATACAACCCAAGTTTTTGGGTATACCTAGTACCTAAAATATAAATGTAGGGTGGACTCAATTTTCCGCACTTAAACTCTAAGTTGGTCCATTGTGCGTCCTGAATCTTGGCTAATCTAGCCAGCCCAGCTCCGCCCTGAAGCGCAGAAGTTACCTGGGCACTTAACAGGCTTCGTGGAGTGACCTCACTGATTCAAAGATTTCTTTGCGTTGATGGGCCTCGGATTTCAAGATCACGTGGGTGACTGATTCTTCGGCACTGAAACATCCTCTGCGTAGAGGACTATCAGTCCCGCTTGTTTACCTGGTACCTAATGCAGTATTGTGTCATCTCACAATTTTATTTGTTACTTGTACATTATTTATCAAAAGTATATTAAAAGTTACTCGTCTATCTTCTATACATATAATAAAATTCTATTAAATATTTTTTGGAAAAATATTATGAATCATTCAATAAGATTTTCCGAAAATAATGAAAATATTTTTCGGAAAATCTTATTGAAATAGTTATTATTTCATTGATACAGAGGCTGAATCGTAGTAATTAGAATTTTTGTCTGTCTGTAACCGCATCACGAGAAAACCACTGGACAGAATTTGATGAAATTTGGTATGGTGATAGCTGATTATCCTTGTCAATATCTAGGATACTTTTTACTCCGGGAAAATATCTCATCTCTGAGAAATTTATACTAAACGTTAAAACGTAGTCGCATAAAAGTTAAACTAAAACTTTAATTATATTTAATATAAATATATATATATATATATATATATATACATACTATAATAAAAGAGTAGAGGTGAAATGTCTGTACATATCAAAAAATGCTACAAACCGAGTCAGGGCGATGTCAGAAGACAAATAGAACAAATCCAGTTTTTTTTTTCAATTTTTTTGTTTCTCTGTCTGTTTGTCTGTTTGTACGGGCTAATCTCCGAATCTGTTGGACCGATTTGAATGAAATTTTGCATGATAGTACCTTATATCATTCGGCAACATCTTAGATATTTTTTATCCCGGAAAATTAAATATTTCCCATGGGATAGTAAAAAACTATAATAACTTATACAGCTTAGTACACAAAAACTACTGATTCGATTTTAATAAAACTTTACAATAATATAATTCATACATGATAATAATAAAGCGGCTACTTTTCATCCCGAAAAATTAAAGGGTTCCCGTGGGACAGTCAAAAAAACTATAGTAACTTATACAGCTTAGTACACAAAAACTACTGATTGGATTTTGATGAAACTTTACAAGAATATAGGTCGTACATCAGAATAACAAATAGCTTACTTTTAATCCCGGAAAAATGTACGGTTCCCGTGGGATAGATGTTTTCGTTTATTTGTAACGTATTATGTACACAACGTAGACCCCAAAACAATAGTTATTAAAAAAATTGTCTGTTTGTCTGTTTTTATATGCGCGTTTCACGCGAAATGTAATGAGCCGATTTCAACGAAATTTGGTGAAGTTATAACTTATTACTCGAGTCAACGTTTAGGATATCTTTAACTTCAAGAAAATCTTTCTTTCTCCGGGAAGATACAATAACTAGTTATAAATATTTTAACGACTCTACATAACTTATACAGCTTAGTACACCACAACTTATGCACCTAATTTAGTAAAATTTAACATTCTGATACCTTATATTGCCGGTCAAACAACAGGTTACTTTTCATTCCGGAGAAATAAACAGTTCCCGTGGGAACTAATAGATCTCTATTAGTGTTTTCCTAGAGGTGATCCCGAGCGAAGCGAGGGTGAGCCGCTAGTATAATAATATAAGTGCCGTTTTATAATTAGAGTACGTACAATAAAACTGTTACAGCAATGCTTTTGGGTAAAATATTTTTCATCTACGACCTCGTAACTAAATTTTCACCAGATCAGACATCAAGACTCAATGAAACAACAAACACTTCAATACTTATTGTAACTTATTTTTTTCAATACTTTAATAGACTATTGGCAGAAAAAATATATTAAGTACAACATAATGTTTATTAAGAAATTTTTTTGAAATTATATTTAAGTAGAAAAGATAACTATATATACTATAATAAATATAATAATATAATACGTATACTTCTAAAACAATATCAATAAATATCTTAAAAAAATAAAAATAATAGTAAAAAAATGATAAATATTAAAACTGTACGTAGAACCTCTGAGCTACACGAGTATTTTCGTAGCCTCTGTAGACCAAACCACTACTACTACACATATGCACAAAATTCAAGTGTGATATTTCCATGGTGACGTAACACCTTAGCTACGAAAACACCAGGGTAGCATAAGTTATACTGTAGTATACCGACGCTTGTAGTGGAAGTTGAAACCAAAGGCGGGCACCCCGCGTAAGTTAGTGTGCGTCAATAGGATAACAGGACAGCGAATAGGTGTAAATAGTTCGCCCTAACTATCACTGGGGTTGAGAGGGTGAGGGCGAGGGTGGTTTAGTATACATAAATCAATTGAAGTGCCGATTTATCCCTATAATATTGAAATAGTGTCTATAATAAGAACTTCGTTAAGTACATTAATTTAGTTCATATGTTATAATGGTAACTAAAATTAATTATGACAAAAAGTATTTGTTAAAAATTATTATTTTTTAATAAAAATGAAATACTTGCACAAATAATAAAAAAAACCTAAAAAAATACATTATTTAATTAAAAACCAAGTGAGATGTGAGATATGGACTCGAATACTTACACTTTGATATGGTAATAAAGATGAGTGAACGGAGGGTGAGGGTAGCGTAGGAAATTGATATCTTTCTGTTTATAGTTTCCTGGTACAAGGGGTCACGAACAAATGCTGACGTGTCACAATCATGTATGTGTATTGTGTAGTACAAAACAGGAACTATTTCTAACAAACAAAAAAACATTTTAAATAAAACTATCTTTTCGGTTTTTTTCGCGGATTTATTTTGATTTTTGGTTCCCGACTTTTCGAATGCTTTACAGCATTCATGGTGTGTAACAACTATACCTTCGAGACATCTAATACCTCAGTCTCTCCCGTGACCATGATTGCTGTAAAGCATTCGAAACATCGGGAACCAAAAATCAAAATAAATCCGCGAAAAAATCCGAAAAGATAGTTTTATTTAAAATGTCAAATATTAGGGTAAATCTAAGAAAGTATTAAACAAAAAAACAATTTTATTGTACATGAAAAAAAAAACTTTAAACACCTCATTTTCTAATTGTTTTATTATAATTAACAAATCTTTTTAATTTTGTTTTGGTTTTCGAAATTCAGCAGTACAGTAGTAGTAGTAGTTCTATAGCATATACATAGATTCAAAAACTTAAAATTATCTTCTAAAAACCTTTGGCATTTTATTTGATACGACCTTTTACTGAAAAGATATGACGTAGCCTCCTCAGAGGTCGATTGTACCAGGGCGACATAAGTATGTCATAGTTACTTGAAGAGACAACTACTAGAGAATCACGATTAGGTATATTACGCTATGAAAAATGTAAATTTTGCTTGCATTTTGCATGCAAATACCTATAGTCTATTTTATATCTATACATTTAATATAATAAAATTGTAACTAAGCCTAATTTGTACATTAAATATTTTTTGGAAAATCTTATTGAAATAGATATTATTATTGATACAGAGACCGAATCTATAGTTTTTAGAATTTTTGTCTGTCTGTCTGTTACCGCATCACGGAAAAACCACTATAGGGATTTTGATGAAATTTGGTATCTAGATAGCTGGTTATCCGGGTCAACATATGGGATATCTCATCTCTGAGAAATCTATACTAAACGTTAAAACGTAAGTAGGGACGAACCCGAGCAGAGCGAGGGTAAGTGGCATGACACTAAAACAACAAAAAAAATACCATGGTTAATAAAAAGACTTAAAGTGATTAATCGATCTATATAAGTAACGCAAAAGAAATAACTTTATGGGGTAACATTGATCAATGATCAAAGTAAACACGCATAAGTGATCAATGACACCCCGTACAAAATATGCCGTAAAACCCAGTGAACTTCAAAGTTCTTTCTTAGATTTACGCGAATGTTTGACATTATTAAATAAAACTATCTTTTCGGATTATTTCGCGGATTTATTTTGATTTTTGGTTCCCGACGTTTCGAATGCTTTATAGCATCCATGGTCACGGGAGAGACTGAGGTGGTACATGTCTTGAATGTATAGTTGTTACAGACATCCGCGAAATAATCCGAAAAGATAGTTTTATTTAATAACTTCAAAGTTATGATTTGCAATAAGTATCGATGTTATAGGTGAATCAACTTCTGATCCGGTGAATTATGTACATTTGTAATTTGATGTGTTTGCGATATTTAAAGTTGTAGTTTAGAATTTATTCAAGCTCTGAAAATTGCACGAAACTAATACGTACATATTTATATGTTTTTTTACAAATCGGCACGGATCCATCCACTGCGACACAGTGACGAAATGACACCGTAAAAAAATATTAAAGGATGCTTTCAAAATTCGCACAATTTGAGTTTAAAAACGAAATGAACCTTTTATGAAAGTTACCCCGCAAATCAAAGTAATCCCACATTCTACGGCTTTATTTATTCACAATATTTTTTTTATTTTCTTCCCATAACTAAACATAACATACTATTCGTCTTTCTAATGTTAGCTCTAATAGTAGGGAGCCCAAGAGGGCACAAGCCGAAAAGGCATAAATCAACATAAACTTTATAGTCGATTTTTGCCTCTTCAGCTTGTGCAAATCCGCAGATTATTGAATTGCACACTTTTCAGGACGTAATTAGCCCACCATACCTTAATCTGACGGTTTCAAGTATTTCTACGTTATCAAAATATTTTTTTAAATAATTTGATCGGCTTCCCTAGACGCACACCTTTATATAGAGGACTTATATCATGATGAAGGTACTCAACATAGTGCAAGGTATGAGGTATCCCCCCATATGTGAATCTGCCGCGCATGAATAACTGCAAAAATTCCCTCTTGGGCTCCCCTACCAGAAAAATGATACATTTAACATTATTTCGGTGATCATAGTGAAAACGTCGATTGTACCGTCCACGTGATCTTCTTAAATAAGGCTTCATAATAACAGACAGACAAAATACCATGGTTATATACGAGATATTACAAGGCTTCTTCTTAATAGATTTAGAACACAAAAGTAGATCTAATCTTATTGTCTGAAATTATTGGACATTATTATCTAAAAATAACAAATTAGATATTAACGGAACCTCAAAGGGCAATTTCGTATTAAAAGTAATTAATTACTAATTTCTTTTATCTTATTTTCAAATATTACATTAATATTAATATAAAAACAATCTTAACTATTCTCAAATGGACCCCAGTACGCAAGCCGGAACCAAACCACACTCAGGTCAAAATTGAGTTAAGTATACAGAAAGCTTTCAAAATACACCTTCTATCCACCCTGTAAAGATCAAAACGATCTAACAATTTTAACTGAACAAAACATTTTTTCGACAAAGATCCTAACCCACATATCAACAGTTGTACAATAAATTAAAAAGATCCATGCTTCATGGTAACCCAACAATCTGAAAAAACTAGAAATTTTATTTTTTTTAAAAAGAACCAAACCACATGGTCATGATTTGCAAAGATAGAATGTACCTTAAAACGTTAACAGAGGCTCTACACAGGAATATTATATTCAAATTATGAAAACTTGCAAAAAAAGCAAACCTATGCACGTACACAAAATGAAAAATGAAGACATCTTGTCATCATTAAATTTAGAAAAAAAATATAACAAATAGAAAAAAAACGATAGGTGGAGAGAAAAATTCGTGGCTCAAAACAAAAGAAATAATGCTAAAAAAGGGTGAAATGTACAACTTTTTTTTACGGTGTTCAGTGACAAACGAGCAGACAGACCACCTGATGGTAAGCAGTACGTGTTGCCCATAACACCTACGTTTCATGCACTTAAGTTTGATGTAACAAAAATGCAGACTCGAAGGTGCGTTGTCACTGTGAGGACTAAGATGATATATATGCCTCTTGTCTGTAATTGCGCTGGCTACCTTATCCTTTAAACCGGAACACAACAATGTAATCATTGTTACTTGGCGGAAGAAATAGATAAGGGGGTGGCACTCATCCAGTCTGACTCCTCAGGCTTGACAGAGTTCTACCACCGATTATATGAGAGAGTAAAAGATAGTAGATATAGGAAAAAGGACTCGTAGAAATCCTTTTACGAAAAATATAATGAAGCCACTTTGGCCAAAAGAAAAACCTGTCCCTGATGCTAAGTTAAACGATTTAAAAAGTGTGCTACACCTGATTCCCCAAGATTCACACGACTTCTACGTAAGGCTTGTAGGAAATGATGCCATAGAAGACGATCTGGAAGGTTTTTCAGGTCACCCTGATTTTGAAATAGAGGAAGATTAGGTGAAAGTGAATATCTTCTATGTAAATTACAAAAAAAATATATTTTTGTAGTATTTTTTCAAGTTCAAATTATGAAAACTAAGGTACTTTCTTTTTAATTAAAATTTACAAAAGAAATATGAGCATTTTTCTGTTTAAAATTGACAAGTAAAATAGATAAGATTATTAAAATATATAAGTGTTTAATAAGTTAATAAGGAACCAACCCACACATAAGTTTGGGTTGGTTCCATTCATAATGAGTTTTAATAAAAAAAAACTATCGATGTTAATGTTTTTCTTCAAAATAACATCGATACAGGTAGAACTCAGTATGTTGTACAATATTGTAAACAAATTTTGTTTAAAATAACGGTTCAATTTTTTCTTCGCATAATTTACACAAAAATGCCTTTTTCTCATAACTATCATTGTGTAGGTTGGTTCCGCCTTGCGTATTGGGGTCCAAATAAAAAATTGTTAGTATTTATGATGTACTTAATTAATATAATGGACTAGTGATCGAATTCCAAAAAAAGTAGTTGGCCGTAGCCTCGTTTTGCCACGAAATTATCGTATGACAAAGACGAACGGAACTGCTACGCCCAATGCTACGATCATCCCTCCTCTTTGTAGCGCTTATTTTAGTAGACTATCAAAATAAAATATAATAAAAGGAATATATCATAGACTTATGAAATATTCACCAGTGAGAAAATTATTATTGATCAAATAAATAGAAAATTAATAATGTATACATTTTTAATGATTTCATTAGAATAATTTTGTATCATATAACCTTTTTTATTCTGCTTACGATTTTACTATTTATAAAAATTAAGATTGATATCTAAATAGTTATAAAATCTATAAATTACTTATACTGTAAAGCTGTTTGTGTTTTTTTAAAATAATAATTATGTTACTGAGACAATCAGTAAATCGTAGTAATATCCAAAATTTTATTATGTGTATAATAGAATTAGTGAAATATTATTGAAGTACAAAGCTACCATTAGATAATATGCTTATATTTCGGTACGGTTATTCCGCTCCGCCCTAGCCCGCCCAAAACACACCGTAGGGCGGCAACAATTTTCCACGGGCGGTAATGCTACCAGGATATCAACGTTTACGAGGAGTATTTTCAAACAATCGGGATTTGTTCGTATAGTTTATCTACAATGAACTAAATTGCGTGTGTGAGTACACGCATGCGCTTCAGAACCATTTTCTTTCACAGTGTAAAATTAATTACTCATAGACGTAGAGCTTTCACACGTAAAATATAATTTTCAGCACTTGTTGCTACTCAATTTCCAAAATATTTTCAAAAAATTCATCATATTTTTATAATAAAATAATCATGAATGTATACCTAATAATATAATATTTTTTTAATATAATTCGCGTATGATTGATTATATCAAAATGTTATATTAAATTTATATATATTTTTTATTCAACAAGCATATAACTGACGCATTTGCTGATGTTGGGTTATACCAACATTTTTTATTTCACGTGCTAAGATTCACGGCATTTCACGCGGCCGCTGGGATGGGGGTATTGAGCTTCGTACGGCGTCGTAGGTCGTGACGCGACGCCAATGACGTCATTCGCTCGGGTGGAGAGTGCGACAGTCGGCCAGGGTAGTCGCCCCCCAGTGAAAGTCGGCGTCAGTACGAACAGTACAGTCAAGTAAAACACACGGCGCGATCTCACATTACCTCTATGTACGCCGAAAATATAACCTATAAACTTTACGCAGCTTTGTATCAGTGGTACTGTGTTAAATGTTGTTATTAAATATTGCAAATGTTTTCATTTAATAAATTATTGTTACAAGTTAATATTTTTATTAGTGACCGGTAAAAGAAAGATACCGTAAAATTTTAGCACTCATTTATATCTTCGACGAATAATTAAAAATATATTTGACGTACCTACTAAATTAAATATTAAAAATAAATAATATTATGTGGTCTTTATATATATGTAGTATTCACTTATTGAAATGAAATAAGGGAACAATTTTATAACGTTATAAGTACTAAATATTACCTATAAAGAGTATTTAATGGGGCTACGATTCCTGTTAACCCAACTATTTTATTTACAATCTAATTTCAGCGCCAATGCACGAAAGCTGCTAAAAATAGTCGGGGTTCGCGCGCTCGCGTCGCCCGCAACCGGCTCTCGTTTTCACTACTCACACTATTTCTGTCTATAGAAAAGCAATAAGATAATCTATGCGAAGGAAAATAGATGAACTTCTTAGCAGACAATGAGAAAAGTGCGAAAAAAATACCGATAGTCGCAAAGCGACAGTGAACCCAATGTTGTTGTAGTGCTTGCAGTGACTTATAGTTAATTTTTCACGACGCAAACGCTGAAAAGTGAGTAACCCAGTCTTCGAGAATTTGAATTACATTCAATAATTTCAAAGGTAATAAAAGAAAGTTACTATTTTGTTTCCTTTATTTTTTTTATTAGAATACATTACATTGACATACTTTCCTAGTTTGGTTCCCGATGACGACTTCGATGTCAGTGACACAGTGTATCATAATAGAAATCATAAGATTAATATAATTATAAACATAAACCTTTGTTTTTATTTATACTTATTCATAATATCTTTATGACCACAGCTACATATTGTACATAGTGTAGAAAAATAAATATGCAACTGCTAAACAAATCAGGTCAAATACTTCGTAATCTCGTTAGACCTAAAACTAATAATAAGATCTACTGGACACAGACTACATTGTTCAGTCAAACGGGTAGTTTTATTTTCGTTCAGACTTTAGATGGTTGATCGTTTTTTTCCATCTACATTAATATTTTATGTTAATGTTATAGAAACTATTAATTTATTATAATATATCTCTGTAGGTTTTTAAAACTTTACTACCTACTTAAACTCAATAGATAAAACCGACATAGATTTCAATATTCCCTTGGTAAAACTTTTGCGGTCATTCCTTGCGCTGTACGCATTTATTTTGTGAAAAGTAGTGCTTTGTGTGTCGGCTGGCACCGACTTCCAAAATATTTGATAAGGTATCTATAGTACATGAAAAGTACCAATCAGTTATTTTTTGCTTTTTAGTGTATTTTTTAAGTTCGATTTTATTTTTTTATTAAAAAGTTTTTATTTTTCCCTTTTTAGTGTAGATATCGTAAAAACAAAGTAAAAAGAAAGTATTTTTAACTTTAATAAAATATTTGCTAATAAGCCGTTGTTAATTTAGTTTGATCATTAATGCCAATTTTTATATGAAGACTGACCAACTAAGATTCGCTTTTATTAGTAACACAAAAAATTCTGGCTCTAACATCCAATTCTACCGTATTGGGCTTGTCCAATCAAACAAAATAAGCCCAAACTCAAAGTATCTACTACTAGCGACTCACCCTCGCTTCGCTCGGGTTCGTCCCTATCTTGCTTCCCCATACAAACTTTCATCCCATTTTCACCCCCCTTAAATGATTTCCAGGATAAAAAGTATTTTAGGTCCTTCCTAGTCTTAAAGTATCTTCTTACCAAATTTCATCTAAATCGGTTCAATACATCCAGAGATCCTCCTTACAACCTCACAAACTCACAAACTTTACAAACTCTTTATAAAATTAGTATAGATTAGCCGTTGAAGAGTTCCACCTATCTACCTTCTGGCCTTACCATCAGATCAGGTCAACAATACCGAACCACTGTACTATCAACGGAAATAGAAACACTTGCAAAGTTTCAAGTCAATATGACAATTAGAAGTAGGTTAAATTCATCAGTAGCTATTTTTCCACCCTCAGGGGTGGTATTTTTTTTTTGAAATTTAAATGGGACCAATTTGGAAGTATACACTTTCAAACAACACAAAAATTGTCCAAATCGGTTAATAAATGACGGAGTTCTGAGGTAGCAAACACAGTCGAATTGAGAACCTCCTCCTTTTTGAAGTCTGTTGAAAATACAGCCGAATTGAGAATCTCCGCCTTTTTGAAGAAATCGGTTGAAAATATAAACGTTTTAGCTATTCATTATTAAAATTAAGTTAACCTATTTATCGAAATAACAAAATAACCTTTGTGAAAAATCTTAATACTAACCTTAGAAGACCATGTGTGCGTTGAATGTTTCGAATGTCTTTTTTTTATAAACGATATAAAAATCAAAAATTTAAACTATTATGAAGGTATATTATAATACCAATATAATATATTATAGTTTGGTATACCAAATAACACTTAACATGCTCCTTACAATAAATTAAGAGAAAAGGAGTTATGGAAGGTAAACCAAGAATTGCAACATAGTAAAGTGTAAAAAAGGCATTGGTAGCTTGGGTCGCTTGCGAAACCGAGGGATGCGGGTTCAAATCCCGTGTCTCGCACCTCTATTATTTTCATGTGCGAATCATTTCCAACATGATTACCACTTGTCTTTCGGTGAAGGAAAACATCGTGAGGAAACCTGCATGTCTGAGAGAACCTATTTTTCGAAAGACATGTGAAGTTCGCCAACCCGACTAGGCCAGCGTGGTGGACTATGGCCTGATCCCCCTCGTATTGAGAGACCCGTGCCGAGCAGTGTGACGTCAAAAAGGCTTGAAAACGAAGCGTAAACTTAAATAGGTCGACCTCATGAGATTTATTTACTATCTAAACCTAACCACAATTCTAATATTGTTATTAATATTATTTTTTATATTCCGTGGCTTCCGTGCCCCGCAATCCAGACTTAAAACGTATCTAATAACTCTGCGCGTAGATTGCGTCTTAAGACGAAGGTAATTTGACCTACTGACAAGAAACAGACAACAGATTTAATGTAAAATCTGTTTTGACCTTGAATAGAAAAATAGGCTAGATAAGAAAAACACTAAAAAACTTATAGTAATAATTAAATGTTAAAGTAATTTTAGGAAATATTAGAAAGTTGTAAGTAGCGAATAACTTCTTATTCATGTAACTTTCGCAGTTGTAATCTATGATAGATTGTTATGATGTTTTGATTCAAGACCTAATAAGTTACCTATATAATTTTTTTTTTACACTGAGCCATCTCTTCTAATAAATAAATGAAAAAATATTGACTAAAATCATTTATTTTAAAACTCAACAAAACAAACAACAAATGTATACATGTGGAAATAGAATTTTACTTATAAAATATTTTTAAACATCACAAAAAGTTTCTATTTGGCATAACATTTAAATTACATTTGTACTAAAAATACAAAACAAAATCATTTTAAACTCCTTTCATAAAAATACATTATATTGTGCTTATTCAGGCAAGATACTGTATAAAGTGATCTTAAAATTACATGGCTAATATTTAAAACTTATTTTCTTTGAATAAAATAAACTAAATTGAACTCTTAACACCATGTATATCATATACACATTTTCCATAGAAATATATTTCAGATATAAAATAATTTAACAATAAAAATATAACACTCCACCCTTAACCTAAAAAATTTTAAGATTAAACCCTTCTAAATTTATATGCTATTTGTGTTTTAAATATTTAAATTAAAAATCAATGTAAGGCACTACTGTATTAAATTATTGTCTGCTGTAAAGTTATTCTTTGTGGTAAAAAAAGTCAAATACACTACAATATGATGTATAATTAACATTTGAAAAATATTCAATAATGAAATATACATCTATTGCAATAGATGTATATTTCAATTAATAATAACAAAATTTGTATGCCATTATATTAGACATACAAATTTTGTTATTATAAATAATAAAATCAATACTAGGCAAAAGATATGACTAGAATATAATATGATATGCCAATTTTAACTCATGGTTAACTTATTACCAAGAGATATAATTGATTGTATAATAAAAATATAAAAAGATATAACAGTATAAAATTAACCACTACTATTAATAGGTACTTATATAATTTTAAGTTGCTATAATTGTAAGTACAAAAACAAGGGATGTAAAATTGGAAGACTGTTTGAATTTATGATTTTAAAATGTAAAATCAAAGTTCAAAAAAGATGATTATAACCAAATTAGTTTTATAACATCCAGTTACTGATTCTATTGCACATGAGCAATGACCCTCACAAAGATTTATATTTGTGCTACAGCATAACATAGCATAATATAAACCACCAATAAAAAACATCCAAACTATACTATGATTTTTGAAAAATAGGATCTAGATAGGCTGTTATTTTTGGCCATATTTCATCTGATGTGCGTCCTTCAAATTCTTTCAATATACCTTTCTGTTTATAAAAATTGATTACTGGCCTTGTCACACTTTCATATATTTCAAGTCTTTTTTGAACAGCTTCAGGTTTGTCATCAGGACGCTGAATCAATTGTTCTCCAGTAACATCATCTTTGCCCATTACTTTTGGTGTATTAAATCCAATATTATAAACTCTTCCTGAAGGTAAATGAACCCAGCGATTTTTTACTCTATCAATAATTACCTCAAATGGCACAACTAAGTTTAAAACAACATCTACTGGTTGTACTTGCCATAGAGCATTGGCCTGAGCTACTGTTCTAGGAAATCCATCTAAGAGCCAAGCTTTACTTTCCACTTTCTTTAACTCCGAAGCCATAAACTTAATCATTACATCATCAGGAACAAGTTTTCCTTCATTAATGTATTTTTTTACTTCTTTACCTAATTCTGTTTGTTTCTCAATATGATCTCTCAACTTGTCTCCACTGGACACATGCTCCACATTATATTTTTTAACTATTCTTGATGAGATTGTGCCCTTTCCCGATGCTGGTGCACCTAATAATAAAGTCTTTAATATCTTGTCTTTAATAGTCATTTTCGTTTGATTACTTTAATCGACCTTTGCCTCGCGTACTTTGATACGCTGAACGCTAATATATTACTCTACTATCTATCTTGGCCTCGTCTATATCCGGGCAAATGAATTGAAACCAGCTTATAATATTTTTTGCAGACAAATATCTAAGTCATTTTGTCAGTAATATTTAAAAAAATACCTTATCAATCCAGATAAGTAGATACGCACGTTTGTACCTATGTAAATAAAAAATTCTTAATCACAATACATCAAAGTGGTTCTAAATAATTGGGGAGCATAATATTTATGAATATTTTCTTAAATATCCGTTAAATAAATAAGTCACTTAAAATAAATAGAAAAATAACTTTATAAACAACATTGTAAACACAAGTATTGAAGTCTACTGTCAGACTGCTCATGTTATGCGCAACTGACTTATTTTAGTATTGTCATTGTCAAACTTTGGGCACGTTCACGTAACGCGACAAACATTTTACTTTTAGTATCATTCCGTTTAGATTTCTTACATTATAATAAAATTACTATAAAATAATTTTAGTTATTATTTTTTAAGTTATCTGTTACAATTTAACGTTCATACTTTTAGTTGAAAAACATTCAAAGATGTAATTACTTATTATTGTGTATGTTGTTACTTAGTGTATCGGTCCTTACAGCTATAATTATTTATATCATAACATTTTATGTAACAATATTTTATAATTAGATCATACTTTTCTAATAGATATATATATGTTAATCGACGTATAAAAAATAATAAGTTATTTGGTAATGTAAATGTGAGGGAATGAGTATACTATGAGATGTAGGTATATTAATTGTAAGCAATAATCTTTTTGCTTTTTACTATTTACTATTTAGACCAAATAAATATTGGGAACTAAAGCTGAATCTGTTGGATAAACATTCATTAAACTGAATAAAATAAGCCTTAGATATAATAATTATTCTAAACAATATTATAACTATATTTTCTAAAATACTATAACGTACCTTCTGTAGGTAAATTGCAGTATCTTTCTGTTTAATAAATTCATTATTTCTAAAACCTCCAAATGTTTAGCCGGGCGTTAACTATGTAAATGACTTTTTTTGACAAAACACCGTCATACTTTCTACATTTTTTTCCAATATAAACACACACCTTCGTTTATCACTTCTATTAGTGAAATCGTATTAAAATCCGTTGCGTGGAATAAAAGAAGTAAGCTAAGAAACAGACAGACGCAGACAGTGTCTTTGTTTTAAACTATACCATAGATTAACTAATAGTTCCTTACACTATACTAGCAAAACCTGCGACTTCACCCATGCTCTATCTACAAAAAGAAGCCTTTGGGCTTATCTTATAATGACTCACACTCGCTTCGCTCGGGTTCATCCCTATGTATTTATTATATAACATATATAGTTTTACAATCATGTCTGCCCGATTTGTTAACATTTATGAATTATGATTACTGCTCCGCTCCCTTGAGTAACGGGCTATCTAATGAAAATGATTTTTTTAAATCGAATAAGTAGTTCCTGAGATTAGCGCGTTCAAACAAACAAACAAACAAACAAACAAACAAACAAACAAACAAACAAACAAACTCCGCCTCTTTACAATATAAATATAGCTTTTGTATTTCCTATTAAATTCGAGAGATTGTATCACACAAAATTGTTATACGAGTATATCTTAATTTCTAACATATTTTACATTTTTATTTTGGCAACTAATAGCTACGTTAGAAGTTTTAGCGATTTAGTCATTAAGTCTATATAGGCGTAAGGCGAAACATCTGTAAATCCAGTTTCAGATCTCATAAAATTCAAAATCCTAGTTATTTACTTTATTTTTAAACTACTTTTTTTCAATTAAGCACATGTATAATCTAATATAATAAATTTCTTCCCAGAATGGCGCTTGTGATGTTACCTTGTGACCTGCCATGGTGGACTTCAGTGCAGCGCCACTTAAAGCATCTGTTAGTCGCTTCTTCACCAGCGAAATTGGCAGGCAGTATGTTAAAAATCCACGACATGTGCAAGTAAGCTAAACTTATAACTGAATAAAAATCATTTCACATCTGTGCATAAGAGGTCCAAGAAAATGTACCTATATGGAATTATTAATAAAGAAATATAAGTAAAAAAAATAATTAAAGCATGCGCTATCGATACATAATAGAATAATATCCTCGTGTTCGATTTCGTTCAAAGCGTCCAACTTCAATAAGATTAACCATATTATATGTATAAGACTTTACAGTGTACAGCCAGATTAAATAGTATATAAATGTATATGCGATCACAAGTGCGCTTTTTATTCTTTTCCCTCAAAGTCACTTAGTTAATTGAAAAGAACGACAACACAACCCTCTCCCATACTCCTTTCCGATACCAACCGGCTTTATGAGATATCGAAGGTACGAGTGTAACACGAAAACTTTTCAACTCCGGGCTATTATCGAGATTTTTTTTATTAAGTCTTTTTTAACAGAAAAAGACTTAATAGGTACTTAGCCTGACCTATGTACGCAAGCCACTAGACCAACTGCGTGTGTATGCACGTACACACACACTGTACATGCTAATGATATCTATCTACCCGTCAAAATAATAACAAGCTTTTTTATCAAAAGAAATTAAAGCCTCATTTTGTAATTTTAGCATAGGAATAGATCCAGATGACGATATTAAAGATCCAGAGCTCATGAAAGGTTTAGAACAGTTTCTAAATGACGAAATATCCGACGAGGATCGAAGAAATTTTTTGGATAACACTATTCGAATTATGGTCAACAGAGCATTGCATCTCAAAAAATGGCGACCACCGAAAGGACTTATTTTTAGTTTACAGCAACAGAGTAAGCAATTCAGATTTAGAACACATCAAAATATACATAAATTCAAAAAATATACATGCATTAAATGAAATTAATATTAACAGTATTAATCAATAGATATCTACTTAAATTGTTTTCCTTTTAGGTGATGTGACTGAACTCGACTATAATTTTCTTTCGTCGCTCGTTGCACATGCATTCTTTTCTACTTTTCCCAAACGGACGCTCAAAACACATCCAACATTGCAAGACTTTAACTTTTCGCATTTTTTTAAGAATTTACACAGGTAATTTAATCAAAATATTTAAATAGGTACTAAGGTACCTAGCTAAAAATATACGAAACATTCTAATTTTCTAAATAATATTCCTATTGCAGAAAATCTCAAAGAAATAAATTAAAAAGCTTGCTTCATTACTTTGAATGGTTGGACAAGAATAGCAGCGAAGGATCTATTAAATTAAGTAGACAGGTAAAAACATAAATCGTACTAGACTCACTATATTGTTTTACAAAAGTAAAACAGTATAGGTATAGCACTATAATTACCTATGACCCTTGTAACTTTTGTAACAAATCATTATTCCACGGGATTATTTTACATCGATATATTTACAAAAAAATCAGCTATGTAATTTTTATAAGCTACCTACCTCTATTCAGCATCATACCGATGCCCCCGTGAAAGTTAGTTGGGCTAACAAAAAAACTAACATACTTACGAATTTCTATTATTAAAGGTACAGTTTACGAGTAATGACTGGGAATGAAAAAAGGTTCTTTTTTTATTTTCAAGTTTTCTTAAATTCGTTAATAATTCAAAAAAACGTATTTTTAACGTAATTTCGTTTGAATAAAACCACGCCAACAACATAACTTTAAAAATTGAACGAACATTGAAATCTATTTGTTTTTTAACCATTGAAATCTATTAGTAAAAGTACATACTGCAATTGGCACTATACCAGCTTTACCATCTAGCAATTGCCATATTTCCACTCGATGTTAATTTCATATGAGCTGTTAGTTTCGGAATTACGATCCAAGAATATAAATCGGAATCCTGAATATAAATTTTGTGTGAAAGTAATCTCGATGATTTTATTATCGCTCTTAACTAAAATGTAATGTGTTAATGGTTTTCGTTTCTGCCTGTATCGATATTAAATCGTGACAAATATCTGCACGTTCATATTAAGCTAAACAAGTTTTTCCAATCTTCAAGGTTATGACTTCGAAACAGTGGCTGACAATAGAAGATTGGTTGGAATGTACGTTGCCCTTATGTAGACTGCTAGTAAGACACGAAGGTCGGCCTGAAAGGTGTGAAAATGATGACGCTCTAAGAGTCTGTTTTGCATCTAGTCGCATTGGTGGTGATGTACTCGTTGATGGAGAATCACAGGTAAGCCTTTCGTATTTTTTAAATTACACTCTTAAGAAAACATTATTTTTCTTATTTAATAAATCTCCAACTTGATAAAGTAAATGAAATAAAAAAAAATAAAAAAAATTATAATTTTAGGAATCTTTAACGATGTTCATGATGCCAGAACTTTTACCCGCGATGCTCTCCGTTGAGGCACTCGAAGACAATGAAGTTTTAAAAGTAGAAGGTGTTCGAATGTTCAGCAGAATTAGTGACAAAAGACAAAAAAATCATATAGAACTGTTAGACGAACCTAAAACGGTAAGTCATCATTTGACATTATTCAAAAAGGTATACAATAATTAATTAACTACGCAGGAAAGATTAAATAAATCTAGATCTAACATTTCACTAAAGTAGAATTTCATAAAATAAATTGTAAAAAATTAACATAAATGTCTTTCAGGTAACATTATGTCTAATGGATGCAGAAGATTACAGTGCATTACCATTAGGTCAATGGGAAGAAGATAACGTACTTCGAGAACTAAATAAAAGTCTACTGGCCTTTCAGCAAACTCCTATGAAAGGTCGTGATAATCAGAAACATGAACGACGACTGTCGCCAATTGGTAACTTATTAATAAAAAACAAAACAAAATATAAATATACAAATGCATTATAAATATTTAAAAAATACTGCATCATATAATTCGTTTTTTTTTTTTGGGTTAACTAAAATGAATTTAAAATTATATTAACGCGTTTTACATATTTATTACATAATCATAAATATATTTTTTTATTTTAAGGTGAATCATTCTGTCAAACGCCACCAGAAGTGGAAACAACAGTTATGATCAAGCAAGCGTCATCTTCGAGTACAATAAATAGTATAAGCAGCAGAAGTCCCTCTCCTCAGAACTACAGCGCCGCAGCCCTGAACCTCAGTGATCCGAGTGAGCGATAGGATTAATATACTTCAAAATTCACAAAAACTAAGATTAAATAAATTGTGCTTATTACTTTATTTAATTGTCAAATATGCTTTTAAACAAAACATAACTTCCACAAAATAAAATGAGCATTAAAGATGTCTAACTTGGCCTTAAGTTACAAAATTGGCAAATAATTTGTAGGTGTTGAATTACAAAAACGTAAATGCTGGCTCTCACCTGATGCTGGAACTCTAAACAATCGCAGAGGAAGATTTATAGTTCTTGGCTCTTCTGGGGAATGCCTCCCGGTTAAAAGAACATCTGCTCATCCAAATCTAGATACGCAACAAGATAGCCTGTATTCAAGTTGCAATTCAAGTGACGATGAATTCCACAGTGCCAATGATAGCTTTGATTACGGTAAGAAGTTCAAAATATAAATCGATTTATTAAATTTCATAGTGGTCAGTTACAATTTTTATAATTGATTTACTAAATTAAAATGATTAAATGCTGACCTTTTTTCGCAAAGAATATTCTACAAGAATGAAAATAAATAGAAAAATATATAGAAAGCTTCATTATTAAGCATACTTTCAAATTAGGTAGCGAAGATGAAGGAAGAGGGGAAAGTGCGCGACCAAATTCATTCCAATACTCAAAAGAACTATCGACAGAAGAGAGAAGAATATGTTTTGCGGATAGATTACGGGAAGCGTTACGTAGAGAAGCTGAAAACTCCTGCACTACGAGTACTACTGGTGACTGGTCCACTGACAGTTCGAGTTATGCGGTCGGCATTAGCATATCCGGAGCTGAAGTGAACGATAACGACATCAGGTACATTATTTTAAATACGTTTTCAGACCAACCTTAGCTTAGGATAAACTACAGTATAAAGTCTAGAAGTCTAAAGTACAAACTAAAGTCTAACCACGAGCTCTGTACCGCGCCTTGGGTGTCGACATACGTTTATCATATTGCATAATGGTTCTCACAGTACTGGTTTAAGTAAAATGATATTTATCTATTTCTTTGTCACGAAAATGTTCGGCCATATTAAATAACAATTTTGACATGAAATTATAAAGCCCGAGCTCATATTTCTATCACTCATATTACATGAAGTAGATAAATATCGACGTCAAATTGCCAGTTGAGAGTAGACTGCCACCAAGCTATCACCAAGTTGCGGTATATGTAACATTCGACGTCACGCATAGTTTTGCCTAGGCCTTGCTAGATTTTCTTATACGCAGTATAACAAAGTATTTAATTCTATGCTAAAAATTTATCATAAACCCGATAGGAAAAGTTAACAGATATATTGATTTGGTCCTTCGAGCCGGATGTTGTATTTTTTGTAGGGTAAAGCGAGGCGGCTCCGTTGGCTTTGTATTGACAGAAAAAGAAACTACCGAAAATGAGAACAGGTCTCCGCGACTGTCGAGGAAAGAAACAGGAAACAGTTCTAAGTACAGTTTTAGTACTGAATATACGTATGTATTTTATGATGATTTGATTGTAATAAAACTATTACAAGGTGAGTGATTCTTATTTTATTTTATTATTTTTCAGTTCAGAATTAGACGAAGTTTATGAGCAATTTAATCAGTGGCTAAACGATCCAATTATAGATAACGATAACACAGAAAATAAAAATAGGGAACTGGACTCTCGAGATTTAGCTGTGATAAGGTTAATTTATATTTTATTTATGGTTTCATTTAATGATATAAATATTTATTGAGTTTAATTTTATTCATAATTTTTAATATATAAATACCTATTATGATTTATAATCTAATTATTTAATTTCTATTATGTTACAAGTTATTTTTCGTATAAATTGTTTTATGTATTTTCGGTATCCAAAATTGTACATTGGCTGACTAGCATACATTTAAGGCAAATATCACTTTAAGAATAATTTATCACATTTCAGATTTGCCGGTTCTCTGTTAAAGCGGACACTTAGCGAGTCGATGGCGAGTGGCGTGGGCGGCGCGGGCGTGGAGGCGGCCGAGCTGTACGGGCGCGACTCGCGAGAGAGGATCGCGCCGCGCCGTCTCGCTCTCGCCGCTCGCTCCCTCTCGCTCGAACTTGCGCGACATCGCCACCGTCTCGCTGCGCATTTGGTATGCACGATCCTTATTTTTTTATCAATCTCGCACTACATTGAATGATATTATACAAAATATATATGCCCAATACGATGTTCTTATTTGTGCATAATTTATCTTTATAGAGTGTTGTATTGGCCATTGAGTTCAACTAAGTATCGATATAGGTTCAATGAAGTGCTCGTATATAGGCACGAAAGTGTTAATTGCATTAATGCTTTTTAGGCTAAACCAGGGTTTTATACTAAAAGTTGTTATATTTTTTAAATATAGGTAATATATTAGATAAGTACAATTTAAAATAGAATATTACAAACATTTACTTTATTTTTCAACAACAAATATGGTATTTTGTTATTATTAGTTGTTAAAATCCTGGCTTAATAACTAATTGGATCTGTAGACATCTAGATTTTGGCCACGGTGTGCTTTTGTTTCACGTCTGTGTTAACTGGTAAGACATAATTTAAGTGTACAACAAAGGATACTATACCTGCTTATAAATAAATCAAAGTTTATACTTATTATCCAAAAATAACTTTAATTATCGATAGATATAGGTACCTTACATTGATGAACGTATATTAAATTAATGTATTTAAATAATATTTTTAAATTGCTCAAACCTTGGATAGGAACAATATTGACTCGATACAATATTTTGACAGAAACGTAAAGTAAAAGAATCAATACCTGAAGAAAATATAGATAAAACGAGTATAAAGAGCGATAAAGATGAAAATAGTTCAGATGGTAACGAATCGAGGTCCTTCAGTTCTTCTACAGACTCTTGTTCCACACAGAAATCGAACCCCGCAATGAGAAAGAAAAAGCTAAACTGGGTCGTTAACATGATCGTTGAAACTATTGAGGAAACAGTCGAATGTGAACCTGTGACTCTTAAAATAAATAAACCAAAGGTTAGACGTCGTCTTGCCTGTCGCTAATTCTCAATCTAAATAGAAATCTTAAAATAATACTAACAAATAAACATAGCTTGTACTTGCACTTGTTTGCTTGTTCTCTTTTCGTTGTGTGGCATCAAGCATGATTAAATATATATTGCAGTATATTTAAAACAATGCACATAATTAAGCTAGCTAAAACGAGTCTTACAAAAAACATTGATATAAGTATTGCGTGTGTGGTTCACGTTTGAATTATACCTAATCGTATTTCAGTCCAGCTCATACTTACTTCATTTATACTTTACTATTGTAACATTTTAATATTTTTGAAAGCTATTGAATATTCGAAATAACAAACTGATGATTGTATGTGTTCAATAAAGGAATAACATTGATAAAGCAGGTTGATACACAATTTCGAAAATTTCGAAACTACAAAATATATTTTTAAGCAATTTGTTGAAAGATAAATACCTAATTTAAAAGTATAAAAATTGAATAAAATATTTTTTTAAATATGTCATCTCAGATGCCTACTATGCTCTCTTGGTAAGCTTACATCGTACATGAATTTTCAGTTACTTCATGGTCATTGTGTATTTTTATCAACATTGGTTCTACAATCGAATGTCATGCGAGTTTACATTTTTATATTGACACTAGCATTGCCCACGGCTCCGCCCGCGTTCAGATGACCAAAAAGCAAATTCTTAGGCTTTACATATTAATATTAGTATACTCTTACAGTGCAGTTTTTGTATTTTTTCTCAGAAATGAGATCTTTTCCCGCGGTAAAAAGTATCCTATATGTTGACCCGGACAACCAGCTATCACCATACCAAATTTCATCAAAATCCCTTCAGTAGTTTTTCTGTGATGCGGTAACAGACAGACAGACAAAAATTCTAAAAAGTATAGATTCGGCCTCTGTATCGGTAATAATGTCTATTTCAATAAGATTTTCCAAAATATTTAATACTAGCGGCTCACCCTCGCTTCGCTCGGGTTCACCTCTAGAAAAGCACAAACACATCTATCCCACGAGAACCGTTCATTTCTAAATGTTGACCCGAGCACTAAGTTTTATCACTATACAAAATTAAGTTAAAATCGGTTGATTACTTTTTGCGTGAAACGCGCACATCGATTTAACTAAGTTTTATTATAGGTATAGATAAGAATAAATATTGCGAGTGTAACTTAGAAGATAGACATATACTATTCAGAACTTTTCTGTAGGACTTTTCAAGACCTACAATTTTTTAGTATATTGTTTTGACTTATGTCTTAAGGCTTAGCCAGAGGAAGGTTTCTAGGGAGGACTCGATAAAACCAGTTATTGCATTTTCCCGTGGGAAAGAAAGATTTTCTTTAAGTAAAAGGTATCTAGGCAGTGGTATCCCAGTGGTAACGCGCTTGCTTGGGAAACCGAGTGAAGCAAGTTCAAATCCCGGGTCTCGCACCTCTCATATTTTCATGTGCGAATCATTTCTACAGTTACTACAGTTTTTTGACTATCCCACGGAAACTCTTTAATTTTCCGGGATGAAAAGTAGCTGATTTGTTTTTGTCATGTATGAACTATATTGTTGTAAAGTATCATTAAAATCCAATCAGTAGTTTTTGTGTACTAAGCTGTATAAGTTGTTATAGTTTTTTAACTATCCCACGGGAATTCTTTAATTTTCCGGGATGAAAAGAATCTAAGATGTTGCCCGGGGATATAAGGTACCACCATGCAAAATTTCATTTAAATAGGTCCAATAGATCCGGAGATTAGCCCGTACAAAGAGAAAAACAGATAAACAGCTCGCTCGGGTTCGTCCATACATACGAATATGTTGTATTATCTCTTTAACCATTTGTCCAAATTATATGCAGTAAAAGGGAAAAGTCTTTTATTTTAAACGTTTAAGACGATAAATTTACTTATTTTGATAAGAATTCATAATTGTTGATAATATGACCAATAAACATGACCTGCCGATTTAAATGATTTTTTTATTATAAAAACTACTTTTTGTGACTTAAATATAAAAGTTAGACATATGCTGTCGCTGACTTTTTGTAGGCATTATTAAGCTCTACAACTTTTCTCTAGAACATAATCATATATCTCTCATCGTTAAGGCAGCGTTCGTAAGAAACGTTTTCGTTCGACCGTTTTTTCTCCGACTTACTTTGCAAATCCGACTACCACGAAAAAGCCTTTTCATTTTTCGGGTTAATATATAGCCTATGACACTCAGAAAGAACGTGGCTTTCTATTGGTAAAAGAATTTTGAAAATCGGTTCAGTAGATCCAGAGATCACCCCCTACAACGTCACAAACTCACAAACTCACAAACTCACAAACTCACAAGATCACAAACTTTACCTCTTTATAATATTAGTATAGATAGGTACAGATTCGGCTTAGTTACAATTTTATTATAGGTATGTATAGAAAATAAATTTAAACAAGTAAAGACCAAAATATGAAGCCAAAAATTCTTAAACTACCTATTGTTTTTAAAATTGTACAACATTTTCATATTACATAATTAAATAAAAAATTCATTCATTATTTATAGTCATATTTTTTCAGTTAAATCAACTAGCTCACAAAATAGTGACTGGTGGTTCGTGTCGGCCGGTCGCCACCGGCAACTGGGGGTGCGGGAGGCGGCAACGCGGCCACCCGCAGCTCAAGCTGGTGTTGCAGTGGCTCGCCGCGAGCGTCGCTGGCGTACCTGCGCTGTTATATTATACATTTGGAAATGAAAAATTATTTAAGGTATACCCGATATAATTACGGTTATATGATTTACTAACGATTCCCTCGTTACTCTGGGGTCGTCCCTGTGTTTTTACCCGACTGAGGCGAAGTTCAAAAGAGTGTTGTGTCTGACCTATATGTATGTCCGATCCTATGTTCCATGTACAATAAATCAAAATGGCGAATTTCAAGCAAGTAACAAATATACACACAGAACATTGTTACAAACTTTCGAATATATAATAGAATTGTAATAAATAATAATCAAGAAATCCAAAACCTTACGCTAAATATAAAAAAATATGACTCGCTTATTTATGATCCCTTTTCAGATATCTCCTCAAATGTAAATTCTAAAAATTATGTGATAATTTAGTCTCGTGTCACAAGCGAGGCTATCATGTATGTTCAAGAGCGGTAGTCGGTACGTTTATCACCAACAAACTGCGAACCTGATATTTTCGATCAATTAATAATTGCCGTATGAGATACCAATTTCTAGTAGTCATTCTAGTGTATAACGGTTGAAGATAATTGGTTTTAGGGTCTTGAATCGAATCAGAATTACAATAAAATGACTTCCTACTCGATCCACAAATTCAAATCTTGTTATAAAAAGAATTATAGGGATAATAACATTTCCCTATTAGCAGTTATCCGAAATAATGAAAGACGCATACTGATTATTTTAACGTGTGTGCGATTTTTTAAAATACAATCTACAGACTAAATAGTGATTTTATCGATCCAATATTAGTTCAATAATATGTTGATAAATAGAATATTGCTTATATTACCGCCAGTACTTTTTAGATTATAATTTGAAATGATAATTTGTTAACGCTAACATTTTCAGCTGGACACATTAGTGAGAGTTCTAACGGACAGGAAGTGGACGGTGGGGCAACTCGCGCGAGCAGTGCTGAAGTTCGCGCGGCAAACACTTCACGAACCGCACGTTATTCCTGACAACCATTCGCTCTTCGACGAACTAATCGGCATCGAAAAAATTCCGGACAATTTTTAAATATAATTTTCATGTCTTTATGTATGTTTGTTTATATTACAAATGACGTACCTATTTATTATTCTTAATATTTTTAAACTATTCGTTTTATTTTAACACTTTTTCAAATTACTGAGATACCGAATGGTCACTTTTGTAAATAATTGTTTTTTCAATAGAAGTATCAATTTTATTCACTGAGCTCAATATAACGGAAACCATTCTTTGGTGCATTTATTATTTCAAATAGTATATCTGAATCATGTTGATCTATGGATTATGATACTAATTGATTGTGATTATGGCAGCTGTGCTTATTTATACGATGTTTGTGCAATTTGGAGTAGTATTAATATAGAACCACATTAAAGCAATATTATAAAAGGAATTCGAATTAAATATTTTTGTACAAATTAATAAGTACAATGCGTGTAACGATTTATATTATAAGATTTTTATGAAATTATTAAAATGTAAAAAAACTATAAGTAAACATTTAACATGTATTTAAAACTAATATTACGATAATGTTTATTCATTTTCATTTTGATGTTATACTTATTTCGCGAAGTATAATTTAATTTTCACGTGAGAATGATTATCGCGAGTGTCACAGCTTTTATTTTAAATAAATATTCATTATTCAGTCACATTAAAAATAAAAGTTTCATAATATTATAAGGTAATATTTATTTATTGTTTCTAAGTTAACATTCGTTTTTAAAGTTGCCATGTTATATTATGCCACCTGAACGGACACTTTTTTAGTTTTATCAGAATATGATATCCATTCTCGTTATACAGATCGTTATATTAAAAAGGTCTTCCATAGTATGAATCTCAATGTGTCCAAAGTTTGTTAATTTTGTGTAATTAATTAAAATAACCAACCATGATGATGCTAATAAAATTTTTGCGTCAAATTTATTTTCATTGCCCTCCCTAATTTTAAGTTTACTCTTTAGTTTCGAATGCATATATAATAAGTATATACTTTTTGCGATATAAAGCAATTGAAGTTTCATTTGGGACTATTTTATATTTATTATTTTTGAATAGGTCGAATGCTGCAATTTGAATTAGAACAATTTCCCCATAGCCTACAGAGTTGAAATTTTACATGTTAGGTCAGTTACGATGACAATGACTTTTTATGATAACTTGTCATCGCCCCGTGGTTGAAAATCAACCATAATTCATAGTTTGGTCGATATTGAGGTATTTTTTGAAAGTTATATAGATAGCCTATAAAATCCAAAAACGTTTTGAAACGGGCCCGTAGATTCAGAGATTTGCACGTACAGACAAACAAACTTTTCATCTTTACGTTATGTAAGTACTCGTATAATATTGATCAATCTTTTAGCAATGAAGTATAATTATCTATACATATAATAAAATTGTAACAAAGCCGAATCTGTACATTAAATATTTTTTGGAAAATCTAATTGAAGTAGTTATGATTATCGATACAGAGGCCGAATCTATAGTTTTTAGAATTTTTGTCTGTCTGTATGCTAGTATATAAATAAAATGCGCGAGCAGATTCGCGGTTAAAAGAAATCAATAAATTTTGGCTTTCTGCAGTCCTTCTCTATATAAACTTTAACAAAGCTCATCCTTCTACGTACGTGCAATATTCTTAAAAAGGGGTTCAAAGTTTTTGCTTCACGTATTAATGACTTTACGATAATAATGACCTGATTCTCCATCTAGTATAAGCTCCAGACGAAGCACTTCTCAACGGTACAGACACATTTTTAGACGCACTCAATTATTATAGCCCGTTCTAAACTCTACCATGTTAAATGTAAACAAATATTAGAACGATAATGTTAGTAAAATTTTGATTAATGTCACCTTGAAGAAAAAACACTTTATATTTTCTGCTACCGAGTTGGTATCGCCTTGCGCGTATCACGCCAAAGCAGTACTTTTCAAAAATCTCGATTGAGCGGAATATTATTGTAGTTGAAACATTCGAAGTTAGCATTATGCCGCATAATGCGCTTTAGTGCTCTAATTGAAAACAGGGAGAGAGTCAGTTATGTATTTTTATGTTACATTTAAATTGTTTAATATGATTCTTTCGTAACGATAAAAATCATGCATCAATATTATGAATCTCATAGGTATATAATTACAGGTTTTAGAATATTTATGTCTTAAACCTGTGGCTCTTACGGTTTAAAACTAAATGGCAGGTACACGAAATAAATAAAATAATCGATTTAGTTATTATTTATTAACTATACAATTTCAGTCGTTGATGTCGATAACATCTTATAAATGTTAACTTTCGTATTCATAAGCAAATGTGCAAACTTATATATTTATTACTGCTGGTAAAAGAGATTCTGCTTATAATATGAGACTAGCGTAAAGTAGCCTTAAGACCATTATAAGGCAAAAATTAGTTACTATACTAACGGCCTTATGTACACAACTTTAACATTATGCAAAAGTATGAAAAAATAACTTTATGCATCATTACAAAATCGTAAGGTAAATAAGTATCGCCTGAAGGGGTGTAGCTATGCCAATGCAATAATGCGGTCGCATGGGGCCCCTGATTCCAGGGGGCCCCAGTGGGCCACAAACGATTCTTTTATTTCAAAATATTTTTCGAGTACGGCCCTTATAGAAGTTTAAAAAACCGCAGGAAAAAACTGTCCTAGATTTCCGCATATTATTTCAAAATAGGCAAAGGGGGGCACTTCCATTTTTTTTGCATTGAGACCCAAAAAGGCTAGTTATGCCACTGATCGATATTTAATATAATTATTTACCGATTTCTGACTATAATTTGTATATTTCTACGGCACATTTACTTAAGCATACACATTAGTTCTTCTTTAGCATCAAAATGTATATTATAAGATGTTTAATACATTCTAAAATTAACGGCAACGTCATTTAGAGGGCTCTTTAGATGCAGATGTTGATCGTATAGGCGATTAAGTTCATATAATTAAATGACACATTCAAATTTAAATCGGGAATAGAACAATGGAAAATAATTTGGATACAGATAAAAAATCAGACAAATATAAGGACAATCTTCCATACATCCTATGCCACACAGCCTATGATTAGGTTGGTTCCTATTAGTTAATAAATTTAATTAAAATTAGAGTAATTACTCTATTTAATATAATAATTATTATAAAATATGCAACTGTTAAAATTATCAAACTAAATACGTGTATCGCATATATATAAAAATATTTTTCAATTGATATTTAAACCCATTGATATACTAAAACTCAAGATACACAACGAGCGTCTTAAGTGTCCTCAAAAAAGCGTACAATTCGAAATTTGTGTTTAGACAATTAGAACTTTCGATTTCTGAATTTTATCCTTTGGTTTAACGCCAAATTTCGATTTTAATAGCTTCGAATTAATGTCCATGCCACTTTTTGAAGAGATATTTAATAGGAAAATGTGTATCTATGTTTTTATACTATATCAATGACTAAACCACTTATATTTTTAATTAAGCCTATTTAACTAATGGAAACTAACCCAAATGTAATATTTAAACATTAACGTCCACCCTAAAAGAATATTCCCCTCATACGGCGCCCCATGCCCTGCCTGTCATACAGAACATTGAACCGGTTGACAAGCTGGTTGATGGCGTTGCATCCCTTCGTAATCGTACCCAAGTAGGTCATAAGCGCCACATCGTTGCATTGCTGAAATTAAAAAAAATACATACAGACAAACATAGAACCTCCTCCTTTTTAAATCGAAGTTAATAAAAGTAATCATTGAAGTTTTTTACTTATAAAAAAATGAAGTATATATTGGAAAATAAATAACAAAATTCAATTAGTAAAAAAAATTATTTTGTTCGAATTAATAGAAAATATATTGATATATAGAATGTAGGCTACTTGTCATGAATGAAAAAGGCTTTACGGTGAATCCAGGAGAGACGAAACGTCGCTTTTCTGATTTTAACAGGACTTCTACAGGCGAATAGACGACATAAGCTATATTTTTAGCCGCAGTTAGCGCTCAGAGACGCAGTTAAGATTTGACAATAAATACACTCGTAAGTGCATAGTGCTAACTCAACTTTTTCTGTTTTTGCTAGGCTTTAGACAACACACACAACACAACAACATTAGACTATAAATGAATTCCATTTCTTTCTGTTATTACCTTAAAATCTAATTTTTCAGAAATATCAATAATTTATCTCTAAAATCAATCAAAAATTAATAAAACATCGATAAATTCAAAAAATAATAAAATTATCTCCCGGGACCACAAAACATAAATTTCTCGGAAACGGCTAAATATTTCAATTTCATTTTTTTTTTTATTATTACATGTATTTCGAAGATTACTTTCCCCTAATTTCACCGAAATCAAAACATTTTTGCAGAGATTAAAAATAAAAAAATTATAAGAAAAATAACAAGAAAAAATTAAAAAATAGGTTTTGTTGCAAATATTTGGAAACTTTGAGGTTATTGTAAAAAGTGTCATCTATAAAAGATGTAGATTTTTATTAAACTTTTGTACAGAACATTTTTCGATAGGACGTCACAGAAGGTCGGAAATTGAAAAAAAAAGAATTTTCAACCTTTTTCATTTCCCCATTCTAGGGCGATATCGGTTGTAATTATTCGAGAAGCCATAGAAATTAAAAAACATCCAAATTTCAATAGGGAAGATGGCTGGGTACTACCATCGTCATGGCATCCTGTTATTAATATAATAAAATCAAATAATAAATATAAACATAACAGACAGGTAGATGTAGTAAGTTCTTACTGTGTAGATCAAAATGACAGCTTATCAGATTAATATTTTTCATTTTTCATTTGTAAAAGTATATAGTAATAGTGTTGCTTAGTAAGTTGTTTTTAAATAATAGCAAACTAAATTAAAATTATTATCCTTAATTAATTTTAACTTTTTTAAATTACACATAGAACAATTATATGGCTTAAATAATTAATACTATATTTTATATTTTTCTTTATGGTTATAAATATAATAATGGCAACACTAAATATAATTACTAATTAATATTTTTTAAAATTGTAATAATTATAAAAATAATAGCAAAAATTAAATAAATAATATTCAATTATAATTAAAATTATAAAAATGTTTAAAGTTAAAAAATATTGTAATGTAATTGGTGCAATTTTCATTTTGTTAATTGTGGGTAGGCTGTCTGTAACAACTATACCTTCAAGACATGTAACACCTCAGTCTCTCCCGTGACCATGGATGCTGTAAAGCATTCGAAACGTCGGGAACCAAAAATCAAAATAAATCCGCGAAATAATCCGAAAAGATAGTTTTATTTAAAAATGTCAAACATTCGCGTAAATCTAAGAAAGTATTAAGTATTCACTTATGCAAATGCGAATATGCAAACATCAATACTCACATTATAGAAATGTGTGCGGAATTGCTGAGACGTGAGTAAGGGAAGTCTATTAGCGAGTGCCCTTGCTTCCCTCAAGAGTGCGGGTCGTGGTGGTAACGAACCATCGCGTATCGCTCGCACCGTCGCCAGTACAGCTCGCACTCGGGACACTAACATTTTTATGGCCGACCTTTGAGCTGTTAGGTGTTCTGCCACTGTAATAAAAATAAAATTAACATTAACATTAAAAAACAACAAAGTGACTAAATATCAGCTATTAAAACACACGAGTATAATGATTTTAATATAGATTTCTTAGTTTTGTTGAATAATTATATTAAGTCCTAAAAATATTGGGCAAGTTTGCGCCTGCTTTATTCATTTAGGGCATCTTGCTAATATTATCAATGTGAAAGTTTAGATGTTTGGATGGATGTTTGTTACTCAATCACGCCATAACGACTGAACGGATTTGGATGAAATTTGGCACAGATAGATTATAGTCTGGAACAGAACATGGGCTAATTTTATCCCGGAAAAATGTACGATTCCCGTGTGATAGATATGTTTTCGTTTTTCTAGAGGGGAACCTGACCAAAGCGAGGGAGAGCCGCTAATAAAACATAATATTTATGATATAATTTAACATTAATATTTCATCTCCAATAACATTTATTTTATCGGCTGCAAAAGTAAATGTCATAGTATTTTAATCTGGCTGAACTGGTATCACCGAAAACGTACAATATCATGAAAACTACTCATTGAACAATATATACTTTACAATAATTATAGTTGAAAGTATTTTCGAAGCACTATTTAATTTTCCCCGAATATTCTACTCTATAGTATATTGCCTATACTTTAAAAATTACAAGTAGATTCACATTGTTTACATCTTGTTTCAGCCCTTTTTAACGACCCACAGCTGGGCACAGACCTCCCTTCAATACGAGGGGAATCAGATCATAGTCCACCACGCTGGCCAAGTGCGGGTTGGCGGACTTCACATGTCTTTTGAAAACTTGCTAGATTCTCTTAGACATGCAGATTTCCTCACGATATTTTCCTTCACCGTTAAGACAAGTGGTAATCATGTTGGTAATGATTCGCACATAAAAATATCAGAGGTGCGAGACCCGGGATTTAAACTCGCTTCATTAGGTTTCCCAAGCGAGCGCGTTACCACTGGGCTACCACTGCCTTACTACATCATTATAAGCATATAATTTACATCTCATAGGCATAACTCAGCAACTATTGCTATATATGGAATGCCATCCAATTTTATTTTATATTTTGAGTATGAAATGATCTAGCATTATTTGAAACATCTACTCTGTGACAAACCAGAAAACACTCATCAGGAATAAAATGATAAGATTATAAGGGTTATGTTTTTGCCTTTTGGGATTTAAATCTAAAATATAAAGTTAACTAAAATAAATACTGGTACAAAATATTATTTCTCTACATATGAGTAATTTAAAAAAATATATTATAAAAATAAGATACCTGACTACATAAAAGCTAACTAAAAAGATGAAAACAAGTTGACGAAGGAATATACTACATATATAGTATTATGCAGTCGGGGACATACATGTTTCATCCTGGCTGCATGATAGATATATGTATGTCTCCGATTATTTTCTAGCTTTTTTGTTTCTGCCAATAAAGCATTTGAAGTAATATTTAGCAATTTTTTAACCTAAATTACTTTTAAACATATAAATTGTATATATTTCTGTGATCGCCTTTTAAAAACCTTTATTTAGATACCCCACTCGATTAGTTTGGAAGAGTTTAAAGACACAAATTGTCGTCTGAATTCCGCCATTTTAATTTTTAACTATTTTCATATAGCCTATGACACTCGCGTTATCAAACAAACATATATATGTGCATACATAGAGCGATAAACACATTACACCATATTTGCGTCGCGCAGTCGGCTAAAATTAATAAATTTGTTTTTCTTGTAATTATATAATAATTACCCAAGCTGTTAAGTGCCGCTTCACCAGATGATACTCTAGCGACATGGTCTACTCCAATCCGCTCTGCCTCTTCCGCAGCCAAAGTGTATGTTAATGGAGCCAGCAGCATGGTGGCACGTCCATTCACTACATCTATCACTGACTCATATAACACTACTGGCAGTTGCTGTAATTATTAATGCAATTCATTAAAATATGAATTAATTTAAAATTATAAAGTATAATAATTTGCATGGATAAGTTAACTTCTAGACTCATTTTACACTTATACCTTATTTACTTTTTGTATATAATTCAAGTCCAAATACAGTTTAATTAAGTATACAGTGTAAGTACCATACAGGGTGGATTTTTGAGATGGGACAGTAAGGGCAGGTACCTTAACCGTACAATACGGCTTGCTCCTGGTACTTCTCTGATAGCAGAGTGGACTGTTGGAGCAACATGGTTGTTGTGGTCTGTTTCGGCAGACCTGTCGTCAGGGCGTCGTGGTTGAGTGCTTAAGCAATCCTGTGACGCCCCATTAAGATGGAGGAGGTTTTGTTGGGTTTTAGTGGGTAGTATTTGATTTTCTAGCCAGTGACTCCCACATAACCAACTGTTTGTCTATAAGTGGTATGTGTAAATGGATTTCCCAACATAAAAAGAAAAATAAAGGGTACCTTAATTATTATAGTTACAGGAAAACATTCATAGAGGACTTTCCATAACTTTTTGAAACATTCTGAACAGCATTCACAGATTTTGGAAAAATGTACAGTCAGCGAAAAAAATGATAAAATACCAAAAAAAAGTTTATGCCAACCAATCATACTTCATATAGGGATTAAAAGACTGTGGGACCATTTAAGGTAGTAGTACTAGAAAGAACAAAAATTAACAAAAACTTTTCCCATACATTTTGTATGTAAGTTATGGATGGTCTCCCAGGAACATTTTCCTGTAACTGTAACAGTTAAGATACCTACCCTTTACCCTTACTGTCCTGTCTCAAAAATCCACTGTGTATACTATAATAAATAATTTAAAGTCATAAATATACTCACATCTCCTTTTCTTCCAGCTGGGTTAAGCATAAGCATAACTGGACACTCATTTATGTCACAGATCTGGCGATGTACAGCAATATCTTTCTCTGTAGGAGTATCTCCAGTTGTGTACCATCCTAAGAAGTCCATATCAGAGAAAACTTGTTTGACTGCAAAATATTGCTTAATAAACTTAAGATGTTTTCTTGTTATTTAAAGCTAATAGGTAAAATTAATACATAAACTAACACATCACTTTTATACTCACATTGTTCTTCTTTTAAGTTGTAGTAATCTCTATCTATTATAATATCGCCATCAATGACACTAAATACTAATTCAAACGAGTTCATGACTTCTATGTTTCGTCCCTTTTGCTTACCAATAAGGGCTCCAATCACTATAAATAAAAAAGATAATATAAGACAAAAATGTAAGTCATTAATATATTAGATATATACAAGAAAATAATTCAATACCTGTTTGGGGTGAACCTTCCTGGGCTCTTAATCTAGTCCAATGTTCCGAAACGTTCATGATAACTAATGGATGTAATGACACCGTAACTGAACCTGAAGTGGCAGTAGTTACTACGACACTTTTAGTATTCCCAGCAGTAGAAGGAGCTGGAGACGTGGGGTTAGGCAAGTCAACCGGTGGTCCTGATGAGGCACTTTCAACTTCTACCTCCATTTCGAAGTCAATTCTATCAGCACTCGACATCACTGATTTCTTCAAAATATGTATATATTCGTAGCTCTAAAAGCTATGACTGAATTTTATAAAAAAATCTAATGAATTTGTACTAATGTAATACTTATACACGAAACAAAATAAAACTCATAAAACACATTTACTGGCTCTTTGACAACATTAACTTGACAAATGACATCACAATTTAAAATGTCAAATCGACGAAGAATAAAACATAGAGCACAGAACAAAAATACTCTCTCTACACACATAGTCATATGACAGACATAAAATAAAAATTATGAAATAGATAATATATAATAAAGGTAATCTGTAGCCATTATGGCTCCTTTGGGCTTTGTATCATTTTTATTTGTCATCCATGGTATCATTTCTTTATAGTTTGTGGCCTTAGAGTATACATAAGTTACTCTAAGTTTGTGGCTCCTTTGCAGTTTGTACTTTGTAGTGCATTAAAAATTCTCTATGGTTTGCTGCTTGACGCTTGTCATTCGCCAAGTTTTTGACGTCTAATAAAATGACTGACGAGTGACGAAATGTGTTTGTCTTAGAATGGTTATTTGTCGTAATAATGAATTATTAACTATAAACAAACTATCACATTCGTCGTACTCAACGCTATTGATTTTCTTCCCTGGACTTTACAAAGGATATTTTATATAGAACCTAGAAAGAAACAAATACAGGTCAGCAAACATCAACTATTTAGTAATTAACCATGGCATCTACAGCGGTTAAGATAGCTGGTGCTGCTAAGGATATTTCACCTATTTACTACAGAATTTTATCTAAGTTCCCTCAGAATCTTACCTTTTGTTTTGCATATGGTTCAGCTGTTAAACCTCAAATAGGTAACCAGAAAAAGCATAATATGATCGATTTAATATATTGTGTCGACAATTCTTATCGATGGCATGGCGCGAATATTGAAATGAATCCATCTCATTACTCAGCTCTTCGCTTTCTTGGTAAAGGATTTGTTGCAAGATATCAAGAAAATTGGGGTGCAAAGGTCTACTTTAACACCTTGGTGGACATAAAAGAAGAAAATGTAACAATCAAGTATGGTGTTGTAACACAAAAGGATCTTATAGCTGATCTTTTAGACTGGAATGACTTATATCTGGCAGGCAGGCTACACAAACCAGTGGAAATTATCAAACAGACAAATAGTTCCCATCTACGAGATGCTCTTCAGTCAAATTTACGTTCAGCTGTCCATACAACTCTACTAACTTTGCCTGAAACATTTTCAGAATATGATTTCTATTTTGCAATATCTAATTTAAGCTATGCGGGAGATTTTAGAATGACATTTGGTGAAAATAAAAATAAAGTTCGAAATATTGTCCAACCTCAGTTATTGAATTTTCGTGAACTCTACAAACCAATCTTGCAGCAATTCCATGCCTATGTAGATTTTCCTACAGGAGATGCTCAGTGTCACCAAGATTTAAATCCTGAAACTAAATTACATCACGTAATGCAGTTACCTATGATTCCACAACAACGAATTGTAAAGTTTTGGAATCATGGTGGACTTCAGCAAGACATGGAGGATGTACTTCGAGCTGTAGCATATGATATTGATTGTGCAGTTATATTACGGCAAATATTAAAAGATATAGTGTGGCAATCAAGTGTAAGGCAATCACTTAAGGGTATACCAACAGCTGGTATTTTTAAATCCATTCGTTACAGTGCTAAGAAAATAGCAAAAATGTTTTAATTCTTTAAAATTTGTAAATATAGCTTAAGATGATAATTGTAGAAATAAAACTAATTTGTGGTATAATTTACAAAATGTTTTTTATTCCTTTTAAGTTTTCCATTCTTTGGTTTTAGGTGTCAATATGTTATCTGATGAATCTAGCAGTGATTCTGAAACTGGCAGATTTAAATGTCAAACCAAATCTCAAGATCCAAAAACTAATAACAGTAGTCAGAAAAATTCTTATAGCAGATCTTCAAGAAGAAGTAGGAGAACAGATGATAGATTAAACAGAGACTTGGATAGGAAGAGAGATGAAAGAGAGAGGTTAGACATACGCTCTAGAGAAAGACATAGATATGGTAGATATTCTCCTGTTCGTAGAAGACCTTCTCGAGAAAACAAGAATAGAAGATCTCCGGAAAGACATAGGGCAGACAGGCATAGACAAGATTTAAGGGCCAGGTCTAAACAAAAAGAAACTAGAAGCAACAGCAAAGATAGATACAGACGTTCTAGATCCAAGTCACAAAAATCACCCATTAGAACAAGAAACATAAAAGACGAAATAAAAGAAATAATCGCAGGGAAA
The DNA here is from genome assembly GCA_947093115.1 of Brenthis daphne. Classification (NCBI taxonomy): domain Eukaryota; kingdom Metazoa; phylum Arthropoda; class Insecta; order Lepidoptera; family Nymphalidae; genus Brenthis; species Brenthis daphne. Next base: position 17,030,838 of record OX352472.1, on the reverse strand, counting down.
GATAAAAATCCAGATAAAGATGAAAAAAAAACCACACATTCAAAGTCTTCCTCTCCAGAAGTTGCAGTTAAAAAATCAATAGTGCATAAACCTTCAGCTTCAGAAACCCTTAAGAAAAATAGTACCAGCCCTATTTTGATACCAGAAAATGATAGTGACACACCAGATGTTGTTCAACCCGGATCTTATTATAGCATGATTCCTGCTATTGTGAAGGAAAAACCGGATGAATCTAGTGAAATTGATTCATCTGATGATGAAAGGTTAAGGGCAAAGCTATTAAATTTAGAAAAAGAATTACAAAAGACTAAAAAGAAAAAACATAAAAAGAAACATAAGCGAAAAAGTGTGAAATCTGACAAAGAAAAACAAGACTCTTCAGCTTCTGTTGAAGTAAGTAGTACAACTGATATTCAAGAAGTGAAATCAGATGTTCCCTGTGACATAGAAAGTGCTGAAGTGACATCCACACAGAAGAATAATCAAAAAGAGAGCAGTGAAGAAGGAGAAATATTAAGTGAAGATAACTCTCAATCTGATGTTGATATAGATCCTACTGACTTACGACATAAATTAAAGCGATCTAAAATAGATCAACATGATAAAATACAGAAACTAGATGTATGTGGACCAGCCCTTCCACCGCATATGGAGAAACGGTTTAAGAAAAGTACTTCTCCTGTAACTGAAGGTCCACTTCTTCCACCTCATTTGACGGATAAGTCGCGCAATATAGGTAACTATTTTATCTTTAATGACTCAATAATAATTATAATCCACATTTTGATATTTTGTCCTTTTCATAGTAGATATAGTAATATGCTTATTTCACTTCTTTATGTTTCAATTCATTCCTTAACAACCATATATGTCAATAATATGTTTTTATAGGGCCATCAATACCAGATGGTATGCGTAAAGCGTTAGCAGAAAACAGCGAAGTTATACAATACGAAAGCTCAGATGACGATGGTATAGGACCACTACCTGCAGGAGCTGAAGATAAATGGTCTGAAGCCCATCAACGCTTAGAAGAACGAGCAATGGAGATGAAAATTAAGTCCTTAGATGGGCATTCATTGCAAAGTTCCAATATAAAGTCACGTGAACAATGGATGTTAGAGCTACCAGAGGGGAAAACCAAATTTATGGGCTTAGAAGCTCGAACTTTTAGAGCAAAAGAGGGACCAGATATGAGTGATAGGTAAGAATATATAATTAAAGTCTATACTTTTAACAGAATTGTAATTAAGCCGAATCTGTACATTAAATATTTTTTGGAAAATCTTATTGAAATAGACATAATGATTGATACAGAGGCCGAATTTATAGTTTTTAGATTTTTTTCTGTCTGTCTGTCAGTCTGCCTGTCTGTCTGTTACCGCATCACAGAAAAACCACTGGAGGGATTTTGATGAAATTTGGTATGGTGATAGCTGGTTATCCGAGTCAACATATAGGATACTTTTTCCCTCGGGAAAATGTCACATTTCTGAGAAAAAATACAAAAACTGCAATGTTGGAGTATACTAATATGTAAAACTTACGAATTTGGTTTTTGGTCATCTGAACGTGGGCGGAGCCGCGGGAAATGCTAGTACACAATAAATGTTAGTTCTTATTGAAGTAAGACTTCTTTAGGCGTGACTGAGGGGTAAGTCAATATATTGGAAAAATCAGTGTTGCGGAAGTGAGTTAATTTTTTTATAAATATATATTTTTTCAATTTAATATATTTATATTTTTATAATAATTATTACTTATAAAAATGAATATTTATTACTAACTGGCGACTCACCCTCGCTTCGCTAAGGTTTCGCCCTAGGTATGTTTTACGCATGAACGAATTAGAGACTGGACCTGACATAAAATACAAATGTATGAAAACTAGTTCAACCAAGTGACGCATAACGCACACAAAGATTTTATTACATTATTATAAACACTGATACACAATACAATATTTCTAGTGCTTGAACGTAATCGATAAAATACATATATCGATGAACCAATGAATGACATTTTAGACATTGGTTAGCATAGTCATCATATTTTACATCTTTTAATTTATTCTTCTTCTTTTAATTTTAATAAATTAAAATAAATGAATTAAAGAGGCAATAATAATGTGTCAAATAATAATTATTTTTTAATTTGATTTATATAAATACGATGGCATTGACGGCAACATTCTGTTGGCCTGTAATAATGTTAATGAACAAATGAATATCGGGTATATATTCCATTAATATATAATAAATATTATTTTGTAAAGATTAAAAAAAATATTAAGCTAATTTAATTAAATAAAGTGATTTTGTTGATTCTGTTATTGAACTATTTTAATTGGCAATTGATTGTCTCGGGTAGTTATAAAAATGTGACACTGTCCTACTATTGCTCAGTTCTTAATAAACATTTGTGAAATTAGGAAAAAGAAAAAGAGATTGCAAATTAAAGTGAGTGTTGGATCGTGAAAGTAAAATAATTAATGCAAGTGGTAAAGTGTTTTATTACAAATCGCCAACCCAGAAGTTTAGTGCTAAAACATTATTGTTTGATTTTGTGTAATTTATATGTTGAAATAAAATGATCTTTATTATTATTACAATGGAATAATATTCCAGAGTATATAAATGTGGAATAAAATAAAATAAAAAATTAAGTACACATACTAATTATAATTTTTGCATTTATATTTTTATTTGATTTAGAAAATATTTTTATAAATTTATTGTTATCAGATTGTAGGATACTGTGGTAAAAGTATTTTATGTTATTGTACTGTACAAATAACACAATTCGTTTAGTAATTTCGTCAAATATCGATATATTTTTCGACATTGTCAAGCACTAGTCGATGTCAAATGGACTCACTCGACAGTTTAGTCATTTGTTCTGAATGGTATAATCCAGGGATTTTATGATGGTTGTCAGATGTCAACAATACATAGAAATATCGGCTATATTTAACATAGTTGGATAATATGACATTTTATTTTACATTTAATTAAATTGTGTTATAAATAACAATAAATGTAATAAAATAATGTATTTACAAGTGAAAAGAAATACTGCTGCTTCCGCCGTTATAGTTTTTACATCATTTAACAGAACATTTAGTCATTTTTGGGAGATGTTTTGTTGACAAATAAGTGTTTGAGACTGACGCAAAAAACAAACGACCAAGCCTAAAATCTCCTGGTTACTGAGAAGACCAATAAAGGTACGTCCGCTTATATGTCTAGTCCAGTGGTTAATTCGTTCATGGTTTTACGGTTAGAATGAAACACAAATCTTTAAATTTCTCGGCTTTTCTGTACTATAATATGCATGTATTATACATATAAAGGTTTATATGTATAATACATGCATTTTATATTTTCTTGAATCATTCTGTCTATTATAGTAGGGGAGCCCAAGAGGGGATTTTCTGTAGTTACTCGAGCGCGGCAGATTAACATAAAAGAGGTTACCTTGCACTCTATTGAGTACTTTCACCACAATATAAGTCTTCTATATAAAGGGGCGCGTCTAGGGAAGCCGATTAAAATATTTAAAAAATGTTTTGATAAGGTAAAAATACTTGAAACCGTCAGATTAAGGTGTGGTAGGCTAGTCACATCCTGAAAAGTGTCCAATTTAATAATCTGCCGATTTGCACAAGCCTAAGAGGTAAAAATCAGCATAAACTTTATAGTCGATTTTTGCCTCTTCGGCTTGTGCAAATCGGCAGATTATTGAATTGGACACTTTTCAGGATGTGACTAGCCTACCACACCTTAATCTGACGGTTTCAAGTATTTCTACCTTATCAAAACATTTTTTAAATATTTTAATCGGCTTCCCTAGACGCGCCCCTTTATATAGAAGACTTATATTATGGTGAAAGTACTCAATAGAGTGCAAGGTAACCTCTTTTATGTTAATCTGCCGCGCTCGAGTAACTACAGAAAATCCTCTCTTGGGCTCCCCTACTATTACTGAAAACTGCATTAAAACCCGTTGAGTAGTTTCAAAGATCTAAGCGAACAGACAGCAGAAGCGACTTCATTTTATACTATGTAAAGAAGATAATTTTATAAAAACTATTTATTATATTTATATGTCGATCACCACAATTAAATTAAAATATTTAACTGCGGTATCTGCCACAGCGCCAAAGAAGTTTTACTTGAACCGCGCGTAGAGGTTACATGCACTCATTTCCTTTTTATTTCAGATCAAGTTGGACAGATACTCCGGAAGATAAAGCTCGCAAAGCCTTAGGCATAGCTAAAGAAGAAGATGTCAGTGAGTCACTGCAAAAGGAAGCGAGAGAGCGTCAAATTGCTAACCGCGATGAAGATCAAGAAAAAGCTATAAAGTTAGTAGTCTCATTTCAAGCAATGCATTGCATTCAGCCCTTTTTAACGTCCCACTGCTGGGCACGGGCCTCCCTTCAGTACGAGGGGTATCAGGCCACCACGCTGGCTGGCCATATGCGGGCTGGCGGACTTCACATGTCTTTTGAAAACTTGCTAGGTTCTCTCAGACATGCAGGTTTCCTCACGATGTTTTCCTTCACCGTTAAGACAAGTGGTAATCATGTTGGTAATGATTCGCACATAAAAATATCAGAAGTGCGAGACCCGGGATTTGAACTCGCTTCACTCGGTTTCCCAAACGAGCGCGTTACCACTGGGCTACCACTGCCTATTGATAACTATAATAATATTTTAAACAATAATAATATTTTATTCAAAAACAATATTTTTCTGTTTTTAAATGATGTTTTCAACCGACTTCAAAAAGGAGGAGGTTCTCAATTCGACTGTATGTTTTTTTTTTATGTTTGTTACCTCAGAACTCCGTCATTTATTAACCGATTTGGACAATTTTTGTTTCGTTTGAAAGGGTATACTTCCAGATTGGTCCCATTTAAATTTCAAAAAAAAATACCACCCCTAAGGGTGGAAAAACAACTAATGATGAATTTGACCTACTTCTAATTGTCATATTGACTTGAAACTTTGCAAGTATTTCTATTTCCGTTGATAGTACAGTGGTTCAGTATTGTTGACCTGATCTGATGGTAAGGCCAGAAGGTGGATAGGTGGAACTCTTCAACGGCTAATAGTAGATACTTTGAGTTTGGGCTTATTTTGTTTGATTTGACAAGCCTAACACGTTAGAATCCTTACTTTGCTACTACTGTCTACACTAAAAAGAGAAAAATAAAAACTTTTTAACAAAAAAATAAAAACCGACTTCAAACAAAAGCACTAAAAAGTAAAAAATAACTGATTGGTAGTTTTCATTTACCATACATACCTAATCAAATATTTTCGAAGTCGGCGTGCTTTGGCTAAGTAATTAAAGCCTACCTATTAAATACATACCTAATCAAATATTTTCGAAATCGGTGCCAGCCCATACAAAGCAAAGCACACCGACTTCGAAAATATTTGATTAGGTATGTATAGTAAATGAAAACTACCAATCAGTTATTTTTTACTTTTTAGTGCTTTTGTTTGAAGTCGGTTTTTATTTTTTTGTTAAAAAGTTTTTATGTTAAACATAATATAAATAATAAAATTATTATACTTTCAGGAGACATAAAAAGAAACACAAAAGAGAAGACAGCTTATTGGAAATGCACCAGAAGAAATTGAAAAAGAAGAAAAAGGTACCTTTCTATAATTACTTTATATATGATAGATATTTTTATCTATACATATAATAAAATTGTAACTAAGTCGAATCTGTACATTAAATATTTTTTGGAAAATCTAATTGAAATAGACAGTATTATCGACAAAGAGGCCGAATCTATAGTTTTTAGATTTTTTGTCTGTCTGTCTGTCTGTTACCGCATCACGCGAAAACCACTGGACAGATTTTAATGAAATTTGATATGATGATAGCTGGTTACCCGGGTCAACATATAGGGTACTTTCTGAGAAAAAATACAAAAACTGCAATGTAAGAGTATACTAATATGTAAAACCTAAAAATTTGGTTTTTGATCATCTGAACGCGGGCGGAGCCGCGGGCAATGCTAGTATATGATAAATATTTTTATGTTGCAATATTTACTTAAATATTCTGTTTTTTAAGAAGTATTTTGGAATTATATAGAAAACAACTTTCCATTTTCTTGTAAAGAATTGATTATGGAAGAAAGAAGAAGTGATTATGGGTGGTCATTTGAAAGTTCATGAGTTATATCAGTTGACAGTCAAAAATCAAAATGAACTTTATTTAACTCGAATTAAGTACTTTTGATTCGTTAATTTAATTCCAAAAGAATCGGTCCAAAAGTGTGCAAAAGCTACTAGCCCGAGAGCTGGTGAATTTTGGGAAGGTCCTTTTGGCAAGTTGAAATTGTAAAAAAATATATAGCTGTAGAGGTTATTTCGTTACTGCGCAGTATATAACATTTGCAAAAAAATATATCTAAAAAAACATATTTTTGGCAACTTGATTTTTGTTTAATCTTTTTTGTCGGTTATAAATTATACTTATGGTATTACCAGACCTCTCCAAAGATATTTTATTAAAATTTCCAAAAATATACTTTTGACAATGTGGAATTTTAATCACGTATTTGTTGAGAAATTTTCAATGATACTTGCAAATCGCCAGACAAATTTGCCGGTTAGTTCAGCTGCACCTATTATTATTATAGCATACATGCACTACATTATTATTATTTCATAGTAATTGCCCATTTTCTAAAAGTTCGATTTTCTTTTCATTCCAGAAAGAAGACAAAGATGATGATAAAAAAGAACGTCGTCCTTTCAGTCGTGACGTGGATTTGCAAGTCAATCGCTTTGACGAAGCTCAAAAAAAGTCCATAATAAAGAAGGCACAAGGACTAAATTCGAGATTCTCTCGTGGCGAAGCAAAATACTTGTAAATTTATAATTTTAAATTCCTACTTTGCATGCATAAAAAAATTAAGTGAAAATAATATGATGTACATTTGAAAAGTCAAATATTTTCCATGAAACTTTGTACAAGCTATTGTATAAGTTATAGGTTATTCCTCATTGAAATGCTTTATGTTGTTTGATAAATGTAGTAAATATAATTATAAAAACTCACTATTGGGCCTCGCCGCAGTCGAATGTTAAAAATTTTGACGACACTTTTGGCTCAGTTTGTGTGTGTACTTGCTGTGCCAGCTCGTGGGTCGCGGGTTCGAGTCCCGCTGGGGGCATTCATTTGTGTGATGAGCACGAATGTTTGTTCTCCAGTCATGGGTGTTTATATTTATAATATATATGTATTTAAATTTTAAAGTTATATATGTATCAACTATCTGGTATCCATAACACAAGGCTCGTATCTTACCATGGAACTAGATGGTGTTGTGTGTTAAGATCCCAACATATTTAAAATTTATTTAAATTTTTAAAATACCATTTTAGACTATCATTCATGAAAAAGATGTTGGATAATATTATTTCGTCGCAAATATTTGTTTCGTATCTAAATTTTGATTCATATTGTTCAATTGCACTTGAAATAAAATCAAAAACAACAAAATGAGAAGTTACTATAAAATTTATTGCATGTGTAATATCTAATATATGTTGATTACTATTATAATCAAAAATTGTTAGTCATTCTAATAAAACATACGATGTACCTATAATATATTTATAAAAACAGCTTCCAGGATTTTATATTTGTTTAAGTGAAAATGTACTCTTCATTTTTGATATATTATAATACCCATTACCTCCTTTATAACAAAATTTCTAGTGTGGTATTACAAATCTATACATATTACATATATATAATAAAATTCTAACTCAGTCGAATCTGTCGATTAAAAATTTGGAAAATCTTATTGAAATAATCATTATTATCGATACATCGGCAGAATCTATAGTTTTTAGAATTTTTGGTCTGTCTGTTTGTCTGGGAACCTATCACAAGAAACCCACTGGACAGATTTTGATGAAATTTGATATGATGATAGCTGGTTACCTGGGTCAAAATTTAGAATACTTTTTACTACCGGAAAATATCTCGTCTCTGAGAAATCTATACTAACCTTAAGTTTAACTATATTTGGCATAGTATGGAAGCTATTACTAATTACAGAGAAATGAAATTTGCGGAACCGAAATATTTTATTTATTATAATTTATTTTTTGTGTTTTAAAACATCTGATAATATAGAAAAATCAAAACTTAAAAATTAAATTAATTAATTAAATTAAGACTTAAAGGTTTAATGAAGTACTATGATGTACTTAATTTCAATAAATGTAGGTCATTCACACGTTTTGAATCGAAGTATGTAGTAAATTACATGTAAATAAAACTATTTTTTAATTTCAAGTGGATTTATTTCATTTCAACTGTGCCAGTTTTAAATACAAAAATATATACCATTTAATCCTTTGTCACACCATTAACAAATTAAAATAAATACTTCAAGTGCAGCTAACAATAAGCTTAATTTTACTAAGATACAAATTTTCTCGCAAAAATATTATTTTAATCTGCCGCCGCTTTAACATTAGTGCCAGAACTTTCAGTGGAAGGGCAAACTGCGACTTTCGAGTCTTCGCAACATAGTGGTTCATCAGCTGTCATATCCGCGTACGACCATGGCTTACTGCATAATTTGTAAAATGCTGATAACTGCAAATATTTAACAAATTAAGTACATTTCTTTTGCCGCTAGATGTCAATTTCTAAGTTTCTATGAATAATAAATATGTTTCTTAGTTCACTTTGCCGTTAAAAAGTATAAGTTATCTATATCTATACATATTATAAAATTGTAACTAAGGCGAATCTGTACATTAAATATTTTTTAGAAAATCTTATTGAAATAGACATTATTATCGATACAGAGGCCGAATCTATAGTTTTTAGAATTTTTGTCAGTCTGTCTGTTACCGCATCACGGAAAAACCACTGGAAGGATTTTGATGAAATTTGGTATGATGATAGCCGGTTATACGGGTGAACATATAGGATACTTTTTACCGCGGGAAAATGTCTCATTTCTGAGGAACAATACAAAAACTGTTTTGTTAGAGTATACTAATTTGTAAAACCTAAGAATTTGGTTTTTGGCCATCTGAACGCGGGCGGAGCCGCGGGCAATGCTAGTGTAATTAATATATTATAGACTAACCACGAACCGTGCATTGGTTAGTGACTGTCGACTGCCAAAAACGGTCATTAAGGAAATCTAAGATTATAAATTGTAAAATAAAATGTTACTATGATCAGTTGAAAAGATAAACGCTCTTGCGTCTCACCGCTTAGTAGCTAGCTAGTAGCTACCTAAGGCGTAGTATACGGTATACCTACCGCTGCCACTGATACTTCAGACTGTAGTAGGTAAAAATTTAAATGTATAATAAAAACTTAAAAAAAAACTACTTTCAGGCACTAAAATGTAAAAAATAACTAAATACGGGTTTTCATTTAGAATATATATACCTAATCAGATATTTTCGAAGTCGGTAGCAGCCGATGCAAAGCAAATTTAAATATATAGATATAAATGCATATCTTAAAATATAGTCGGCTGGCTTAGTTATTTTTTACATTTTAGTGTCTGTAAGACGGTTTTTTTAAGTTTTTATTTTTCCACTTTTAGTGTCGACGTAATAAGCAGGTAATTTGTAAGAAGAAAGTTTTTTTAATAACATATTCGATTAAACAATTTATTTAAAAAATAATTTATCGTTGATTTAAAAAAACTACTCGACCGATTTCGATAAAATTTATATGGGACCACCTGGGAAGTATACATACCTTTTGAAACAAAAAAAATCCAAATCGGTTCAGGCGTCTTCGAGTAATCATGTGAACATACATAAAAAAAAGATTCCGACGAATTGAGAACCTCCTCCTTTTCGGAAGTCGGTTAAAAAAGTTATTACCTTGAGTTCTTTGGCATCTTTAAGTCTGGCACACAAAATCTCAGGCCCTTTAGCCTTTGTTGCAGTAGCAAGAGCAAGACAAAGATTCTTGCAAGTGGTCGCCCCTTCATCGTCACAGTTTACCACCAGTCCTGGCGATTGAGACAGCAATGGCTCACTATTCACGTCAGGCGTAGAAGTAGGGAAACCCCCGCAGGAACAGTTACCTTTTAAGCCATCATTTACTGATGTTGAACTAAAAGAGATCCACATTAAAATATTTATATTCTTTATTGCACTTAAAATATGATACAGAAAAAAATAACACAAGTTACAAACATAGTTCACAAAGGTGGACTTATCTCTAAAAGAGATCTCTTCCAGTCAACCCCTGGTTGTGGAAGAAGATGTCAGCGGGCAATATAGTCCGAAAAAATATACTAAATATATACTAGAAGTAAAGGTAATAATAATCACATATACATACATACATATATTACTTATAAAAATATATAATATTATACATATATAATACCTAATGTAAAGACTCTACTTATACATATATACATATACATACTTAATATATAAAATATGAAAATAGAGAAAGGTACTGATTGATACTGTCTACATTTGTGATAGTAAATAATTTTTTAATTTACATTTAAAGATATGAATAGGTATATTTTTCCGGACAGCGAAAATAAATAAAAAAAATAATACATACCTGACGATGTGATCTTCTGCTTTAATGAAAGTTAGGCCAAAAAGTATTATGCTTAGCCGGAAAAAATCTTTTGTACAAGACATTTTTGATTTGATGATACGAGTGGTTATTGTCTAAAGGTGAACTAACGAATCCGGAGGAATGCGATAACTTATATACTTGTTCAGTATTATAACGATGTAGGGTAGCAGTTTTTCAAAATTATTTTGGGACAAAACAATAGCATTTATTCGTCCACAGTTTTCATTTAAATTTTAACAGCTAGTGCACCTTTTGCTTGCAACTTGAAAGAAAATTTATACGTTACTTTATATATACATGCGTATCTACAAGATTATATTAAAGAAAGAGAACACTATTACGTAAAATGCTTGCCATTTACCCATACCACCTGCATACATACAGGTGGACTCGCCGGTTAGAAAAGCCTTTCCCAAATCCCAATAAAACCCAACGGACATCTTAAATGGGTGTCGCAGGATAACTTGCGCCTGACCACAACAACCATGATACGCCGCTCGAGGTGGACCGATTGAAAATAATGTAGAATGAAGCCTCAATTTTTAATGTTATCTCAAAAAACTTAAGAGGCATGGACACTATTGAAATATAACCCAAACGTTTTGAAGTTAATACGAGTACGCTGTTATGATTGTTTCACCTAAACAACTAGTTAGACACTTAACTCTGTCAACTGTACATAGGTTTATATATAACGGTGATCTCGGAAACGGCTCTAACGATTTCATTGAAATTTGATATGTGGGTGTTTTCGGGGGTGAAAAATCGATCTACGTTCGTCACAAGATTGACAATCACAAACGTCCAGGTTCGAATCCCTGAGATATACGCGAATATTTGACATTTTAAATACAACGATCTTTTCGGATTATTTCGCGGATTTACTTTGATTTTTGGTTCTCGACGTTTCGAATGCTTTACAGCAATCATGGTCACGGAAGAGACAAAGGTTATAGACGTCTCAAACACATACTTGTTACAGACAGTGCCAATCCACTATTTTACAAAAATGATTTCAAAAATTCAAATATTTAATAAAAATATTGCTGTATTTAATTATAATACTTATTAAAAAAAATAAAATGTTTAAAAATAAAAAGCAACAAATATTGTAAGGTACTTTATTGCCATTTTACTAGTCTCAATGAGATTGACCGCCGCGCCGTGGTCGAATCGGTCGGGACTCGGGAGGACATTATTATTTATGAACGTAATAAATAGCAATTTACTTCACAGGCCATCTTAGATGTACTAAACGACTTTTATCACCAAAAACCAGATGACCAAAAACTAAATTCTTAGGTTTTAGGGGAGAGGTGGGCACCTTTGAACACTTTTTAGTTATTAAATTATATTTCCCATATGGTATTATAAATAAATCAAAATGTATTATATTTTATAAATAGATATGGGGTTTATACTAAATAATAAAAATGATATTTATTTATTTTGACCCATCAAATTAAGGCAATTTCCATTTTTAAAAAAACCATATTTTCTTCAAATCTGCCTCATGCGCGAGGCACATTTGAAACCCCTAGGGGCAGTATTGTAAAACCAGGATAAAATAAAAACCACGTATCTTAGAATATAATTAAGACTATATTTAAGTTATTTGAATCTTACATTTTATTCATTGAACATAGCCATTTATACCTACACTAGCTATTACTTAAATAAATTGTATAAAACACTAAACAGTCTGGGGCAATCTTGAACAAGATTAAACTAACTTACAAGTTATAAAAGAGATCAATATCGATATTGCAAAACAATCTCATAAAGGTACCTTTATGAATCCTATCTTAAAAAGATAACATAAGAGTCTTAGGAACGTACATGTACGTCCAAGTTATAAATGCGAGCTGGAGTAAAATTTCCTCGTACTTTTTCATAGTTATTATAAAACATCATAACGTTATGTCTGTTGTCTAGAAAAGCTTGTATTTCCGGGTTTTCTTAATGATAAAATTAATGCCTCTTCATAAATCCTTTCATCCATTCAATACTCGCATCCGTTCAATACAATAATCTTTTTGTTTATTCACGTCTCAGGGCACTTTTCTAAGACATTAGCATATTGGTATGCCAATTCTCTCTCTCCCTTGCACGTAGGTCAAGCCGTAGTTCATTTTAGACATTCTTAAGAAATACTTTTCCAGCATATATTCCTAATCATTTGTAAAAACTTGATAAACTGTGTGTTTGCTACTGTATTCTTTACTTTTAAGAGTAATACTCTCTTTAAAAATTTTAAGTCTGTTGTATAAAGTAGTAGGTTTTATGTTATATATAGCAGCAGCAGTTTTCAGCTTCATGCCAATGTTGACAAGACATAATACAGCTCTTTGAGCATCGTCTTCATTCACTGAATTTTCTTTTCTCTTTTTGTAATTTCTAACCATGATGTACCTTTAAACATTTTATTCAAAAGTGCCCCAGCAATTTTGTTCAACTCTGCCCTAACACCATTTTGCATAAATAAACATCTCTGAACGAAAAACTTACTTGAGTTCAAATTAATTTTCATTTGTAATAATCGGGATATAATATATACAACGCAATAAAATAATAATAACTTGAAAATAATACTTACCTTTTCAGTAATTTGCTTACAAATAAAAAATATTTATTTACTCTGGTCTTCGTAAACAAACCGGCGAATGATATTTAAAACTACACTGACATTGACGTTAGCTGGAAACTGACAGATGTGTAGGTCGGTTTTACCAGTATTAAAATGGTTTCAGAGGTTAGGAATGATAAACAGAGATGCGCAAACTAGGTCCGGGAGTGGATTGAACATGGAATAGTTCCTTTCCATAAAGGAACTATGTTCACGAAACATGTTCGCGGAACTATCTAGTTCCGATAGTTCATCCGATCCGATCGTTCCGATTTTAACAGGTTATCACTGTCATCGGTTCCCGAGGATAGCATAGCGGGAGATATAGTTTTAATTGACCGACTTCAAAAAAAAGGAGGTTATCAATTCGACACGTATATGTATATAATATTATTAGAACTGCATTAACATAATATGATATATTATGGCTTCGAAGCAAATATACAGAATTTTATAGGTGTATAGATGTATGTGTGTATATATGTATGTATGTATGTTTGTTTGTGTGTATGTATGTTTGTCCACGCATTTTGCTGAAACTGCTATTCCGACCGACGTGATGATGCTTTTTTATTTGCTTACAATTATTTAAACTTAGGGAATAGTAAGAATTTCATCAAAATCGGTTCAGTGGTTTTGAAGATATGGATAAAAAAGTGTATTTTTTGTAATTACTACTTTTTACAAAAACTATTTCAGTTTTTACTTAAAACTAAAAATTACGAAATAAAAAAGGTTTTTAAAAAAATTAAACCAACTTCATAAAACTATTATGGTGCTTTCGCGCGCAATGTGAATCTAGACGAACGCAACAAAGTACAAAAATATTGTGTCAAAAGTGAATAAAGAATATTAAAATTTAAAAATATATTATTAATGTTTTAAAAGTTCAAAACGAAAATCAGATTTAATCAATGAATTATCGACTTTAACGCACAATGAAGTAGGCACATTATTAATTGTAATAGCATAGTAAGAGATGACATTATATTGCGAATACTCGCACATGCACTAGTCACTACAGTAGTTTACACACAGTACCTACGCGATATAATGGCGCTTCCACACAGCAGTGCAGCAGATAACATCACATACCTAACATTTTTTAACACGAAATCATTTTAAACCCACGAAAAAAAGGAGGTTCTCAATTCGACACGTATAAATATATTTTTTTATTGTTTGACCTTTTCTTATTTTGTTACTGGGTACCTACTATATCTACACTAAAAATGGAAAATAAAAACTAAAAAAAAACTACTTCAAATAAATAAAAATATTGTAAATGATTGTTTGACTTATGAATTATTTTATTATATACATTGATTTTAATTTTTAATTATTTATTGTTACTATTTTTATTAATTATAAATTCTAATTCATATTAGGTATTGTAAACATTAAAAAAAAGTTTAAATTAATAAACATTCTTTATATACATAATAATTAATATAACATTAGATCTAATACTATTATTATAATATAACTGAATATGAAAGGATTTTATTAATAATTAATAAATACTTACTTTCTTAAATTGTTTTAATAGCATTTTTAGTAAGAAATGAAAGGCTTTTTTATTTTAATTTAATTTATTTATTTAATGTATTTAGTTTGTGTTCGGTGTTTGGCACGTGTTTATGATTCTCGGTGTTTGTGGCAAGCGCCCAGCATGTGGACGCGGCTTAACAGATGTTTATTATAAAAAGCTTGTGAAGAAGCACCTTAAAATTTAATATACAGCTATAGCTCGGGTAGGTTCGGCAGGAGTCGGTTACGTTCAGTTCAGTCAGTCGCTCCGGTGATCGGTCCAATATATTCGTTTACTCGCTCCATCTCACTCCTGCACATGTGGAACTATATGGAACTGTGAACCTGTTTCAATTGACATCTCGGATTGGAACGATATCGTTCCGGCCTAGGACATAGTTCCGGGAACTATTTCAATCCGGACCTACGCATGTCTAATGATAAAGGATCCGTTCATAAAACAAACAATTCAAAACTGCCTCTGTACTAAACTGCCCCCCTCTCCCCTACATATTAGTATACTCTTACAATGCAGTTTTTCTATTTTTTCTCAGAAATGAGATATTTTCCCGCGGTAATAAGTATCCTATATGTTGACCCGGATAACCAGCTATCATCATACCAACTTTCGTCAAAATCTGTCCAGTGGTGTTCTCGTGATGCGGTAACAGACAGAAAGACTGACAGACAAAAATTCTAAAAACTATAGATTCGGACTCTGTATCGATAATAGTGTCTATTTCAATTCCCAAAAAATATTTAATGTACAGATTCGACTTAGAATTTTATTATATGTATTGTATTCAGCCCTTTTTATCGTCCCACTGCTGGGCACGGGCCTCCCTTCAGTACGAGGGGAATCCACCACGCTGGCCAAGTGCGGGTTGGCAATTATATGTATAGATTATGTCAAAAGAAATCCTACTAATATTATGAAAGTTTGAGAGGGAGTATGGATGTCAGATGTATGTATGTTTGTTACTCTTTCACGCAAAAACTACTGAATAGATTTTAATGAATATTTGCAATAATTTACTTCATACATCAGAATATAACTACTTTAAATATATAGGACATAGGCTACTTTATATCTCGGAAAAATGTAGGGTTCCTGTAGGATACATTTGTTTTGTTTTTCTAGAAGCAAACCCGAGCAAAGTGAGTGTGAGCCGATAGTGATCTATAAATTAAGTAAAAAAGTTAGTGTGGCATGCTTACACCTGGTACTACCACTAAGAATCTTTGACCATGCCGATTTATGTCATACTCAGGTGAGTGGTGGTGATGTCTAGTAACAGTTAATAAGTAATGCTTCTAATTATGAAACCCAAAAAATATTTTGAAAAAAGAATGAATGGTTACATAGCATATAAGATAATAATTTGAAAAATAATGTAACAGTGAAATGGAAACACAATTATTGTAATAAAGAAAAAAATGTTATAATAAAATCATTTTCTAATATTTCATTTCATTAGTAATGTTGTTTGTCATCAAGGGTGTGTCAAATAAAAATAGCAAAAAACAAATGAAGATTTTCGTATGTTTATTGTTTATATAATTTTAAGTTCTTGGCATATTTTTACTAATAGGATTTATAAAATGTCAATTTTACGTATTTTATATCTTTTAGTGTCACATATTAATAAATTATTGTATCAAAACAGTCCACGAATTCTATGTACTTACACATAATTTTATAACTATATTATTGAAAAAGAATATTATCTTTGTGGTGGAGGGCTTGGCTTTGGCATTTTTCCTAAGAGACTCTGAATTTCCTTCTTTTCATCATAGCTTTTCCACATTTCATATAAATTAATTATTGATCTTACTATTTCCTGAATCTGAAAATAAAGTGGACTGTAAATATCTCAACAATGATAATAACATTTATATATATATAAATGTTATTATCATTGTTGAGATATTTACATATATATATATATATATATCCGTTACATATTTTATGTATTGCAGAACTTACTTTATCCATATCAACATTCAATTCTGCAAACCATGGTTTTAAATTTTCTTTCCCCAGCATTACACAAGCTATGTGAAGAGCTCCTATTGCAATCTAAAACAAACAAAAATATAATAAATACTTAAGTATATTTAATTTTTTGGTAATAAAATAAAAATAGTGTATAATATGATAATATAGTAATTTTAATTATGTAAGTTTACCTGATAAGGTGGGTATAATAAACTAACATCAGTCCTAAGAGAATCATTAACAATTCTCCAGGCATATGTAAGAAGTTGATCATCTTGTCCTATATCTTGAACAAATAGCAGGAGGGGTCTATATGGTTGGTAAACAATGAGGCAACAATCTAAATTTTCAAGTAAATAGAATTCACATTCTAAGATATGGTTCGTCCTATAAGGAAATTCTTGTTGGCCATATGCATAACTGAACTTATTTTTAATTACTGTCTGACAAGTAGTTATAAGCCTCGAATTAGAAATAACACCAAATTCCTCTACTTTTGATGCAAGAAATACGCAAGTAGGTGCTAAAAGCAATGGATCTATGCATTTTAATGAGTTTCTAGCATAGAATCTTTTAAAATACACTGTGGCTGTTGCAATAACTTGTTGTCGTAATTTTAATTGTTCTCCTAATATTTGAATAATACTAGCAAAAAAGTTGAATATTTTCTGATATTCTTCTTCACTTAGTTTTCCTAAATCATGTTGGCGATCTCTAATGAGATCCTGTTTATCTAATAACCACTGTTGATGATGTGAGCTTTGCCAAAAGTTACCGGCCATTGTATAACTAAAACAAATATTTTGTATATTATAGTTCACACATACTCTATCAAACATACGACAAATATATATTATTATTGAATTATATGCTCTCTGAAAACAATTCTAAAATCTTAATGACATACAATTTAAATATTGAATCTTAATGCTCTTACTACTGCTGTCAACTGTCAAATCAAGGGACACTAACCATAAAGAATAGAATATGCAATAAGCAAAGACTATCGAAGGTAGAGGTTAAAATGTCTTTTTTTTGTTTATTTATCAATTTTCAGTATCGAAGATAACGGAAAACGAAAACAATTTTCTCTTTCGTGAAAATACTGACGACAATAGGATAAAGTTTTCCAAAAAATATTCAATTCTACAGTAGGTATATGTAGGATTTACTATTTTTTAGAAAATTTTTGCTTAGTTCATTTAGTAGCCTATATGTTACTTCAGGTCCATCTGTGCACTTTTTATCCAACTCCGTGCAGTCGTTTTAGTGTGAAAGAGTAACAAACATACACCCACACACAAACAAATTCACATACAAACTTTAGCAATTGTAATAGGTATCCAATTATAATATATTATAGGATACATTTTCTAAAACTTTTTCTGTCTTTTCGTCTCCTTCATGCATTTTGATAAAACATGATATACCTAGATTATTTTTTACAGCGGAAAATAGAATTGGTTCTGTCTATAAAATAAATGTTGTCGCTAATTATACACGAATCTTTGTTAAAATTTTTAATTAAATAAAAAGAGTCCATCTCTCCATGACATATAAGCATTTTTCGCTTGCCCTAACTTTGGACCTCACCTTCACTTGATGCTTGCTTTTCATATTTTTTACCAATAATCTTAATATCATCAAATACATAATTATGGCAGTATGTTATGAGCATATCACAACAATAATTATTAAATGGTCATAGCGGCATAACTAATTAGAACTACATACCTAGGTACTTAATATTACCTATTAATTACGTGATAAATTGCAATTTTTTTAACATACCTTTTAATTTGATATGGTTAAAAAAATAATGGGTATGTAAGTAGGTACGCGTTTAAATAAGTATGCGTACCTAATTATTTCAGTAATCAAAATTAGATATAGGTATACAAAGGGTAAAATAGTTTCTATTATTTTCTAAAATCTTACTTATCAAGCAGGTACATATGTAATACATCGATGCCCACCAGGTCACCAAAATATAAGCATTAAATTATCAACAGGGGCGGCCTTAGCCATTGCGAGGCCCCGGGCAGTAGATTTTTGCGAGGCCCTCGTCCTTTATGGAATTTATGTGAATTGAAAATATTTTTAATGATGATGCTTGACGAGAAATGTAAGAGTTATAAATAAATTAATTTAGAGTTTTAAAATTGTATATTGGAAATTCAGAAAAGTTAACAAGCACAAAGAAGACAAAATTATTTTGTCAACATTTTTAGTCTTGCGTGACTTGCCATTAGCTCATTTTGAATAATTTTTCAGAGATAGTTGATGTTATTTGTATCTTTTTAGCAGCCTGGATTTATACTATGGGCACTCCGGGCTAGTACTCAAAGCGGCAAAATTTTAGGGGCGGCAAAATTCGAAGGGTTGGAAAAAAATGTCTTCACGTTATCGAAAATGCTTTTTTTATTTCCCAAAAAATGAATAATTAAAAAAGATCAAGTAGTAGATACATTTTTTGAACAATTTATGTCACTTATAAATTATTTCTTAGCATTTTTCAAAAAAAAATAAAAAAATAGGTCTTGTTGTGTTCACTGTTATCATCGCTAGGTCACAACTATCATCCCAGACGATGTCGAAAAAATTATTTCAGTTGAGTTAGGCTTAGAATGCAATGACATGTCACTTTTAGTCACTGAAAGGTCTTAAGAACTTCGAAGCTTCTTGACCATCACTTTTATATAGGTAGTACATGGGCTACCGAGCTTCACTCGGAGTTTTTGGCCTGAAGTACAATTGTCTTTTTCTTTAAAAAAACTAAAAACTTGAATAAATATTAAAAAAAACAAAAGTAAAACTTTGTATGCGACCGAGACCTCTGGTTATTGATCTTGCACCTTGGCCGCTTGATCACGTTGATTATGCCCGAGCGTGCAAATTACCGACAATATTTTGCGTGGAATAATGCAAAATAAAACTGCATGAAAACTCGAAAACACGCGTTTTCTCAGACATAAGACTAATCTAGATCGATTTATCGCCCCCGAAACGCCCTGTATACTAAATTTCATGAAAATCGTTGGAGCGGTTTCCGAGATTTCAGATTACAATTAAAAAAAATAGTATTATTATTCACCAATAGATGTCAGAAAGAGTCATTTTTTTCAGTTTATGTTTAAGTGGCAACATTACGACTACCCAAACGCTACCTTTTTATTATTTTTCTTCCAATAAAAAAAAATAAGTTTATGTTTTAGTTGATTATAGATTAAGTTGATTATTGAAAACAAGAATAAAACGAGATTTTCTAAAAATACCTGGGCAACAGAGCTTCGCTCGGAGTTTTTGGTCGGGAGTAAAATTTTCTCTAAAAAAAATGAATAAATACAAAAAAAAAACAAAAATAAATTATACCTTTGTATGCGACCGGGATTCGAACCCTGACACTTATCCAATCTTGCGCCTTGGCCGCTTGACCATGATGCTTATGCCCGAGCGTGCGAAATTATCGAACATAATATTTTGCGTGAAATAATGCAATAGAAAACCGCATGAAAATTCAAAAACTCGCGTTTTCCCAGACATAACACTAATCCAGATCGATTTATCGCCCCCGAAACCCCATGTATAGTAAATTTCATGAAAATCGTAGGAGTCGTTTCCGAGGTTCAGATTATATAGATATATATATAAATATATATTTATATACAAGAATTGCTCGTCTAAATATATTAGATTTAGATAGAGACCCATACAGGTTTTCTTCTACCTACTTTCTTTTGATGGCTTGTTGCCTTTTTGAACTACCAAACTCAATTTTTCTACTGGTATCAGCCAATCTTTTTTCGACATAAATAATATACGAATTACAAGCAGTTGTATGCTTTACTATAATTACTACGAGTATAATAACGTAAAATTTAATATTAATGGCTTATTGAAAGATATGTGCCATAGCCATACAAACGCTAGATGCTTGTACTAGCGCGATGTGGGTTTTGTAATGTACGGCGATTCTGATACACTTAGATTGTTGTGCGAAGGCGCGAGGCCCCTACAAGAGCGAGGCCCCGGGCGGTTGCCCTGCTTGCCACCCCCTAAGGCCGCCACTGATTATCAACCTATGCGAAATTTATCAATTTGACCGACGCTCTTGGTTATTATTCACAATGATCGGTTCATACAAATACTGCCAGGTTAATCAAGTTGTCCGTTACATATATAAGTATAACAACAGGAACATTAATTTTCATTCTATTAAAAGCATATACTTTCAAATTATTTTGACAAATAAAATACGTCGCTTCCTTGAAAGACATAGGTAATTTAGAATATGCGAACGCTCCTACCGTAGAAGGATAAGAGAAAAGAATATTTAAGTTCTTTGAAACCGTATTTTGAAAAAAATATTGCAAGACTAAGTTAAAGAGCAATCATAACCAAATCCAATAAAAAAATCGAACCTAAAAACCCAAGACTACAGCCGTATAATGTCGTTATTTTAGATGCTAACAAGTAGCATCTAAAATAACGACATTATAATCTATACTAATATCATAAAGAGGTAAAGTTTATGAGTTTGTGACGTTGTAGGGTGTAATCTCTGGATCTACTGTACCGATTTTGAAAGTTCTTTTACCAATAGAAAGACACGTTATTTCGGAATGTCATAGGCTATATGAAGAATGAAAAGGCTTTTTCATGGTAGTCGGATTTGCAAAGTAAGTCGGAGAAAAAACGGTCGAATGAAAACGTTTCCTACGAACGCTGCCTTAACGATGAGAGATAGTTCTAGAGAAACGTTGTAGAATGTAGAGCTTAATAATGCCTACAAAACAATAACAACAACAATTATGAAATCTTATGAAAATAAGTAAATTTATCGTCTAAAATGTTTAAAACAAAAGATTTTTCTCTTTTACTGACAAATGGTTAAAGAGATATGACAGACTCGTAGGTATGGAACCGCGACCGTGTAATCCGTAATCTATTGAGTGATATTTCTTTAAGATGGTTTATTTCATAATATACAATACGTAAATCTATCTACTCTAATATTATAAAGAGGTAAAATTTGAGTGTGAGTTTGTAAATTTGTGACGTTGTATAGGGTAATCTCTGCATCTATACTGAATCGATTTAGATGAAATTTAGTAAGAAAGTAGTTTGAGACCCTGGAAAGGACATAGGATACTTTTTATCCCGGAAATCATCTTTGTATTGATAATGCCCAACGGCCCGTAGTCCATTTAAAAAATCAAAGTTTGAGACTGTCGCTATCATTATTTCTGTGGAAAAAGAAAGCTTTTAGAAGCTAGGTACGAAGCACAGTATTTTAAACCAACTGCACTCCAGAAATGAATTTACTGTGGGTAAAGAAAAGTTCATATCAATTGACGATGTTTTAAAAGTTAATATAACTCTTCGAGAATGTGGTCGAGAAAACTCACGGAAAAGGCTTCCAAATTCCTACATTGCAATTATACTGGTGACTACAACACAAAACGTTATAAATGCAAGAAATCAAACATCCTTTGCAATAATTCAAAATATCATAAAAGCTCGCCTTGCACGAATAAATAATTCTAATCTTAATAAAATTCTTGCATAATCCTAAGATTTCAAATAATTCAGTTAAGTTTAATTTCATATAATAAACAAAAACTCTATAGTTCATCTGTTTTATTATATTTTTCAAGATACCCGACCGGTCCTTATTTATAGTGACCGAACTTCTCAAGTTGCCCGTAACATATATATTGGGCTGATCTAAATATATATATGGCTACGCCCAAACCGCAATAACTAAGTACATGGTCAATAACTTTTTTCATCCCAGAACGGGACTAATCCGCGACCTATGGTGAACAAACAGACGACTATGCTATGAAGAACTGTATTATCATTGTTGTACAGTACCAATTACCAGCATTAAATTACCAATTTGATATAGATGTGCAAAATATATAATTGTTTTTATACAGGTTGATAAAAAATAATCTCCTTAGATAAGTAATATTAAGTGGTATTACTTAACAGCTTCTTTGCACGAATTTGACAGGAAATCTTCACAAAACTCCGAGGAAAATCAGCCGGTTCGTAAAGTTACCTTAGTACCTCCAAGTAAGGCTACTAACAAATAATATTATAAATAAATATACATATGTATATATATATATATATATATATATATATATATATATATATATGTTTTTGCATTATTATTTATTTCACCCACCATGTATATACTTAGGTATGACCAGTGAAGGTATAAAAACCAAATTTCAAACATTTAATTTTTATCTCAATAATTTTGTTTTAAGAAATACATTTAGAAGATTCACTATGAATTATTTAATTTATATTTTACTATATAGCGTTGTTTTAGCAAGTTCTAGGATTCATGCGGCAAATTTATGTCAGTAGATATGTCTTTTATTTACTTAATCCGAAAGAATTTTTTTTTTATTATTTTTATTAATTTCAATTATATAGTTGCTGGCGAGGAAGTTGATTTAGGTCCTTACAACACTAAAGCAGTAGTCGGGAAAAAGGTACCAGACAATTTGCAAAAGGCAGAGGTAGACGTGCAAGTTTCTACAAACGCACGCACATTAGTGGAGCATTTACGTTCAAAGTTTTCATCCGGAGCCCCACCTCTACCCCCTCTGGACCCTTACAAATCGAAGGGCTTTTCTGCAGTCAGTTTAGATGGAAATAATGATTTACCTTTAACGTAAGTAAATTAGTATTTTTAGCTTCTATTAAAGTATGTAAGGTAATTAATATTCTAAATACCTCCTACTTTAGGTCCGAAACACGTATTTATTACCTATTTGAATTTTAAAAAGATATACATAAAAATAAATATCTATATTGCAGAATATATTAAATGTATTTAACTGTTTTTTAACACGTGAATAACAATTAATATTTTATTTTTCAGTGGTAAAATCAATATTAAAGAAGTAATTTTAACTGGCGGAAAAGATTTCCGTTTGGGCCGAATTGAAATAAGCACGAGCAATAATAACATTAAGGTCAATTTGGAACTAACAATACCCGAATTGAACGGAAACGGTAATAACATTTTTTTAAATAAAATAGCTATTTATTATCAATTTGACTTAGATTTTTAGATAAAACTAGCATTGCCCGCGGCTCCGCCCGCGTTCAGATGACCAAAAACCAAATTCTTAGGTTTTACATATTAGTATACTCTTACACTGCAGGTTTTGTATTTTTTCTGAGAAATGAGACATTTTCCCGCGGTAAAAAGTATCCTATATGTTGACTTAGATAACCAGCAACCATCATACAAAATTTCATTAAAATCCCTCCAATAGTTTTTCTGTGATGCGGTAACAGACAAACAGACACAAATTCTAAAAACTATAGATTCGGCCTCTGTATCGATAATAATGTTTATTTCAATAAGATTTTCCAAAAAATATTTAATGTACAGATTTGGCTTAGTTACAATTTTATTATATGTACCTATAGATGGCAATGGGATAAATAAAACACATAAATAGAATTAGTTGAAAGTGAAAATGTATTTACTGTAGTGGATCTATTCTGATTACTTAAAGTATTTTAATAGTATTTATATTTTTAATTATTAACCATAATATTATTTTTACTTAATGTTCTTTCAGTACTTTTTGATGCTCAACTACGATTGGCAGGAATCTTTCCAGTAGATGTCCAAGGCGAAATCAGGTACAATTGCTTTACGCTAAACATTTATATTGTAATAGTCTTATAGAAATATTAAAACAACTTGCATACGCTGCTATTCAGGGTGTCTCTGAAGGGCGTGAAAATCGATGGAGCAGCCTGGGCTGAAGAAAAGAAAGCTGCAAAACATATTTACAATCTACAAGGATTGCAAGCCGACTTTCATGCAGATGATATTAAAGTAAGCAAAAGTTACTGGCTTAGGCTTCATTTTTAATACTTAAGTAGAAAACTTATTGTTAGGTATTAATTAAACATTCCTTCATTTCAGATACGGTTAGTAAAAAGCAATTTGAGTGAGTTTATAATAATTACAGCTGGTTCGTATATACCTCTCGGCCCAAATACAGGATTAAGAAGTACGATTCAAAATTTAGTTAAAAATTACGTTGCGAACGAGGTTTTTAAACATCTAAATAGTATACTTAGTACATTAACTGTTGGTGAAATCAAATCGTTGTTGAAAGTTAATTGAATATTTTAACAG
This sequence comes from Brenthis daphne, assembly GCA_947093115.1. Lineage (NCBI taxonomy): Eukaryota > Metazoa > Arthropoda > Insecta > Lepidoptera > Nymphalidae > Brenthis > Brenthis daphne. Next base: position 17,005,869 of record OX352472.1, on the reverse strand, counting down.
TGAAATATGGTAGGTAATTAAAATTTAAAACTAAAATAAGAAACCAACGTATTTTACTTATTAAGTAATTATGTTTATAATTTATTTTATATTTGTATATGTAATTAGCGGGACGTAAATAAATAAAAAAAAAACAAACTATTTAAGGAAATTAAATCTATGGTTTATTTACATTTTCATCAATAACATATGAATTAAGGCTAACGTCTGAAATGATATCCAAAAATTGCTTAGTTGTCACATTTGTCAGAAATTGATTGGTATACGGAACAACGTAGTCCGTCAATGCTTTGTTGATTTCGTCATGGAAGTTCTTGAGCATCTGTATTCCTTCGCTGTTCAACACCTTGGTTAAAGGCCACGAACTGTTTTCTAAATTAGCCTAAATTTTAATTAGAAATACTAGTGTTAGAAAAGAAATATACCTACTAGTTTCTTATATACTACCTATATCGTAATTCGAACAATCCTCATTTTTATGTTAATCAGACGGGCCAAAAAACATATTTTATAAATTTCGCCATGACTGTCTGCTCCTGTGCGAAGCCCATTTAAATCGGAGTTACTAAACACAAAAAGGTGTTTAAAGTTTAAATAAACTGTTACAAAAGGATGGTATATACAATATTTTGATGTTTCATCCAAATAGTGTTATATATTGATTTTTAGTCTATCTACATGCCAAGATACTGTAGGTAATATTTCTATTTCAATGAATAAACGTCCAATTTGTGATATAAATGCATTTTAAAAGTTTAAATGTACTCCTTCATATGGAGTGATATAGTTTGGAGCAAGCTATAAGCGACTAGTATTTCCTAAGGGCTTATATACAACCCCACATATTGTAAACGCGCTGACGCGGCGCGACGGCGCGCGTATCTTGAAGGAACGTCGTTTGCGCATATCTTGCGCTAATAAATTAAAAAAATACAGATGGCGTTTGTATCAATACAATCGCGCAACAAGATCGTGTCAACAGCGAATTCACTGCGCGTTAAACAGGCCTCGAACGTGCGTTAAAGTCGTCGTGTGGATAAGACCAATGTGTGGCCTAAATAAGATAGCACGTGTGAAATGAAATGAGAAATAAGTAACGCAGTTACCAATAAATTTTAAACATTTGCCAATTAATGTTATTATACAAATATTCAGCACTGAGTTTTTTGTTGAAAAAGCATGTTAAAAATATTCTTAGTAATATTTATATTTTATAGTAATACTCACTTCCACTTTACCTATCGTATATTGGAGTGAGAAATCTTGTATTGATGTAGAAATATCATGATTGGCAAAACGAATGTTGAGTGTGACGTAAGTATTCCGGAGCACGATCCTGCAAAATGTTAAGCTACTCATTTACAAATATATCGATTGAATTATTGTATGTACTCTTAATACTTATATATATGTATATACATTCGATCAGATGGTATGTATTCTGTTTATAAATAAGACCATTCTAATGATATAAAACACAAGAGTGAGAGATTTTTCTCTCCTTCGTCTTTTTTCTAAATTCATCGTTTTTGTGTTATAGGATTTGAATTTGCAGGTATCGAAGTGATGACTCTTGGTAACATACCGAGTTATAACATAATGTATGATGCAATCTAACAAAAATTTGCGCATAAATTTATATGAAAACCACCAAGACCAACTCAAAACATGTGCCACCCTAGTCTACATCAACAATAGCGGTTTCGAACACCGCTCTATGTTCGCTCGGTTCCATAAAGCCGGTTTTTATATATTCTGAACAGTTTTGGACTATTTGAAAAATTTAAGAGTAGCTTGCATGGGCAAAGAACGGCTATGTTATCGTGCAAAGCTACAGACAGACATCTGTATTACCGCCTTAATGTATGTCATACTATATCTATCCACCCCGTAATGTTATAATTTATAATCATATATACTTACTGTGCCTAAAAGATAGATTAACTGTTTACTTATCAAATACAATAAAAGTATGAAAAACCCTTACGTCATTGCCCCTGATCCATTTAACGGGTAAACGTAATAAGCTCGTCCGTGGAGTTCATACTTATCTGAAGATCAAAAGTTAATATTAAATAGCAAATCAGCGATTTCATTAGTCCTATTAAGACCTAACAGTAGTATTAGACCTAATATTATAGTGATATCTATTGTCTATATATACTTCCTTATTATTTAGATAAATGAAATTGAATTATTTATGTACCAGAAAAAAAAAACATACACGTAAAAACAGATACCATGTGTACAAAGGATGACTTATCTCTTTAAGAGATCTCTACCAGAAACCCTCGAGCGTGAGTAAATTAATATCTTTTTGGAAATTATACTAGGAAGGTACTACCGACCCATAACGGGTAGGTATCCCTCTCTTTTTCGTTACAAGAAACAAGACCCATGGACTCTTCCCGTTCGGAAAACAAGTGTTTCAATATTATGTAATTTAATTCGAAGCCTTTAAAAACAGCATAAGAGTTTTAAAATTATCTACCTACATCTTCTGAAAGTTTTTTAAAAGCTGATACCTATAAGAGTCTGCAGATATTAATGTCATCTACTCGTACTACCTATAGTACATGAGATGGTGATGTACTTCAAAATATTAGAAAATTAATTTTATTACTTACCGGCATGTAGAGTCAACGTTGGTATAGCGAACTTCGCATGTATATCTAAGTTGTCCACTGTTTGAACCACGTTCAGTGATTCTATAGTAAAATTGTTAAGTTCAGTTAGCTCCATATCTCCAATAGAAAACGCGACTCTGTATAAAATATACCTAGTATCTGAGTATTTTTTTAAAGTGCAACAAATGTAGAAGGTAAACTACGGATACTTTCATTTTTTTATTACACTCAGAAAAATCTAGAGTAATGCTAAAAAAAGCCATTTAGAAATAATCGCCTTTTAGATTCTTAGATCGCGGAGTTAACGCAGTAGGGATGGCTTGAATTTTTAAGAAAGTTTATAATGTTGAACACTGAGAGAAAATAAAAGAAGATTAAAAACTGAGGAGTCTAGAAACTTGAAGGCAGACTTAGTAATTCGTGTTTCTTTAGTAATCAACTGTATTCGTCAGGCTATTCGTGTTTGAGTTGGCTGCGGGATAAAATCAGGAGAGTGTGCTGATCGATTCATGTACCTACTTCAATTTCAACTTCTGTCAGATATTACAAAACACACTACATAAGCTGTAAGCCAGGTAACACAATGCTGTCAGAGATCAATTTTCAATAATGTGTAGTTCGATATACTCTCAAGTAAACCAAGTCCACAAAATTATACTGACTCTCCTCTCCAAAAGGCTCTCTCCTAGCAACGTTGCACTGATAATATCTCTCTCAGTTTCTCTTTGTCGTAAGTCGTACTGTGCCTGTCTACCCTTTTATCATGTTGCTAAACTTGAATTTGACGACTTCAAGCATCATCATTATAATATTGTAATTTTCAAATTTTATACCTATTCAATTTGCATGGTAATATACTGATTTGAAAGTTAACACTGTGGTCTAAATGAGCTATCAAACTTGTCTATATTCTTGCTAACTATAAATTATTAATTATGTACCTATAACAATAGATTAATATATGTATATTCAACGATTAAAAATAAAGAAACCAATACTTACTTTATACCTTTTCCCTCATAATAACTTTGTATAGAATTTATATATATTGACTTTAATGATGGAAGTGGAAATACGTTTGTATGCACCCCACCCTTACGCCATTTGTCGAAAACGCCCAAGACTTGTTCCTCAAGTGCGTTTTTAGCTAAGGAAGAAAGATAATTCAAAGATTTATATTATATTATTATAACACTTAAGTATACACAAAAAGTATCAATAACTTACGTAAAATGTTATCCCCATTAATTACAACTGCAATAATTAGATAATACAATATTATAGCACAAAATAAGATGACTTTCATTATTTTATTTATTTATTTATTCGGACAGAAAATAGCAGTGACTATAGTGGAATGGAACAGAACTTGTACTATATAGGTGTATGTACATACCTAGATATATAACTGTCAGATTACTGAGATGATGATTTGTTTACTGATCTCAGTTAAAATATTATTGTTGGATATAACTTATCTGGTAAATCTATACATATAATAAAATTCTAACTGAGCCGAATCTGTACATTAAATATTTTTTGGATAATCTTTTTGAAATAGACATTATTTATACAGAGGCCGAATCTATACTTTTTAGAATTTTTGTCTGTCTGTTTGTTTGTCTGTCTGTCTGTTACCGCATCACAGAAAAACCACTGGAGGGATTTTGATGAAATTTTGTATGATGGTTGCTGGTTATCCGAGTCAATTATATAGGATACTTTTTACCGCGGGAAAATGCCTCATTTCTCAGAAAAAAAACAAAAACTGCAATGTAAGAGTATATCTACTAATATGTAAAACCTAAGAATTTGGTTTTTAGTTATCTGAACGCGGGCGGAGCATCGGGCAATCCTAGTGCTTAATATAAAAGGGTTTTTCATTTACAGCTCTTATTTACACAGACAAAGCGATTTAAGCAATACTAAAAAGTTACATGTAACTAATTAACGTTTAATGCTCTATTTGTTGATGCCATGACCCAGAAAACATTATTTGAGACGAAGTGCCTATATTAAAGGTTGTAAAGTGTAAGATTATAAAAATAATAGTCACAAAAATTAGGTCTTACTATCAACATGAACAAATACTTAAAAAAAATTTTCCACACAAGATTAAATATTGTTAAACAACATATGTAATTTTATATTTCTTAATTAATTTTTCCATTGATTTTCTGTTTTACGTTAGAATCGAACTTATGGGACGAACTGCAATTTTAAATAAATTTAATAGGTAATTTCTTTTTATAAACCATACCTATAGGTACATTTATTAAATATTTAACCTAATTTATAATGATAAAATTTTATTATACGGTTGTTCGGGTAAATTTATTAATTTAAATTATAATATAAAGTTAATATATTTGAATATTATTAAAATTTGGTTTTAGATTTTTATATTTATAACTAGCATTGCCCGCGGCTCCGCCCGCGTTCTAGTGACCAAAAACCAAATTCTTAGGTTTTACATATTAGTATACTCTTACATTGCAGTTTTCGTATTTTTTCTCAGAAATGAGACATTTTCCCGCGGTAAAAAGTATCCTATATGTTGACTCGGATAACCAGCTATCACTATACCAAATTGCATCAAAATCCCTCCAGTAGTTTTTCTGTGATGCGATAACAGACAGACAAAAATTCTTAAAACTATAGTTTCAGCCTCTGTTAGCGATAATAATGTGTATTCCAATAAGATTTTCCAAAAAATATTTAAAGCACAGATACGGCTTATTAAAATTTTAATGTATCTATAGATGTAACTAATTTATAAAGCCATAAAGATTGGTTTTTGATAATTTGAACACGGGCGGGGCTGCGGGTAATTTAATAGTAATTCTAATAAAATCATAGAAAGGTCTAATTTGTACATTCAATTTTTTGGAATTAAAACTACGTATTTTAAAGACACATTGCGACATCTACTGACAAATATCTAAATAATACAAAAGTAAATATTCATTAAACTAACTTTTTTAATGAATAAAATAGTGCTATTGATATACTTTTTTAAGATTAGCTATTTTTAATAGTTTGTCATATTTTGTAAGTTAACTTACTAAAATGTATATAGTATGATCGTTCTCTTATTCTAATCAGTCTTTGTATTGTTTCTCAGAAATGAGACATTTTCCCGCGATAAAAAGTATCCTATATGTTGACCCGGATAATCAGCTATGACCATACCAGATTTCATCAAAATCCGTCTTGTAGTTTTTCTGTGATGCGGTAACAGACAGACAGACAGACAAAAATTCTAAAAACTAGATTCGGCCTCTGTATCGATAATAATGTCTATTTTAATAAGATTTTCCAAAAAATATTTAATGTACCTACAGATTTGACTCAGAATTTTATTATATGTATAGATTATGCATACATTAGAAGAAATTTCTGATCTCATTTCAAAAAACCCCCTACGCAAATTAATTGTCATTTAGCGATTACACTGGCAGGCGTGAAGCATTCAATAATCATTAATCATACGCCAAAATACCTTACAACATTTTGGAAAAGAGCTGATATCTATGATCTTCCACTGCTGGACCGATATTAACCAAACATAGCTAAGAACCACTACAAGGAAACTTTCAAATGAAAAAAACCTCATTGAAATCGGTCCATTCGTTTGAGCGCTCGCTTTTCGCTCGGTTTCGGTCAGAAAAAAAATCATATCTCGAAATAAGATATCGAAAAAAAACCCCTAGACATATGCTTCGGACTACATTTAAAAAAATATTGAAGGTGCATATCACCGATGGGTTATTCAGAAGTTGTACCTCTGTGACGCTGAGTTTACGCGAGGAGAGTGCGTGAGTGCGATAATAACGGTGAATAAATGTTTTGGAGCATGATTTTGTTTTTGAACCGAAGTGATTCTTTATGAATAAATAAATATGTATTTAAACTAATAACTAACTAATATTTATACATATAATAGAACAGTAACTAAGCGAAATTTATACGTGAAATATTTTTTCAAAACAATGACTGTAACGTATTGTGTCCTTCAAACCCCAAAACAATGAATATGAAAATTTTTGTCTATTTGTCTGTATGTCTGTTTGGGTGTGCGCGTTTCACGAAAAAAGTACTGAACCGATTTTAACTAAATGTTGTGTACTGATAACTTATTACTCGGGTTAGGATATTTAAGATATCTTTTACTGCAGGAAAATGAAAGAAAAGGGAGAGGAGAGGAGCGGAGTGGAGCGGAGTGGAGAGGAGCGAGAAGAGAGGAGCCTGTTGTTGAGATTTGGCCTGTCTTTTGCAGTTCTTTTTCGCAAATCTTCTTCGCCTGTCTTCTTCATCTGTCTTCTCCTCTCCTCTCATCTCATCCCCTCTCCTCTCATCTCATCCCCTCTCTGCTCCTCTTCTCTCCACCCCCTTTTCTCTATATATTTATTTATTTGTTTGTTTAGGCTTAACTGTCAGTTAGTTTCACTGTCTGTTCGTTTAACTACCAGTTAATTTAACTGTCAGTGAGTTTAACTGTCAGTTTCTTTAACTGTCAGTAAGTTTAACTGTCAGTTAGGTTGACTGTCAGATTGATTAACGGCTAGTAAGTTTAACTGTCAGTTAGTTTAACTGTCAGTTAGTTTAACTGTCAGTTAGTTTAACTGACAGTTATTTTAACTATCAGTAAGCTTAACTGTCAATTTGATTAACGGCTTGTAAGATTAACTGTTAGTTAGTATAACCTCCAGTTAGTTAAACTGTCGGTAAGCTTAACTGTCAGTTAGATTAACAGTAAGTTAGAATAACGGCTAGTTAGCTTAACTGTCAGTTAGTTTAACTAATAGTTTTCTTAACTGTCAGTTAGTTTAACTGATAGGTTCCTTAACTGTCAGTTCGTTTAACTGTCAGTAATGAAACTGTCAGTAAGACTAACTGTCAGGTTTTATTAACAGCTAGTAAGTTTGACTGTCTGTTAATGTAACTGCCAGTAATATAAACTGTCAGTTAGCTAGACTGTCAGTTTGTTTAACTATCAGTAAGTTCAACTGTCAGTTAGGTTGACGGTCAGCTTGATTAACGGCTAGTAAGTTTAACTGTCAGTTAGTTTAACTATCAGTAAGCTTAACTGTCAGTTTGATTTACTGTCTGTAAGGTTAACTGTCATTTGACTTACTGCCAGTAAGGTTAACTGTCAGTTTGATTAACGGCTTGTAAGAATTACTGTCAGTTAATTTAACTGCTAGTTAGTATAACCTCCAGTTAGTTAAACTGTCGGTATGTTTAACTGTCAGTTAGATTAACAGTTAGAATAACGGCTAGTTAGCTTAACTGTCAGTTAGTTCAACTGATAGTTTCCTTAACTGTCAGCTAGTTTAACTGTTAGTTTCCTTAACTGTCAGTTAGTTTAACTAATAGTTTCCTTAACTGTCAGTTAGTTTAACTGTCGGTAATGTAACTGTCAGTAATGTAACTGTCAGTAACGTAACTGTCAGTAAGACTAACGTCAGGTTTTATTAACGACTAGTAAGTTTAACCGTCAGTTAATTTAACTGCCAGTAAGATAAATGTCAGTTAGCTTGACTGTCAGTTATTTTAACTGTCAGTTTGTTTAACTATCAGTAAGTTTAACTGTCAATTTGATATACTGTCAGTCACGTTAACTATCAGTTAGATTAACTATCAGTTTGATAAACGGCTAGTTAGATTAACTGTCAGTTAGTTTAACTGTTAGTTTGATAAACTGCTCGTTAGTTAACTGTTAGTTTGATTAACTGCTAGTTAAACAGGCGTGTCTTCTTTGAATTTCTTCTTCGCCTGTCTGTTTTTTTTTAATGTCTGTTCTCTTCTCTTTCATCCATCAAATTATATATTATAGCGGCTCACCCTCGTTTCGCCCGGGTTTCTAGACAAACAAAAACAAATCTATCCCAGGGGAACCGTACATTTTTCTGGGATAAAAGTAGCCTATTTGTTATTCTGACGTATGAACTAATACAGTTTCATTAAAATCCAATCAGTAGTTTTTGTGTACTAAGCTGTATAAGTTACTAGAGATTTTAACTACCCCACGGGAACTATTTAATTTTCCGGGATAAAAAGTATCTAAAATGTTGATTGGGGATATAAGGTACCACCATGTAACATTTCATTTAAATCGGTCCAACAGTTTCGGAGATTAGCCCGTACAAACAGACAGAGAAACAAAAAAAATAAAAAAAATATGGATTTCTGATTTCTCTTCTTACATCCCCCTGACTCGGTTTTTAGCATATTTTTCTATGTACAGACATTCGACCTCTACAGTTTTATTATATGTATAGATAATATCTTTATGCATCCAAATACTTTTTTGTAGTCTGAACGCGGGCAAAATCGGTTGTTCTGCTAGTAATTAATATGTTAAAAATTTAATATAGTTAATTTGGCAGATTCATTTTTAATGTACTCTAAGGTCGTGGCAGACACGAGATCTGTGGGTTTTTTTTAAAAAAAGGGTGTAATTAATCCAAAGATTTTAAGAGTTTCTGGAAGAACACTAATAAAATGAAAACTAGGCCGAGTTTACCCGTGAGTGTAGATGGTCTTTCCGACCTTAAAGAAATTGCTGATGCATTTAAGTCGCGCTTCACTATGCGATCACCTCTGGGTTCCACGTTGAATAAGGTGAACGATGCTGAGACTATCACGGCGAGCGGGAGTGAAAAGATTACGGAAAAAATGGTGGCACAAATAATTAAAGAAATGGTTCGTGGAAAATCACCTGGTCACGATAATCTCAGCATTGAACACTTTAAGTATGCGGGAGTTCATCTGCCTCGAGTTCTCGCACTGTTTTTCAATCTGTGTCTAAATCATTCATATTTACCGGAGCCGCTGATGCGGACTATTGTAGTACCAATTGTTAAGAACAAGACGGGTGACACGTCCGATATGAGCAATTATCGCCCCATCTCGCTTGCTACCACCGCAGCTAAAATACTTAATAGTGTGATAAATGGCAGGCTATATAAGCACGTTTCTTTGCAAGATGCCCAATTCGGCTTTAGATCATGTCTGTCGACAGAAAGCGCTATTCTTAGTCTGAAGCATACTGTCAGGTACTATACTGCAAGGCGTACGCCGGTATATGCGTGTTTCCTGGATTTATCCAAGGCATTTGATCTTGTTTCATATGATGTACTTTGGAGCAAGTTAAAGGACGCGGGTATACCGGCGGAGTATACGCCCCTTTTGAAATACTGGTATGCTAACCAGAGAAATCAAGTAAGATGGGTCGGTGCACTGTCGGATGAATTCAGATTGGAGTGCGGAGTGAGACAGGGAGGTTTGAGTTCACCCTTGCTTTTCAACCTGTACATTGACCAACTCGTGGAGGAATTGAGTAACACACATGTCGGCTGTCACATTGACGACACCTGTGTCAATAATCTAAGCTACGCAGACGACATGGTCTTGCTCAGTCCTTCCATAGCCGGCTTAAGAAAACTGATAGCTACCTGTAAGACTTACGCGAAGGTGCATGGCTTAGCATATAACTCAAAAAAGAGTGAAATACTTGTGTTTAAGTGTCAAAAATTAAAACCACGCCATGTCCCGCTCGTGAGTCTTAACGGTGTATCGCTGAGCGTTGTCGAGAAATTTAAGTATCTTGGTCACATCATCACTAGCGATCTACGGGATGATGATGACATTGAGAGGGAACGCAGGGCGTTGGCGGTTAGGAGCAATATGGTCGTCCGCAGATTTGCTCGGTGTACGAAGGACGTCAAAATAACACTATTTAAAGCGTTCTGTCAGTCCTTTTATACCTGCAGTTTGTGGGTGGCATATTCGCGCCGGGCCTACAACGCCTTGCGTGTGCAATATAATAATGCCTTTAGAATGCTGTTGGGGCTGCCGTGGCGGTGTAGTGCTTCAAAGATGTTCGCAGAGGCACACACAGATGGGTTTCATGCCATTATGCGCAAGAAAGCTATTTCTTTGATGCAGCGTCTACGGGAAAGCAACAACAGTATTTTAAAGTGTATTTCGGCCAGAATGGACTGCCCCTTTCAGAAACACTGGATGGAGTTGGCCATTGGGCTAAGATAAATAAAAAATAAATAAGTAATATTTTATGCAAAAAATACTAACAATACTAACATAGTATTAAGTATAATTGTTACTAACCAATTAACAATATATGGATGTACTTACGTCTGAAATAAAGATTATTATTATTATTATTCCATAAATCAAGAAAAATATGTATTATGAGTTAGTTTCAAGCTATTAAGGTTTCCGAGATACATCACTTTGAACGAAACTCATAGTTACACTCATTTTTAACCCCCGATACAAAAACGACGGGGTGTTATAAGTTTTACGTGTCTGTGTGTGAACCGATTTGTTTTTTTTTTTGAAGGGTGAATTTTTAATTTATCACTAGTTTTTCATATCTCGTACGGTAGTGAAACTTATCGCTTTTCTACATCAAGCCGTTATTGACACATAATTTTCGATATAGATTGCCATTAGGGACCATTCGGTAGCTTATCCGGCTAAACCCTTTACGATAATATAACTACATCTCTAATTGTAAGACAATAGACATAAAATGATTTAATGAGCTAATACAAATAATATTACTGTTTTGCATTACAACAAAACAGGTATTATGTGTTGAATAAAACACACAGCGTTACGATGAAGAAAGCTGTTGTGTGAACCTGCCTTTAATTAAGTATCTATTGTAAAACTTACCTTGTTATCTATGGTTTTATACCTGTCTCTTTCTCTCACCAGTGGGCTTCATCTTCCGCCTCAGAAGCATGTCCTAAAGTTTCATAGAGTCTTCATCTCACCAGCAAGAACATTGCTGTAACGCTGTGTGTTTTATTCAACACATAATACCTGTTTTGTTGTAATGCAAAACAGTAATATTATGTGTCTTTCTAAAACACACAGCGTTACGATGAAGACCTGTTTGGTATCTGCTGGTGGTAAACACAAACGCTATAATGAGAATAAATTATAAAACTGTTTTAAAGAAAATCAGTTTAATTATCTAATAAAACTAAAATAACATTATAAACAAAACTTAATAACTTATAAGTCACAACTTCTGTTAATCTATAAAATCTTTAAAATCAACAAAACACTAAAAGTAATAGTGAATTAAAATAAAAAGTAATTCTGTTACTCTATAGTTTTAAAATCAACAATAAAAGTAATTCTTAAATAATAATAATATCAAAGATACATAAATCAGTTCTTTCATTAAATCTTAGTCATCATGACTAAGATATATATAATAGATAGACATAATATTTAAAAATTAATATATATTTATCAATTAATAAATAATATTTAAATTAACTATTTTCATAACAGTAAGAAAATTTGCCAAAAGACCTTATATATATTAGTAACATTTGTACATAATAAATCAACACTGGAATTAACATAATCCTTATTGTTTACTGGCCGACAGTAAAACTTTTTGAATGTCTCAATGCTTTTCCAGTTTCGTCTATTAAGTATCTCCTGTACAGGTCTATTCTCAAACCAGCTCCTTGAGGCAACAACTGATCTGATACTGCCTGGAGGGTATCAATATTGGCATCTTTAAAAATACTACATATCCAACCTGCAATCACAGTCCTTGAGGCTGGCCTTAGCTTTTCTGATAGAAAAAAGAATAGGCTTGTAATGTTCTTACCTGAGTTCCTTCTACTTTGAGATTTAATTATAAGATCCTTAATGTGTCTGACTGGGCAAACAAGAAGATCTGGATGCCTCCGCGGCAACCAACCTGATTCTCTGTGCACTTGATTGTCAGTCTTTGACCCAAATCTAGGCCACAGAATTACTTTATTATCTTTAAAAATAAGATTCTCTAGACAGTCATCCAGGAGGGTTAGGTCATGAATTTTGCGACCTGAAGCAAGTAAAAGTATCAAGGCTGTTCGCCTAAAAATATCAAATAAAGGAACCAGAATTTAAAGTACACATTAACCAATCATATAAAATTTTGTGTCCCATATTGGTAATTTCTTTACGTCAGGTTTAGCTAGAGAAATGGCTTTTAAAACCTGAATAATAATGAAAGGTCTACTCCTGATGTTGTACAGTATGTAGAAACAGCAGATTTATGTAAAATTATAGTTCTATAGGCAATTTATCTACTAAAATTAGATTTGCCAAAAATCTTGCAACTTGATGATTTTTACAACACCAGGATAGCCATCGTTTTTAATTGAGGCCTTAGAAGATATTAAAGTAGATGTCTGCCAGCTACTTTTTAATAAGATTTGTTCCTCTGTGGTTTAGTATGCAATCGGGTCAGCCCACCCCCAATTTTCCAAACCATTAGAGACAACTCGTCCACTTGTGGGGCCAGTTGTTTGTAGTCCGATCTATCAAGACCTTCCTTCCGCAGGTTCTTTATCGGAATTGGTTCCGTTATCGCTCTCGACCGCAGGTCGGGGAGCCAGAAGCATTTGGTCTACTCCGGTGTTATTAGGATATAAACTTCCTTCGCGTTTTTTAAATGCGCAAGGACTCTGGGTATTAAGCTGGGTGGGGAAAATGCCGCCGATATATTCCGAATTCATCACTACTACAAATCACTACTTTATGTTAAAAAGTTAAAATACGTATACGTATTTGACGCTGTGCGATAATTTAACACAATATTTTAATGTATTTCAAGAGTATTTTCGAATAACATAACTTAAAAAATTTTGCTATGTCTTCGCGGCAAAATTCACAAATGCTATGAAACATATGTAGCAATATACTCTATGTATGAAACTTTAGGACATGCTTCTGAGACGGAAGATGAAGCCCGCTGGTGAGAGAAAGAGACAGGTATAAAACCATAGATAACAAGGTAAGTTTTACCATAGATACTTAATTACAGGCAGGTTCACACAACAGCTTTCTTCATCGTAACGCTGTGTGTTTTAGAAAGACACATAATATTTGTCATCTGTAAAGGAGACGTTTTGTAATAACCATTGACTTTGACACGTAGAAATCAGAAATGTCAAATCCAAAACGTCAAATGTTATGAAATATCTTTTGCCGAATGAACGTAAATAGAGAAACGATGCACCTGTTTACTACCGATGTCCGATATGACTGTGCCTGGGATTAGATTCTTAAAATAGACACACGTTGAGCTATATGGTAGATAATAGTACTTTGAACTTAACTTCAAATTGATTTAAGTGCAAACTAGCAACATGGGGAAAAATAGAATTCAAGACTATTTTCAAGAAACTATGAAGTTTTTAACATGGAATCATTTAAAAAACTTGGTGGTGAATCCAGCGTATTTGCCTTTTGTCGCCTTCCTAATCCTGGTGTCAGAATTAATACTTAACATTTTAATAGTAGAAAGAGTACCTTACACTGAAATAGACTGGAAAGCTTATATGCAGGAATGTGAAGGATTTCTAAATGGAACATTAGACTACAGCAAGCTCCGTGGGGATACCGGGCCACTAGTTTATCCAGCAGGTTTCGTCTATGTTTATTCTGTATTTTATTTTCTTACAAGTCAGGGACAAAACATAAAGTTAGCTCAATATCTATTCATATGTATTTATTTACTATTATTAAGTTCCGTTTTACGTATTTATGTTAAAACTCGAAAAGTTCCACCTTATGTTCTCGCAATTACTATATTAACTTCATATAGAATTCATTCCATCCATGTTTTACGTATGTTTAACGACCCTGTTGCAATTTTATTTTTATACGCGTCACTGAATTTTTTTCTTGATTCCCAATGGTATTTAGGTAGTATTTTTTACAGTATTGCAGTTTCTATAAAGATGAATATATTATTGTATGCTCCTGCTTTATTTTTCTTTTATCTAGTAAATCTAGGATTAAAAGACACACTTAAACAACTTATAACATGTGCCTTTGTACAACTAATTTTAGGATTGCCATTTTTAATTGTTGAACCTATTGCATATATTAAAGGTAGTTTTGATTTAGGGAGGGTCTTTAATCATACTTGGACAGTTAACTACAGATTTTTGAATGTTGAAATATTTGAGAACCAATGTTTTCACTTAACACTATTGTCTATTCATGTTATACTATTAATCATATGCCTGCCTATGTGTATAAAGTACTATCAAAGCTATTGCCGCTTAAAATATGTTCAAAGACAAGTGCAACCACAAATTGATGCCAAAAACCATGAAAACAGAAGGAAACAAAAAGGGAAAAAACAAAACATGAAAATAAAGCCTTCAACAGACAAAGAAAATTTATCAAAAGAACAAGAAGAATTTTTAAACTCATTTGAAGCAATGCTCCAAAAATCTTCAACACAAAAAACTGGACAAAAGTCAGTAAAAAAAATGGTTGACAGTGAAACTGAAAAACCATACAACATTAACTTTGATGTACTTTCACAACTGTTTATTTTACCTATGTTTTTGGTCAATTTTATAGGTGTTGTCTGCGCACGTAGTTTACATTACCAATTTTACTCGTGGTACTTTCATACTTTACCATATTTATTATGGTCTACTAATTATGCCATTATTACAAGATTTTTAATTTTAGCTCTTATAGAACTTTCTTGGAATACATATCCAAGTACTGATATTACTAGTGCACTTTTACATGTATGTCATTTAAGTATATTATATGGAGTTTATACAAAAATGTCCAGTGAATTAAGAGTAGCATCAAAAATACAATAATTATTTTGCTCTGAGAAAAATTTCAAAATAAATGCATTGTCTATTAATAAAATAGATTTTTTTATTTTTTACTTCAATAAAAATATATTAGTAACTCCTTTTTTTTTACTTTTAAGCAACTAAATTCATTAACATGAACATTATTATCTATTTTTAATAATATGTACATATATAATTCACACAATATTATAATTGATTTTAAGAACACTCTTCTTGGAGCTGCAGTCAGCATTCAAGCATGTCTGGCACCTTAAAAAACATTTTCAACATGATTACATGAAATTAGAGCTAACCTGCATCTGAAAGTAATTATATAATTGGTTTCAGAAACTTGTGTTAAGTCTGCTAAAGTCCGGCCGCAGAGCAGAAAGAATTTCGTACAATGACCTCTTTGCCTACTAACAATGGTCACAAACATTTTTGTAGTAAGTCCACTTCTTACTTTCGTTGAAGTGTGAGGTTTTTAGTTTCTTCAGCGTAGAGACAAATTCCATGAATGGGCACGAGGTAGACGGCGCTGGTTCCATTTTAATACAGTAAAGAAACTCTGTGCGAATGCGACGGCAATATATTTATGCAGGAGAAACTGAGACAGGTAATAGCAGGTTAATATACCTACTAAAATCTTCCTGCATCGCGACCTGACATTACCCGCATACGGCAGATTAGTAAACTATAGCCCAAGTCCTTTTACATTGAGGAAGGCCACGCCCAGCAGCACTGAAAACTTTCATATTGTCTTTTATATTTAGAGTCTAATAATACTACCAACTTTGACTGCAGTTATGAGAAAAGAGTGTTGTCACAGTTAACAATTTAAATATTGTTTTTTATTCTTTACTGTTATGTGCCAACAAGTGATAGTAATTAATTGGTATTTTTTTACTTTATCTATTAAATTAATATTTAGTTGTTTAAAAGAGAAAAGAGGTGTCAAGAGTGCATGGGTGGATGGATCAAGAAAACATCAATGTAAGCATTTTAAGAAATATTTATTATGAACTTTATTAAATACAACTATTCGAAGGGAAATCTAATTTGAATTTTAAGTTTAGAGATAGAGGCGCATAATACTTCTTCTCCTTTATCACAAAATCCACTATAAATGGAATCCTTCGCCTCTGCCCATATTCCCAAACAAATCATATTTGCAATATACCCATCATCTATGATCTTACATATGTCTATATAACAAGCTGGAAAAGAGGATAGTTTAGAGAAAATGATTGATCTCAATTGGGCAAAATATAAAGATAAATCAAATGCAGTAGTTACAGACTGGGTTGATACAAAAGTTAGTGTGAATAAAAAGAAAATTTAAAGAGTTACTGTCAATATAGTGTTTCTAAAATTACTAATATGCATATATAATATGTGTATGCCTCATCAACATTTGACTAAACAGTAGGTTGATAACGTCATTGTAAAGACAAAATCTTTTTGATTTCATATCATATGACTGAAAGAATGCTTAATATGGCCATCTATCAATAGGTAATTTAAATCTAATTCTTAAAAGATCTACCTGATTTTAAAATGTTATCAATAATAATATAGTGTACTTGTGCTGTCATATAGGGCCATCATTCAAAATGGACAATTATTGCGTTTGAAATATAACTATTCAGTCAAATAACCCCAGTCACATAGTTTTCAGTCATATTCGTCAAAATGAATATAAATCATACAATTATGTATGTACTAGTGCTAACGTTTCTTGACATAGGTTACTTTATGGCGCTCTATAAATACAGACATACAGTATCATAAAACTAACACAGATAGATACAACGGCAGTCTTATGTAACTGCACTTACAACTAGACGAAATACGTAGTCGTTGCTAACGAGATTTACACGAAGCCAAAGTTTTTAGTTTTAATGGCTAGTAACAATTTATGCTTGAGCACGTGTCGCGAAGAGTAAAGCGGGATGTAGAGTCGTGAGATGCAGGTATTGGCGGTGGGGAGGTGAGCGTCGTCGGCGGGGCGGATGGTCACTGAAGGCATCGGCTGGAACCCTTCCTCCGAGGCTGGCAGCGCTGGGGATCCGGTCCAGAAATAAACCTATAGGGAAACACAAATTGAGAGTTTAAAAACATTCAATATCTATACTTATATTATAAAGAGATAAAGTTTGTGAGTTTGTGACGTTATGACAGTTTTTATGGGGAATCGAGTTAGGGATGAACCTGAGCGAAACGAGGATAAGTCGCTAGTAATTTCATATACTCGGTGATTAATATGAATAATCAATTCATTGAAACATATATAGAACTAAGTAGCAAGCAGCTGCTGATGAAAATCAATGACGTAGTTTTATAAAAAATAATATTTCGTATTTTAAATAGGCATCTAAACATTACTTAGTCAATTTTATTTTAACAAAAAGGAACTACATCTGCTAATATACACTAGTTACAGATATGGTGCGTGCAACAAACTTTGCCTGCTAGACTTGTAGAGCTATTTTAAATACACTGTTCCTTCTGAAGAAATGCAAATTATAGCAGCAAACCGCATTCAAAATGTTTTAGTAGTTTTCGAGATTAGCGTGCACATACATAGACAGAAGGATAGGAGCCGGAAAATTCTTTTTATATGCGTCAGGGATATGATGAGTTTAATCTATACATATAAAGATACCTTTTACTATAGGAAAATCTTTCATTCCCACGAGAAAACACTATAACTGGTTTTATTGAGTCGTCCTTAGAAATTTAAATGTCTTACACTGGCTAAACCTCAAAATAATACTAGAAAGAGATACATCAAAATAATACTAGAAAATTGGAAGTCTTAAATCTCCTAAGGTACACTCGCAATAACTAATCATATCTATATAACTAATCAATAAATAATCATATCTATTAATTAAAACGTAATATAAGCAATATAATATTATAAATAGAAAAAATAACTTACTAAATCTTGTCTTTCTAAATGTGTCATTTTGTCGACAATAGCCCATAGCCATCGTTTGAATCTGGCCAGTCGTTCAGGGGGTTCACCGCTTTCATCGTTAAAACTTGTGTAGGATACCAGTGCAGCAACATTGATGTCACCTACGCCATTTAACAGGAGTCGCAAATCTTCTGCTGTTAATCCTTCTAAAGCTGATTCAGGTAAAACATCCAGAACACCGACTCTCATTGCCTGGCAAATATATATAAATAATGTTAATATTTATAAATTACCACTAAATGCTTAAATAATTAATCATTGTTGGATTGACTACAGACAGAAAAGTACAAAAAAAAATTATTATACAATTTTGAGTAAAATTTAAAAAACAAACAGATACCTCCAATGCTTTCTCTTGCGAGAGCAACATGCGGTGTTGCGCGTATTTGCGCACGTAGTCATAAACATTGAGCGAGGTTACTTCAATCTCTCGACCGCCAGGTACTAATTCTACACAGCCGCCACCTTCCTCTTCGCACATTTCCAAGCTAAAAAAAGCATATCATTGGCTATTCAAATATAACAGTAGATACTAATACTTGACACTTTCCCTTGAGGGTAATTTGGTATTTCAATCTATTTTTATTTTTGCCAACATCAAGACAGTGTTCCTAAATTAAAAAAATTGAAGTTTTTAATATGGTCAATACAAATGTTGATGCCAGTGATAATTAAAAGTTAACTTTAAAAGAAGAAATTAAATTAAGTTTTCTTATAACATTATATGTATATTACCTAAAGTTGAGATCAAGAGCAGCGAAAAGGGAATGAGAATCGCCTGTTTCCGCGTCTACGACGAGCTGGCGGAGGCTCTCGTACACGACAGGATCAAAGAAGGCCAAGTCGTGGAAGCGCACTGGCCGTCCCAGGATGTATTTTAGTACGTGTCGATTTAAAAACATTGGGCATAACTCGTTTTGTAATAGACATAAACCGATGATTCTGAAAAAGAAAATTTATTATATTAGTTCCTTGTGTCTTTATAGGACGAATGTGCGTGAAATATTTTTTTTTAAATGTATTAGTACTGAGTTCGTCGTCGTTCGTTCTGTCTGGAGTTCGTCGTTATTATCGAAACGTCGCAAGCTTTATTTATTTATATTATTTATTTATATATTTTAGGGAAACAAACAGTACGATATTACATAAATAATTAATAATAATAGATGACACATAAACCAATGAAGTTTCCACAAATTAAACAATGCACTTAAGAAGCAGACCATAATGAAAATGAGAAAAACAAAAAGCTAAACAATAAACTAAAAAATTACAAAATGAAACACTGCTTAACATGAATAATAAAAAAATAAATAAAAAATAAGGAAAAATATAAAATACATAAAATACAAAATCAACAATTAAACAATAGGTTATTAATACTATTTTTGAAACTTAAAAGTGAATTTGAAAATATGTCTATACTTGTAAATTTTTTATTATACTCATTACATGAGCGAAGTATAAAGGTATTTCGAGCATATTTCGTTCTAGTACTTTGTCTCTTTATAAAAATCGCACCTGCCCACATTCCTAAAAGCGTTAATCCTCTCTGGTGTAGCGCGTCCCTGCCGCGGCGAGTAGTAGCCCCGCTTGCCGGGCGAGTAGAACAGCGGCGCCGCGTCGTCCGTCGCCGCGGTGGAGGCGCTGGCCCCGCCGCCGCCCGCGCTGCCGCCCCCGCCGCGCTCTGATAGCGAGAACACGTCCAGATCTAAGTACAGAGACGTGAGCTTCAATATTATGCCAGGATATTGAGGACGCTTGTCCTCCTACATGATTTCAGCTACTGTAGCCAACTTTGCTAAAACTAGCCATCTGCGCAGCAGATATAGTGCACAAGTATGCGTGCAAACACAAGTGTACTACATGTTCCTTTTCACTCTCAAAGTTCGAGAAGATGATACATCGACACCACCGGTGAGAATTAAGAGGATGAATATAACATAAATTACCAAGGTCCCAAACAATAATTTGTTCACCTCCAGGTCAGCCTATCAGTATCTACAGTAAACATCCGAATTTCTCTCAGTAATTTTACTGTGCAGGAGTAACATTCATACATATACAAACATGCATTTATAATAGTAGTTCGATTGTGTTATAAAGTTTAAATCAATCCATTATCACCAATTTTAGATCTCAAAATTAGTAATTTTTAAACATACTATTTTTGGCGATCAGAAGGGAAAAAGAAATAAAAAAAAAATACTTCAAACAATCTAAAGGTACTTTATTTCAGAATAGACTTAATTTTAATAACATTTTAATAAATGATCAAAATTCGAGCAATCACTTACAACCGTTAATATTCAAAATAAGAAGCACATAAACAAAACCACTATAGAACCAAATATGGAACGAACTTACTGCAAGGTAGCGTGGGCACCGACACTATTACTGTCTGACGACTGAGCAGCAAATGACCCGTACTATAGCGAGTGCTCGTTTTTATACTAATTGGTGGGTACCACCACTACCAACAATAAGTTTGTCTCACACGGCCACTCCTGAACGTGCGCCGTCCTCGGCGGCACCTGGGACCTCTTCATCGGAAACAGCAGGAGAGGTGGCGACCGTTTGACCGCCGTTTTTGTTTGTTTCGGTCCCGTTCGTACTCAAAACATTAGTGGGACCAGCATAGTCGTAGAGCACACCGTCAGGGTTTTCGTCATTGCAGCTTGTATGGGGAACAAGTGGTTAGTTATACGTGGCTAAATACACCTACGCCTATCCTATCATTCATCACGCATACAAGGCCCTCATACAAACATACACACTTTCACAATCCACGTTAAATCACTTTGATTTTAGAAGTATGCATACATCTTCACACATCAAATCTCACTCACACTCATATTTGAACTTGTACAAGTTCACACGTTAAAACGTATCAAACACCTGACGCGTGTTCAGAGAACACGACTTCCGGGATAATACCCGATGCGCATACATAGTACGCGTCTTCCGGGACAACACCCGATGCGCATACATAGTACGCGTCTTCCGGGACAACACCCGATGCGCATACATAGTACGCGTCTTCCGGGGCAACACCCGATGCGCATACATAGTACGCGTCTTCCGGGACAACACCCGATGCGCATACATAGTACGCGTCTTCCGGGACAACACCCGATGCGCATACATAGTACGCGTCTTCCGGGGCAACACCCGATGCGCATACATAGTACGCGTCTTCCGGGACAACACCCGATGCGCATACATAGTACGCGTCTTCCGGGACAACACCCGATGCGCATACATAGTACGCATCTTCCGGGACAACACCCGATGCGAATGCACAGTATGCGTCTTCCAAAGCCAGGCACTTCACGAGCCTAGCTTTGATAACATCTGAGCTGCACCAACCACCCGTTCTGACCAGTAAGGCAAGCACCTGCCTCACGCTCGTACGCACGTGCATACAACATTCGTACAACTAGAACATAAAAAAAATATCACAATATTGTTTGGTTGAAACTTACTTTCAAAAAATGCAGCGCAACTCTCAGGACACCACTCGCCTTTCCAGGGCACCATATACTGAGCCGCGGCCTGAGTTGTCTTGCCTCTAGCTCCACTTAACAATTTTAACTCGTAACGGTCATTTGGTAACACTTTAGTTACACGGTATGGACCCCTCATGCCCGGGTCAAGCTTCCCTGTGGACTGAGAACACTTTATTACAAACACTTGTTCGTTAACCTGGAAAATTCTTGGCGGGTGTCTTTGACGATTTACTTGAACATCTTGGGTGGCTTGATTCTTGTCAAGAGATTCTTTGGCAGATCTCCTGCTGAGTTCCCTCATGGCTTCTCGATTTGGACTGGAGTGTTCGACGGCAACGTCACGGATCAGCGCACGGATCACAGGAGTGGTCGCGTTGGTACCAATTAACAGGTACAAAGCCGAGTACTGAGTGGTTTTTTGCTTCGTGATATTTAAAGTTAATTGAATTTTACAAAGACTATCTGACCATGTGTTATTTTTATTACTACTCTCGACTCGAATCATATTAAGGATGGTTCTCACATAACGCTCTACTTGCCCATTTGAGTGATGCATCTCGGGCGTTATGTAGTGGATTTCGTAACCCATTTCAGTTACCCAACTGGTAAAAGTGGACGCCTCAAACATGCGACCACGGTCACAGACTATCAGTTTGGGTGTTCCAAATAAAGATATAGCACTATCGAAAACTCGTTTCAATTCGCTTGCATCTTGTCTGTATATAGGATAGAGTAAACAAAATTTGGTAAAAGAATCGACCAAAACTAGTACAAATTTATATCCGTTGGACTCTGGTAATGGGCCTAGTGCATCAACATGGATCGTGTTGAAGGGAATGTCTGACTTTTCCCACGAAGTAATAGGTTGTCGAGGAGCTCTTGGAACACGTTTCTTGGAAATGCAGATTAGACAGTGGGAAGTATACTTTTGAACAAATTGTTTTAGACCAGGGAACCAGAAATGTTTTAGGATAAGGTCATAAGTTTTATCAGCCCCGATGTGCTCATGCTCGTCATGAAAAACGCGTAATAAACTGAGCCGGTGCCCTTTAGGGATATAACATAGTAAGCGCGGCTCCTCGCCAACAGGTGTGTAGCGATAATAGAGCACATCGTTCTGACACACATACCGGTTAGGGTCCAGGAGACCATCTCTCAGTTTTTGGATGAGATCAGTAGTCTCGGAATCGGCTGACTGGGCCATTTGTGCCCAATTCAAGGGTCTAACAATGTTATTGACTTGCAACGGTGGCGGGTTTCTGCTTAGATAATCCGCGTGACCCATCATCACGCCCTTTCGATATTCAATCTCAAAATTAAAATCCTGCAGATAAATCCACCAACGTGCAACCCGTGGCAGCAGATCTTTTTTACGTTCAGTGGCCCTCAAAGCATTGCAATCGGTCACGACTTTAAAAGTTATCCCGATCAAATAATGACGGAAGTGTTGCAGTGCCTTGACGACCGCTAACGTTTCCAATTCATACGAATGGTATTTTGGCTCTGCCCCTTGAGTGACTCTACT
Organism: Brenthis daphne; assembly: GCA_947093115.1. Lineage (NCBI taxonomy): Eukaryota > Metazoa > Arthropoda > Insecta > Lepidoptera > Nymphalidae > Brenthis > Brenthis daphne. Next base: position 16,982,572 of record OX352472.1, on the reverse strand, counting down.
AAAATAGGCTACCACCCTTTTACCACCGTCGACATGTACTTGCATAAGTATGGCACCGTATCCTGCACTGCTGGCGTCAGTGTGCAGTTCTGTCGGAAGGCTTGGGTCAAAAATTGCAAGTATGGGCTCGCTAGTTAACCGGTTTATAAGATCTTGTCGGACTTGATCTTGATCAGGTCCCCATTCGAATTTTACGTCCTTCTTTGTGAGACGCGAGATACATGCAGTTTTTGTCGCATAACCTTCGATATAACGTCGGAAGTAACCCGCAAGACCTAAGAACTGACGTACCTGTCTGACATTATTAGGGATAGGTGCGTTAACTAGTGCCTCGATTTTGTGCGGACTCGGCCTTACCTGACCGTGGCTAATAACGCGACCAAGGTACTCTACTTTCGTAGTAAGAAAGAAACACTTGCGCACGTTAATTGAGAACCCGGCTTCCGTCAAAGTCTTCAAAACATCACGTAACAAGGCGATGCCATCATCAATTGTTAAACTTAGGATCAGCACATCATCAATATACACTAGAACACTCCCTGCTTCTATAAATTTACGCAAGGTATTATTGATGATACGCTGATACACAGTGGGAGAATTACATAGGCCATATGGCATTTTTAAATACTCATAGTGAGCTTCCGTGGTTACAAAGCCTGTTTTATGGGTTGAGTCTTCATCAATAGGAATCTGGTGGAAGCCTGACGCCATGTCTAAAGACGTGAAGAATTTCGAGCTCCCAAGTCGATCAATGTGGTCATCGATCAAAGGTAGAGGGTATCTATCCTTGACAGTAATGCGATTTAATGCGCGAAAGTCTACGCACATTCTGTCTGAACCATCCTTTTTCTTGACCAAAATGACCGGGCTTGCGTACTCGGAATTCGACTCCCTAATAATATTTTTGTCTAACAGATCCTGGCATATCTCGCGAACCTTAAGCTTTTCTTGGTATGACAAACGATATGGATGGTATGCCACAGGTACGTCACTAGTCAGTTTAATGTGCCATGTGTGTTCATTTTGCCAGTTTTAACAGTAGTGGTGGCAGTACCCGATATTAAAAACGGAGAGAATTTATCTATCGCGGTCAACAACTTAACGAGTTCTGCACCTTCGAGAGGCGTATTTATTTTTTCAAATCCGTTAAAATGCACAGCATTTACTTTTGGTACACTATCTGGCGTATGAGTTAGGTACTGTCCGTGTTTTGTGCGAATAAACGTGACGCCATCGCGATTTAATACATCAGTCCCAATAATAAGAGGCGTATTCATACATGACGCGGGTACTATAACAAAATCTACTTCGAGCGCGATATTGCTAAACTCGACAGTTAGTGTGATGTATTCTCGAGTTACTATCTCTTTATCACTTATTCCTTTTAAGGAGCATTTTATATTTTTACGCGGACCCGAAAAGTAATTCACTACCGCAGATGATATCAACGATACATTGAGTGCACCACTATCTATAAGGATATCAACCGGTATACCCTGTATCACAGCTGTACTTATATCGTTGCTATTTTTTGCGGTAGAAAGTTCGTTACAAAGATTAACTTTACGTTGATTATTACCTTGAGACTCAGTTCGAGCCTTTGCAAAACAGTCAGTCTCTTTATATCCTACCTTTTTACAAAAAGTACAGACGGGCTTAGCATTACTGTTAGTATCAGCTTTAGCATTAATATTACGCTTCTTGGGGCATTTATCTTTATAATGCCCTGTTTGACCGCAATAAAAACATTTGTTTTCAGTTCTAGGTCCGTTAAAATTACGTCTTTTAGTCGTATTACTCGATGACGGAGTTTTATCGAGGTTACGATTATCAACTTTACGAATAGGCTTTACATAAGTAGCTAAAAAGGAAACTAGGTTTTCTGTCGTTAGGTCAGCATTAATTGCTGCTGCGCGTACTTGGATATCACTAATACCGTGAACAACTATTTGAACCATTAGTTCTTCGCTTAACCCTTTTACTAAACGTAACCTCAATAAAGAACGACGAGCATACTCTGCGTACGACGAAAACTTGTCGGACGTAGTATTTATAACCTCATGAAGTATTTGTGCGTAATTAATTTTTTGCGGGCACAAAGACTTAAATTCCTTAACGAAATTGGACCACGAACGATCATTTGTAGCCCATTCGTTTAACCAGGTTTTTGCGTCACCTTTCAAACAATGAGCCACACGCGAGAAACACTCGAGATCATCCCAATGGTTCGCGTACCTATCCCTGTCCACTTCATTACACCACATCTCAAAATTGTTTACAGCCGGATCAAAATTAGAAACATAATAACTGTTAGACTTATTTTTTGTCAATGCCCCTAACGCATTAACCAGCGCTTGCGTTGTGGAAATATTACTTTTATGTAACTGAGGTGTGGTGTCACGAATTGACGGCGTAATACGCGATCCACTAGCGGTGTTCTCCTCAATTGCTGTCAGTCGCGACATAATAGTGCCTAACACACTTTTCACGGAATCATCGCGAGGGTGGGACCGAGATCTACTACGGCGACGATGTGAGCGACTGCGACGTGGCCGCGAATGGGATGCGTCGCTACGTGAACGCGAGCGACTCCTGTCATAACGCGAACGCGAACGGTTCCTACTATGCCGTGACCGTGAACGAGTTTTATCGCGACGCGACCGAGTTCTATAGTAAGGCGATCGTGAACAATGCACACGGTCTTGTAACGGCGAACTCTCACTGCGACGGCTATCACGCCTAACGCCAGAGCGGGGTGGCGTCCTGTCTAGCCTTTTACGCGGCATTCTTAATTGAAATTAACGGCTGTTTGTGTAGGTACAAAAGCTAATAATAATTGTGAGCAAATAAGTTGGATCCCACTTCTGATTTTGGCGATCAGAAGGGAAAAAGAAATAAAAAAAAAATACTTCAAACAATCTAAAGGTACTTTATTTCAGAATAGACTTAATTTTAATAACATTTTAATAAATGATCAAAATTCGAGCAATCACTTACAACCGTTAATATTCAAAATAAGAAGCACATAAACAAAACCACTATAGAACCAAATATGGAACGAACTTACTGCAAGGTAGCGTGGGCACCGACACTATTACTGTCTGACGACTGAGCAGCAAATGACCCGTACTATAGCGAGTGCTCGTTTTTATACTAATTGGTGGGTACCACCACTACCAACAATAAGTTTGTCTCACACTATATTATTAATAAAATTATGTAAATCCTACCTAATATTGCTTCCGATGGATGCATAACGATGAGGTCCATAGCTTCACGAACTTTCTGCCGTAGTGCGTCTTCACTGGCTAATAATACAAGTAGCTGCGCCGGCGTCAGTTCTAAGAGCATACCCGTGATTTTGCCCGCGAATGTTGGATGTAGGGAATGAACCTGCGTATTATAAGTAATTATTTAAAGCAACCAATTATATAACTTAGTGTCATCATATTTCAGTATGGACACAATATACTTGCTTTTAGATTTGAATGGATCTTCGCTAAATTTGGTCATTCGTTGTTATAGAAGTCCCGATATTTAGAACACCAAACCAAACAAACCACACCAAAAATAAATTAATGTGTCTCAATCCTTGAACTATTTTAGATAATTAAAAAAAATCCCAGAGGCTCTATGGCTTTAACAAGCTCTAAGGCTTTAACAAATAAAATGAAGTGCCTTCTGATGAAGGATATTTTTTAATTTATTTTATCCTTTGAATAACTAAATACATGTTTAATTTTTTTTTTGGGTTTACTACAAATGATAATAATATAAACTAAAATTTATCTTACTTTAGGATAAAGCCTTTCGCCAAGTTGAGCTTGGTGTAAAGTGAGATGCTCATTGTGTCCTCCAGGTCTGTCTCCACTATACCCCGCACCTTCTGTACCAGGGGCAGCCTGAAAGAAACATTTAATTTATAAAAAATGTGTAGTACCTTAAGTAATTAATCATAATCAGGTCATTGTATTGAACATACTTCAAGAGTCGGTATTAGATATAGTTATATTTTAAATAATGTCCCATGTTGGCACAGATTACACAATACTATATTAGTACTGATGCTCTATTCCATACAATGAAATTAAGCAGCTTTAATACGGGCTCTTTACTTATGTATCTGCGTTGATAGGCAAACTATCAAAGTATTTTATATATGTAGGTGGTCTCATTCTTATACACGTACTTGTGTGCGTTAACTACTTGCCTGCCGCATGGCGTGCATGTTCATTCATGTTGACGTACATCGTAATGTTACAATAATTATTAAATTTTAATCCTTCTTGAGATCAAGAAGGATTAAAATTTAAAATTTGAAGTAAATAAATCTTTAGTAGTGTATTTTCAGCTACATACCTGTGGAGAGTAGGGTCGTGCATCGACACTAAGGACCCTGCGAGGTTCGCGCACCGCAGGCGGGCGCGGCGCCGGCCGGCCCGGCGCCCGCCGTGCGTTGTCTTTCGCACGTGCCCTTCCAGCGCCACTTCTATTAACAAAAAAATAATGTATAAATTTTAAATAAAAACTGTATTATGTAAATTGATTTCAATATTGATGTACAAAAACTCAAAATAGTCAACGTTTAAAAAGTATGCTCAAAAAAGAGCGCACAATTCGAAATTGTTGACAGGAAGTCCGAAATGTCAGTGTTCTTCACAAAAATGTAAGACAATTACATTTAGAACCTTCAAAAAGAATGGAACGTCGTATTTTCGATAAGTAAAAATGTTAATTGATATATTTTTGTAATATATAAGACTTAAATATAACGAGGATTATTTGATTTTTATTTAATTTGTGTTACTTCAGATACCGCTCAAGATATTATACGACAAATTTTAATGACCGCCTTATTGCTATAAAAACAGTTTATTACAATTTCCATATACGTTTTTTACGGTTTTATTGATAATAAAACCGCAATTTTCCCCAGAAAATAAAATAAATATAAAAAAGATTCTATTTCATATAGCTTTTAGTCCACCAGACTTCTGAAGGCCATTTCTTTTCGGAATATAAATTTAAAAGCACGGTTGTTTTATTTGAAAATAATTTTATGTGGTGTGCGTAAGTTAGAATTTTTGTTTGGATAATCATAGCTGCTATAGTTTAACTGAACGTCAAAATTTCGACGTCACTTTTCAATGATATATTTTTAAGGAACTGTGCATCTATCGATCCAGGCAATCAGAGTAAAGGCATGCCTCTCCAAAGGAACAAACCACTCAATTGGCTGCCTCAAAAAACCAGATAACTCATACACCAAAACCGACGCGGAAACCAGTGAACTGCTCTTAACAACCCACTTTCCTGGCTGCCAAATAGCGAATACGCAATTATGGGAGCCATATGAAGAAAGAGTTACCAGCAGTCTAGACTGGAACGCAGCTAAAAACATTGTGAACAAAGAGAAAATAATATGGGCTATAAACACCTTCCTCCCTTTCAAAGCTGCAGGCCTCGATGGAATCTTCCCAGGGCTGCTAAAATGGGGTTTGAACATCGTAGCAGATTACCTGGTGACGCTGTTCCAAGCCTGTATAGCACATCGCTATATACCGCTGAAGTGGAGAGAAGTAAAAATAATTTTCATACCAAAACCGGGCAGGGAGGATTACACCCTGGCTAAATCCTTTAGACCTATTAGTCTCACCTCGTTCTTTCTAAAGACACTGGAGAGACTAGGGGATAGAGAGATTAGAAGACAGTTATCCACTTCCAACCCATTACATCCAAACCAACATGCATATAGCACAGGAAAATCAACTGAATCAGCACTCCATAGTGTAGTCTCTCGCATAGGTGGCTCGTTAAATCTAAAGCAACCAACCCTAGGTGCCTTTATAGACATAGAGGGAGCTTTCGATAAAACGAACTTCTCTAGCATCAGTAGAGCTCTGCACGCGAATGGGGTAGACCCAACACTCATAGAATGGATAAATAACATGTTAAAACAACGGGCTATACAGTTTACTGTTAACACCACGACGCGTGGCATAGTAAGTAAAGGCTGCCCACAGGGCGGAGTTCTGTCTCCACTGCTGTGGAACCTTGTTGTTAACGAACTCATAACAGAGCTAAACAACAACAGCCTTTATACGGTGGGGTATGCTGACGATATAGCCATTCTAATATCAGGGAATTTTGAAAGCACCTTATGCGATCTAATGAGGAAAGCCTTCAAAATAACAGAGAACTGGTGTCGTAAACACGAACTCTCTGTTAATCTCTTAAAAACAGAATTAATCATGTTTACCGACCGAAGAGTACCCGGACCTTACAGACTCCCGAAACTCTTCAACACAGAACTAAATCTTAAGGATGCAGTCAAATACTTGGGTGTAATTCTAGACAGCAAACTGCTCTGGAATAAGCACCTTGACTACAAACTAAACAAATCTACTATTGCCTTTTATCAATGTAAAAAGATGCTAGGCAACAAATGGGGCCTTTCGCCGAAAATAACGATGTGGTTATACACTGCCGTAATAAGACCAATGCTAACCTATGGGGCTCTGGTTTGGTGGACTAGAACGGAACTCCGGACTACAATCACCAAACTAGCAATTTTTCAAAGGCCCCCACAGCAGCAATAGAGGTTGCGCTCCAGACAACACCCCTGGACCTATTCATACAGCAAGAAGCGACTATGGCTGCTATAAGACTGATGCATTTAGGTCTATGGGGTAAAAACCACCATAGTCCACACACATCCATACTGGATAGAGCAATAGGACACGAACCACTTATTGCTGCCCCGTGTGACAGAACACACAATAAATATATATTTAACAAAAGATATAAAATAACTATGAGAGAAGAGGAACAAGACCACTCACCTGCCAATGAGCTACGGATTTATACTGATGGCTCAAAGACACGTGAAGGCTCAGGAGCCGGTGTATTTTCCCTTGATCTCAACATTAAAATACAAATACCATTAGGCATACACAGCTCGATTTTCCAATGCGAATGTGTAGCCATAACGGAAGCCGCAAGAACCGTGCACAGTCGTGGAGTTAACAACTACAATATAAAAATACTCTTCGACAGTGCAGCAGTTCTGCAGGCGCTAAATAACAAACAAACCAACAACAAACTAATAAGTGAATGTCACAATGCCCTGGACTTGATATCAACAACAAATCAGGTCACCCTTCAATGGATCAGGGCCCACAGTGGTTCACTTGGCAACGATGCAGCTGACAAACTCGCAAAGGGGGCATCAAAACTAGAAGTGACTGGCCCACACCCGCTTCTCCCCATACCCTTTGCACAGATTCGCACCTGGATCCGCCAAAGATCCACGACATTACAAAACAACAGATGGTCACAAACTGCAGACTGCAGACAATCTAGATCAGCTCTGCCTGCAGTAAACCCACGACTTACAAAACGCTTACTAAACCTCAATAGAACAAATCTCAAAATAATGATAGGGACGATAACGGGCCACTGTCCCTTGAACAAACACCTATATAACATCGGCGCAACGGACACCCCTCTGTGCAGAGGGTGCCTCGGCGCTGAAGAATCAGTTGCCCACGTAATCCTGGAATGCGTAGCGGTAAGTTCTCAACGTGAAGAAATCCTCGGACCAGTGAGGTCGCTCCGCGAAGCCTGTGAAGTTCCCAGGAAACTTCTGCGCTTCTGGGCGGAGCTCGGCTGGCTAATATAGCCAGGATTCGCACGCACAACGGACCAGAAGAGAGTCTAAGTGCGGAAAACGAGTCCACCTTACATTACATTACATTGCATCTATCGATCTAGGTTTTATATATCAATGTATAACAAGCAATAAAAATATATATATTAATATAAATATTTTTTTGGTATATTATTTAGAATAGTGTAATATTTATATTTATGAAAATATAAAATGTATTACGTACCGCGCACCGCTGTTACTACTGGCACCACCTGCAGTTGTACCCGAAGAGCCTGAGGTACCATTGGTGGCGCTATTGTTACTACCACTGCCTGTTGTAGACTCTAAAGGCGGAAGTTTTTCATTTGCCAACAAAGCCTGAAATAACAAAAGTAATGAAAATATATATTATACACAAAGAAATATTAATTTATTTAACATTTATGAATCCAATGCCAGAGCAAACATTTTTTTCTATAATAATTTAATTAAATATAGGTTCCACTTACTTCAGCGACACTGGTGTAAAATGAACGAGCGACTCCACTGCCCTCACCGGGCTCGTCTCGGAACGTCACTTTGACTCGGTTGACAGCGAGTGGCGGTTGTACGGAATTGTGAGCGCGACGACTTTGTCCCGAAAATGCAGTATTTAACTCGGCGAATGTCTGTTGTAGTAGTTTCGCACGGTCGCGCTCCATCTTGTGTAAAGTTAAATCTTTCTGTTGGGAATTTCTTAATTTCTCCATGTCTCGTCTAAATTTGACTTCTTTTACAGGAAAACCACCTAACTCCGCGACCACTGACCCAGGCTCCAGGCCCACATCCTCAGTAAACACTCGTCCAAAGAGATCCAGCGACAATCGCCACCGACCCAAGAGTAAATCATGTGATACCGATGCGCCTAACGATGGGCAAGTCCGGCTGTACATAAAAAAATGTAAATTATATTTTGAGATCTTGCATGAGCGATTGTTTATACATATATAATAATTTAACTAATTTTAAATATTTATAAATACTTACGGTTGAGGCGGGGCATTAAGTACTTGTGGAGGTATTAACGGCGCAGGTGGCAAACCTGTAGTTTCCACGGTAACATGTGCAGATATTTCTTGCGATTCCAGAGGATCTGCTGCACTTAGCAATTCACCCTGTAAAAATTATCAATATTTAAAATTTTCAATTTATATAAAATGTATATAAAGTAAAACTAAACTATTGTTAATATTTAAATTGTCAACCAATCGAAGATATTTTTGGGTATAATTTTGTTAAGAAAAAGTCCCCCAAAAAAGTGGAGTGACTTACAGCACGTACAATAACGGTCTTGCCAGGACTGCGCGAAGAAGACGCGCGCGGCTCTTGAGTTACCGCACTAGAACTGCTTGGACCTAGAAATAGAAAGTATATTTCATATATTTTAATTATGGCATATCAAAGTAAACCATCAAATGTCAAGCCAAACGCAATGGTCGTCACAACTTCGACGTCCACGTCTGCCATGTTTGCCTGCACAGCTTGCCTGTCCGGAACACACTAACGCACTCGCACAAGCGTGTAAATGGCGCACATGGTGGCTTGTAGACTTCTTTGCTTAGAGTTGTTTGCGTAGCTTCGGCAAGCGTGTAAAGATAGCATAAAACGTGGTGTGCATAGACCCCTTATAAATAGAACCGATAGAATAGTAAACGAACTGCCCTGTTGTTCTAATGGTTAGCACGTCTGCAGATCCGGTTCTGGTTCAGTTCTGGGTTCAAGTCCCGAGTCGGTCCAACTTTAGTTATTGAGTATTTCTGTCAAGTGTTTCTTAGTAACAGTCCGGACAAGAAAAGTTGGTGGTATTTACACCCCGCGCGTCGGAAAACAGCAAAAAAATGGTGTCATTCCTGCGCCTAATCTCTAACCGGACGTGTCGAATTGATGTCGTCCCACCGGAGTTTGAGAGTGCTTACTTGTGCATTATTATATCTCCTGCGCAGATGGCTATCCTCAGTAAGATTGGCCGTTATGGCCGAAATGGATCAGACAGACATTATTATTATAGAATGATGAACAACAATAACATTAAATTAAAATACATCATATTAAGAAATTAGTATCATGTTTACCTGGTGTAGGAGTAACATTTTGCTGATGGGGTGACTCGATAATAGAACAGGCTGTATCAACCAGAGTATGAAATTCAGATGTGGTGGCACTTGACTCATGATGGCTGTTATTACTATGAGCAGCATGTGGATGCCTGTACATCAAACCATAGTTTATTAGGTATTTTCTATTAACAATAATTTCTAGTATAAAAACTGTTCTAAACAGTCAAAACAAATTTAAAAAATCCAGAAACTGAGAAACCAATGAATAAAATAGGCATGGTAATATAATTGAAGTATGTATATGCTAGGACATTATTATATTTAATAGCAGAACCCGCGGCTTGACTTTATGTTATACAACGACTCACCCTCGCTTCACTTAGGTTCGTCGCTATGTAATATTGTTCATACAAATATACTAAAATCGAGATTAAAAAATGGAGGGTGGGGGTAGGAGGGTGAATAATATTTTACGGCTATTCTCATACCTACCAAATATACAAAAAAATATATCATTAAAGCCGTTTCGGAGTAGTGCGACCACAAATACCGTGACATGAGATATTTATATATTAGATTATAAATAGAGCGAGAGTAGGTATTAAGTCAAGCGTTAACAAAACAATGTCAACTAAAATTAGTATATTATGTAAAATAAGTATACAAAAGGCAAATAGATTGAGAAACTATATAATCCTTTCATGAAAAAATGAGGAAACATTACGGCATATGAAAATAATACTACAAATCTACTGTAATTACTCAAAAATAAAAGGATTTATAAATAATATTTTTTTTAAAATTAACAAATATTACAAAACAAACAAATATATTTCTACAAAAGAAAAAATAGCATTGTGTCATCCAATTCTATATATAGTTTCAACAGATGCATAAGAAAAACAGCAGACAAAACCTAATATCTAGTGAATGAGTTTTAGCTTACCTATGGTGCTTCTTCCTTGTAATCTGTCTGGGTTCATTTGAATCAGAATCAGATAAATATTCACCATCTGTATCAATATCCATCTTGGTTACTGTGTCCTTGGCACAGGATAGATCCTTTAATATTAAAATATAAAATTATAAATTGTATTTTTACCTATAACATATTATTTAAAACAAGTTTTTTTTATAATATTATTTTTATAAGTGTTAGAAAAACCTCTTATCCTGCATTTTGTGAACTTATTTTGAAATGTAAAAACCTTTGTTTAAACTTTAAAATCTAACACCTGGAAGAGCATTTCAATGTAACATAAAAATATAAATTTATGTGTCTTTTATATTAAATAAGATTAACAACCTAGTTATATGTTTTTTCTGGAAATTCTTTTCAGGACCAAGTCATCTTTTGTCAATACAATGTCCAACTTTTAATAACTTTTAATTTGATGATAATATAGATATAATTTACCTGTGGTTCGTCTCTCGCCATTGTGTGATTGTGTGTAGGAGGTGCAGACGCAGGTCGTGCCGGTGGGGACCATCCGCGCTCGGTGCCACGACTCGATAGACCTAAGCGACGGGGCACCACTGCAAAGTAAAAACATTAATAACATATACATATTGTCTTCTCAAAATATTTATTAAATTACAAAAATAAAATAAATATAATAATAAAATATCCACCCCATTCAATTTAATAGAACTTTGTACTAAAAATATAAACACATGTATATTTACCAGCTTTAATTATTCATGTCATATAGGAATGTGATAAAATAAAAAAATCATGGCATCGAAATATCTTTTCAAATGATAGGAGATGGCTATTTGGGAATTGCTCCTATTAAAAAGATATAAAATTAGTGAATATTTATGGGTTTAATCTCCGGAACATAAGCTTAGAAAAATATTAATTCTATTTCCGTAAATTGTTTCATTACAAAAGCTATATAATGTAACAGCTATTTAGGGAGTAGGGATGATATATATCTTAATACCTTCTAGTGGATTGTTGACTCCGGGCGGGCCATCTCCAGAAGCGGGTACCGTCACTGGTTGCCTTGGCATACCAAACAATTCCTCTCTACGCGCGTTTGGTTGCAACAGTTGAGGTTGATCGGCCAATGGCAAAGCATCTTGCATTGTCACTATAATAGAAAAAAAGTTAGTTATTCATTACTATATCAATATGACGATGAAAATGCTTATTATTATACTTATAATAGTAAAATATTTTTGTTTGAGTTATAATATGTAAAGTTAGCTCACTATTAAATGGGTCTGGTGGTGGACATCCCAAACATAAAGTAGAATCAGAGCGTTGGAAGAACGCATGTGTTCTTCCTCGAGCGCCATCTCCCTCGCCGTCCGATTCCGCGGCAGTGCCTCCACCCACTACCATCTCCTCTTCACCTTCTTCATTTTCATTCTCATCCTAGTGATGAAAATAATAACACGTACAATTAAAATTAATGCTCATTTTTAGGTATAAAATATGATGATACCCAGCAAAATAGCCTTTAGTAAAATCGTACTACTTTCATAAATGCAAATGTTTGTTAGTGTGTATTTATATTTATTAGTTCTTCACCCTGAAACGGCTGAACAGATTTGAAAAAAAATTGTACATAGTGATAGACTATGACATACAATAAGACATAGACTACTGTTAGGCAACTAGGGACACACAGGAGCGAACGTAAGTCGCTAGTGGAATGAAATTAAACTTTATTCAAATAGACTTATTACAAGCACTTTTGAAAAGTCAATTTAAAGAGGGTCAGTGTAGTCAGTCGGGTATTACTACAACAAATACAGTATCCATACCGGAGTCCACAAATGTTGGTGGTGTGTCGGCTGAGGCTGCGCTGCGCGCATATAGTACACGAGCGCGTCCAGCACATAGGCAACGTGTTTGAGAGCCGCCACATCAAGTACTGGCAGTTGTTCCGCGTGCTCCGCGCTGTGCGCCCGCAATAACGACAGACAGTACGCTAAGAACTCTCTGCGGGCACTGCCGGCCTCTACGCCTGGTAGTAAAAACAAATATTTTTAATTAATTTATTTATTTAAACATACATAACATTTTTTAACACACTAATCAAATCACAAACAGTGCCTGTCTGCGCGTCTCCCTCTCACAACACTTCAACTTCACTTCAACAAAAATCATGTATGATTTTCCCGTGCACTGCGGATTCTACGCGGTAGTTAATAATACATGCAATTATGCAACTATTAAAATAAAATAAGAATATCACATAAATAAATAAGTAAATAAAATTCTCAATATTAGTTTAAATTATAACACTTGAATTTATATTTATAGCAGCAACAAAGCAAAAGATCATATCGTTAATATGTAGAATATTACCTATACATATAATAACAATGAATCTAAAAAGTTTAGCTCGTGTCATCTAAAACGAACGCTGGCTGTCAAGCTGCGCGCGCAGAAGCGATTTATCGGTCAAATTGGTGGCAAGAAGCGGGTCGCGGAGCGGCTCGGGGCGGCGGGGCACGCGCCGCATGCTTGCCGGCGCGCTATTGGTTCGTCAGTTCGAAATACCATCGCACACACAAAAGTTTTTAATTACGAAATGGTTTTATATATAGAAAAGAGAACAATTGTTTTTGACGTATATTATTTTACAAAGAGTGAGTCTAATAATAATGCAGTTAATAATAAAAAAAAATGTATTAAATGTATTAATTTAATTTTTTGTAAGTAGATTAAACATTCTGCACTGAATCAAACATATTTTAATAATGAATAGAATTCTATTTAATGATATTCTATCTAATATATTTTTCAATGTCCCTACCAATAACTAATATATGAAGCCGCGAGCGAAATGCTTTGAAAAATAAAATAATAGGCTTAGTACTTTTGTGCGCGAGTATACCCATGCGCAAACATACCCTCTCCACTTTCTTCCAGCGTTCTTTTTAGATGACGCGAGTTATAACTGTGTTACAAAATCCCTCAAAAAGCTTTAAATTTTTTATTTCACAAACCTTGGTCTCGATCTCTAGCACGCGGTCCTTCTGAAAAGCCTATAATTCGCGTTGCAGGTGATGTATAAGACGTAGTGCGTCTCGCGGCTGGCGCAGCGGAGCGGCTTTCACCACTTGAAGTACCCGCATTATTGGATGTGAGGGACGCGCCAAATCTATTGAAGCAGTAAGTTAATATACACATAATTTATTACATAACAAAATGTTATTTATAAAGATTAAGAAGATTAAAATAATTATTAATATAGTTATAAAAACTAAGAAACGCGTTTTATATGAAATTTGAATAAAGTTATTTAATGACACTAAACTCGTAAGTTTTACAGTTTACTAATAGCCACAGAAGAGTCCTATTATCCTGGCTCTATCATCAGATTAGCTCAATAGTATCAAATCATTATATGGTCCGAGTTTTAAATTAGTATAAAAATTAGACGCAAATAGTTATTAGTAATTTGTTACAAAAAAAGGAAAATAGAAAGGATATTCTTATGATTAAAATACCTCAACTGTGCTTCAGTGGCGTCCATAACAGTGACCAACCAGTCCCAGGTTTGTTTAAGTTGTCTCTCAAGATAGCATTGCAAGCGCAGCGCCTCGCGATAAGCTAGCGGTAACATACGTTGTAATGGAGGCGTTAGACGCTCGTACTCCCATAATAAGTCAGCTATTTGCCGTATTACGATACCTAAATATAAGAGAGATATAATTACAAATCAGATATTAGGGACAAAGTAATCATGTTTTATATTCTTGTAATTAAAAAAAATCATTTATATGCTATACAGATCTCATCAAAAACAATGATTTATTACTTTCAAATAGGTCTCAACGTTATGCATGAAATGGAATAAACAAAACATATGAAGTGACAAATGGCGAATTGTACATTTATTTATTTATCACCCTCTTTTGGTATCTAAAATCTGAGAGGTAATCTATATTACACCTCAAACAAATAAATAAAACAAAAAAGCCTTGTATTTCTACACATTTACTTTTGTTATTATAAATATATGAATAGTATTTAAATAAATATATATTTTTCTTGTAAATAAAATTCGAAAACGATTTTATATAACACATTTTTTTCCATAAATATGAACACAATTTGGCACTCACCAAAAGCTCTAGCTAAGAATGAGGCAGTCGTAGATGTGGAGTGCGGGTCCTGCGCGCCGGCGGCCGCGGCGGCCGTGGAGCGCCGCAGGGAGGACGGGTCTATGAACACCAGCGACGAGCTGCCCGTGAGCCGCACGCCGCCTGTACCACCGCTTGTGCCGCGAGAGGTCTCGCGAGAACTGCGAAGGCTAATGTTTTAGTAAGGAATATTTTAATATCATATGTAAATCATATTGTACATAAATTTCTTATACAAACTTAAAATGAAATATGTTTTTGCTTTATATAAAATAAATATTATCTGTATAAAAAAAGGTTTCTTTGAAATTAAATTGAAATCTCCATTTACTGAGGTATATGAGAATATTATGGTAACTCTATATATCGTATGGTCCAACAACAGTTTATGATGGTTATTTCTTGCAAAATGATAACATTTTTAACAAAATATTGTGAAATAGTTTGACCACAAGAATAGCTAGCTTACCGAATGGCCCATTGCATTGAATGTGGAGCCAGATTAGGTCTCGAAGGTGGGGCAGAGCGCCTCTCAAGGGGCTCTCCGTCATGTAGAGGAAGCTCAGCCTCGGCGTCCTGTTCATCAGTCTCGCCAGCTTCGGAATCTTCGTCTTCAGGTTGAGTAGAATCACCACTCTCGTCTTCTGGATACAGCAGCATTGATGCTATGCCTGTCACGGTGCACCGGATAATTTCATTTAATAATAGGTCAGGCCGAAGCCCGTAAAATGAATCGCTGAGCAATGTATAATAAATCAAATACATGACGACATCAGACATGTTAGGGAAAGTAGGCCATAAATAAATTATAAGTTAACAATGTCACTTTATCATGTTTAGAATGAAATTCCACAGTAATACATAGGTAATGAAAATTACTTAATTTTCGCAGCATAATTAGCAGTGTGTTTTTAAAGTTAATATTTAAAAGTATAAATTAATTTTATCTGAAAACATACACACAAATTAGTGCTTTATTATTAATGATGATTGCATTTCTTATTTTTTTGATTATTATTATATGGATGAGCTGATACTTTAAAACAACTGTAACAAGACTGTATTACCTTTAGGTAAATTTTATTTTTTGAAGTAAATAGTAAACATATGGCAAAAGTAACATCATATAATTCTTCTGTAATAATATATATACTTCTAAATAGCTTTTAATATTATGTATTTAAATATTTGTTAAAATTAATTATTCCACCTGTCGGTCTCTATTATGCTAATAAGAACATTTTTACAAAATTTGTAGCACCTCCTTTGTTCACGCTAGTTATTTCTGTGAGATTCCATTGTTACAATTTATCAAAAGAAAATAGTTGTAAATAATTTTTGTCACAAAAGAAATCTTCTGGGAATCATGAATTACGGATAAACTTAGAAGCTTTTTAGTGTACATGAAACACAATAATTTTAATAAAAAACCTAGGAAGTATTATGTAATAAGCAATCCAGCAAACTGGATATAGTGTCATAGTTCCAGTCTTACCAGCATCAGATCCCTGTGTAGCACCCGTTTGCACGCTGCGCTGTGCAGACTCGGCATTGTCTTGATCGTCAGAATCACTCTCAGTCTCCACCTCGGCAAGTAAGTCCAGTTCACTCTCACTCTCGCCACCTTCAGCGCGCTCGGTACCATTTTCTACAACCACGTGTTGTTCTTGTCCTCTGTAGAAAAGAATTTAAAAACTAGTTTAAAAATCTGCAAATATGAATATCATAGAGACAAAATTGTGCTAAATATTAGTTAAATGATTTTCGAACAAAAAAAGAGCAATGTTAATAAAGAGAACCTTTAACATAAGTTGACCTAATTCCAATTTAGCGCAATGAATTATCTATGTATCTTACTCTCGCATATTGCCGTTCTGAATGCTGATTTGGTTTGAAACATGCCCGATAAATTCCCAGTCCGCGATGCTATCCACAAGGTTGCTAACACCGGCGACATGCAAAAGAGTAAAATAAACTAAACAAGAAAGCGTCGCGTGGCTTTACTTGGTAAATATCCAAATAAATAAATAAAAAATAGTACAAAAATTCCAGTATTAAGTCACTCACCGATCGCCCATCGGGTCGTCATGATGTTGTGATTCAGCGGGCGGCACAGGTGCCGGTATATTTGGCTCATCTGTTTCTGACGCGTCGTCATCTCCTCCGAGAGCTTCTCCCGCTACGTCGTCGGGGTACTCAGTAGCAACCGGAGTAGAAGAACGGTCGGGCACTAATGTGGAACTGCCCATTGAAGTTCCGTTAACTGCGGCGCCGCGCCCTCCAGCCACATTAGATTCCCTGATGATAAATAAGTTTAAGGGTTTGTGTTTTTAAAAAGTCGATAGTACAATATTTTCTTAAATTTAGAAAATAGGTTTATTTAAAATGTCAAGTTTTCATGATATCTGACATTTAAAATGAAACTATCGTGTCGTCTATAAACATGAGTCACTGGAGAGACAGACTCTCCCGTGACCATGTTTGCTGTAAATCGAAACGCCGGGAACCAAAAATTATAATAAATCCGCAAAAAAATCTCCAATATTTTTTTTAAATGTTGATTTATTAATACTCATCTTCTGTCATAGTTAAATAAAAAAAAAACAAAAGAAACAAACGACAGTTGAACATGGCTGACCTGCGTGCATGAGATAACCTGGAGTGTCCAGTAGATAGTGGCTCCACACCAAACAAATCTTCACTGCCATTCACCAAGTCGACATAAGTGGTTGCAAGTGGGAAGGGCGCGGTCGGGCGCACTACTCCCAGCCGTACTGGGGCCAGCAACGCGTCGGCAGCCTCCACCAGCTCCTCCACTGCAAGCACGACTAGTGCTGCAAATACGCGACGGCAGCGCACCAACGACGACGTGATGGACAAGGGCCTAGAAAGCGGAATTCTTTTTTAGAAAACTAGAAAACTTAATAATATAGCACAAAGAAGGAGATAGGAAGTTCAAGTACATGTACCCCTTTTTCTTGGCGGCACCTGGTGCCATTTCTACACTAAATATGACGAATATCCGAGCTACCGATCGAACGAATCTACGTGTAACCTCTCGTGCCCGTTCAGCACGTCCCGCTATGGTGTTGTTCTGTTGCTCCCTGATCAAAGTATTCAACAAGGTGTCTAGCATCTGCAACAGGAAAAGTATTTTAAGACTCAATTTGACAAAATTGATTTATTTATATGATATATTGATTTATTCATAACATATAAAATTGGATTGTTACATAAATATATATATACCTCATTAGTACACTTTACGATAAGTGCATGAGTAAATTTGTCTAATAATGTTGTTCCTGATTGGTGAGGAGAAGGACTACTTGGCCGGCTGTCACCTTCGGCGCTTCCATTTGATCCGCACATTATAGCCGCTTCTACAGCTGGCCAATCACCTAGAGTCCAAAATACATGATAAATTATTATTTTAATGAAACTTTTTAAATATATGAGTATGATTAATTATAAAAATGTACAAACATACAACACAAGTTATATTTACCTAGTAGATGCAAAAGAGCCCGACGAGCGAATCGAGGGGGTTCTAAGTCATGATCAGGTATGTCAACCTCTGCATCCGAGCCAGGTTGTTTCCGTGGGCCGCGGCCTCGTCCTCCGCCGGCGCGGAACTGACGATGTTCTACGGCTTGACGTCCTACAGTTTGGACTAGGAATAAAAGAATCGATTCGCCCCTAAAATGTAAATAATACATGTTATTACTAAAATAAAGGCATATTCAAAATTAAATGGTTTTGCTTCAAAAAAGTTGAAACATTAAAAAATATGTAATAATTACCTAGAATTAAAATGTGTTGCTAGCTGTGTATCTCTGGCGAGTCGCGCAAGCAAGTCACACCGGGCGGCCCAATTACCTCCTACTAAAGCTTTGCAGCGACACTTCTCCCAACAGTCGCAATAAGCAGTAGGTGACGTACGCTTTAGTTTACAATCGTGACCCTTATGGCATACCTTAGCACATTCTGTGCAGCAACAAAGTGATCCAGTGAGTCCACATGTTTTACATTCAAAAATATCCTGCAAAAATAATATGAATTTAATTCTTTTTGCAAGTATAAAGTTGTTACAAAAGAATAAACACATACAAATGTCAGCTTCAACTGAGCAAATATTACTAATTCACCTTTCGAACAAAAAAAAATCAAATATAAATTGTTTCATCCTTTCGGGAGTTACGAAGCCACAGACACACAGACACGTCAAACTTATAACACCCCGTCATTTTTGCGTCGGGGGTTAGAAACAGAGATATTTATAATACACTCTTAGATTTACGTAAATATTTGACATTTTAAATAAAACTATAGTTAAGTTTTTTTTTTTGGGATTCATTTTATCTTTTTCGTTCCCGATATTTTGAATGCTTTACAACAATCATGGTGATGGGAGAGACAGAGACAAATGTTTAAATAAAACCTACAGTTGAAATAGTACATTTAAAAATAAAATCCTAGTAAGAGTAATAACCTGATTAATGTGATCTTGACCGGTCCACGTGAAGCTGCATGTGTCATTGCAACAGAGCACGAGTAGTGGCGAATGATCAGGGTGTGCATTAGGTGGAAAGATGGCCGCCGAGCGCTGTGTTTCATCTGCGTCAGAGCACGCGCGAATTGCATCCAGAAGGACAAGCGCTGCGCGGTAGGCGCGCTCAGCCACAGCTGCCATTAGGGGTGTCTGACCCATGCCATCCCTACAAAATGACACTTTTTAACAATAGCGGTTAAAGCAATCTAATAGGTAGATCTACACAATTTATTAATTGTAACAGGATCAATAGGGGGTCAGAGTGGATTATGGCTGTAAGTCCAAGTACCGCTATTAAGTTTTTTACATTTA
Organism: Brenthis daphne; assembly: GCA_947093115.1. NCBI lineage: Eukaryota > Metazoa > Arthropoda > Insecta > Lepidoptera > Nymphalidae > Brenthis > Brenthis daphne. Next base: position 16,962,855 of record OX352472.1, on the reverse strand, counting down.
AATGTATCAATTTACAAAAAACTGTGCATTGCCCTATAATATCTATCTATATAATAGTTTGACAGGTCACTTACTTAGCAGTAAGCAATTGCATAAGATAAGGTTGTAATGCTGAACTTTCGCACAATGCACGCAGGGCAGTTAAAGCATTACCCCGACGCTCTGCCGGATCCGCACTCACGGCACTCCCTCCATTGTTACTACCACTTGTCATTTTACTACAATAAAAAAATAAATCTAAATTAATTGGGTGTACAAAAGGAGATTAAGAATAGAAAGCAATAAGAAAAGTAATATTTGTCTTATATATTTGGTCAATACAAAAGATTTACAAATTATGTATTGCAAAAATTTAATACAACAACAAGAATATTGTTCAAACTTGCCCATTATTAGTAAGTCCCATCAAACTATCCTCATCTCCAGAAGCTTCGAATGTTTCCGGTGGCCAAGACAGGGCAGGTACTGCCTCCTCCGCACTTGCACCGCTACCACTGGTACCGCTCGGTACATTCGGCATTGATGCATTTTCTACTACATAAAAGGACGGGAAAATGAAAGGCAATTTATTAAACGAACTTAACAAAATGATATCAATTAATATCCACATTCTATAAAACTGAAATGAGCAGGGTTTTACGATTTAGCGATGCAGCTATGATATGATTGAACATCTTCATGTTTAGTTAAAGTTTTAACTCACCAATATCTGGTTCCTTGTTGGAAGTGGGTGCACACATGTGCACACAAGCATGAAGAATATTTCTATTTCCGTCGCATCGTTCTTGTAGAATTGATAAAATCTGTTGTTCTGTGAAAACATTATACATATCATTAATGAATTACATATTTGAACAACAAATATGTATGCCTTATAACACTTGAAATTTTGAAACAAGCAAAAATTTGTGGTTTTGTTATTTATTTTCGTTTTAAATAGTGCATTTACATAATGAAAATGAAATGAATTGTATACTCACTATTTGAATCTGATTCTAGCTGGTGTAGTAGTTGACGTACTCCATCGAGGTCGCAGCGTAAGACACGAGGCATCATCAGTTGAGGTTCAGGAACAAGAATTATTAGCGCCACCTAAATAAACAATAACATTAAGAAGTCTTTAGTTACTTTAGTTTTAAAAAAATTATAATGCATGCATCCAATAATATAATTTTACAATAAAAATTAATTTTATCAAAAATAGGTGTCATGACATACGAGTTTTCCCGTTCTTCATCGACGTTCAAAATAGCGAACATACAATTTATTCTTTTATCTTAACGATAAGTCAAACCCATTTTTACCTGCGATTTTAGAGCCGGGTGGTGCGGATGATGAGGATGGTGTGGCTGCAGTGGTAAAGCGTGAGCGGCTAACGCTCGTGCTGGCGGCAAGTTAAGCGGTGGTGGCTCTCGCACTGCGCCGACACAGTCCCGCGCTACAGGATACAGCGCGCCATTGCCGTCTAGCATCATCACCACTGGTTCACTTCCCTATTGAAAAAAAATATATAACACTATAACAATATTGAATTTGAATGAAAAAAAAAGGTTTAATTACAATCATCATAACATAACAACCTTTACATTCATGATGTTTTCCAAAATCATTAAAGCGGAAAGGGTAAAACTTGAAGTTTTATAATAAATTGGGACTTTATTTATAAATTGTAGAAGTGAAGGAATCTATAAAGAATGCCAATGACTTAACAATGCAAGCAAAGTTGGAGTCTCTAACTGCTACGAAAGCCAGCAACTACTCGCTCTGGAAAATCACCCGTTCTTCTAACAGACCTAACGTACCAAAAACCCCATTAAAAAGGGAAAACGGCTGGGCCAGAACAAGCCAAGACAAAGCGAACTTGTTTGCGGATCATCTAGCAAGCGTTTTCACACCAAATGTAACACTAGACAACTCATCAGAAGAACATGTTGATCTCATTCTAAAACAAGACCTTCAAATGGACTTTCCCCCTACACCTATGTCGCCCGCAGAAGTCATAAAAACTATCAAAAGGCTGGACAGTAAAAAGGCACCGGGTTACGATCTGATAACTAAAGAAGTATTGCTGGAACTACCGAGAAAGGCTATTGTCTTCATCACGATCATCTTCAACGCCATGCTACGAATAGGGTACTTCCCGAGTGCGTGGAAAGTCTCGGAAATCATCATGATTTACAAGGCTGGCAAATCAATGACCGAAAAAACATCCTATCATCCAATCAGTCTGTTACCTACTCTTACTCTATCCAAGGTACTGGAGAAGACAATACTTCGCAGAATTATGCCAAGTCTCTTGGAGCGCAAAGTGATACCAGACCACCAATTCGGCTTTAGAGAACACCATGGCACAGTGGCACAAGCCCACAGAGTATGTGACGCTATAAGAAAGTCCTTAGAACAAAGGGAATACTGCTCGTCAGCGTTCTTGGATATCCAGCAGGCATTCGATAAGGTTTGGCACAAAGGTCTACTATGTAAGATCAAGCAGAATATTTCCCACTCTTACTTTTCAATATTTAAATCTTACCTCGATGATCGCATATTTTATGTTAAAGAAGGCGACGCCACTTTTGAGTTCCAAGAAATTTACGCCGGGGTGCCACAAGGATCTGTTCTCGGCCCCATGCTCTACACGTTGTACACTGCTGACCTACCGCTAACGCCAGGGACAACCACAGCTACATTTGCAGACGACACCGCTATATTAGCAAGTGATAAAGATCCAAGACTGGCATCAGAGAACTTGCAGAAAGGCCTTAACAAAGTAAATGAGTGGCTTGAAAATAAAGGCTAGTGCTGCAAAGTCAGTACAGGTGACATTTACCCTCAAAAAAGGAGACTGCCCACCTGTAAAGTTGGGCCAACATACTCTACCGCACAGCGACCATAATAGACCGAAGATATCTTGGCTTACATATTGATCGTAGACTAACCTGGAGGCACCACATCAAATGTAAAAAGCAGGAGCTTCAAATAAAATACAACAGCCTATACTGGATGCTAGGAAGGAACTCGAGACTCTTTTTGGACAACAAACTACTGATATATAAAGTCATCCTAAAGCCCACTTGGACATATGGTTTGCAACTATGGGGCAGCGCAAGCGATTCCAACATAAATATACTCCAGCGCCAACACAACAAGATCCTAAGAACAATTGCAAAAGTACCATGGTACATGTACATGGTACAACAATGAAGTTCACGAGCACCTTGAAATGAGAACAATCAAAAAGGAAATTCGGAGTTTGGCAGCTAAATACAAAGAACGGTTAATTCGCCACCCTAACGAACTTGCTCGCCAGCTCACCATGGACCAATATGTGAGACGACTAAAACGTCATCATATTCTAGAGCTAGAGGACCGACAGTAGCTCTGGGCAGCAGATGAGTAGATGCTTCCAATGGGAAGTCGCTCCACAAGACAGCATCACAGAACAGATTTGCTCATAGTCCTAGGGCTGATTGCAAATACACTCCACGAAAAAAAATTATTTTATTTATTGTAAGTATACAGTAATGTCATAATTATAGATTAAATTCACCTCTGCTGCAGTGGTAAGTTGTATTGCCTGTCCGTTGGAGTATCCCAAGAGAGCACTGTGATCTGTAGGAAATGTGCTGTCGGTAAGAGCACGTGTAGTGCCTACAGCGTATACTGCGTACGCCAGTGCCCCACCAGGGCGACGGACCACAGCGTGAACGCCGCGATTGTCAACCTAAGCATACAATATTAAAAATTACATTGCTTAATACTTTCTTAGATTTATAACCATGAATGCTGTAAAGCATCCGAAACGTCGGGAACCAAAAATCAAAATAAATCCGCGAAATAATCCGAAAAGATAGTTTTATTTAAAATTACATTGCTATTTTAAAATCAGTAAAGCTACTTTGATTGCTATTGAATTAGTTTCTTTCTTGCTTTTTAAAACTGCTCTATATTGACCGTAATTTTCTTATTCAATATGCTATATACGAGGGAGCGTCTTTATGTTCGCGGAATGAAGGGTAAGGGGTTGAAATAAAAAAACCAAATTATTTTTCCTTTTCAATATATTCACCTGCAAGACGGACACATTTTTCAGATCTTTCAATTAATTTATTTATACCCTCAAAAAAATGTTTTGTCTTTGTCCTCAAAATACGCTGAAACTGCCTCCTTATCATTGGTGGTAAATTTTTTACCCCACAGCTCTTTTTTCATTTTTGGAAAGAGGTAATAATCACTCGGGGCCAGATCTGGGCTGTAGGGTGGGTGGTTCAAAATATCGAAGCCCACTTTAAGCAGGGCAGCCATCGCAACGCGGCTCTTGTGGACGGGCGCATTGTCGTGCAAAAGCAGCACACCTTTCGTCAATTTTCCCCGTCTTTTCTGTTTCTTCTTTTAGTCGCTCTAATATTGAAGCGTAGTATTCTCCGGTTATAGAAACACCTTTTTCTTTATAATCGATTAATAATATTCCTTTTGAGTCCCAAAAGACTGTTGCCATGAGTTTCCCAGCTGACTGTGACACCTTAAACTTCTTGGGGGGTGCTGTGCCCTTTTTATGCCACTGCATAGTCTTGTTTCGACTCAGGTTCATAATGATGAACCCAAGTTTCGTCTCCAGTAACAATTCGACTCAATACACCATCCTTTTTTACATTGCAGAGGTCCAAAAATGCACGTGAACACTCTACGCGTTGTTGTTTTAGCGGCGGCGTGAGCATTTTCGGTACCCATCTTGCGCTGACCTTAGTCATGCCAAGATGATTGTGCAGTTTTAAAAATGGTTGTATCGGATACTCCAACCATTTCTGCGAGTTGTTTCTTCTTTAGTCGAGCATCGTCGAGTACAAGTTGTTCGACTTTTTGGATAAGTTCTGGCGTGGTCACCTCGATGCTCCTGCCCGGCCTCGGGTCGTCTTCAAGGGATTCCCTTCCTTTTTTAAACAAACTGTGCCACTTGTATACCATGGTTTTTCCTGAACAAGAGTCACCGTAAACCGATGACATCTCATCCATTATGGTCGCAACTGATTTTCCTTGCTCGGTATGGAACTTTATAACGGCACGATATTCCATTTTTTCCATATTTCACTTTTCACTCCTGATTATGTTGCTTGGTTGGCAATAGCTCAAAGACTAATAGTCTAATAACAAAGAAATCTCGTATTTATACTAATTATGAGTCACTAAATACGTTACGATCCTAATAAGCCTAATCACTCCCCTCCAACCCTCTCATTCCGCGAACTTAAAAACGCACCCTCGTACATATATAGTATGGAATTTATGCAGAATGTACAATTAACAGATGCTTTTTACTTAGTATTTATTTCATATTCATTTTATAGAAGAATGATCAATCACAAAAATAAGTTAAAAACTAAGTATAATTGGTTTATTTAAAAAAAGAAAAACTTACAGCAATCGTAATGACATTCAGATCCGGGGGTAAAGAAATTTTTCGTGGTGAGCGTTGTAAACAATCTGGTCCGCGAGGTCCTGCCGATCCCCCCGCGCCCCACTTCACTGCCACCAGATCATCTTTACGAACCAGTCGACAATCTTGTAGCAACGCCGTCCAATCATCAGGTGTGGCTGGCACTATTTCTTTACCATCCTTGCCAACCGACGGAAAGCGAACGGCTGCGTATGCTCCGTCAACTTTCAAAACACGTCCTAGTGGCACACTTTTCACATCTTCTAGGAAAACAACCTCTTTTAATGGCCATTCTTCTTCATCACGCTTTGAACCATCGTTGGATGAGCCTTCTTCGCCGCGGACAGTCACACGTTTTGCTCGTTCTAAAATGATAAACAGTATCAAAATATTGTTCCACAAAATGTTTTTGTTTGAAAATTGTTTAGATTTTTTTTATTATTGTTACTATACTTTATACCGAAGGAAAAACTTACTATGAGAAGTACTTGTGTCACTGCAAGTAGAAGAAGCAGGACTAGGCGGTGGAGGCATATCTAGGCGATCGGCCATATCTTTATTGCTATCTTTGCCGCCATCCTTGCTATTATTGCTTGAAGAAGATGCTTTTACTGATGACACAGTTAGAGGGGATTGATTCTGTAATAAACATTAATTATTATTAGGGACAATTAAAGATATAATGATATATATAAGTGGGAAAGCTATGATGTAATTTTGTTTAATATTTACCTGTAAATCTCTTTTATCCTTATCAGATATAGAGCGGTCAGGCTGCGGCGGGGGCAACAGCTTAAAACGACAAGTGTCGGATAGATTCCATGCAGCATTCTGCAGTATTCCAACTTTTGGCACACCAGTTGACATGTTGAACCCTTTAAAATAGTAAAAAAATATATGTTTAATCAATTTTTATCAATTATATAAAAAAAACACACACACACACACACCTAGGTATAGTGGTAAACCAAACAAAGAAATTACAGAGCAGTCTGTACATCGGTAATGCGAGAACGTAATATACATATAGTAAAACTCGTTTTAAAAATACATGATCCATCATAACACACTTACCAATAGCTCCTGGTTGGTACATGGGCGCATTTTTCATTGTAACGCTCTGGCCGGCTTGCAAGTCTTGCGGCGCGTTCGACGAGTGACCGCGCTGTTGTTTGCGGGAGCGAGCTCGGTGCTTCTCCCAGAGGCGAGCGCGTTGTCCTAACGGCAACACTCCCCTGTAAATAGAATATATATGTAAATAGATATTTTGTTTGTTGTTTTTCTATTCAGTCCTTTTTAACATCCCACTCATGGGCACGGGCCTCCCCTTCAGTACGAGGGTGATTAGGCCATAGTCCACCACGCTAGCCAAGTGCGGGTTGGCGAACTTCACATATCTTTTGAAAACTTGCTAGGTTCTCTCAGACATGCAGGTTTCCTGACGATGTTTTCCATCACCGTTAAGACAAGTGGTAATCATGTTGGAACTAACTGTAAATATATATGTAAATAGATACATACAATTTAAAAAACAGCTAATAAAGAGATCATATTTTAATATCGAATTTACTTGTGCAACAGGATCAAAGTTTTATATAGAAATAAGTTGTAGTTGATATATTTGACTAGATTTGTGATTAAAACAGGGATTTCGATCGATTTTTACTTAATTAATCAATCTTAAAACATTTTTTTATTAATTGTCATAAGATCATCTTAATATGATCCTTTAGATCATTCTTACACAGAGGAACTTTTGAATTATATATGATACAAATGCAAAGTAGGTAGTGTTTGTGTTTAAATTAATAAAATTTTAGGTTTGAAGAAGAAATTAATGATGAAATGAAGACCTCACGCTGTCCAATTTCATTATGACCAGTCAGGTAGTATTAACGAACCAAAAACATCATAAAAACTTTGGAGACTAATTAATCACCAGGGTTTAACCTGATACAATTGTTTTTGTTTATATAAAAACCTCATTTAATGTATTTTTCGAAAACGTAAGATATCACGACATTTTGTTGACGACAATGCACTACTAGTAAGCAACGCAAATGCTTTAGAAGCCTCAAGCACCCAACAAACATACCTAAACTCAATTGTCAATATGAATTATTGCAAATATCTGGACGGACATTACATACATAACTTTGATGCTTACTGTAAAGAAGAGTTGCTTACTGATTGATAGTCTCTATATCGTCGCTAAAATTGTAACACATCTGCTTAAAGTTTAAATAGTTTAAGGATGATTGCCGATACACAGAAAAAAAATTACAGTAAGTATTATGAAAAAAATCAAATTAATAAATAACTTACCACCAATATAGAGTTCCAGATTCTAGTCTTGCCACAGTGTATAATGAGCACACATGCAATGAAACAGCTTTCTCCGAGCCAAACTCTGAAAATGTCTGCAGAGGATGTTCCAAACGTACAGCCCCCGGAGCATGAGCTGAAATAATATATAATCTTGTTATATCATTTTTAGAATAAAAAAGTGTATATAAACATAATAAGTTTAAGATAATTTTGAAATCATTTTAACTTATATTCATGATTGGTACCTATGGATTCATCTAAAAACGTTGCAATTCGTCCAGCATCAGTGAGAACCGACACACGTATGCCTGCAGCACTGATATTTACAATACGTTCTCCCGCTGTCAGACCCATCCAATTTGCACGTGGGTGAAAAGTACCACCAGATGCCTGTGAAAACCAAAGCGATTTTTAAAAATGAACTAACTACTGTATTATATACAGTATAAAATAATATGTTTACACACCATGTTCATATTTACATATCAACTTATAATTATAAACTTTGTTTTCAGGTTTTATTTTAAATAATATAACACATTTTTGTTTAAATCACTTACATCATTGCGTTGGTAAGGATGTGCATCAGACCAGCGCCATTGGTGTAGCTGTCCTTGTGTAGAAATAGCAATTAATTCACTATATGTAGCAGCAATATGTGTGAAACGTATATTGCTATCCCAATACTCCAGTTCTTCAGACACCCATAGAGGAGATGCCGCCATCGCAGAATCCTTTTTTTTGTTCTCTACTATAAATTATTTAACAATCATATATTCGTATTTCAAATGAAAAAGAAAAAAAATTAGGCCACAATCGACAAAGATATTTCCCAGCATTCATAAAATAATCAAATTCATATTATTCTACTGAAAAGTCACTTAAAAATGAGACGGGCACATACAGTTTGATTAATGAATAAATAATGAAAGTTATATAATATGTACGATGTACAGGACATCTGCGCATTTTGTTAATTTTATATTTATACAAAACATGGGTTATTTCTTATAAACTAAAATTCTATTAAGATCACTCAATTTGCGTTAAGCTTGCAATATCACCGCGTGTCATCATCACACACATCATCATGTCGTGTCACAAATCATTCATTTCATTTTTCATTCGTTATCTTATCATTTAGATTAGTTTGGAAATAAATTGAGTATTTGCAAATCTATATTAATTCAAACAATAGACGTACAGGAAGGAATATTACGAAACTGTACACCGTTTTGGTCCTCTGAGCCATATAATTATATATTACATTGTATTTTAAAATGTTTTACCTCCTTCCTTATCCCAAGACGTATCACGAAGTGCAGACTCCAGCCACCGCCGAGGGCCGAAGTATTGTCTTTCACGCCATCTGCTAAACTCCGAAGGCCGCTCTTGAGTGGAGCTGCTGCTCTCACGACTGGCGCCGGCACGCACTCCGCCACTACTTCCACCGCCTCCGCTGCGACTGACCACAAATCTATTATTATAGAGAATTTTAAGAAGAATGGTGTGTCATATCGTACTACATCCTTTTTCTTTTATAGTAATCTGTTATATTCTGTAACAGATTATATGTCAGTCATTGATCAAATCAATAAAATGTATGACATCAATAACGTGTTGATGTAGTGGTTTATGATACACCATTAAAAACATAAAATAATTTAAAAAAAAAACACCCAATCACGAAACAAAAACGGAAACTGCGTAAGCGTTTGCGTGCTAGATTGGGTCGAGGAGTTACAACTCTAGTGGTGGGAGAGATGAGGCAGAGGAGCGTAGCTTGACAGGATACCTTCTGACAGCCGCGTACCCGAAGATGTCCTCCGAAAACATGGCGTCTGCATCTATAATCACGGATTGGTCCTGTTGAGTTGCATGAAAACCTCCGTCGAGAAGAGATATGAGGTCCTCCGGAACATAGCCGTCCCCGCCTTCGCCGCCTTCCGGCTCCTCCCCCTCTTCATCATCACGGGACAAAAGGTTATTGACAGCTTGATTAACATCCAGGTTTGTACGCTGTCAAAATTTTCGAAACATTAAAAATGTAGGTAAAGTTAATATAATGTTACATCATACATGTAACAAAAATTTATATAAAAAAAATTAGCATCCCATTAAGTGTTCAGACTAAAAAGACCCGACGACTAAAAATGGAGGGTGTTTACAAGTTTCACGCCCTTTTCTGTACTTGCAATACTGTGCAGAGTTCAGTAACTCTCAAACGGATGGGCTGGTTTTGATTCTTGTAAGTTATGAGTTAAGTCAGTAATGTAAGAAATTTTTACTTAATTGCTTTAAAAAAGATTGTTTTAAATTTATATACTTGCCTGCAACTCTCTAATTATAAGACTTCTACTTTTCCCCTGAAGTACTACTTGAGCCTGAGTCACCAGATCTTCTGGCACAAATGGTGCCGGTACTGCCGATACTACCCGACCAGAACTCGATGCTCCGATAATGACACCAGTGGCTCTGCTTGTAGATCCTAAACCAACATTTCAAATAATTACACCTAGATTAACACACAGGTACCCAGGCAAAGCTAGGGTAACTTGTAAGTTGTTAATAAATTAAGAAAACCAATTATATAGTCAAGTATTTCCATCTTTTACATACTTACTAATATATTTTAAATTGGGCAATGGTATACAATATACATACTAAAATCACATCCACTTTTTTATGCAAGTTTCTAATATAACATGTATGTATTCAGCCCTTTTTAACGTCCCACTACTGGGCACGGGCCTCATATCAATACGAGGGGGATCAGGTCATAGTCCACCACGCTGGTCAAGTGCGGGTTTGGCGGACTTCACATGTCTTTCGAAAACTTGCTAGGTTCTCTCAAACATGCAGGTTTTCTCACGATGTTTTCCTTCACCGTAAGACAAGTGGTAATCATGTAAGAAATGATTCGCACACGAAAATATCAGAAGTGCGCGACCCGGGATTTGAACCCGTTCACTCGGTTTCCCAAGCGAGCGCGTTACCACTGGGCTACCACTGCCTTAATATAACATACTTAGGGCAAATGCATACTAATAATTTAATCTGACATTTGAAAAAATAAAAGATTTCAATTATTGGTGAGAGGTATATAATACACTAGCATTGCCCGCGACTCCGCCCGCGTTCAGATGACTAAAAACCAAATTCTTAAGTTTTACATATTACTATACTCTTACATTGCAGTTTTTGTATTTTTTTCTCAGAAATGAGATATTTCCCCGTGGTAAAAAGTATCCTTTATGTTGACCCCGATAACCCACTATCATTATACCAAATTTCATCAAAATCCCTCCAGTGGTTTATCCGTGATGCGGTAACAGACAGACAAAACTCTAAAAACTATACATTCGGCCTCTGTATCGATAATAATGTCTATTTCAATAAGATTTTCCAAAAAAATATTTAATGTACAGATTCGGCTTAGTTACAATTTTATTATACATATGTATAGATTTAGATATACATACATAATACATGTATGTATATGTATATGAATTGCTGAGTTATGGCTCTGGACAATTTTTGTCCATATATTTCATTGGCTTTGGAAATTCATGAACTTCTTTGATGTACATATTTAGGTATACAGGAGAAAGTGGTAATGTTTAATTAGTAAGTTAAACTAGTAAATGTATACAATATATTATATCAAGTTAAATAAAGATTTCATGATCCTTAAAGTCTGTCTTTTAATGTGCATTACTAAAAAGATCAGACAGATTCAGATGGACTGGCAAAACAAGCAACCTAATATTGTAAACTTACAGATTTTGTCAAAAATCTTTGTTTAAAATTACAATGGTTGTGTCAGCTGCTTCATTGCCATATAAAACAGACAACACCAACAAAGCAATAAGAGTACAAGCACACTATCACATTGATAATAATATTAGTAGGAGGAAGAAGAAATTGTCTACATTAAAAATAGCTTTATTTCATTTCAATTTGTTGAGTAACTAGTAGTTCAAGTTTGTAGTTTTAAAAAGTTGAAGTTAATAAATATGTAAAAGAAATTGATTTTTTTACCCTGTGAACTAGGAGCAGCTCGAATAGAATTTCTCATAATTCTTGCTCTTGTGCGAGGTTGTTGCCTAGATCCACATCCACCCCCACTTCCTCCTTGCTTTCCCCCACTTGTACCTCCACCACCACTACCTCCTCCACCATTTCCACCGTTTTTACTCGCATCCGCTTTACTCAGATCTAATCTATCCGGAATTATGGAGAATGCTGCACGGCATATAGTGCCATCTTCTAACAGACAGGCAATATGAGCTGGCCCAGCAGCAACTGCTCTCACACCTCTTAGGGAAGTGAGTGCAGATGGCGCTGCACCAGTGCCATATCTGTTCCAACGCTCTGCAACCTCTCTGAGTCTATAAGAAAATGCAAAACCAATATTACTATCAAAAATATATAATTAGTGAAATTGTAACTCAATTTTGATGTATCAGTAAGCTGTATATAGTGCTAAAAATAAAATTAATTATTATCATTCTAACCAAAACTACAGCTTGTAGTACAAGAATGAAGATAAGGTTGTACTCAGTATTAGTAACAGAAGATATTTAATTCTCTTTAAAACTGCATATAAAGAGGAAGTAGTTACAAGACAGCAAATTTAACTCATAACAGCCTTTTTTTAACCCAGAAACAAATGTTTATTTACTTTTAACAACTTCTGTACAAATCTTTTCTTAATCCAATTGCTTTAGAAGCTGTGTTATGCAAAGCTAAAATGTGATAGGAATGTATACAGTTCTAATAAATAATAATATTAAATAAACCTTGAAAGACTGATTATATATATATATATATATATATATATATATATATATATATATATATATATATAAATTATAAATACATTATGAGAGAATTTAAAAAAAACTATTATAACTCCAGTGCTGGACTAATAAAATCTAAGATATAAAAAAGATGACTCATGAGGATTGTCAAAAACGCATAAATTTAACACTTATAGTTTGATTTTTAATTCGACGGAATTCTGACATTTCAGAAGTGTTGTCAACTTTGAAACATTGTCACTAAAAACAGAAAGCATTTTAGCAAAATAAAAAATAAACCTTTCTTGAAGTTAAGGTTTCAATTACAAAAACTAAGACTAAAAAAAATATTGATAACTCTAAAATGGTACTTATTTTTTTTGTTATCACATTATTGAAGTTACAATAATTATTAAGGAAATTATTTTTCTATTACAGGAATCCCTATCTTATTAGATATCCATAGGTTGCAAGCCTTTTTTAGTAAAACCCCTTTGTAAAATATTTTATTTTACTCTGTTTTATTCATTTAACCATTAAAAATGTACATTATAGTTAGCGTGCATTGATTGCACAAAACAAAGACTATTTACAATGTCATACATATAGTTTAGTTGATCTAATTCTGATTCATATTTTTTGTTATTTTATATTAAAAAAATACAAAGCAGAAAAGGTTTATGATATCTGAATTGTCAAAGAATGATAGCTGTCATTTTTCTGTGGAATTAAAAATTGACTTTAGTTGTTTATGACATTGTATTTGAAATATTATTAACTATTAGATTCCTTTCACTTCAGTGTACTGAAAGAATGTGATTGCACAGCAAAAGAAATACATACTCGAGACAACCAAATGTACATATGTTAGCCTGTAAATCACTAAATATATGAAAAAATTTAAAGTAGATCTGCAAGTTAAAAAATGTTACTAAGACAAACAAGATAGTCTATAATATAAGACATTTTATAAACTTTGAAACAAGTATGGCACATGGAACATTTTTTGAATTTGATAAAAATGGATTAAGTAATGTTATGACTAACAAACTAGGCTATTATTATGTTGCAATTTTTGTGTTACAAAAAAAGTACTTGTAAAAATTTCTAAATCCAAAATGCTAGAGAAATAATAGTAATAAATTAACTAATTGTTTAATATATGAATAGCAAATCTAATAATAAGATTACTTGAATGTTGAAATATAAGTATTTTGTAACAAGTATACTAAATTTTAAATTATATTTTTTTATTTAAGAACAAACATAATATATTATTAAAATCTATGGAATTGAACAAAAATAGAGGTTTATAACTGAATTACAATCAATAGAAATAGTCTTTTTCTGAAATTATAGATAAATTATTTTTAATAAATACAATAATTTATATACTTCTAGTATATATATGTATAAAATAAATCAATTTAATTATATATTTTTTTATTTCATATACATTTTATTTAAGTGATCTTGTTTCATTCTTCATTTTGAACTATCTATATAAATTCAAAGTTAAAATATATATAAAAAAATTATACATTATACAAATTCTTTTTGTTTTAATAAATAATTGTTTTTTCTCATTCTTTTAGATTTCAAACATTAAATATTTTGTATCTTTTTTTTTAATTGTAATGCAATGTTTTTATCAAAATAATATTGTCATCTAGATAAAATCTTTAGGAATAATAATGTACAAAATTATGAAAGCCAAAAGAAAATGGGGTTCGCAAATTAAAGACATCACCATCGTGTCAATTATTTGATTACGATTTAAACGATTACTATTATTCACTCCGTTATTAGAATATAAAAGATTTACTGTGAATCAGCCATATTTTCGCTATAAGATATAAAATTTGACAGATAACATTATAATGCCATCTAAAATGAACGTTGGAATCGAGAGCATCTCCACTAGCCATTTCAAGATGATGAACATATGATTGATCACCATAGCCTTTACAATTCGATATCTATTGTATAAGATTAACGTAATGGAGTCATCTAGAAAGTTAAATAATAGGTTTGCTTACCTATCTATCAATTGATCCTCTGTTCCAGGCAATGGATGAACTACGAAATGCATTGAAGACATTTCAATAAGATCTTGTCAATTAATTTAACATAAAGAACACTTCCACATTTGCATTCACTTAAACGCTGTAGAACAAATGAACACTCCTAAAAAAATTTCTAACCACCATATTTCCTCTCAAATCTCAATAGCGTTTTTCGTTCTCAAATACATGTGAGTCGGTACATGACGGAAAAAGAAAGAAAATATCAACATGGCTTCTTTGTCCAAAATGTTGGCAGAATTGATAGACATGAAAATAATTAAAATCGTTCGTAATAAAGAACTTTATATTAAGAAAATAATTAAATGTTTTTAGATATACTCTAAATTTAAGAAGAATATACAAAACTATCAATTCTTAAATACAATTATTTATGTTGTGTACCAAAATTTATTACATAATGAAGTTGACCCCACAGACTATAAAAATATAACTATTTAAAAAAAACATTACATTTTTATATTATCTGTAAAAAACTGTCAAAAATGGCGGCCAAGTTAAAGAAGCGATTGTCTAAAATTGAAAATAAATTGTTAAAATTAGAAAAATTAGAGTTAAAAGACGTCATTTGTTCCATTTGTCAGTCTGTGTTGATAGAACCTGTAACTCTGCCGTGCTATCATGATTTTTGTGAACGTTGCTTTAATGGTAGTATTGAAAATAATGCTTTGTGTTGTCCCCTATGTCGATTGCGGATTGGTTCTTGGTTACGAAGAGCGACAAAACAAAAGAATTTAGTAAATAAGCAGCTGTGGAATTTTATAAAAAATAGATTTCCTAAGGAAATAGACAAGAAATTAAAGGGTGAAGATGTTGACATACCTACAGGTATATACATGATTTTAATTATGTAGTTGTACATATATTTGAATATAACAAATTCGATTTTTGTAGTTTTTGTTTTTAATTATTTTTATATTAGCATGCATTTAATTAATATATATTTTAATTAAATAATGGTATCAAAAATATTTGTTCAGTAATACCATTAATTCGACTAAGTGAACCAGGAGAAATAAGATCTGAATATGAAGCTGAGCTAAAAAGATTACAAGCTGAACGTTTGCAGCTTGAACAAAAACAATTTCATGAGACCGAGGTTCTAATAAAGTAAGTTCCTTTAATTGTGTTATATATAACGAAACCTTGAATTCTTCTATATCAATATGTAATCTTTGGGCTGTCGCTATCATATGGTGCAAAATTGTACCTAACTTAAAATTTGATTGAGTTTACTTTTATGTTTTTATCAAAATAACCTTAATGTTCAATGTTTGTGAATGACTTGTTACTTCTTTGTATATGTATTAGAAATAAATTATATGATTGACTTCTTGTAAAATAACCTAAATTTTTATTTTTAATATTACTTTAGTATTTTGTATGTTTTATTTCAAAAGAAAAATGGCATATAGTTCTTTTTATTGTTTTAGAAAACTTCAAGAAGAAGAAGAGCTAGCATATAAAAGATATTTAGAAAGATTAAAACAAGATGAAATTTTGGCAAAGCAGTTGCAACAGGAAAATGAAATAGCTGATGTTTCTAATATGTCAAAAAATAATGTTATAAAATTTCCTTCTACACAGCATAGATTAAAACCTACTACTATAGACAACTATTTATCTAAATCCACACTCCAAGCTATAATTACCAAACAGTAAGTATTTATAGATTTTTTTTTAATTGTGTTTAGTTAGTAATTAATAATTAATATTAAATTTAAATTATTTTAGCAGCCCATTAATGACTGATGACAATACAAGCACAGATGTGACAACCCCTATAATATCAAATAGTTCAAATAGTAGTCGGCTTTCGCCAGAAATATTGCCCAATTATGGGAAAATTTTGAAAAATATTATCGACAGAAAAACTAGAAATAGACCGAGTACATGGAACAAAGAAAATGGAGATACTACTCCAAAAGATAAGGTAAAATTATCAACTGCAATAATAGTTATAAGTAAATACATTAAAAAGGTCCTTTGCTTCCCTTTTGTGCAAGTTATATTTTATTTTCATTCTATGAATCTGCATATATTCTGTAAATTACATACTGTAAAAGGGAAATTCTTATTTCTGTTAATCTTATAAGCATTACTTAATTCAAAAAAAAATAAACTTGCAAGTATATATCTACTAAAATAGAAAAGTTAGATGTATAATATTGAAAACTTTTATGTAATACTATTAAAAATACATATTTACCATATAGCCTTTATTCTAAAATGCAAATATACTTTGTGTTAATAAGTATCTATAAGATACTTAAGTGAAAGAATTACAAAAAACTAATGACTGTATATAGAATAGTCACTTCATTTCTTTATAATAAGTATAAATCAGGGCCGAATTTACCATATCGGAGAGTGGGGACCCCTAGGCAGTGCAATTCTCAGGGCCCTTTCACCCTTTTCTAACTTATTAAAAAACATTTTTTTCTACCACAATGCAATTATAATTAATATTCATAATTACGCTATTAGGTAGATTTCATAAATCTAATTATTGTATTTGTCCTCATGATGGAATTGTCACCTAATTTTTTAATTTTTCAAATTACATTTTCACTCGATGAAACTTTTTCAATTTTTTTTCTCGTTGCGTGGCGCCCATAGACAGTTGCCTAAACTACCTGATGAATAATCCAGCCCTGGTATAAATTTTGATTTTTTTTAAGCTTAGCAATATGATAATATTGTTTAATTAGATCATTTAAATCAACATACATATTTCTAATACAAAGTTTTGTAAAGTTATATCATTTGAAAATTTCAGAAAGGGCAAGAAATTAGCAATATGGACTTATCAAAAAATGATGATAAATGTAAGACGAAAACTGTAGTACAGTCATTACTTGTTTCTTTGCCACTGCCACATGCAGGAATACTTCAAAAGACAAGTTTTCCTGACCATAATAATATTGAGACAAGTAGTGTTGATTCTATGCATCAAGAATTATGCTATTTCAAACCTATTGAAGGAACTACACCTACAAGGTATATATTTATATATTTTGTATACATAACCACAGATCATATAATACTATATACTAGTACAAGGTGCCTCATCTCATACAAAGAAATTGGACATCGCTAATTTGGGTAATTTTGTTGATTTGCAAATAGTTAAATTGTTTTATTTTATAAATATGTGCAAATTAATGCATTAATGGTAAATATTGTAAAACTTATCCTGCATTGAAATAAAAAAAAACTGATTTTAATCATTTTTAACCGCGATAAACAATTCATAAAAAGTAAAAACGCCATCTGTGAATACAACCTTTTTTTTTTTAACGTTGGGAAATGCATTTACGCACGACGTGTGGGACTCACCGGCGTAATACAGCCAGTACTACCCACTAAAACCCAACAAAACCTTCCCCCGTCTTAATGGGGCGTCGCAGGATCGCTTACGCATTCAACTACGACGCCCCGACGGCAGGTCTGCCGAAGCAGACCACCACAACCATGGGGTTGCTCCAAGGTCCACTCTGCTATCAGAGAAGTACCAGGAGCAACCCGCATGTTACACCGCCCCCCAAAGAGGGCCACCTCCCACCATCCACTGAAGTGGGCAACCTCCCTGTGCGTTTCTTAGCTTCGCGCCCGGTTGGATTGCCGGGCACTACTGAGCCCCCCCACCACGACAAGGTGAACGCACGTTGGGGGGGTCTGTGAATACAACCTAACCTAACCACAAACCCATCATCTTATAGCTGATATTTCAATAATCAATAAAGTTAACGCAAATTTGATTTACTGGGCCATTATTTTGTTTGCCTCCACTTAGAATATTTTTTAGAACAATATGACACCTGTTTGGGATATATTTTTTTTCTCTTTGTTAATTTAACACAAGTTTAATAACAAATCGATTCATGTAACATCATCTATTGACATTTTTTTGAACTACTTTTTGTTTGTTCGTGATGAAACGCCATGACATACATAACTCAAAAGGTCAAAATGTGGAGTTGATGTGACTTAAAATGATTCATACGTTTTTTCCTTCTGCAATTTTTAAACATTTTGTTACATGTATGTACAAATGTAATTATAAAAAAAGGGTGTGTGTTCTAATGCACGTAAGAAGTTTTACTTCTTTGGTGCAACAGAACAAAAATAGCTAAAGATTTCATTCCGTATGTCACAACTCTCTGTTTGTAAAAGGAATGCAGCTAACTCCACCATGTCTCTTTTTGGGTATCGGTGTGCGCCCGCTTAGTAAAAATTTTACTTTCATATTTTTTCCAAACATGCTAAAAGAAGTATAACTTCAAAAATATAAAATAAAATATATTATTACTATAGTGCTAAGTTATGGGCAATATGTTATCTTAGCATTAAACTAATAATATTTTTTATATTCTTTTGTTTTTAAGTGTACTGCAATTTGATCAAAAATTTTTCCATTTATGTAATTGACCAAATTTATTTTAAAAATAATATACACAACAAATCTTTAACAATAAAATACTTTATTATGTGAAAATTTTTATATAATTTTTCTTTTAATATGTGATGCATTTTAATTATTTTATTATCCTTAATTCAAGTCTAAAGCCTTTAGCAATAATCACATAATTTCAATTTTTTTTTCAGCTTTAATACTAATAAAGATCTGCCACTGCGTGTCCCATGTATAAGAGTTGATAAAGAAAAGATGGAAATATCTAACTCTGAATCACATCCAAGTCGGGAGCAATATTTGGAAGGTCTATGTCAACTGCGTGATTTATCTTTGACTCACAAGTTACCTTCTGCGTTTGTTATAGCCCTTAGCTTATTGAAAACCAAACAGGTAAACTCTAACTTATACATATTCAAAAATTATATCACTAAAGTCATCTTATGAAGAAATTACTAAATTTACAAATATATTTTGTAACTAGCATTGCCCGCGGCTCCACCCGTGTTCAGATTACCAAAAAGCAAATTCTTAGGATTTACATATTAATATACTCTTCCAATGCAGTTTTTGTATTTTTTCTTAAAAATGAGATATTTTCCCGCGTTAAAAAGTATCCTATATGTTGACCCGGATAACCAGCTATCACCGTACCGAATTTCATCAAAATCCGTCCTGTGGTTTTTCTATGATGCGGTAACAGACAGACAGACAAAAATTCTAAAACGTATAAATTCGGCGTCTATATCGCCAAAAATGTCTATTACAATAAGATTTTCCAAAAAATATTTAATGTACAGATTTGGCTAAGTTACAATTTTATTATACGAATATGAATAGTAGGAGTTACTTCTATATTATACATAAAATGTTTATTTCATATATTGTAATGAATATTGTGTTATGTGTGTTTTTGTTATGTCCTTGCCAAATTTCATGAAAATCTGTTGAGCCATTTAATTTCGAATAGTTCATAAATAAATAAGAGTTAATTTCATATCTATAATATTAATTTGGGCATGTCAAGTTGAATTTGTATATTTTCTTATTGACGTAAATCTTAAATTTTAAGGAAAATTCTAAGAAATGTACAGCAAATACAAGATCTAAGGCTAAGAAAAGTTCTGCTACCAATTCAAATATTGTAACACCATTATCATCAAAACGGACTGTAGGTAGATACAAACAAACAGAAATGGTTGATGGTGTCACTAAGCTAAATAAGAAAACAACTTTGAGACGTACTAGATCAATGGACAGTATCCATAAAAACGAAAATGAGATTACACCCAAGAAAAAAGTTAAAGAGAGAAAATTTTATTCTGATAGAAAACCATATTTGAGGAGCGATTCTAAAAGAATGCACCTAAAAATGGAGTCATGTAGTCCACCTTCATGTACTGAAACCATAAATAATAATAAGGTAAATTTAGCTGTAAAAAACTTGTCTAGTCCATTAGAAAATTGTGATGTTAAAAATATTTTGCGAGAGCAGCTTAGGATTGAAAGAATTATTGAGCAAGAAAAGAATGATTTTGAGTTGGCGTGCAAGGTGGATGCCGAGTGGAATGGACGGCGCGCCGCTACCAAGCGCCAAGTCAGTCTGACCCACGCTGTTAGACCTGCCAAGAAACTCAAAGTTTAGTGCAGTAATACTACCTCAGGAAAATTTTCATACTTTCATTTTGTTATATTTATGGTTTTTTTAGTAAAAGAATATTTGTGTAGGTATTATTTTTATGTTATATTATCTTAAACAGTTTACCCACCTACAACGTTAGTCCATAAAACAGTTTCTTAAAATGTCTACCACACTTTTAATTTATCTAATATTGTTAAATCTTGTCTTCCGAGCCACTAGGTATGAATAATAGGAAAATTATAAAAAATAAAATGTGATTATTATTATATATTGTATGTTGTAAAATTTCTGTGTTCAAGACATTCTGTCGCATGTCATTTAGGTGCCATTCATTGATTACATAAGGGGGAGGGAGAGTTCTAAAAATTTGAACATGCCCTTATCTGTCATATCTCACGGGTGGTCTTATAATTAAATTAAAAAAAATTACGTTCTATTTGTATATTAATCTTCTAAAAAAAATTAGTCACAGTTGCTTATCATTTTACTCAAACTCACGTAAACTCAAACCATCATTTCGCAACTAAGAAAATCCCACAGAGTTGTTTCAATGCTGTTCCAAAAATGGCAGCTTCAGCCCTTTTAAACAATAAATTATCTTTGATTTAAGTCAAATTATGAGTTTTAGTGCAATAAATCTTTTTCTAAAACAGGACAAAATCTTATGTTAGGGCGAGAAATCTAATGTGCTCTTACATGGCGGTATGGAGTGGTCAAAAATAACCAAAACTGTCCTTACGTTATTAATGAATGGTCCCGTATAATCATAAGAAGCGCCGCTGTAATAGTTGGTAAAATTAAAAAATTACTCATATAAAGTAGATATCTTGTAACATTAATAGATCTTGTCAATTTATTCTGCATTAGTTACAAGTAAGACATCTAAGATGCAGTATGTTAGGCTTTACATTTTTATATTGTATGAATGTAATCCAAAAATGTGTTGAAGTAGTTACGCATGAAAACAATCCGAAAATATAAAAGACTTATTCCATGTGAAAAATTCTATCAATAAATAATCTGAAATTATACAACCTATGAAAGGCAAGGAGAACTATCACCGTGATGAAAGTGTCCGACGAGTAACGATAAATTATGGTGGCGCCACTGTAGCAAGTGGGTACATTTTGTAGAAAGCGTCAAAAATATTAAAATTTCACAAAAATAAATCACTCACGCTTATATCACCAGATTTTTCGGCTATATTTACTAAATTATTTAACTTTACTCAAGTCACCCAAATAATGAAATTTTTCAACTACACACTTCACTTCGTTCACAACTGCTAAATTCATATCATATCTTCTGGCTACGCTAGCGCGATTACGGTGGGTTTCTAAACAATTGTTTACTGCTTACAGGTATATTATAGTTCTCCTTACGCTACATTTACACGCTTGGCAAATCTCGATAAGCGTCCACAAACACAAGCATGTGAAAAGGGTATATTGCTTGACTTGCGTGAGCTTGTCACGATTCGGCTTAGTGTCGGTCCTTGAACACAGATCAAAAGAAGCTTGCGGCAAGCGCTTGTGGCGTATATACACGTTGGTGCGTGTTCAGTGTCGCTCTCGCTCACAGCGCTAAAAAGTTCAACAAAAATTCTAAAACTATAGATTCAGCCTCTGTATCGATAATAATGTCTATTTCAATAACCTTTTTCAAAAAATATTTAATGTACAGATTCAGCTTAGTTACAATTTTATTATAAGTATAGGTCGTAAAAATGTGTCAAGCCGAACACAATAGTTGACTCAACTTCAACGACCACATCTGCACAGCTTGCCTGTCCGGAACACTAATGCACTTGAAAGTGTGTCAATAGCATCCAAGCGTTTGTAAAGGCTTGGAGCTTGTAGACCGTTTGACAAGCCTCTGCAAGCATGTTAATGTAGTGTTACATCTGCCCTCCAAAAAAACCCTGTCAAAGTACATATGCAAATTTTTCTACACACATTATTTTTTATTATTCAAATCCTGTTTTATCTCAAAATAAACATTGAAATTATTTCATTACATATAATGAAAATAAAAAAAAATAATAATTAAATATACTTAATATAATTTACAACAATACATCTCTAATTGAGTAATTAAGAGCGAGTTGAGATTAAGAATTTATAAAAGACAAAAAACCTTGTCCAAAGTTCCAATCTGATTGATGACATCAAAATTGTACCACCTCACACTTTTAAATTAAAAATAAAATTGTAATTAAAAAATGACAGTTTTTAGGGTGATTTTGACAATTGTTAACGTTATGTGCATACTGCATAGATTCATCTATCATAATTTATAATACACTGGCGTGCAAAAAAATCGGACCACCTAGAGAAAATGGACAAAGTTAAGATGTGATATTTTTTTATTAATTTTGTTATTATATATGGGTAGCTGTATACCCTAGGTACCTAAATCAATAATCCTTGAATAATTTAAATAAAAATTATTGCTCGAAAATAGGGGAAAATCAAATTTAATGATTTTTGCGAGTTTGGTATAAAAATGTAAGCCGCAAATTAATGGGAAAATTAAAAGATTTCGATTGGTTTTATGATTTTTAATAATGCTTATTACCGCCTCTATTTTTAATTACAGCTTTTAATCGGTTTTTCAGAGATTTGACACACTTTTTTAGATAATCTTGTGTAATAGACTCCTATTCTTCCAATAAGGCGTATACGATACCAATAAGGCAATACCTAGCGGCTGTAAGGGATCCATTTTCTATGAATATAAGCTCGGTTTTCGCTTCGTAACAGAATCCTGCCCATAACATAACTGAGCGCCCTCCTTAAGACACTGTTTCCCGCATAGTGCATGGTGCATATCTTTCACCTGGTCGCCGGTAAACAAAATTACGGCCGTCGGCACCATGCAAACACATTCTGCTTTCGTCAGTAATAAGAACCTTCTTCCACTGCTCCAAATTCCAATTCACGTGATCTCGGGCAAAAAGTAATCTTGCAATTCGATGTGCAGGGGTGAGTTTGGGGCCAGTTGCGGACTTGCGTGGCGTCAGGGAAGCGGTTCTAAGTCGGCGCCTTACTGTCCACTCGCTAACATTAACACCTCTCACTTCTCTCAAGAGATTTCGAACGTCAACCCCTGTGCGATGACGATTTCTTAGAGTTGATGACACAATAAATCGATCATCACGCTCTGATGTGGCTCTTCGTCGTCCGGAACCATGTCGTACAAAGCCACCAGTCTCTATGTAACGTTTGTACACTCTCTGGACCGTAGAACGGCTCACAGAAAAAGCTTGAGCCACTTGACGTTGACTTTGTCCAGTTTCAAGCAAAGTCGCAATTCGAGATGATTCAGCCTCGGTCAGATCCATCTTGCAGTATTTTTAATAATCGCAGATCAAAGTAGAAGTGTCTTGTTCAATAATTGGAACTCAACTAAAGTTCTAAAATAACAAAAAACAGTATTTGTGGCTTCAATCCATATTATGCAAATATTCACTAATTACTGGTAATTGACTATAATTAAGCGCACACGTGCATTTCCAGGAATTTTATGACCTTTTTGAAGGAAACTAAAGGCGTCTAATCTCCTTAATTACCTTTGCGGTATTTTTTTCACCAAATAATTGTCAACAAAAAATTATGCTTAAGGGTGGCCCGATTTTTTTGCACGCCAGTGTAGTTATGAATAAAGACTTACACTGAGAGTTTAATGTACTAATACTGAATTATTTTAAAAGTATAGTTCTCGCCAAACTTTTTGGCCGCCCTGAAGTTGGCGCGAGCCGATGTGTAGAACGAAACATTTAAGGTATTGGTTTACGACACATGTAAAATGTCTTTGATGATTAATTAATGTACTTCATTTCCAAATCCTATTTATTAATTGACTTATTGAATAATATTATTAAAACTATATAAAAAGTAATAATTAACCATACATATTATATAACGCTTTATGAACATCCATACTAATATTATAAATGTGAAAGTGTGTTTGTTTGTCCTTCTTTCACGTTAAAACGGATTAACGCTTGATTTTTTTGTGTGGAGAAAGTAGGACGGCTGGAGAGTGACTTTTTTACCGCGAGATATCTCATTCCCACCGAAAAACCCGTTAAAATAAAACCAAAAAATAATAATGATCAGAATTTGAAAGTTGGAAGAAACTTGAAATTTGGTATTAATGCTCTTCAATACAATTAAAAAAATTCGGGGGTAAAAATAGGGGATAAGTTTTAGAGCGAGTGAAGCCGCGGGTTCTGTTTGTACATTTATAATTATTGTTCACTCAAATGTATCTGCGCAAGATCTCGCTAGCGCCAAGTTCAGGGTGGGCAAAAAGTTTAGTGAGAACTATACATGCTGTTTGTTGTATAATATAAATACTATTAAATAAACCTGACACAAGTAGGATAATTTTCAATATATCTCATCAAATTATATGCAGCTACCTGCATAAATAAATAAATATAACTAATAATTTTATCAATTTTTATTTCGGCAGTTTAAATATTCATAGGAGACTACATAGTTGTGTTAATATGTTCATAGATAAAATAAAAACGGTAATTATGGATCTACAGCTTAATAATGTTGATAATAAATTATAAGACGCAGCCACATCTAGAAACGACTGAGTAAACAATTTTTTTCTTATAATATGAGACTGGCCTTTGAAGGCATTTTTGTGTAAATAATAACCAATGTTCCTAAATCTATTAACCTTTCATAATTACAATATTCAAGATATTACTATATTATTTATTTTACTTTGGTAATTCTATTGATACTATTATAGATAAAGCACAGAATGACCTTAATATACTCAATGAATGGTTTCAATATAATTTATTAACAATAAATACTAAAAAAACTAACTATATAATATTTTCGGCCAAAAATAAAAGAATTAATAATTACCAACCTCTTACAATAAATAACGAAATAATTAATAAAGTTAAAAGTGAAAAATATCTTGGCCTAACCCTTGATAGTCATCTCACATGGAAGCCACATCTAGAAAAGTTACGTGGAAAGTTATTATCTCTCATGGGATCCGTCAGAAATTTTGTTAGATGTCTTCCGAAACAAGTCAAATATATAATATACAATACATTAGCGAAACCTCATATTGATTACCTTATCGAAGTCTGGGGTTCAGCCGCTAAATCTAATATAAAACCCATTCAAGTTGCACAAAATAAACTCATTAAAATTTTATTTCAATATGATTTCTTAACATCATCAGAGAAAATCTATAAAGAAACGAACATATTGAGCGTGACGCAAACATATACCTATAATACATGTATGCTAATAAGAAAAGTGCTGAGCGGAGATATACATTCTAACATAAAATTCACTAAAAAACAACAAATTCAAAAGCATTTCCTAAGAAATGCCAACAACTTAGTCTTATACGCCCCGAGAACTAACTACGGAAAAAGGAGTCTTATGTTTGAAGGAGCACAGTTATATAATAAATTACCAACAGATATAAAGGAATCAAAAACAATTACAACATTTAAAAAAACGCTAAAATATTATATCTTAAAAAACTTAAAGTAAAATGTAGTCTTTGCCATTTCCATGATATCTTTATTCTTAGCGCTTTGCTCTAACTGTATTGTTAACTTGTTTGTAGTTTTAAGTATTATTTTTAAGGATTACCCGCATACTATGTATTTCTCACAAAAATGTAACTTGTACGTACTCGCATTTAGTGAATGTTATAATATTTAATGTGTTTTCTCATATAAGTGAATTTGTTATTCTTAATGAGAAATAAAAAGATTCTAAACAGATTACACACTATTTACAAAATATATAGTATATATGTTTATAATACCGAGACTCTGTGTTAAGGAATTATTCAGGGCCAGCTTTTAAAGGTTAAATTGTTTTTAATAAATCTTTGCGTTTACAGAATTGTCCATTCTATGACTTTGTATTGTATGTAAATTAAATGTACCAAACCACGATTTGTATAATTTAAATGTTTCTATTTGAAAATTTGCCATAATAGCATAATAAAAATGGGAATTACTTGTTAGTTGCAAATTATTTTTGTAAATGCTTGCTGTGATATACCACTTTTAACTATATGAAAGAATCATAAGTGGTAATATGATTTCTTTTTGTAGTAAATAATGTATGTTTTAATGTAAATAAAAATTTATTAAAACTTGAATTTTTCTACATTGATAAAAAACCATGATGCCACCTTTTGTCCTTTCTTATACCTGCTGCCTGCTTCTAGTTCTGAAACAAAAAATAAGTGACCAAAGTTGTATTTACATTAAATAGTATAGCAGGGTAATTATGAGAAAGTTAGATTAGATTAAATATTTTTATATATTTTTACCATATTTTTATATGGGGAAACAGTCCTAGACCTAAGTCTCCTTCCAATTTCAGAACTTACCATACTTTACCGACAGACAACAGCAAATATGATCAAGGATCCATGGAGTTTATTAGTGAAGAGACTATTTATCAGTGGTGTTGTCAATTCACTCTTCATGTTAACTACATCCCCTGGGGTATTGCTTGATAGTGTGGTTAAGTATAAATTATCAATGTAAAATCTTAACATAATGGTAGTATAAATATACATCGTATGTAGAGTATTTGCTACAAACCTTCGGATGGGAAGTCCTTGTCTTTTTGTATATCTTCCCATATTGAAATTTTCTTTGTAAGTTTCACTTGTCTTTATTAAAAGAATCTGCAAGCAAAGTAACTGTTTAAAGCATATTCAAATTTTGAATAAATTATAATGATACACAAAATCAAACTATGAAACAATAAATATTAATTGATAAAAAGTCACATTGGTAGCATTAAAATTATATTGCAGCAAAAATAAAAACATCCCTTTTATGCACAAATTATCCCTGAGCATACCATTACTGCAACTCACTCACCACTTTGATGCAGACGCACTCAGGTGACACTTCTTACGCCAGGAAGCATGTGGCCACATCTTGATTATTATCATTCATACAGACACCAGCTGCCTGCTCTATATTTCTTTTATATAATGTTTATTATCTCACACCAAATCAATAATACATTCATACTCAATTCTAACAGAATTGAGATCAATGCATTCAACCATATAAGAAACTAATACTCAACAAAATATTGATTTATATATTCACCTTGGAATCCATCACACAATGTAGCACAATATCCCACCCAAGCACAAGTGAAACATCCATCTCAAATTACATACTTTATTAATTCATTGTCTCTCACATCATACCATTTCACAAATTACACACAGAACTTTGTCAATTACAATTTACTACAAAGAGATATTATCTTTTAACATTAATGGTGTGATAAGTTTATCACCAAAACATTATAATAGAAACTCTTAATATAAATAGCTTAAGTAATAACAACTTAAACACTTATTATTTATACCTCCCCAAACAGTCATCCCTGGTACGAACATCATCTATGATGGCTCACCTCATGTTTGGGGCTTGCTATTATTATTCCATCCACTATTAGACCCTGAATTTCCTGATCCTCCTCCACCATTGCCTCCCCAACCTTGACCATTAGGCCAATTGCCCTGATTCCAATTACCGCTTTTGCCACCGTTCCAGCCAGGATTGTTACTTTGATTCCATGATGGTGGGGGTCCATTTTGACCCCAATTTTGATTATTATTCCAATTTTTGCCAGAACTACCTTGTGGAGGGCCACCCTGCCAATTACTTGGCCCTGAATTACCTGGACCACCTAAAAAGCCACCCCAACCAGCTTGATTAAGAGCAGCTGCCACAAGGCTTATTGGCAAATTAAAATTAGCTGGTGGTCCACCATTTGGATTTATACCCAAATTTTGCATGTTTAAAGTATCTATATTGTTGTTACTAGGGTTGCTGCCAGATCCACCAGAACTTGATCTGTTTCCTTCCCAGTTGTTAGGACCATATGAATCATCTTTCCAGTTAGGGTTTGACTTACTTTTAATTTTTGGTGCTGCACTTGATACAGAAACTGATGCTCCTTTGATTACATGATCTTCACCACATAGGCTTTGTGCTACTTCTGGATCCAAAAATGTAACAAATCCAAACGCTCTAAAAGGTCGGGGAACAAAAACATCTGTTACTTCACCAAATTTAGAAAAATATTCTCGAAGATCATCAGCAGTCATATCCTCAGTGCATCTACCGACAAAAACTTTACACGGCATTTGTGGTACTACACCCTCTTTTGAATTAGGAATACGAACGTCCACCCAACGACCATCTATATTGTGTCTTTGAGCAAGAGCGCGCATTTGAGAAGCATACGTAGCAAATCTTATGAAACCAAAACCTTTGAAAGATCCATTTTTATCTCGTTTTAATTGAACCATTACTACCTCTCCAAACTGTTCAAAATATTGCTTGATAGATTCTTCAGTTGATTTCCAGGGCAAGCCAAGACATATCAAATCAGAGCAAGTGAGTTTCTTTTCCAAGCGTTTTGTTTTAGCTGCAGAATTTTCCGGGGATACATCTTCCATCTTGCGTTTATTTTCTTTAGGGAAAACACATATGTATAGTAGTTTACCCCAACCGGCTTCGTTCGGTGGATGCAATTTGCCATCACTAAGACGTATTCCACGAATTGTTTTACTTTCAGGATGGCGATATTTAAGCCCACATGCTCCAGGAAACTGTGCTACAAGTGTAGATAGTAATAGAGTCCCGTCTGTTTCACAAGGAATTTCTACAGCATTAGAATCGTCTTCATCTTCACTAACTTTGATGTAATCAAAGGGATCTTCATTGTAACAAGTTTTGTTATTCATTTTAAGAGAATTAAAATATAGATATATTTTCTTTGATTAATTTAATCTTATTTTATTTTAGTTCCACTATCAACTTCACGAATTACGATGGTATCAGTAATCAAAATGGCTGCTGCCTGCTATCAATTTTTATAGGAAGCCGAAGCCGTTCCAAATTATCTATGCCCACAGGCCACAAACTATATGGAAATGCTACGCTGTACGCACTACGCGTATCTGTACCATTACTTACTAGTTATTGCCACTATGGTCAAATGTCAATGGTCATAGATCTGTTTTCCAATTAGAGCAGTAAAGCGCAATATGGGGCATAATACTAACTTCGAATGTTCCAACTACAGCAACGCTCCGCTCAATCGAGCTTTTTGAAAGTACTGCTTTAGCGTAATGCATGCAAGGATACTAACTCAATAACAAAATATGAGAAGTGTTTTTCCTTTAAGGTGGCATTGATCATAATTTTATTTACATTATCGTTAGTAATACAATTTGTTTATATATTATTTATATAATTATATAAATATTACATAGTTATGTATTATTATATATCTACACTAATATTATAAAGAGATAAAGTTTGTGAGTTTGTGACGTTGTAGGGGGTAATCTCTGGATCAACTGAACCGATTAGATGAAATTTGGTAAGATAATTTGAGTTTTATTCCCGGAAATCATCCGGGAATGAAAATGGGGATGAAAGTTTGTATTGGGAAGCAAGCTAGGGACGAACCCGAGGGTAGCGAGGGTGATTCGCTAGTTTATTATGTAATTTATAACATCGACGATATGTATTATTATATACATATTTATATTTTTTTCTTTCAACACTGAGCCTAGTGCCCTCTGCTGGTGCACTTGAAAACTAATTCACGTTCCAATTAAGCATTAGTACACTTCGGCATTGTGCGTGAAAGTACGGCATTATGCTCTGTAATTATAAAACAGGGATTATATGTAACTTTTTTAACTATGTTTCCCGGCATAGATGAAATAATAAAAGTTCCAAGTTTCAGTTAATCCATAGACATATAGAGTGGACCGTCTGTGTTTCTTTCATTTATCTAGATAATATATAATACACATAATAGTAGGGGAGCCCAAGAGGGGATTTTCTGTAGTTACTCGAGCGCGGCAGATTAACATAAAAGAGGTTACCTTGCACTCTATTGAGTACTTTCACCATAATATAAGTCTTCTATATAAAGGGGCGCGTCTAGGGAAGCCGATTAAAATATTTAAAAAATGTTTTGATAAGGTAGAAATACTTGAAACCGTCAGATTAAGGTGTGGTAGGCTAGTCACATCCTGAAAAGTGTCCAATTCAATAATCTGCCGATTTGCACAAGCCGAAGAGGCAAAAATCGACTATAAAGTTTATGCTGATTTTTACCTCTTAGGCTTGTGCAAATCGGCAGATTATTAAATTGGACACTTTTCAGGATGTGACTAGCCTACCACACCTTAATCTGACGGTTTCAAGTATTTTTACCTTATCAAAACATTTTTTAAATATTTTAATCGGCTTCCCTAGACGCGCCCCTTTATATAGAAGACTTATATTGTGGTGAAAGTACTCAATAGAGTGCAAGGTAACCTCTTTTATGTTAATCTGCCGCGCTCGAGTAACTACAGAAAATCTCCTCTTGGGCTCCCCTACTATAAAGTAGGCAACTGCCATATATAACTATAAATGGCGGTGTAGCGTGGAGAAAAAATGATAAAAACTATTTGCCTAGCTACTATCTTTGTTTCATGACGCATGTGCATTAGTAGACTTCATATCTCAAATTAAAAGAAATGCACAATAAGTACTGAAAAATTCAATTTTTATAAAACATTTCTTAATATTTGTAATAAATTAAAATCATAGTTTATGAAAATATTTTTTTTCGTTTTTACACATTTAATATAGCTTAAAACTTTTATGTATTATGACGCATAATTCTTAAATATTTATACTTTCTCCACTAAAAATGGTTAATTTATTGTAGTACATTCTATATTTTAATTCATTTAATTTATCACTTTCATGTTTTAAATTATAAAATATTAAGAGTCTGGTTATTCTTCGTCTCTTTCTATCGGGACGTCACATTTTTGGTCAGCTTGTCTAATTTATGTGTATTATCTCTATATTTTCTTTGCCAGCTGTCATCTAAAATAAAAATGGCGGAAAAGCGCGACAGAGACAAAACGAATGTGCGGCCAGAAGTCTTCTGTATTGAAATACGATTAATGAAGATAGATACTTTTAACCATTTTACATTCAATTATAATGTTATAATTTTTCAATCAATATGATACTATATTTTTTTTACATTCCATTTATAAATTCTAATTTTAATGAAAAATAGATTATTGGCCGCATGTTTACTTACTCTCTTTCTGAAGAGTAGTCAATTTCACGAAAGTATTGCTCAATCCATTCTATGAAGACTATAGACAAGGAGTTTAATCTCGGTATGTAAGTCCCATAAATTTGAAAAAATAATATAATCGTGGTTGCGCGAGAGTGTTGCGGTCGCTATGTCCCAAGAGGAAAGGGAAAATCCCTTACCTGGCGAGTCGCTAAATTGAAGGAGAGAAAAAAGATGAGCCTCGCAACAAGGAAGGAAAGCAAAGTTAATCTAAAGGTACAGTATGTTTAACATTTTATCGAGTTTTAACTGTATTATGGACTTTATCTAGGCTTTATATGTTTTAATATAAATTTGGCTGCAGCTTAGAATAGGGGACATTGTCCCTGGCGGAGTGGGTGGTATTTCTGGATAGGGGACGTGATAGGGAGTCGAAATGTGAAATAAAAATTTTTACGGAAACGTACGAGTAAAAAGTTATTGAGACTTAAAGTTACAACATTTCCATACATTATTTTGACATTACTACCATTTAGACACTTGGAAATGTCAAAACGTCACTTTCAATTGTCAAAATGATCTCCAGATGATTGGCTTTATTTGTACTTTGCGTGAAATTCGAATTTTCTAGTTTTCTAGTCATTTATGGCACTCGCCGGCCGCTACCGCGGCACGCTCGCTTCGGTCGGCTCGTGCGTTGTGGCAACTGTTCTAACCTAACCTAACCAAGATATGACGAATAATAAATAAATAATCTTAAATGTTCTAACCTAACCTAACCAAGATATGACGAATAATAAATAAATAATCTTAAATGTTCTAACCTAACCTAACCAAGATATGATGAATAATAAATAAATAATCTTAAATGTTCTAACCTAACCTAACCAAGATATGACGAATAATAAATAAATAATCTTAAATGTTCTAACCTAACCTAACCAAGATATGACGAATAATAAATAACAAAATATTTTACATAAATCAGATAAAAAGTCATAAATGTATTTATGAAGTGAAAATAATATTTTTCTTTTTATTTATTTATTAATATTACCAACAGAAAAAGCAAAAATAATCAAATATAATCTGTTGTCATTTAACCCCTCAACAGTCGCTGTCATTTTACAAGAATATGGCGATTGGCGCATCTGTCAGCTACTTTCCGAGGGCCTGCGCGAAATATGTACGCATCATTAAAATAACAATATTTCTTAAAATTTTATATATAAGCTATATATAAAGGTTATATCATTAGAATCGTTTTAAAATAAACTACGAATATATATATAAATGAGTTCAATTATATTTAATAATATATAGTTAATTCTAAGTTGAAATTACTGTAAGTGATTTTTTATCAGTATATAAAATGAAAACAGGAATTATTACAAAATAGAACTATTATTTAAAAAAGTTATTATTTCATTTAATAATAGATACAATATTTTATATTAATTGATTAAAACAACACAACTCACTGTACATTTTTTTTATACCACAAGCTTTTACAATAACATGTCTTAATCATAGCAACTTAGCGCTGGATAAAAAAGAGGTATTTTTATACTTTAATTCTGAGAGCATTGAAGATCGAGAGATTTAGGATAATCATTTATATTATAGTTTAGTTTACATACGTAATACTGACATAGTTTGAGTTCTTATAACTATTTAGTTTACGAGAATTAAACAATAAACCAAACACTTTAAAATAAGTGATAAAAAACGTCATCTCGAACTTTGGATCGATGAGCAAATTCTGTTTAAAATTTCATTAAAATATATTAACATCTTACAATTTAGTGATATTTAAAATTAGAAAAATATAATAAAAATACATGTTGCCTTATTAGAATATTTCAGAAATCAATTCTGAAAAGTGAAAACTAACAATTTCACTATAAGAATTACAAGGGGCAGCTAAAAAAGTATGGATACGACCAATTCCATCACATCTGAACAGATTATGTTATGGAAATAAAGTGATAATAAAAACACCAATACAAAATAAAACAACTTCAAATATTAATTCGGACAGGAATTATTTTTATTCTACTGTTTTTAACCTCCGACGCAAAAACGATGGGGAGTTATAGTTTGACGTGCTGTGTATGTGTGTGTGTGTGTGTCTGTCTGTGGCATAGTAGCTCCCGAAGAGATGATCCGATTTTATTTTTTCTTTGAAAGGTGAATTATTCGGAAGTGTTCTTAGCTATGTTTGATGAAAATCGGTCCAAGATGGCCGCCGCCACAAAATAGTGGATTACATATTTTTTCACAACTCCCTCAATATGGGTATCAAATGAATTAGGCTTGACTAGCATAATTTTCGAATCCAAGATGGTCGCCACCACAAAATGGTGAATTACATGTCAGGGTTACTTTTAAATTTTTCATTTATATTTTATAAGATTGAAGTATTGTGCCAGTTACTGTATTGAGTATTTGATGGACTCCATAGTTATAGTAGTAAAAAAATATATAGTAGAGTATACAAACTTTGTAATTAGTACTCACAGATGTTTTAAATCTGAAGTTAAAAATTTTGGATGCCTTTTGTTAGGTAAAGGACACTTTTTAATGAATATTGCTTGCAGGTAGAAGCTTTTATACATATTTTTTTTTAAATGAAAAAAAAAAGGTGAACACCTATCCTAAATGCAACAAATTCTAATTATTACTAAGTAAAGATACATACGTAACTATACTAACCTCCTCCCATATAATGTTCACCACGTCTTGGATGTTCAGTCACGTCGTCGAAACGAACAAAGGCGTGGTATAATATATAAATCAGATATTTTCGAAGTCAGTTCCAGCCGATGCAAAGCAAATCTAATATATTTCGATACATAAAATTCATATTTACGTATTAGATATTCATATCTTAAAATATTGTCGGCTGGCACCGACTTCGAAAATATCTGATTAGGTATCTATTCTAAATGAAAACCTCCGTTTAGTTATTTTTTACATTTTAGTGCCTGGAAGTCGGTTTTTTTTAAATAAATAGTTTTTTATACTACACCCTTGTTCGCTTCCGCTCTATGGGGTACATTTCCGACAATTGGTCTTTCTTGTTCACCCTCCGATCATAATATTGTAATCTAATAAGGCATGTTTTAAGCAATTTTGGTGCAGCTACAATAAACATAAAATGCAACATGATACTAGTTTAAGAGATGCAAATAAACTTATTTTTTACCCGACTGCGCGACACAAAGGAGGGTAATGTGTTTATCAGTCTATGTATGTATGTACATATGTATGTATGACACTCTAGAGACCAAACGCGTGGGCCGATTTCTATGATTCATATGTCGTTAGTTTCGTATTTACGCGAGTGTCATAAGCTATATATAGCCTATAATACTCGCGTTATAGTTAAAAATTAAAAATAGTTAAAAGTAAAATGGCGGATATCAGGTGCCAATTTGTGTGTCTGTAAAAAAATCTTCCAAATCAATCGAATGGGGTCTCAAAATAAAGATTTTTGGTGATCACAATAAAAATTAAGAGAACACAACTTACATGTTTAAAGGTAATTTGGGATCAGAAATTGCTAAATATTAAGTCTTTACCTATGAAATTGTCGTTTAATATACAGAAAGTTAAAGTATTGTATTTTTATAAATATTTTTCATTTCTATTAATCAAAATATGCACCCATGCTATTGATGAAATTTGATGCAAATGGACCAATATTGTTTTGATGCCAACGTTGAAAGCTGCTGCTATCTCAGCCACAGATTGAGTATCGTCAGCTTCCACGCCTTTAATTGCGTCGTTACTGATTGTAGTTTTCGGGCGACCACGGGGTTAATTTTTTAAGATCAAAATTTCGATGTTGGAAGTGTTCAGACCAATAACGAGTTGTGCGTTCGTTTGTAGTGTTCACTCGGCACTCCGTACGCGTCATTAATGTTGCGAGCCGTTTGTGCGGGATTTCTACCGCGATGGAACTCGTATTTCATAATTACTCGTATTTTTATTGTGTTTATATTGATAAAAAACAAACAAATGTAGTGAAATCAAAACACTAATTAATAAACAAACGACTCAATTCAAAAATAGAACTCCATACTTTTAAAATAAAATTCATTTGAATTTACTGTCGGCCAATCATAAATTACGTTTCCAATGGCCAGTAAGTATTGTAGAACGGCAATTTCAAAAGACCTATTATAACTTCAAATTTCTAATAAAATTAAAAAGCTGTAAATAAAAAAACACATTTCATTCTTGTCGCGAGATGTACATGTGTATGTCACCAACTGCATAATACTTTATTCCTTCGTCAACTTGTTTTTATCTTTTTAGTTAGCTTTTATGCAGTTAGGTTTTTTTATTTTTATAATGTTTTAAAGTAATGTGTAAGTTGAACTTATATCTGTAAAATAAAAATCGTACTGTTTTAAAAAATTCTTTTTTTTTTAGAAAATCAGTTAAAATATTTATAAAATATTAAATTTCAAATAATGCTAAAAAACATCAATGAAAATATTCTACTGAATATTAAAAAAGCCTTCCCCATACTATCCAACAGCCGTCAAAAATGGCGGCTCGAATTTGGGTTACGTGTTATAATATTATTAATTACTTAAAATCTAATAGAAAATTTACATATTCAATTATACGTAGTTATTTAGTTATAAATTCAAATCATGTTAATAAAAATATTATGCTATCACTAGTGTATTTTTTATTCAGAAAAAGTGAAAATATAAGGACTAAGCGCGCGTGAATGCTTACGATATTTGACAAATATAACAATTTCTGTATAAAATCTCTATTCAATACACATCCTATGAAACAACAACTGTTAATTACTTACCCTTCCATCATATTCCAATCCTTATACTAATAATTTTACACTATTTTGTTAATTTTTTACTCACAAATATTGAGTTCAAAGATCGCCAAAATTTAAATAAATTGTCTGCACAAATTACAAAAATTTATGTTATTGGAGTTATTACTTTTTTGACATGTAGTATGATATTATTGCTTGTATTTTTCTTTACACGTTACAAAAGTTAGATAAAAATATATATAGTTTAAATGCGAGAAATCACACATTAAATGACATCGGGACCAATCGACCTTTAAAAGGTCGCTTGACAGACAGGGGTATTTTTGACATCGACCTTTAAAAGGTCGATCGACAGGCGAGGTATTAAGCGGTAATATAAAACAAAGTGACAGTTTTGCTTTTGTCAAAATGTAAGATCATTTTGTTTGTGTTGTGAAATTATTAAAATATTAAATACAATAAAGCATTAATTGTTGTGAAAATATGTATTGTACATAAAAATGGATGCGTACTATTCGTTAAAGGTATGTTTATCTGTTGTAATCACTTATTTAGGTAAAGAAATGTATGGAAATGTGTTAGATATGTTTTAACTTTAAGTCTCAATAACTTTTTACTCGTACGTTTCCTCCAAATATTTTTAATATATTTTGACTCTCTGTAACTACCTACCTAAAAATACCACCCACTCCGAATGGTGGTAAAGAAATATATGAAAATGTATGGAAATGTTGTAACTTTAAGCTCAATAACTTTTTACTCGTACGTTTCCGTAAAAATTTTTATTTAACATTTCGACTCCATAACACGTCCCCTATCTAGAAATACCACCCACTCCACCAAGGGCAATGTCCCCTATTCTAAACTTGTGCCATAAATTTAAATTTTTAATTAATTATTGCTAGCCATAATCTTGTTATTGATAAACAAGATGAGTTTAAGTACTTGGTATCGAAATGAGTATTTCATGTGAAAACATTTTCTTCTCAGGTTGGACGGAAGCTTACGACAGAAAGTGCTATTTTAATGTCGGCGGGGAGTAGACATGGGTGGATGCGATCTGCGATTTTTAACTGGAGCAATAGAAATAAAAAAATGTTAAGAATAAGTGTTTTCTAATAAATTATAATTAAAACTAGTTAAAATACATGAGTTTTGAAACATGATGTTGGCTTTTCCTGAGATATTCTAAACTTGGAAATTTATAAACACCAGTTTCTTTACAACCATAGGCCACACAAGGACCCATATTTTAGTTTTTATAAGAAAACTGTAAATTATTAAATGCAGCTTCTATAGAGATTGAAAGACTACGTTTTTAATTTTTTCCTATAGGTTCTAGACACACACTGCGTGTGTGTATGTGGGTGGGTGTGTGTACTGTGTACGTGCGTGCGTGTGTGTTTGTATGCCCGACCCTATGTTCTCTTGTTATGTATTACTAAACGGCTTAACCGATTTTGATGATTCATACATCGTTAGATTCGTATTTACAACGTGAGTGTCATAGGGTATATAGATAACATTAAAAATTAAAATTGCGGTTGCTAGGCGCTAATTTGTGTCTTGAAAAATAAAATCTCTTCCGAATCAATCGAGTGGCGTATCAAAATACAGGTTTGTAAGAGGCGATTACAAAAATATACACGACTTATATGTTGCAGTCATGCGGATACGTCCACTCACTTGACGGCCTTGAATCTTGACTTTTACTAGATATTGCCTAATTTGAAAATGTATTTTAACCAATATTAAACGTTTAAACTTTAGCTTTAAAGTTACATAGATACCTTTTACTAATATTTTATTAAGGAGTATAATCTACCTAAGATATTATTTGTATTCTTACTTTTAGTTTCAGATTTTTGATTAAATAGAAATAAATAATAAGTGAGCTGTGAGTACATAAGTAATCCAGTACCTATGTGACACAATTTAGATTTAAAGTAATAAAAAAAAAAAACAAATAATTTTTGTGATCAATATTTGTTACTATTAACGATATCAATAATTATTAATTACCAATTTTAGTCCGCGAATTCTTTTTGACGTGAAACGTCTTTAAAAAATCACAACGAAACACAAGGGTACCTCAGAAAAGTGGGCTGTAACGAATCGTCTATATCGTCCTAACTTAATAATTTCAAAACTATTCGTCTTACAAACATAAATCTAGCGTCATTATTTAGCTTATATAGTTAGCTCGTTGTTTGTGACCTTGACTTTGTGTCAGGTTTGGGCGGTGTCCCGTGTCGCTGGCATAGGGCACTGCGCAGCATTTCGATTTGTGTAAATTGTATATTCAGGCATCTTCGTGTAATCGGTGAACATACATAAAAAAAAATCCGACGAATTGAGAACCTCCTTTCGGTTCGGGCGGTTCCGAGAGCGTCTCAAAGCTGCAAATTGGCACTCTTAGTAAACAACGGCTTATGTCTATTATTTCTTATCCCGCCTGTTCAGGGAGGTGAGTAAAATCTGGGTTAATCTAGATTTAGGTAGATTACTACTCATTCTTCTTATATCACCGACATACATATATGTATAGACTTAATTAAGATTCATAAAATGGATGCTAAAATTTTATAATATGAACTTTCGATCTCAAAAATCAAGAACCGGTTCGGTTGGTGTTAAACAACTTACTATAATTACCTCATTCTGTCCCTTCTATTTTTGTTTAATAATCCCTAATGCATCGGATTATATTAAGAACGTAAGTATGTAATAAATACTTATTACCTCGAGCGATGCAAGTTCGATACTTGCAAGGAAATCGGCATAGAAGGCAGGATGACTATATAATGTCATATCATATGTTCATTATAGTAATCGAATACCTACAACGAATGTTTTCAACCTTGAAACTGCGACTTTCGTAAGCAGTTATAGAAATTCAATTGAATATGAAGTAGCACGAGGAAATCATTATTTAACAGAAATATTATTCTATTGGGTACAAAACAAATATTGCAACAAATGATACCATGACTCATTTTGACATTATTGCCTTTAGGATAAAATTGTCGTACACTGTCGTACATACATTGTATCGGTAGCTTAGGTATTTTTGCACAAAACGTTCATAAATTATTGTCTATAATCATCCTAAATAATCTCTGTTTTTAAATAAAACTATCTTTTCGGATTTTGTCGCGGATTTATTTGCATTTTTGTTTCCCGGCGTTTCGAATGCTTTACAGCATCCATGGTCACGGGAGAGACTGAGGTGTTACATGTCTTGAATGTATAGTTGTTACAGACAGCTTACCCACAATTAACAAAATGAAAATTGCACCAATTACATTACAATATTTTCAACCGACTTCAAAAAGGAGGAGGTTCTCAATTCGACTGTATGTTTTTTTTTTTTTTTTTTTTTTTTTTTTTTTTTTTTTTTTTTTTTTTTTTTTTTTTATGTTTGTTACCTCAGAACTTCGTCATTTATTAACCGATTTGGACAATTTTTGTTTTGTCTGAAAGGGTATACTTCCAGATTGGTCCCATTTAAATTTCAAAAAAAAATACCACCCCTAAGGGTGGAAAAACAACGAATGATAAATTTAACCTACTTCTAATTGTCATATTGACTTGAAACTTTGCAAGTATTTCTATTTCCGTTGATAGTACAGTGGTTCAGTGTTGTTAACCTGATCTGATGGCAAGGCCAGAAGGTGGTTAGGTGGAACTCTTCAACGGCTAATAGTAGATACTTTGAGTTTGGGCTTATTTTGTTTGATTTGACAAGCCTAACACGTTAGAATCCTTACTTTGCTACTACTGTCTACACTAAAAAGGGAAAAATAAAAACTTTTTAACAAAAAAATAAAAACCGACTTCAAACAAAACCACTAAAAAGTAAAAAATAACTGATTGATAGTTTTCATTTACTATACATACCTAATCAAATATTTTCGAAGTCGGTGTGCTTTGGCTAAGTAATTAAAGCCTACCTATTAAATACATACCTAATCAAATATTTTCGAAATCGGTGCCAGCCCATACAAAGCAAAGCACACCGACTTCGAAAATATTTGATTAGGTATGTATAGTAAATGAAAACTATCAATCAGTTATTTTTTACTTTTTAGTGCTTTTGTTTGAAGTCGGTTTTTATTTTTTTGTTAAAAAGTTTTTATAACTTTAAACATTTTTATATTTTTATAAAAATGTTTAAAGTCCTCAGTCTCTCCCGTGACCATGGATGCTGTAAAGCATTCGAAACGTCGGGAAACAAAAATGCAAATAAATCCGCGACAAAATCCGAAAAGATAGTTTTATTTAAAATGTCAAATATTCGCGTAAATCTAAGAAAGAATCTCTGTTTTTTTAGTGAAAATCGTATGAAAGTCCGTTCTGTAGTTTCTGAGATTAGCTTGAACCAACACAGGCTATGAGACCAACCCGAACAAGTGCGGCGGTGGATATACATATGTAAAATATGTCCAATACATGTTGTTTATTTATTTATTTATTAGGTTTATTTACAATCACTTACAATAATACACACAATATAAAAAAATAGAACTATTCTGAATACGTTCCAGTCTTAGGATATGCGTAGCATAGTGAGGACGCCAGACAACTGAACCATACTCCAAGATACTCCTAACCAAACTAAAATAAAGGAGCTTTTTAATTTGTAAACTTTTAAAAATTTTAGTGTTACGTATAACAAACCCGAGCATTTTAGCACGTTTTACTAAATTTTCTATATGAGGAAGAAAAGTCATTTTTTTATCGAAAGTTACACCCAGATCCTTAATAACTTCCAACGTCTCTAAAGCATGTTCTTTTATATAGTACTAGCATTGCCCGCGGCTCCGCCCGCGTTCAGATGACCAAAAACTAAATTCTTAGGTGTTACATATTAGTATACTCTTACATTGCAGTTTTTGTATTTTTCCTCAGAAATAAGATATTTTCCCGCGGTAAAAAGTATCCTAGGATCGCGCGCTACATCGCCCGGTTTATATAGCTTGAGCAGGCGGTCGAGCGATGCGGGGCAGAGGGGATGGACTCGCCGTAGGCATCTCAATGCTCGCCAAGCATTAAAAATGTTTCGCTACTAATTACTTCTAACAACGATATCTCAAAAACTATTCATCTGATTGATTTAGTGTAAAGAGCAATTTTAATCTGCATTAAATGACTAAGCTAACTAAAATATTCATTTGGATAAGGATTAATACCGAACTAAAGAAAATAACTTTGAAAATAACGTAATGTTTTTAATTAAAAATGTTAACATAAAAGTGGTTATTGTAAGTCAACCGTAAGAGATAGAGATATGCTATCGCGGACTTTTTTGTAGCATTTTTATAGATTTTGAATTCTCTAGTACATTACTTAACTGTATCTTTGCTAGTTTACGCGGCGTTCGCGTGGAAAGTTCCCATTTGGCGAGATTTTTTGCGACCTCTTCAACATTTGTCGCCGTATTTCAGCTAATTTACATAAAAGCATAATAAATTATATACCTAAACCTTCCTCAAGAATTACTCTTTCTATTGTTGAAAACCGTATAAAAATCCGTTCAGTAGTTTTCGAGTTTATCGCGTTCAGACAGACAGGAGGACAGACAGGAGGACAGACAGGAGGACAGAAAGACGCGGCCGGGGGACTTATTTTTATAATAAGTATAGACTAGCGGCTCACCCTCGCTACGCTCGGGTTCGCGTCTAGAAAAACACTAATAGAGATCTATTAGTTCCCACGGGAACCGTTCATTTTTCCGGGATGAAAAGTAACCTGTTGTTTGACTGGCAATATAAGGTATCAGAATGTTAAATTTTACTAAATTAGGTGCATAAGTTGCTGTGTACTAAGCTGTATAAGATACTATAGTTTTTTAACTATCTTACGGGAACTCTTTAATTTTATTTTCTGGGATGAAAAGTATCTAAGATGTTGACTGGGGACATAAGGTACCACCATGCAAAATTTCATTTACATCGGTCCAACAGTTTCGGAGATTAGCCCGTACAAGCAGACAAACAGACAGAGAAACAAAAAATTTGAAAAAATCTGGATTTGTTCTATTTGTCTTCTTACATCCCCCTGACTCGGTTTTTAGCTTTTTTTGCTATGTACAGACATTCGACCTCTACTGTTTTATTATAGTATAGATTTATACGTAACGTAACTCGATTTTCGAGTAAATTTTACTTGATAACATTTTTCCTTATTTAAGTTTACACCGTTACTTTCACACCATTGCATAAGTCTTTCTAAATCATCTTGAAGAAGCTTACAATCACTCGGAGAATCAATAGTTTTTGCGAATTTTAAATCATCAGCATATATAAACACAGAAGATGCCAGAAAACAATTGGATATGTCATTAATAAAAATGTTAAACAATACGGGACCTAGATGTGAGCCCTGAGGCACACCAGATGAGATCTAAAGTACGTCAGATTGACAACCATTAACAGCAACAAAGAACGAGCGAACCTCTAGATACAATTTCAGCCAGGTAAGGAGAGATCCAGTAAATCCATATGCTTGTAATTTACATAAAAGTATATCGTGTGGGACAGTATCAAACGCCTTACTGAAGTCAGCATATATGACATCTACTTCCTTATTTTTATCTATTGCATTGACTATAGTTTCAGTAAAAGATACCAGATTAGTGCATGT
Organism: Brenthis daphne; assembly: GCA_947093115.1. NCBI lineage: Eukaryota > Metazoa > Arthropoda > Insecta > Lepidoptera > Nymphalidae > Brenthis > Brenthis daphne. The sequence continues at coordinate 16,919,543 of OX352472.1, read as the reverse complement.
GGATCTGGAACCAGAAAATCCATGTTGGTCGGAGGAAAGATAATTTTTCATATGCTTCTGAATTAAAGGATACAGCGCATTCAAAGACCTTAGCTAACGTAGGCAAAATTGAGATGGGTCTGTAGTTACAAATCAGATTAGTACTACCTGCTTTATGAACAGGAACCACCATAGCTGATTTCCATTTATCCGGAAAAGTGCCAGAGACCAGTGATTTATTAAAAATAGAACATAATGGTACAGCTAGAGCTGAAGCACAAGATGCAATAAAATATGGAGATATACCGTCTGGCCCTGCACCCTTATTGGGATCAATATCTTTTAAGATATTTAGTACTTCCTCACTAGTTATTGTAGGAACTGTAACAGAAATACTGTTATCATTAAGGTGCTTTATATGCGGAAGATTCAATTACAGAGATATTGTTTGATGTTTCTATTTCAAAATTTAAATCAGGACGATTTAAATTTTTAAATTACTTATTACTTTATTAGTATACTCAACTAAATCCTTCGACGCATAGTATAAGAGTTTGTTAACTATAATCTATGAAAAACATTTATTAATAAAACCGCTCGCTGTAAAACTCATCCCCTATTTAATCCCCACACCATGAAAAATGTTCCAAACAAGTTGGGAGGCATTTCTAAGAAAATGTTGCAAATGTTCACCAAATTTGAAGTGCTAAGAATTGACTTTATTTTTGATGGTGTGTAATAAATGCTATGCTAGCAGTCTTATAAATCATCTAATTATTACCCAAGTATTATATATAAAAATCAGCTTTTATACTATAACGTAAGTAGAATTAGGATTTCATGAAAAGGGTGTCTGGCAAGGGTTTGCCACGATGTTAAGTGTCTGGCATTGAATGACGTGATTTTTAATAATATTCTGAAGGTAATACCAAAAAATCACACTTTATTATTTGACGAATTTAGATCGGTATTTTACACGCCTTTAGTACCGTGTACCTGTCAAAGCCCGTGTACCCTGAACTTCATAATGGTCCATCGTTCTTATCTGTGTTGGGAGCATGCGCTGACAAACTTTCAGCTTTTATAAAATGACGAAGGTCTGGCGTTCACAGGCTCTTAGGCCATATCGTTCGTTTTGAATTTTTTACTTTATAACAGAAATCTTCCATAAAGTATGTTAATAAATATATAAATCATCATGTCGTGTCGATGAATGATCGTCGTATATTGTGACGAGAATCGGCATGACGCTCTAATAGAGTCTACTACTTCTACTAATTACTCTTAGTACTTCTACGCCATCGCTCTCGACTCCCTTTTGTGTGCGCTATTATGTATATAAATATATTCTGTAATAATGATCATAATTAAAATAATAATAAGAAAAATAAATTCAATTTAAAAAATAATTTCAAACTATCATGGACAGCGCTGGATTTACACTAGGGGCATTCGGGGCTAATGCCCAAGGCGGCAAATTTTCAGGGGCAGTAAAATTCGGAGGGCGGAAAAAAATCTCTTCACGTTATCGAAAACGCTTTCTTTATTTTCCAAAAAAATGATTAATTAAAAGAAAATATCTAGTACATTTTTCGAAAAATTGAAATCATTTATAATTTTTTTTTAGATTTTCAAAAAGCTAATAATCTAAAAAGATCAAACTTTATCAAAACTTTACCCATTTTATGCAACGATAATAAGACGGCATTTTTTACTATTCCCAGGGCGGCGCTAAGGTTAAACCCGGCCCTGATCATGGATAGCTTCGTATCATCTTAAATGACGTGTTATTATGATATGACATTAGTCTCGTAAAAAATACTTATACATTATATATGTATTACTTCAGATTAAAAAAATACGAGTGCAGGAAACCAGGGCCGGTGAAGGTTTATTCCGATATGCAATAGGTTTGATTTGAAGGTCACAGACTAGTTCCGCGACATTTCTCTTTCGGTTTGGGACAAAGGCTTGAAGCAGGCAGCCCCTTCACTGGCAGCGCAAGTACCAACAGGAAGCCTTTTCAAGGCGAACGCGATGCTGTCGATCACTTTTCCAAGCTTATTAATAATTTTGAATATATGTAATCTTTGAACTTAAGGTAAATTTTACTTCTATCCTAAGTTATATTTACAATATTCCTTACTTAAGACATCTATAATTAGCTGATGTGCTACAGTCGATAATACTAATGACGTTAAACGAGTAGCCTCGCATGATGACGATTGCGAAGTAGAGCTGGTGTTTTTCAATTATTTAAACACGTTATTGTTTTTTTTCTAATTTCTAATAATGTAAAGGAATATAAAGTATTTTTACATTGAAATAAATTATAAAGTTATTAAAAATGCTTCTTCCAAAAACATTTACTTAACTCTAAACAAATTGTTTTTTAGAATTACTCATTCCAAATTATAAATATATATATGTATATATAAATATGTTGGGACATTAACACACAGCGCCATCTAGTTCCATGATAAGCTGCAAGGCTTGTGTTATGGATACCAGATAGTTGATACACTACACATAAATAACTTTGAATACATACTTATTATAAACATAAACATCCATGACTGGAGTACAAACATTCGTCATTACACAAATGAATGCCCCCAGCGGGACTCGAACCCGCGACCGCTGGCACAGTAAGTAGGGTCACTACAAACTGAGCCAAACGTGTCGTCAAAAATTGCATTTACATATACGAGGAGGTATAAGTTGTATATAGCCGATATCGAAATAGATTTGCATTGCTTTGCATCGGCTGGCACCAAATTCGAAAATATCTGATTAGGTATCTATAGCTACGAATAAATAATAAGTCAGGAAATGTAACTGCGTTAAAAAAATTACCCAAAAAAGTCGTGTCCTAGCGGGTGGGACTTAAAAGTCTGTCCTGCGTCTCATCAGTCGGACATTATTCTTGCAAGCGAGCATATGTCAAATTTGTCAAATTTCGCGTACGTTTAAATTTTTATCAATGTGAACTACAGCTGTGAATCATCATGCCAGCATGTGTTGTTAAGTGGTGCAGGAGCCATACAAAATTAAAATGTCCAGGAATCACTTTTCACTTGTAAGAAGTAGCAACATTTTAATTATATATATTAAAAGAATTATTCACATGACAAATACGTTGTCAAACCCAGATGGCCAATACTATTCAAAATGAAGTTAATCAATTTGTGACCTAATTTAGAAAGTTTTTTTTCTTCATGGTGAAATATTGAAATGTAAATTCATAAAATTTTGATATTTTTATAATAGTAGTGTATTTGGCTTATTTTGTTTTCTTTTAGTTTCCCTGCCGATCCAATTAAATAAATATAATAATAATAATATTTAGGTTCTAGGTATCTATTTCAAATAGATAGTCTTTCATAGATTTGAAACTGATTTTCTATATTATTTTCAGGAGAATAATAGCAACACTAAATGTAATGACGGCGTTGAAGAAGAACCAAGAAAAACAACATATGAAAATAATATTTTTCACTTCTTTTAAAAAGGGAGTTTAAAGGCCCTCCTTATATGACAGCTTCTTACTTCTACCCTCCATTGGAGGGTAAAAATAAGGAGGAGCATCTCGGTGTATTAAAAAGTGTCCGTTCAAAGGGAGCAAATTAAGGTGGCGCTATAGTAGCAAGTGGAAGAATTTTAAAACGAGCGCCACAAATTAATAGAGTAGGATACTAAATTAAAAAAGGGAAAAATAAAAACTTTTTAACAAAAAAATAAGAACCGACTTCAAAAAAAGCACTAAAAAGTAAAAAATAACTGATTGGTAGTTTTCATTTACTATACATACCTAATCAAATATATTCGAAGTCGGTGTGCTTTTTTTTGGCTGGCACCGACCTGGCTGGCCACATAACTAGGAAAGTGGAGACCCCGACTTACGTGGATGTTTGTTGTTAGGAAAGACATGGAAAACAACAATGTTGACCCAAGGATGACTTAGGAAAGACCATTGGAGAAGGATGATTAGGAGAGCCGACCCCAAATAAAGATGGGAAAAGGCCAGAAGAAGAAGAAGACTAGTAATGTTTATATGACTTGAAGTTACAACTTAAGTCTCAGGGTATAATATAACTTAGAGGTACAAAATACTTATAATAGTTTCAAGAAAAGTAGGGTAATGGACACTTAGGTTTCTTTGGTTGCAATTATAATTTGACTTTATATGGGGTCGTATTTCTATTTTTACTTTAGTTTCTTTTAGTGTTGAGGGATTTTTTAATTTTTATGTATAATGAAAATTCTTTATTTAAATTTTTTAGATTTATCACGTCTACTGAAGAATTCATGTTTTAATTTTGTGACAAAAGATTTCCGCGCTGCAGTGGTTCCGGTATATAAGAAGTTCTGTAAATGGGTCCTGTGGGTGGAATTTTATGTAAAAATGGTGTGTCTGAATTTTAATTTATAAACAAATACCAATTATTATTATAATTAGCGCTAAATTTATTCATTAGTTGGAATTTTATTCTAGGAAAATAAACAGTTTCCTTAGGATAAGATCTTATACATTTTTATCCACTACAGTAACTTTGATGAAAGTACTGAAGAAATGATAAATATGTATTAATAAATATTTAATGTAGTTCCGTTAGTACCAGTGAGCTGGGACACCTGATTATTATTCTGAGTGTCACCTTGCAGCAGTGGAATTTCGCTGTGACGATGGGGACACTGCCGACCTAAGGCCACTGACTTCTGAGTACAAAATATTATGGCAGTGCTACTTTTAAATAAACTTTTTAAATAAATATTTTCATTTGAATATCAATGCCAAATCATATCTATATAAAATCGGCTTGATACTGATAAGACTGTTTTCGTTAACAATAATATAATGAATTAATTTGCTTTATCAATTATAAAAATGCCGTCTCGTAGTAATGTTGTAAAAGATTGTTATCGCATCGACAGTTCAATATCTTTTTTTAACATTACCTAGAATCATATCTAAATTATAAAATTACTATTAACTTAAAACTCATTAAAACGCAGAATAACAGTACCTAAATTTATGCAAATCATAAAAATCTACCTTAAAAAAAGCGTGCAAACATCGATGTGTAACGTACTAACTTGTTCACGAAAGTATCTGAAACATAATAATTACCTATCAGAAATAAAATAATTGATAATTTGTAACTAGAACATCCTAAAAAAACTATTTATTTCAATTTTAAGGTACAGAAGGGTAAATATTACGTTTTTTTATGGCAATTACACAATACACATACATAAACTTTACACACATTATTATTTATACCAATACTACCACTTTGGCATTTACTTGGTGGTATGTGTGACATACCGAAGTAATGGAACCAGTCTAAATATCAAAGTTGACAATATTGAAATTAGGTATCATCAGGATTTTTTTAAAGTTCAAGGAGGTTATATTATAATAAAAGCGCACGTTTGTTTAATGGTATTTAAATAATTTTGTGTGTAAATATATCATATTAAGTATCGTTAATTAATTTCTGACAATATTCCTCCCGGCTTATATTTTTTTTTTTTTTTATTTATTTGGTAATCAAACAGCGTTACAGTATTACTTAAGATTGCACATTGTACACAAAGGAGAGTTACAATAAGGCCAAAATTAGATTACACTAAAAATACTATAATAATGAACAACAGGCATCAAAATGGTAAAATAAAATGTAGATATTCAAAAGATGTTTTAGATCTAAAGATAATATCTATTATGTTGGTGCAAAGGTAAAAATATAAAGGTGTATGTGTGCGTGTGTGCTTGTGTGCTTGTGTGTGTGTGTGTGTGTGTGTGTGTGTGTGTGTGTGTGTGTGTGTGTGTGTGTGTGTGTGTATGTGTGTGTGTGTGTGTATTGTGTGAAGTTGTGTGTGTATGCTCAAATAATAAATTCTATTATTATTACTTAAAATAAACAAATCAATGACTGCTCACGTATTATGACTTAATGGTTATACTTCTTTTTTTTTATCTCTTTTTTAAAGACTACTTCAGATAACTTAAATATATCCAAATCAGAGTATTGTTCATTATAAATTTTAACTGATCGCGTTAAGATGGAATTTTTGGCATATTGGGTTTTAATAGGAGGTACATATAGCAAGGGTGTATGGCGCGTTCGCTGCTTTGGAACCTGAAAGGATATGTTTGATAGAAGTTCAGGGCAATCAGTCTTATTGTTTAATATTGCGTGCAGCAGTTTCATATCGCTTTGTGCTCGTCTACTTTCGAGTGTTTCTATATGATAATATTCATATGCATCACGATCTGTATCAAAATTTTTGTAATTTTTAAATTGTAAGTATTTTACAAATACATTTTGAATTTTTTCGATTCTCTGTATATCTGATTTATGATAAGGTGACCAAATACTACTGGCATATTCTAGTAGACTTCGTATGTATGCAAAATAAAGCATTTTGATACATTCTATATTTTTAAAACTAGAGGTTGCACGCTTAATAAACCCGAGTTGTTTATAAGCCTTGTTGATTATAATTTCATAATGTTCGCTAAATGTTAATTTTTGGTCTAATGTAATACCTAAATCCTTCACTGATGAGACCTTGCCAATTGTTGCTCCGTTAATACTGTAAGTGTGGTCAATAGGTTTAAGTTTTCGGGTAAACGTAATATGATGACATTTATTAATATTTATCGTTATTCTATTTGTCTCATAGTAGGTAGCTAGCCTATCTAAGTCTGCTTGTACTTTTTTGCAATCTTCAATAGTACGAACTCTGAGGAATATTTTCTTGTCATCAGCAAACATCAGGAAGCGAGAGTGCTTAAAGCAGTTACTTATGTCAAATAAGTATGCGTTATATAAAAGAGGTCCCAAGATAGAGCCTTGAGGTACTCCCGATGATATATTTAAGAAGTTACTCCTAGCACTTCCCATTTTAACTGCCTGCATTCTATTTTTAACGTATGACGAAAACCATCTTAACAGATTTCCATGTATACCCAGAAGATCAAGTTTACGCAATAAAATTACATGATCAACTCGATCGAAAGCTTTTTCGAAATCAGTGTAGATTACGTCAACTTGGTCTTTTTCATCCATGACTTTAAGGACGTAATCAGTGAAAACTCCTAAATTCGACACTGTAGAGCGTCTTTGCATAAATCCATGTTGTTCGATAGGAATGCATTTTTTAATATTAAATTTAATTTTATCACGTATTATTTTCTCAAATATTTTGCTCATGACATTTAATATAGAAATAGGTCGATAATTTGTTATTAAAGATTTTGATCCACTTTTATGAATTGGAACTACTAATGCTTCTTTCCATTTTGTAGGAAAGCAACCAAAAGTATTTATAGATAAATTAAAAATAATTGTAAGGGGTCTAGCCAAGCTTTTTGCACATTTTTTAAGAAATATAGGCGGTATGTTATCGCTTCCAGGGCCTTTACTTACGTTAAGCATTGTTAATTGTTTCAAAACAGTACATTCAGTTATGATGAACCCAGAAATCGAATCATTTACGTTATTCGTTTGTAGATCTAAGTCTTTATATGATGAAGCAGGTTTCATAAATACACTGTCAAAATGCCTACTAAATCCATTGCAAGCTTCGGTCTCTTCGGTGTAAATATTATCCTCGTAGGTAAGAGTATTAGGATAGCTACTTTTGTTGTGTTTTAATGAGTTCAAATATGTAAAAACAAGTTTAGGTTCTTTTTTGATATATTCTTGCATTTGCAAAGTATATTTGTCAAAACATTCTATTTGCTTAGATTTCTGTCTTGTTCGAAGCAAAGCAAATTCATCGTAATCTCGAGGGTTATTATAGGCTTTCCAACGTTTATGGGTTCTTTTTTTATCCCTGATTATATGAATTAACGCTTTTGTATACCACACTGGAAATTTATAAGAGTTAATATTTTTATTAGGTATGTATTCAGATATTAAATTATATAATATAGTGTAAAAAGTATCCATGACGTCATCTATTGTCCGCGCTTGTAAGGCTAGGTTCCAATTAATATTAAGCAAATGATCATTAATTTTTTCATAATCACCTTTATAAAAGTTTGGTTTGCTAATGGGTTTGTGGCGAAAAGTACGTATATTTAGATTTGTTAAGCTTATTTCTAGACATGGGTGATGTGCATCTTCCATCACGAGGGGAGTCTCGGAATGAGATACATTAATATGTGTATTCGCAAAGATAAGGTCGAGAATTTTATTGTTTGAATTCAGTATATTATTATATTGCTTGAGTCCATTTAAATTGCACATATCTAAAAAGTCCATGGCCGCATTTAATAAGGAAGCAGAACTGTAGCTTGTATGTATAGGTCCATTTTCAGTCCACCTAGTATTACATAGATTGAAATCACCTGCTATAAAAAAATGATCGTGAGGATGGATCAATATTACCTGGGCAATGCAAGCAGTTATTGCTTCCAACCTACTGGGCAACATCTTGTCTGGTGGGGCGTAGAACAAACCAATATGAATATTTTTATTTTCATTTTCGTAGCTATTCATTTTATTAAGGGGTAAAGTTATCCATAATGATTCTACGCCATTACACATCCAATCCTGTTTATGTTGTGCTTGAAATTTTTTCAATACACATAGCATAAATCCTCCGCCCGTTTCCTTCAGGGATGTACCTTTGTGTCGATCACATCTAAAGATGTCATATCTATCATCGCATATTTCACCATTATAAATACTCTGACATAGCCAGGATTCTGTAACTAATATTAAATCAAATTCATTATTTAGTATGTTTTGTTTAAATTGTTGTGTTTTGGTTCGTAATCCTCGAGTATTTTGGTAAAGCATTTCAATAGATTTAGTCGCCATTTATAATGAATATTTGAGTAAGAAAATATAATAAACAATTATTGTAATATGAGGTAGAGGATGCCAAAATTTTTGTGCAATCCCATGAGCAGAAAATGAGAGAGCAAGATGTTTTGTGTGTGAGTGGTAGGTTCATGTGTGATTGATTTTGAATGAATTGTAGGAAGTTGTGTGTGTGTGAAAGGGAGTAAGGGGTTTTGTGTGGTACACCTTGTGAATAGCTTTTATAGATATCTAATTTAACAAAAAAGAAGAAAATAAGTTTTATAAAAAATACTATGAGAATCAATTTTCTGTGAAGTTCTAAGTAATTTTGCTTAAATCTTTGTCGCAATTGATGTATATGACTGGCGACTCCTCGTTTTTCCTTAAAAAAATTTTGCAGTTTCTAACCCATACGAATTTAAAAGCATTTTGTTTAGCTATAACTTTAGCTCTCTTAAATAGCAACTTGTTTTCCGGTGTGAGGTGTTCATCCACATATATCCGTTTGTCTTTTCCTCCTAAACCAATATCCGAAGTGTTTACACCCTTCTGTCTTCGTAAACCAGATAATATTGCATCTTTGTGCTTGCGGTCTTTTAATTTAGTTACTATTGGTTTTGGTCTTCCCTGCACTTTTGTGAAGGGTTGGACACGGTGTGCAAATTCAATGTCTTTTTCTTCGAGGCTTACGCCTGCATGTTTGGCAATTTTAATTATTAAGTCAGTTGGACATTCGTTACTAATCTGTGGTAATCCTAACACCTCTAGATTATTTAGTCTAGCAATTTGTTGTTGTTTTCCTATTTGGGAACGGAGTTCCAGTACTTGAGTTTCTGCTGTACTGACGCGGTTTTGAAGCAACTCTAAGTCTTTCTTTATATTGTCATTTTCTAATTGTATATTATTGTAAGATTCTTGAAGCTGAGAAGTATAACTGGTAAGTGCTAATATTTCATTTTTAAGTTCCAGAAAAATAGTTGCCTTTAGTTGTTCGATAAGTTCTTCTTTTACAATCTTTAATTTGTTGTCCAGCATTTCTTCAAGTGACCGAATGAGATTTGAGCAATTTAATGTGTTTGATGGTGTAATGTCCTGTGTAGACTGAGATGCAATCGTATGGGTATCATTAATTCGTTGATTTTTAATCTGTTGTTTTTTCTCTGGTGGAAGAGGCGTGTTAGTGTTGTGGCTTTTGCATTGAGATACTATACAATTAGGACATTTCCAACTAGCTCGGATAGCCGAGTTCTCTCCATATTTTACACATTCCGAATGATAGGTAGAAAAGCAGATCGTGCATTTAATTCGCTTTTGCGTTACATTTATGTTTTCTTTGCAAGCTTCACAAGTGATAGGCATGTTTGTAAATTTAATTCTAACTCCAGAACGCTTATAAGATAAAATAGAAAATTATTTTTTGTTGGTAATGTGAGGATTGAACCAAGGAGCGTCGAATATAACCCGTGCGTCTTACAACGCTAGGCTAACGAATCGTTAATTAAGACTGCGAAATTTCTGTTCTATTGATTATGTTGTTTTTCGGTGTACATTTTATTTATGTCTACCGACGAGTAAAGTTATTATTCACATAAACAGCTGTTATTGCACTTTTATTTTTTAGTTTTTGTGTAATATTGGATAGCACTGCGGCTTATTTTTATTTCACTAGCTAGATTAACTTTAAAACTTCACTTTCACACAAAGTATGTAGTTCTTTATTCACTTTAAATAACTTTTTCATGTACTTATTCGTTAGAGTCTATTAAAACGATGTGACCTGTTGAACGTCACGCGACCGAATGATACATATATATAAAACATAGCGACCCTCTTTTTCAGTTTCAGGTTTTATAGGACCATTCTATCAATAGGTACTACTCGTACCTATGTCAGTGCAGGGTTTTTTTATATCCAATCTATACATATAATAAAACTGTAGAGGTCGAATGTCTGTACCTACATAGAAAAAAATCCTAAGAATCGAGTCAGAGGACAGAGGGATGTAAGAAGAGAAATAAAACAAATCTAATTTTTTTTATTTTTTTTTTTGATTCTCTGTCTGTCTGATTGTACGGGCTAATCTCCGAAACTATTGGACGATTTAAATGAAATTTTGCATGGTGGTACCTTATATCCCCAGTCAACTAACTTCTCACATACTTTTCATCCCGGAGATAGTTATAGTTAAAAAACTATAGTTAACTAAATATCTTATGCAGCTTAGTACACAAAATCTACTGATTGGATTTCAATGAAACTTTACAATAATAATTATATATAAATAGGCTACTTTTTATCCCAGAAAATGTAGGATTCCCGTGGGATAGATTGCGAACCCGAGCGAAGCGATGGTTAGCCGCTAGTAAAATATACGAGTAAGATAAAACTGTAACAATCTGAGCTATAAATGGCGCCAATGACACCGGACACGTGAGACGAGTAATGCTTAATTTTATTAATAAAATTAGTAATTAGAACACAAAATACTATACGAATATATTGTATTCTCCGTACATACTACGCCCTAAATAAGTACGAATCCTAATCTAAAATCGTTTCACTGGAAAAATGATAATTATTTATATTACGTTTAGCTATTAGATAAAGCAATAGCTGTATAATAATAATTATACCATCAAATCATTGTTTTGATAACAAACATTAAAGCAAAAGTTTTAAATTTAAAAAAAAAAGTTTATTCTTTTCTTTGCTCTTTTTTATTACCCTACTGCGGCAGAAGGAGGGCTATGTTTTTCGAAGGTATACATATATTTCTTTGGCACGCTCTGTAGCCTAAACGGCTTAATGGATTTTAGTTTAAGATATGAGGAGGTTAAACTTCGTTGTATCTTCATTGTGAGTGTGACACTGGGTATATCAAAATTATAAAAATTATACTATGTCTTCAAATTTTTTTTCCTCAAGACCTATCGAGTGGGGTATTGAAAAGGGTTTTGTAAATGGCTTACAAAAATATATTCAATATATATGTCTAAATTTAATTTGGAATGAGAAATGCTAAAAAACAACAAATAAAAAAATTATTTACAAAAATCACGACTGCGTAAAAATCTAACTAAAAAGATGAGAAGAAGTTGACGAAAGAACATACATAGTATTATGCATCGGATACATACACACATGCAGCTATTATATAACATGTACGCACATATGTATATGTATATCTCCGACTGCATCGTCAACTTGTTTTCTTCTTTTTAGTTCGCTATTTACTTGTTATAATTATTCAGTGTATAGTATACAGTGCTGTGTATTGTAAACAAAAAATTGATCTTCTATGTTTTCCATGTAAACTGAAAAATGTTATCTTTTCAGGGCCCTCGTGAGGCTGGGGGTCCTGGGTATGTGCCCCGTGTGCCCTTATGGTAAAGACGGAACTGCATCTGCGCAGGAGATATAATAGTGCACAAGTGTGCGCGCATACACAACTGTACTCTCTATTCCTGACGATTACTCGACGCGATCGGAGAGAGTTAAGGCGCAGGACCGACGGCTTTACGTGCTCTCCGAGGCACGGGGGTGAAACACTGCCAACTTCCCTACTCCGGGTTGTTACTGTGACTTCCTTAACAAAAAAACTCAAAAAATAAATTTGGCCCGACCCGAGACTCGAACCCAGGACCTCCGGATGTGCATGCTAGCCACTACACCACCGAGGCAGTTGAGAGAAATATGTTATAATGTAAGCCAACCACAATAGTACAAAGCGTGAGTTGTTTAACATTTGCGAGTGGTTTTGCAATTCAAAATAATAGGTCGAAATGTATTTTGTAATAAACAATTTCTAATCTCAATTAAATTTGCCGCAAAATAAATATGTAATGTCGTAAGAAAATAACAGTTATTTGTCTCGGAATGCGGTAGGAAAAATTATATTACCTAGATATCTATTATAATTATTCATTATTCATATAACTTGATTTAATAATACAATTTAATTTACATAATTTCAATAATCATCTGAAGAATCATCAAATTTTCATATCTAGATCATGAAAATTAAAAACATACAAATTAAATCTATACATTTTTATATATTGATAGAAAAATGCTTTTGGCTTTCGTTACGAATTACTCAAATAATATAAGAAAATATTAAAATAATTGATAATTGTAAGACATATAAGTAAATTACGTTGTAGTAGAATGGTAATAGAGTGGATTGAATTATATACATTTATTGTGATATTTCGTGCTTGCGATCCTAAGAAAGATTTTTTTTTCTGCAAGGCGCGCAGTCGTCGCGTCGGCCAGTGACCGCTCCTGACCGCATGTTGCCTCTGCGCCTATATTCTCCTCGACTAAGTTTTTTTGAGTAAGACCTAGAATTCTACTGTAGATACAATGTAATATAATTTGTATGTCATATTTTTTATCGGTTGATTGTACTTTGGGTATCGAATTATATTGTATTAATTAGATTTATCCATTTGTCATCGAATCGAAAATCGAATCAAACATCGAATCCTCAAAAATTAATGCCGAATTTCAAAGGCATATTTTCTGTCTTTAATTACATTGTACATAACTTATAGTTGAGTAACTTACTATGGCCTAGTGCTTCCAATTATCTGTATGTCTGTAACACTAGAGTACTCGTCCGTAACTTTAATTTCTACCTTCTAAATGGTTATGTTTATTTTTCAAACTCTACTTACTATATCTAAAGGAAACACGCTTTAATCAAATTATAAGCATCTTTTGCAATTTAAATATGGACAGTCTCTACGCTACAATAGCGTGAAGTATTGTACCTTAACAAATTTTTATCATATTTTTAACAAAGTATGTACCATCACTAATAATTATACTTATTGCAACATTGACCTTAGCTGATTGCTCAGGTAGCCAGTAGGCTATGTTCAGACTGAGAATGGCCGCCGTGGACGAAGTCGGTCAGGAGTACAATATGCCTGTGAAAAATATCGATCGTAAGCGAGGCCTTACTCTGACTCGTACTTGGCTAACTTTCGGTTGGCCGTGACCACTACATTTTTTGAGGACTGGATTCGCATGGATTGATAAAATGGTTTTGATGTACAATATTATATCTCTTCAGGTTTACCAGCGTTGGCGTGCGTGGTTCAACAGAAAGAAGCAAAGAAACAGACATAAGCAAACAGTGACTTCGCTATATATATATTCTATCTCTATACCTATATATATATATAGGTATAGAGATAGAACTAAATTTTCCATGAAAATGAGATATTTTACCTGACTAAATTGTTGAATATATCTATAGATACATATAATAAAACTGTAGAGGGCGAATGTCTGTACATAAAACAAATCAAGTTTTTTTTTCAATTTTTTTTCTGCCTGTTTGTACGGGCTAATCTCCGAAACTGTTGGACCATTTGAATGAAATTTTGCATGTTGGTAGATACCAACATGCAAAATACCTATTACCTACCGGGGATATAAGATTATATCCCCTTTTAGATACTTTTCATCCCGGAAAATTAAAGAGTTCCCGTGGGATAGTTAAAAAACTGTAGTTACTTATACAGCTTAGTACACAACAATTTCCTAGAGGCGAACCCGAGCGAAGCGAGTGTGAGCCGCTAGTTAATGATATGATTCTAATCGCCGATTTTACCAACGTCACGTAAGTTTAAGGGATCCCCTAAGCATGGTTAGGGGACAGTTTCTGTTTCACCGACAGTTAGGGGTCACCTAAAAATAAAAATTAATATGCCACCTACTCGTAAATATAGGTAGGTACTAGAAATACGCGCTCTGACGATGGTAAACTTAATTAGGGAAAATTAATTTTTTGGAAATTTAATTTAGGGGCCAGTTTAGGGGAACTTTTAAGCTAGGGATCCCATACGTAGGTGGTAGCTTAAGTGATGTTGGTGAAATCGGGCATTAAAGTTTTTGTGAAATAAACCATTGAAAATTTCGTATGAACTCGGCCGCTCAGTTATTGTTTTCCCTTGGGAAAGAGAGATTTCCCTATAGTAAAAGGTATCCAAAATGCTCGTCATTAGCTATTAAACTACATAATTCTCAATTTGACCACAGACTTTAACAATAAACAAAAGAGTATATATTATGTGTGTGAGTGTCCAAGACATGGTAGTGTGTAATATTAGCATTCTGCACTCCTTCTCTATATAAATTATAAGTGTGGAAAATTTCATACTCCTCCATCCGCGCAATTTTCGTAAAAAGGTGTACAAAGTTTTTGCTTCACGTATTAATATGTAGATTATCTGAATATAAACTGTATATTTTATTTTTACTCATTCCCGGATGCAATAGATTAGTAGACTTATGTAGGTACCTACTACTACGTATGTTTTGTTTGAACAGGGTATAGATTGACGAGTGGTATTTATACTTACGATTGCTAATTCATCCAAATAATTAAAATGTCATCCAGTATTTTATGTATAGTTACATTATAATAGTACCTATAGTTAAGATATTAATAATACATTAATTATAATATATGAGATATATTTTATAAGAAGTATATAAAATTCAATTTGACTTAGATACTAAATTACCTTTTTTAAGTTAAAATATTGCCCAAAGACATATATAGTAGATCCCGATCTATGTAGTGGACCCCTCACTATTTTTCCAAACAATTTTTTTTAAACTATAAAACAACACGACCCATGGGGATTGTTGCCAAAAATTTGCTCCAAGCTATTTCTAGTGAAATAAAATTTTTAATTGTTTTTTTAAGGGCAAGAACTCTTTTCCTGTGACAAATTAGTATCAATCGAAAGTAAAAGACTTGTAAGTAGAAAATGCCATTATTCGTTTGCGGTCTTTTTCCAACACATTTAAATGGCATTCATAAACAGGTAAATTGAAGTAGTTGATTGCTCGTATCGTTTTCCGGAACGAACGAGTATCAAAATGTAGATAATTTTATAACAATGATATAGGGTTGTCATACCAAAACATCTCTAGATTAGAGATTTTTCGGTAAAAAATAGCCTGGAGTAATATTTGGTGACCCTCCTGGGTTGTGTTTGTTAATATCGTTCAAAAAATATATTTTTTCTAGAAGAAGAATGAGGGTTCCACCCCAAATATCGTGATCTTAGACTAAATTCAATAAAATTTATGATAAAGATATAATAAATTTATAATAAACATTAATAAAATCAAAAAATAGCACGATACATATTTTTGGTGTAAATGTTTTGGAATTCGTAATCGCGGCTCTTATTATTTTAAATAGATATTAAGCCCACGTCTCTCTGTTTCATAAGCGACCCACTTGTCTACCGCCACACATAGACAGCCCCGCCACCGACACCTCTCAAGTTGACCTCACAATATACGTTGTTATGAGAAAATAGTACACACCCACCATTCGACACATTGCAATTTCGTTAGGCAATACTTCACCAACTTTCAGTACGATAGACAGATGTGACGACATACTCGTAACTTTCAAAATTAATATCAATGTTACGTTAACTCTTCAACAGCTTTTGGTAACTATTCAAAGTTTTATCATTTTAAATGAACAGTGCATTTGAAATAAATAATAATCCAAGTAGCATTATGGGCTGTCAGGTTTATGTGGGGCTTTTTTATTGGCTATACCCAAGCAAAAATAAAAAGAGTAACTGCATTCACGTCTGCGAGTTCAATGACTTCAAACACGCAAAGCCAAAGTTAACTCAAATGGCTGCATCATTCATATATTTGTTAAATTTTTGTATTTTACACAACTTTGGTAGGTAGGTGTACCTGATATTTTAAGTTCATATTCAATTATATTTCTAACTAGCGACTTACCCTCTCTTCGCCCGGGTGCGTTCCTAGGTAGGTACGTTTTAAATTTTTTGAGCGGAACCCTAATCTTCTTCTAAAATAAATGTAAGCTAAGCTACTCCATATAACATCAGCTATCTGCCAGTAAAAGTCCCGTCAAATCAATCCAGTCGTTTCGGAGATTAGCCGGAACAAATAGACAGGCAAAAACTTGCATTTCATAAAAAGCTGTTATTTTGACATTACAAACATATATTCCAATTTTATTTATGTGTTTAGATGACCTTATGTTGGGAAGTGTATTTGCACATAGGTACCACCTGTAGACACACAGGTGGTTATGTGGGACTCACCAGCTAGAAAAGCCAGTAATACCCACTAAAACCTTTCCCCGCGCCGTCTTAATGGGGCGTCGCAGGATCGCTTACGCATTCAACTACGATGCACCGACGGCAAGTCTGCCGAAATAGACCACCACAACCATGGGGTTGCACCCTCGGTCCACTCTGCTATCAGTGAAGTACCAGGAGCAATGTGTATACATGACCTGCCCTAGGCATCGCCGAGCTACTTTTGAACCGACCTCAGAAAGGTTCTCAATTCGGCTGTATTTTTTTCATGTTTATTACCTCAGAACTATTAACCGTCACATATTAACCGATTTGGATAAATTTTGTATTGTTTGAAAGTTTCCATATTGGTCCCATTTAAATTTGAAATTATGAAAATAAAGACTGCTTAAAAGTTAACTAAAAAGTTCACCTTGCCGCAAGATTTCGTTCAACATCACACACTAGTAAACATTAGTTCGTGTGTACTGAAAGTCTGAAACTTACTGTCCACTAAATTATAAAATATTTAGATTATATAAAATATTTAGACAGAGGCCGAATCTATAGTTTTTAGAATTTTTGTCTGTCTGTCTGTTACCGCATTACAGAAAAACCACTGGATGGATTTTGATGAAATTTGGTATGGCGATAGCTGGTTATCGGGGCCAACATTAGGATACTTTTTACCGCGGGAAAATGTCTCATTTCTGAGAAAAAATACAAAAACTGCAATGTAAGAGTATACTAATATGTAAAACCTAAAAATTTGGTTTTTGGTCATCTGAACGCGGGCGGAGCCGCGGGCAGTGCTAGTTTTGTATAAAAGTATTATTTTTTTGTTTTTATAAATACATGTGTTCTTATGTATTTTTCATTTACTATTCGGCTTTCAAATGAGCACTTATAAAACAATCTACATATACTTAGTTATTACCTATATACCTAACTACTGTTTACAATTCAATAATAGTAATTTTCACTGACAATGAGCTTAGAAGTACTAACAATAAAATAGAAAACATTTGTCTCCGTAAATCAAAAAAAAAAACAAATAAATCTTCTATCGATTGATAACCACGGTTTTTCATGATTTTTTTATATACTGCTTAGACTTTACTTATCTACATCGAGTATATAACAAGTAACAACTGCAATATTGATTTCTATAAGCGATTGATAATGTTAATTGACTGCACTATACTTTACTATATCTTCAATACTTTAAGCCTTTCTGAAAATTTTACGTCAGATACTCATCGATAGGAAATCGTCTACGAAATCACCGAGTTAAAATCAAGACTTAAAATAAAAGCAGTTCAACTATTTTATTATATTAACTTGTTTAACGTTGGATGTATTGCATGCATGAACTTTTAATTATGATCATTCAGGACAAGCACGACCTTCAGCAATGAAGTACACGAAGAAGAAGAAGAATCATGATAAATTGGTGTATGAAATTGGAATAAAATTAAACTTCATTGTTGTTACGTCAGTAGATCCATAATGTCTACCATAGAATAAAGACATTTATAAAGAAAACTGTTTATTTATTTCCACGTGATCCGACACCTTTTTTTACCCATCACAGTATTTAATAAACATTACCAAATTCTCGAATATAGCTACAACTAATTAAAAATAAAAACTTAAATAAAAATAAAAATTAAAACTGACTTAGTGACAAAACAGCAAAAAGTAAAAAAAACTGATTGGTAGTTTTCATTTACTTTAGATACCTAATCGAACATTTTCGAAGTCGGTGCCAGCCGACACAAATCAAAGCACTTACATTTACGTTAGCGAAAATTTTGAAAAAAAATATGTAGAGCATAGTAAGAAGGTCATTAATAAAAAAAATGGTGATAGTGTCTCATAAAATACGTGACATTTTCTTTTTTTAAATTGTGAAATTTCGATATATGAATCACTGCGAAGACTTCAAAGTATCTTATTTACTTTGAAGTATCTAACGTTTGCAGAAAAGGTCCCAAACAGTTTTTATGTTGTGTTTTTTTAATTTAATTGTTTTATCTGAAAAACTAGCGCTTGCAGAGGGGTGATAGCTTAGGGAAATGTTTCTCTTAAGAAGACCATGGTAAAAATATCAACCTAATTTTCCCGAGAGGCATCTGACCCATGCTTACCCTGCTACACTCTTTCATCCAGATCCGTTCAGCCGTTTTGGCGTGAAAAAGTAACAAACATTCATCCATCCTCATAAACTTTCACATTTATAATATTTAATTATGGAATTTAAAAATCTAAAAAAAAAATTCTGTTTTTCTTACTCATCCCCGGAACCAGTAAACAAAACATTAGATAGTGAGTAGGTACCTAATTAATAATTATGATATGCCATTGTAACAACTAGGATTCTCAAAAAGGATTTTTTAAATAACGTTATTCGTAATACCGCTGCAAGCAATGTCTACTAATATTTTCGTGAATCTAAAAATGTTTTCACCTTGAAACAGAGACTAGCTGAACAATGAACATTTATTTCGGATTCTACTCTAACTTTAAAAAAACACAGGTTTTTTTAAATGGCAAAGGTGATAATTGACATAGCTTCGTAAGGTTCGGGAAAGTATAGTTTAATTATTTTATTACAAACTAACGACGTAAGCTATTGTCGCTTCGCTCGGGTGCGATAAGTATAAAAGACAGTTAATCCCTCCACGACCGCGGACACGCCGGCGTTACAGTTAACAATAGATTTCTTAGAAATTTAATTAATTTCTTAGAAATTTAATTAACTTCATAGAAATTAATTAATTTCTTAGAAATTTACCTGGAGGCGTTAAACTAAAGGAATAACTAAAAATATACCTCTCTAGAACCCATCAAGTCCACTGCCACTTGCTAATTCTTTGGCCTAAGTCAGATCACTTCATTTTGAATCCCATCCTTCAGAGAAACTCCGAGCATAGCCCTCTCCATAGCACACTGAACGACCTTAAACTGGTGGGCTAATCGCACCGTCAGTGTCCACGTGTCGGCTCCGTTTGTCAAAAGAGTAGGACGCACTCGTTAAAGACTTTTGTCTTTAAGCTTTGCGGTATTGGTGACGAAAAGACTTGACGAAGTTTATTGAATGCTGCCCATCACAGCAGTATTCTTCTTTGAGCTTCTTTCTCGAAGTAGTTTTTACTGAGTTGCAGTAGGTAATTGTCCAAAGTAGATGTAGTCTTTTACTACTTCGAGAGATAAGTTCCATTGAGAGCAATCGGTCCCGGTATTACAAGTGCATTAAACATGATCTTGGTTTTGTCTAAATTCATCCGGAGACAAAGGTGTTCTGAAGAACCAGCTAGGCTTTGCAAAATGTGTTACAGGTCTTGCATGGTTTTAGCTGCAAATCTCAAGTGCGAGATGTACTCGCCGTTTATGTTTATTCCACGACTTTTCCAGTCAAGAGCTCATACACATCCTTCAATGCAGTTGTGAATAATTTGGGGAAAATTTCGTCTCCTTGTCTCACTCCTCGTTGCAGGAAGATAGGTTCAGACTGCCAGGTATGTTAATTGTTTATATATAATTTGATTTAATACACAAGAATTCCGTATTAATATTATAAATGTAAAAGTTTGCGAGTATGGATATTTGTTACTCTGTCACGCCAGAACGGCTGAACGGATCTGCTTTTTTTTTAGTTTTTTAGAACGGATCTGGTTGAAATTTGGTATAGACATAGATTACAGTCTGGAATTACACATAGGCTACTTTTTATCCCGGAAAAATGTACGGTTCCCGTGGGATAGGTTTGTTTTTGTTTTCCTAGAGGCGAACCCGAGCGAAGCGAGGGTGAGCTGCTAGTTTTTGTTCATGAATTTACCGACTATCTAATAATTGCTTGCAGCTTCGCCTGCTTAAATTTTCATACATTTCTGTTGTGCTTTATAAATTGCACACACGTACCTACTGATTTAAGTAAAAATTGTTACTCCTAACTTATACTTATAAGTATGTGTATAACAAAGTCCCATTGGTCCCTCTTCTGTATTGATGTGCCATTAAAAACAAGGAATAAATGGACCATTACATATCATATTAGTATTTATTATATGGGGTAGAATGTAAATATGATTTCAATACTTTGTACTTTGTACCTTTCGCAACTTTTAGTCAAGAGTTAAAAATATTTATAAAACCAGCGGCTCATCCTCACTTCATTCGGGTCGTCCCTAGGTACGTTTTAACGGTCAGGTATGGAATTGATAAACTATATTACTGCTCCGCATCCTACAGACTTTTTCATTAAACAGGCTATCTAATGGAAAAATATTTTTTCAAATCGGATTAGTAGTTCCTGAGATAGCGCGTTCAAACAAACAAACCCTGCCTCTTTATAATTAAAAAAATAAAATAATATATTATTAATTAATTACATGTGTAATTGTAAATTAAAATTTCTATAAAATAGGTAGGTACATCTAATATACATATATCACGATAAAAAAAATACTAAAAAAAGTAAAGTAGGTTAGGTATTTGCTAGGAAAACAAAAGGTTAGGGAATAACAAAACAAAAAAATATATAATTATACTTAATATATTTATAATATGAAATTATATAATAAGTAACACAAGTCTGTTGTACAGATTTTACATAAATTTTCACATTGAAAACAATTTGTAGACATATTTTGCTGTTACAAATACACGATTAGTGTACGTAAACAATAATAATAATTTCGTTATCTTTATCACATTAAAAGTAAAATTACCGCTGTAGATATAATTAAGGTAAGGTAAGCATGTATATAACATATGATGATAAAATTAAAGTGTAGGTAGGTAATCACAAAAAATTCTAATAAAAAAATATACTCGAAATTGTACCTAAAACATTTGAATACAGAATTGTAAAAACGTTTATTTTTAATTCTAATATGTATTTACATTTTACATGCAACTTTAAAATGTCCTAATTAATTATTATACAATATACATTTTTGACTAGCAAACAGCTGACATTACAATATAAAATATATTAAAATTTAGATTTTAGACTAATTGAACATTTTTAACAATATTATTTGATGGTAGTAGTATACACAGTGTAATGGTACATTCTTAGAAATTTTTAATTGTTAAAATAATTTCATTAGGCTAACAATATATGTAAATCGTGTGCGTATAAAATATATTATAAAACCGAAATACAATGCATTAAGATATGTAAGTACAATATAGTTATCTTTTAATTATATTAAAAGCAAGTACTTTCCATTTTACAGTTTTTAGAGATGTTATTATTACTTTTATTTAGATATTTTCATATGAGAACATTTTAGATGGAAAATGTACATAATACATAATGTTATAAAATGTAAAATTTGAACAAAGTAAAGTAATTTAATGAACAACTATATCAATGCATGAATTTAACGATTGTATAATACTAGACAAGGAAAGATTATTTTTATAGAATATAATTAATCTTAAAATATAAAATGATATATTTGTACAAATGAATTTTGTATGTATATAAAAATGAAGTATTTATATCTATTACAAGAAGAAAGTAATCAACTAATATTTAAAGTTAGAATTATTAGACATTTACAAAATCTGGTTTTAAATGTTTAATGAGGGGCATGGCCTTGATATAGTTCTCATGATAACATTATTAATTATATGAAAATTAAGCCATGGAATGTATTATAAATTCTTAACTTTAATAATATCTTATTAAATTCCAATCAATATTGGAATGTATCAAGACTATCATTTTTACCGAAAACAAGCAAAGGTAAGTAATTCATTTGGAGTAGAATTGTCATGTTTTAGTACAAAAAAATCTTTACCATTATGGCTAGCCACATCTATAACTTCAATACTATTTGTATCACAAAATAAGAAATTATTGAAAAAAAAATCATCACTACAAGGAGTTGTGCAAGAGATCGTTAATTTTTATATTAATCAAAATGATTAAGCAAATCATTCAACTGTAACTGATTTAGCCAAGTTTCTTGGACAGTCGACATTGCAGCCTCGCAAGACTGCTATATGATAAGCAAGTAACTGCATAGGAATAACAGTAAGTACTCCTTGCAAGCAGTCTACTGTTTTTGGAACTTCTAATATCTGAGACGCGAGAGCCATTGTTTCCGTATCTCCTTCCTCGCAAACAACGATTGGTCGACCTTGACGAGCTGTAACTTGTTGTAGTGCATTCATGCATTTTGTGTAAACAGGGTCACGCATAACTATCATCATTACTGGCATGGAATCATCAATAAGTGCAAGTGGACCATGCTTCAGTTCTCCCGCCATAATACCCTCACTGTGCATGTAAGTCAATTCTTTGACCTTTAATGCTCCTTCTAAACAAGTAGCGAAATTGTATCCGCGACCCATAATTAGTAATGAGCGCTGTCGATACAAATCCTCTGCTAAAGCTTTAACTTTACTATCCAATGCCAATACTTGACGAATTTTTATATCTAACTCATGAAGCCCTTCAATTATATCTGCTCTCCTTTTTTGTAGTGAAATGCGATCTTCGCTTATTACTAAAGCAAACATGACAAGTGACACAAATTGCGATGTATAGGCTTTTGTGGAAGCCACACCAATTTCAGGTCCAGCATTAATATGTACTCCACAATGCGACTCACGACAAATGGAACTTCCTACAGTATTTGTAATACCAACTATAAGGGCTCCATGCCTTTTACAGTAACGTAAAGCCATCAAAGTATCTGCAGTTTCACCAGATTGAGAAATAAAGAAACAAACATCATCACGGAAAACTGGTGTGTTTCTATCTAAAAAGTCAGATGCCAGCTCAACCATTACCGGAAGTTCTGTCAGTTCTTCCAATAACTGACGAGTAGCAACAGCGCTATGGTAACTGGTACCACAACCAATCAACATCAATCTTCTGCACCTCTTAATTTCCGGAATATAATCTTTGATTCCTCCAAGAATCACAGTTCCATTAGCAAAGTTAAGACGACCTCTCATAGTGTTAACAATAGATTCAGATTGTTCAAAAATTTCTTTTTGCATGAAGTAATCATAGTTACCTTTCATAATTTGTTGTATTTCCAGTTTCAGAGTCAAAATTTCTCTTTCATGAGGGTCAGAGCTGCTACCAGACATACGATGAATACTAAGAACACCATCTCTAATATGAGCTACATCATCATCTTCAAAGTAAAGTACTCTATTTGTGTGCTCAATAACAGCAGAAGCATCAGATGCAAAGAAATATTCCACATCTCTCTCCTCTTCTGGCTCAAAGTGAGCATGACTGTTTACACGAGGCACTGAAGGCACAACACCCCTTGTAGCTTTATTGTTAGTGTACATAATCGGTACATGGTCACTTGATAGACGCCTTTTTGTTTTTATACCCACAAGCAATGGGCTACCACGTCTTGTAGCTACACATTCATTTGGAAAATAACGAGACTTAAAACACAGAGCAAAAGCTCCTTCTAGCTGTTGAATTACCTGCTCCACAAGCTCCTGGAAGCTGAAGTCCTTATGTTGACTAAAAATATGGTGAATTAGTTTAGCAATAACTTCTGTATCAGTTTGAGATTCAAAAGCATAACCCTTATTTTCAAGAAAAGTCTTGACTTCTTTGTAATTAGTAATGATGCCATTGTGGATCACTACAAAAGAGTTATCTTCCCCAGAGCGTTGAGGATGTGAATTTATTGCACTAGGTTCACCATGAGTTGCCCAACGTGTGTGGGCAATGCCGCAATGCGATTCCACTGATTCCTCAACACATAATTCGAGGCTTTGCTCTTGCAATAGCTCCTCAAGAGCGGCTACTTTGCCGCTTTTCTTCACAACAGCAATATCCTTCTGATCAGCGGCATCTATAGCGACTCCTGCAGAATCGTAACCGCGGTATTCTAAGCGTTTTAATCCATTCACGAGCAATTCCAATATCTCCCGTCGTGTTTTCGGTGTCAAATGATTGATATATGCAAAAATTCCACACATCGTAAGCGAAGCGAAACGTTAACGTAAATTCGGGTGCACGAAACCACAACTAACGAAAGACTGAGCGCAACACAATACACAACCGATATTGAAGGCCTTCGTATATAACTCCTACCACTAATAAGTTACTTTCACTTACGGCAAAGCACACGTCATCATGTTTCGTTATCATACAACTTGTTAGTATCGTAAATATCAGCAAGCAGCGGCAAAAACCCGTTCCTATACGAATTGCCCAATACAAAATGTAACTATCAGTTTGAATCTGTCAGTGTCAGTGTTACATCCTTACGTCAACGTCAAAACACTTTTTTATACTATGCTGTTGGCAAAGACGTAAAACAAAATGCAACGTTTCACTTTATAATATAAAGCCATAAAATAATAAAAATGAATTGAATTGATTTTATATAGCCTAGTTTTATATGAAAATATATTATATTCATTTTTTTTCTTTAAAATTTTAATGTAAAATGTTTTCCCCGGTAGGCATGATCCACGATTTATTATAAGCGTACCACTATTTTTTGTCTATTTACAAAAATTATATATATATTTTAACCGGATTATAAATATTTTAACCGGACTATATAACTTTAATAAGTATCATAATTATTAGTAATTTGTCTCAAAAATATTTAAAAACAAAAATAATAACATTGTATTTGATCTAAAGTTAATATTTATTATTAATATTATTTATTTAAATTTTCGACCTGGGCTAAGAAATTGAATTCTATTAATGTTTTAAATAATTAGGACAGGAAAGATACGTAAAATAATATTTTTTATTGATTTAAAAAGGAAAACAATATTTTATTGTTTACATAGTACAGACAAAATTTAATTTTCAATGTTGTAAATGTTGTAATGATTCATTAAATTATATACTCCAATAAAATAAATATCAATTTCGATAATACCGCCCCCTGTTTAAGCTACTGGGCTAAATTACCAAAAAACTTAATTTTGAAATATAAATGTGTGAAAAAGAACCTGCAAAGAAAAACTATTTATTTTATTAGGTATTTACTAATTTATAGGATATCATATCCAAATGGCTCTATCGAAACCTTTGACATCATCATCATCATCCATTTAATTTTGCTCGAAGTTAAATTATTTTACTGGAAGCAAAAATTTGTTAGTTCCCTGGTTCTCTTGTAATCCGCAAAACTGTAGGTTATTACAAAAAAAAGTGTGGCACTCCAACTCCATACTAAATTTGGGTTGGATAAAAAAATTCAAGTCCAAATATGCGAGTGGCCATATCCTGAATAGGTGTTTAAAAATTCAGGTAAATATTGAAGTGATTAGTAATTATTCGCATTGCCTGCGGCTCCGCCTGCGTTCAGATGACCAAAAACTAAATTCTTACGTTTTACATACTCTTACAATGCACTTTTTGTATTTTTTCTCAGAAATGAGACATTTTCCCAAAGTGAAAAGTATCCTATATGTTGCCCCGGATAACCAGCTATCACCATGCCAAATTTTTTTTTTATACTATTCAGAATTGGTGCTTGACTACGTTCCACCTGATGGTAAGTGGTAACGCAGTCGCACTAATTCAGTAGCCATCTATTCACTCTTGCCTTGAAGACACCCATATTATAATCGGGCGGAAACACCGACGCAGGCAGGTTGTTAAAATCCTTAGCCGTACGTATAATAAATGACGTAGCGAAACGCTTCGTGCGGACGGGTGGAATGTCCACGACATAAGGATGGAGACCAGCCGTTCGTCGGGTTGTCCGATGATGGAAAGGGGATGGGAATTTCATCAAAATCCATCCAGTAGTTTTTGTTAACAGACAGACAGACAGACAGACAGACAAAAATTCTAAAAACTATAGATTCAGCCTCTGTATCGATAATAATGTTTATTTCAATAAGATTTTCCAAAAAATATTTAATGTACAGATTCGGCTTAGTTACAATTTTATTATTTATATGTACTAGTATTGCCCGCGGCTCCGCCCGCGTTCAGATGACCAAAAACCGAAACCCTTAGGTTTTACATATTTATACATTGCAGTTTTTGTATTTTTTCTCAGAAATGAGACATTTTCCCGCAGTAAAAAGTGTCCTATTTATTGACCCGGATAACCAGCTATCACCATACCTTTCATCAAAACCCCTCCAGTGGTTTTTCTGTGATGCGGTAACAGACAGACAGACTATCGATAATAATGTTTATTTCAATAACATTTTCTAAAAAATATTTTATGTACAGATTCGGCTTAATTACAATTTTATTATATGTATAAATACTTAGATATAACGAAACATTAGTACGTTTTTTTTTTAAATTAAAATTTTGATGTAAACAAATGTTTGACTATGATTGATATTGAATAATATTTTCTTAGCTTGACGCGAAATTCTCAGATTTTATTTAAAATGATATTGAATTTAACTTAATATTCCGTCGCGAAGCCTTATAAAGTCTCATAGGGTTAAATAAAAACGTCATTACCAGTAGCTTCTTTATTGGTTTATCAGGGTCAAGGTCTTTACAAAATTATTGAAAAAATTACAAAGATACATTTAGCTTAATAAGATTGAGTTTTCTTCGTACCTATGTAAGTCTAAAACAGTTTTGGAAATTTAAATTGAATTTTTATACCTTTGCGTTTTCACCTTTATAGACAAACAATTATTATAAAATATAAGAGTATAGTTTTAAACTAGGAACAAAAATCACATTACGCTCTACGAATTCCTCAAATTTCTATCAAAACGTTCTTAACGCTTTAAACGTACGGCTAAATTCAACTATGAAGAGTCGGTTTAGAACCGATACCCACATATTCTACATTTTGATGTTCATCTCTTACTTACATTACACTTTCTTCAATCTTAAGAAAATAACTTATTTTACCTACTGAATTAAAAAGTTAAATATTAAATCAGTTACAGTCACATCAATAGAGACGATAGTGGAGGTATCAGAAGTTACGACGTCACAAATAACACTCCGTAAAACTAATTTGATACAGTTTTAGAAATTAACATGCGTATAGTTACATATCACATTGAATAAAAATTTGTTCAACCAACAGGAGACAAAGAAGGTACCGCGAGATAAAACAAAATCGACGGTGTTCAAAATCATACAATGGCCTGCTACAATTATATATACGAGTACCAACGCACCGCGACTAGCAGAGGTTAAAGATTCAATTTCAATTCCGCCTTTCCTCCTGAACTCCTTGCGATGGAAAAACGAAACGTAACGAGAGTACGAAAACTCAAACTTGGACTTACGCCTAAAATAAGCAGAGAGACATAAACTTAACACGTAAACGTAACTAAAACGAATTAACTTGAGTATCTTGTTCTGATAAATGCACGAGGTGGGACAGGGGTCGATGTCACCACTGAAGAAGCTCCGATGGGGGTAGGACACGAATGGCGTGAGGGGTCGCTCTAGGAGCCGTCGAAGGGGTACACGTATGGGCGAGAGGGAGAGGGGCTGGGGGGTGGTGGGGGTAGGAGAGGGAGAGGGACAGGGGGAGGGGGAAGGGGACAAGGTCGCAGCGCCGCGAGTGGCTGCCGGCTGCGATGTGTTCGCTGAGGTGCCCCATAGTTATTTTTTCTTCTGGGCCTTCTCAGCGGCCTTGGTGATTTTACCTGTTGTAACCTCCTTAAAGGTTACACTCTGGAACAAAAATTGTACAAGTACATTATTAACAAAATCCCTTTAAAATATGTCAAGCTAAAGTATCATAAACACTTGTGTTAGTGAGTGTTATAGTTAGGGTCAATAAATATGACTAAAGAGTTCTTGGTCACTCATTTATTTTGAACATCCAATTTAATGCACCAGCATCTAGCAGTTTAGGGCGGAATATAAAAATTACTTACTTAAACAAAAGGATTAATTCAAACTCTATACATAGTTATTACATTTAAAATTCAACGATTAAAGTTATTCGTGTTTTTGGGACTACGTGGTGAGTGGTGACAAAAGGCAAACATTTCACGAACGCGCGACGACCGAGGTAGTACTTATTGTATTTAATTTAATGTATTTTTGTATGTATGTTCTGTAACTGCTTTAGTGATCTTGTGGCTATTATACATAATTATACGACTGCAAATCCAGAGGTTCTGGATTCGAGTCCCGGGTCGCGCCAAGAATTGGTAATCAGTTTTTTGTCTAGAAATTCATAATAACAGTACGGAGTTGGAAATTGGCGGTGTCATACGATGGTATGGAGAATGGGTAAAACCAACGGTCTTTCGCCTCTCGATAGTCGTGTCGAATTGTCGTTAACTGGAGTTTGAGAGTAATAGAAATAGAGATTGGACTTGCGCTTATTCACATACTTGTGCACTATAATATCTCCTGCGCACATGACCCGTCTCAATGTGATTGTCCGGCATGGCGGAGGAGGAGTAGGAGAAGGAGGAGGAGGACAGGAGGGTGAGCACAGGTGTACAGGGTGTACCTTGATGACGCCGACGGCGACGGTCTGGCGCATGTCGCGCACGGCGAAGCGGCCGAGCGGCGGGAACTCCTGGAAGGACTCGACGCAGAGCGCCTTGGTCGGCACCAGGGTCACGATGGCCGCGTCGCCCGACTTGATCGACTTCGGCTCCACCTCGGTGGTCTTGCCTGTCACATACTTTATAATTACTACCTATATAATAAGTTATAACCACAATCGGACTATTATTATGAACTTTGTTATCTATTCATGTATGTATGTCCCGTCTTGTAATCTTGATTTGTGGTGAGAAATAAAGTATTTTATTATTTATTTTATTATTAAAGTTTGTACGTCTGACTGCCCCTAGAAATATGTAGAATAAAAATAGAATAAGAAGTATGCGTACATTCCTATATGGAGCGAAGAGTCGCTAGTATGGATATAAATAACGAATTATAAAGACAACATCAAGAAGGAAATAATAATAATAATAAGGCATACCGGTACGACGGTCGCACTTCTCCTTGATCTCGGCAAACTTGCAGGCGATGTGCGCGGTGTGGCAGTCCAGCACCGGCGTGTAGCCGTTGCTGATCTGCCCCGGGTGGTTCAGCACGATCACCTGCGGCAGAACACCGCCGATATGTTTTATAGGATACAGGCTCAGTTTTGTGACTGGGTATTAACTATGAATATTGCAATCAAAAGTAGAGGCAATTGTGAATAAAATTATAATAGATTTAAAATAATAAAAAATAAGGATCAGCTGGACGCTATCAAACTGTGAAGCTAAAAAAAGTACTCAATGGACTCATGAGGCCGATTCGATGAACACTAAAATAGCTTTTTACAAATTCTTTTTAAACGGAAAGTCAATTGTTACCCATATTCCATACAGTGTGTAAAGAGATGACGTCTATTATTATTAATTATTGCAACCTTTGATAGTTAACCTTCTTAAGCCCACCAACTACTTTTCACAAAAATTCAGCTTTTATTATTTCGATTGCAGAAAAACTATTTATCTATTCTAATATTATAAAAAGGAAAAAATTGTTTTGTTTGTTTGTATCGAATAGGATCCGACCGATTTAGATAAATTTGGTAAGAAGATAGTTTGAGACCCTGGGTAATGGATAGTTTCTATCCCGGAAATCATCCCTTAAGGGGGTGAAAGTTTGTATGGGGAAGCAACCTAGGAACTCGCTAGTATTATGATTATATTACTATTTACTAATCATTACATATGGCATATATGGAGTCCGGAGACAATGCTGAATGCACGCTAAGTTTTGGCTGTTGGACGAACAACTGCATCGATATCTATACAACATGAGAATCAAACCCACGATCTCTGATTTATTCGATATTTCTCATTACATATTTATTTTGTATTTATTTCATTGCCATTGTGAGAAACAACTTACACGTAACATTACAGTAATATAAAACTGAGTAAAAAACAATAACGTTGTCGTTAGTATAAGTTTTAATTTATTTTCAAATCGCAATATAATTGTTTTATTGAATTAATTTCAAAATTTAATATACATTATTTATCATACTGACTTCTTACTACTTAGAAAAGAAATGTAAGTTTACACATCATCGATAAAGTTTTAACTTTGTTAATTTTCGGGAATAGCTAGAACCAGTCAATTTCTGGTTTAAGGGCCTGTCCGCACTGCGATATTTCACCGCGCGATTTTTATTCTCGCGTATTATATTCCGTGATCGAAATTGTACTTATTACGCACTGCGAATAAAATTTCGTACGATTTTTGTCAGTTTGATGCAGTTCCCGACTGAGAAAAACGTCTAAAATGATAAATCTACTATATCTACTGAGACATTTTAGTAATCTAAAATGATGTTTTTCTACATTAAATATCAAGAGCTGCGAAAATACAGTAAAAAGTTTTTCGGATATTACAGAATGACTACAAAATCATTCGATAAACCGATAGCGTCAGTGCACGACTGAGCGAAACGCGCGAATTTTATTTCGCAGTGCGGCCATAGCCATACATATTATATACTGTACAAAACATTCGCGCGGAAATAATCCGCACCGCATCGCGTTCAATTTGCATCAAATCACAGATTTTTTTTCCGCGCGAATTTTTTACCGCCAGTGCGGATACTCCTATAAGATTCAATGTGTTACAGAATTGCGGGAATAAAAACGTGCGGTGAAATATCGCAGTGCGGACAGGCCGTAAAAGACTTTTTAAATAGACATATTTATTAATTTACCCTTTTGAATACAATAATATACTTGATTAAACAAGTACATATTTATCAAATCAGTTCAAGGCCATTTACGCCTTTCCATTCTGCTCATTATATTTAAGCTGTCGTTTTCTGTATTAATTTACAATTAAAATATATAAAAAGTTTTCCTATTTTGAATTAAAAAATTGTTGAATCTGAATACTGGCTAATTACTTTATAATTTTGGAAAAAATAATTACGGTAATAGCCATTTTGAAATACATAATATACAATCAGCGTAATAGTTTCGTCATCGCAGTTTAAAAACAATTATACAGTCGGGTACCTAATGAGTACAATTTTTGATATCTATATTAATACGCGTTCTAGCATTTTTCGAAATTCATCCCATAAGGGGGTAAAATAGCGGATGAAAGTTTGTATGAAAACTACAATTTTGGAGTTTTATTCGTAGTTTTAGCGCGAGCAAAGCCGCTTGTTCTGCTAGTACTTAATATATAATAATAGAACATTTTGTAGACTAGGCAACAATTGCTCATTTACGCAACATAATTTGTTTATTGCTTGCATAAAATGTGTACCCATGATTAAAAACCAGTTCCTAATTCATTGGCTAACTCTATTTATAAACCGCCTAACCACTATCGTTAGACTTTCAATTAAAGGCACTTATTATTTCTTTTAAATATTAAATAACATATTTCTGAGTATTATTTCCTTATACAAAATAATTAATTATTTTGTAATTCAGTGGAATGCAGAATTAGAATAATCTCTTTCGAAATTGCTCTACATTTGAGTAAAAGTTAACTTTTACGAGGTGCATATTGTGGCATAATGTCTACTTTTATATTAGAACTAACATTGCCCGCGGCTCCGCCCGCGTTCAGATGACCAAAAACCAAAGTCTTAGGTTTTACATATTAGTATACTCTTACATTGCAGTTTTGCATTTTTCCTCAGAAATGAGATATTTTCCCACGGTAAAGAGTATCCTATATGTTGACCCGGATAATCAGCTATCATCATACCAAATTTTATCAAAATCCGTCCAGTGGTTTTTCCGTGATGCAGTAACAGACAGACAGACAGACAAAAAAATCTAAAAACTATAGATTTGGCCTCTGTATCGATAATAATGTTTATTTCCATAAGATTTTCCAAAGAATATTTAATATACAGATTCGGCTTAGTTACAATTTTATTTATTATATGTAGAGATAAATTTTATAAATCTATCGGTATAATAAAATTGTGATCGCTGTCTGTACATAGAAGATATTTGAGAAAAATCATTATTGTGGGGTCTTTATTTATGGCATAGAACCCAAAACAATTATTTTTAAGAAATTTTGTCTGTTTGTCTGTGTGTTTGTGTTCCCATTTGGGTACGTTTTTCATTAATGTATTATGGTATCAATTTAGTATTGTATGTGGCTTCACTTAACATTTGGTATTTGTTTCATTTCAATTGGTTCATAAATAAAAAAGTTATGTGAATTTAAACAATCACCTAGGGACGACGCCAAGTGAAGCGCGGGTGAGTCGTTAGTTATATAATATAATTCTTTATAACGATAAAGAATTTGGTGTAAAGAATGTTCACGGATAAAGAAAAGTCAAATCAAATAAATACCAACTAAGCATTTATCAGTATTTAGTAAAATTTATTTACGAATTACGACGCGTACAACAAACATGCTTTGCATCTCAAATGAATGTTAGCACACAACGAACAAACAAATGAGGAAACAATATATTTAAAACAAACCAAATTTTTTACCTGAGCGGTGAAATCGGAAGCGCCTTTTGGTGGGCAGTTCTTAGAGTCCCCGGCCACGTACCCGCGACGCAGCTCCTTCACCGACACGTTCTGTCGCACGAAATCATACATGTGAGAGCGAGATACGAGATAATATCATGCGCATTCATTTTTGTGCAATCCTTATTCCTTACATTGACTAAGATAGTTCAGACATGAACAGTGCTTAAAACTTTTATCACTAAAGTAACTTTTATAAATCTATCTAACTGTACTGCAATAACCCACAATTTTGCTTTTTATTTAAAGTACCTTTATATGTCATATATCATGCCCTGGCTCATATATATATTTTGTATATAACTTATATTATTGTATATTTCTTAGGCCAATGTAATTTATTACAAAATAATATGTATATCGTTTTGTACAAAGTCGTTTATCACCTTAACATTGAAGCCCACGTTGTCTCCCGGCATCGCCTCCTGCAAAGCCTCGTGGTGCATCTCCACCGACTTCACCTCAGTGGTGATGGCGGCCGGTGCGAAAACCACCACCATGCCTATGTATTTAAATATTACAATATATTGTATATGTACTTATATTTAACAGGCTAACAGTTATATTGATCTTATTTATTGTTTCAAAACCTGGCCAGGTTTACTCATATATATTTACGATAAGATTTCAAAATGCATTTTGCAATTTATAATCGCAATTAAATGACAAATCACATCCAACTTGATAATACGAGATTATGAAGATTATAATTACCTACTACTTTTAAGAGTCAGCGTTTTAATTAAGCAATACATCGGCGGGTGTATCGGCATGACAACATACAGCTTGTTCAATAGGTATATGTAACTTGTCTATATTCTAAAACAAGTTTATGTGTTAATCCAAAATATAAGTTAATCTCAAAGAAGAATAAACACAGTCATTCACAAAATTTTACGTTTATAGCGTTTGACACGATTTTATTATAATATATCCATCCTAGGTACAGTAGCAGTATCTTTTGACTTTAAAGGGAATGCTGTGAAATGCAATGTGTGGTAAGGAGAGGTCCTTCACTTAGACCCGTCAATCTTAAAGCCATTTCCCGACTGTCATATATAAATGAACGTGTGACAGTCGGTAGCGCCTCACCCGCGTCACCCAACACAATCACCCTGTCTAGAGGCTTTCGTTAGAGGACTGGATTAGTAGACTGCGCTAGCGTCATCCGCGTCCCGTGCACTCTTCTTCTTCTTCTTGCATGGCTTTTTCCGCACTTAGGCAGTTCTGCGTGTTGTACGCGAGCTCTTATGCTATTTAGAGTGCTATTCTTTCCACCCCAGGTCGTCCCAGAAGTAAAGCAATTTGCCGGTCTCCTGGAAGATTTCCGGGAGCGATCACTTGGGGCTGAGTTTTTCTGCGCTTAAGTGTTCCAGTTTACTGCATTCTAGCAAAATGTGAGCTGATGTTTCATCCTCTTGAAGGCACGCTCTGCACAGGGCGATGTCCGTGTGACCTATATTGAAAAATATGTTTGTTGAGATGGCAGTGTCCTGTTATAGTCCCGTGCACTCACCTGGCTTCAATATACCGGTCTCGACTCGTCCGACGGGCACGGTGCCGATGCCGCCTATCTTGTACACGTCCTGCAGCGGCAGACGCAGCGGCTTCTCGGTGGGACGAGACGGAGGCTGGATGGCGTCCAAAGCCTGAATTCATTGATATAATTGATAATAATTGAAATTGAATATTGAATGGTAATAATATGAATTTTAATATTATGCTCCTTAACTATTTTTTCACATTGCATTAGATATTATTTTATTTGAAATATATATTTTTTAAATTAATATCTTAAAATATGTATACTTAGGTAACTAGTTTATTTTGTTGTTATAATGATCTTTAGTGATAAACGTTATACGCTCTTTTGGGAAAGATAATTGGTGCGTGAGTCTTATGGATAATTTATCTATTACTATCCGCATAGATACAAATATTTATGTATATTTATTTACGTGTATGTTTGTATGGTCGTTATATGTACGTTATATGTGTGTCACTTTTTATTACACCTACGAATTCAGTTAAGATTTAAGTTTTTTACCTAAATGACTCATAAAATACCTATCTATGTATATTTTATCTCTTATTAAATATTCGATTGCTATAATTGGAGAACAGCTAACTTGCCAAATATCCACAATATCTTGAAACTTCCGAATTACGCATAAAAGGGGACTATTTAATGAAAAAAGCCGCGGTCTCTAGCTA
This sequence comes from Brenthis daphne, assembly GCA_947093115.1. Lineage (NCBI taxonomy): Eukaryota > Metazoa > Arthropoda > Insecta > Lepidoptera > Nymphalidae > Brenthis > Brenthis daphne. The sequence goes on along the minus strand of OX352472.1, from coordinate 16,883,953 downwards.
GTGCTGATACGAACCTCAATGAGGGTCTTGCCCTCCACCTTGCCATCCTTGCGGTCAATGGTCCAGCCCTTGAACCAGGGCATTTTGTCGGACTGCTCGAGCATGTTGTCGCCGTGCCAGCCGGAAATGGGCACGAACGCCACCGTGGCCGGGTTGTACCCTGCGCACGGAGTACGGACGCTTCAGTTTTACCTACGTGCCTCGCATTCGTGTTTCGTGTTTATGGCAATGTTTGCGGTTACGTTACATCATAGATTCTTCATTATTGATAAAAAAAAGAAATAGAAGATTTACGGGCAAATAGTGAACAGCCAGTACATATTTCAGTCGTCCTTTTCGATTAAACTCGTCGGAATTATACGTACGTTTGAACGTTTTAAGATAACTAATTGAATGTAATTCATATTATTAGTCATCCATAATTCACCTTGCGCTAAAGAATCTATTATCTATTAAAATACCTAACTTTACAAAGCTTTGCCAATACGAGATGCGTGATGTATCTTGTTGCTATTTTATGATCAAAAACGATTTTATATCGTTCATACTTTATACATAATATACTTTATATTTTATGTAAGTATATTCTATTAATTTTTTAATTTTATTTGATTCTGACTTTTTTAACTCAATTCTTTGTAACGTTCTACATAACAATATTGAGAAAAGCACAAAAAAAGTTATTCATACCAATTTTCTTGATATACGAGGAGACTTCCTTCTTAATTTCCTCATATCGTGCTTCATGGTACGGAGGCTCAGTAGAGTCCATCTTGTTAACTCCCACAATCAATTGCTTGACACCAAGAGTAAAAGCAAGGAGAGCATGCTCGCGCGTCTGCCCATTCTTGCTGATACCAGCTTCGAACTCTCCGGTACCGGCCGCCACGATAAGTACAGCACAATCAGCCTAAGAAAGTATACATCATATTCTTACATTATAAAAGTAAAAAAATGTCTAAGTGTCTGTTTAATTAACTATCTTTTTTTCAATTACCTGAGACGTTCCAGTAATCATGTTCTTGATGAAATCCCTGTGACCAGGCGCATCAATGATGGTCACATAGTACTTGGCCGTCTCGAATTTCCAAAGAGCAATATCAATCGTAATACCTCGTTCACGCTCAGCCTTCAGCTTGTCCAACACCTGTACCAATCGATTAAGACGAAATAAAATAGAATAATCCTGTAGGTTTTAAAGTATCCTATGTAAGTATTTAATTTCCAATGTAATTTTTCTTACCCATGCGTACTTAAAGGAACCTTTGCCCATCTCTTGAGCCTCTTTCTCGAATTTCTCAATGGTACGCTTGTCAATTCCACCGCATTTATAAATTAGATGGCCAGTGGTAGTAGACTTGCCAGAGTCGACATGGCCGATTACGACGATGTTGATATGAGTCTTTTCCTTACCCATTGTGGTGTAGATTACACGGTTTTAATCAATTTAGATCTGATAATAAAAAAAATACATTTTTTTTAAAATAACAATATTTATAATATTTTTTGATGAAATATTCAATGAGTTATTCAATGAATTCTCTAGTAATAATATTATATGACGGTTGAATAGAAGGAAACGACTTCTCGTTAGATTACAGATAAAATTGCGGGATCTAATAATGTTATATTACCTACTTCCCAAAAAAAAGTTTTTCAGTTAGTATCTATAGGTAATAACTATTTTATCAAGGTCGAAATTTATTTTCTTTCTATCTATAAAAACGTACCCTTAATAAAGTGGCTTATTAAATATAATCTAAGGTAAATAATAATTTAGAAATATTCTCAAAGTAAATAATATATGAAATAAAAGAACGAGTAAGTAACTGGTTAAAGTATTACTTTAACTTAAATTACATTAATATTGTTCAATAATAGTAGGCAAAACAAGTACCTAAATATTAATGTTTTCTATGAAATTCATTTATTTCAAATTGGCTTATTTAATCCTACATGTAACATAATATTGCCGTATACAGAATGAGGCAGCAGACTGCCTGTGCCTACTTCTAATGTCAATATTATACAACAATCAACTTGCGTGTTGACCTTTCTGTTGCCTTCTTATGCGCAGGTTTTTCAATAGGCACGTAAGCAGTAACGCAAAAAGAATAATCTTATAATATTGTCTCACACAGTTTAGATAAAACTTTAAAACATTGTAATATTTAAAGATATACTTAAATATAAAAAAAAAAGATAAAAAGGAAATTTTGAACCACGAAGTAAAATAAAATGTTTGATAACATTCATATAATTAGATAGGCACTCGAGTAATTTGTTTGTTCGTTGCTATTTGAAGAAATATAACAAATTTAAAAATGTCCGGAACAGGATTTAAAAAATCATGACCTTTGTCGTATCTTTCCTAGTAAGCTTAAAAGAAACTCGATGATATTTAGTGAATCTACCTGTTTAGATAGACGTTATAGCAATCTATATCGAATATCGAGGTCATCCTCATATTAAGAAAATTTCTTTAATAATATTAGATAATTATAATCTAATATTACCTTAATATGCCGACTTCAATAAATATCCGGATAATATAACTTAAGCTGTTATAAATTTCTTAGAAGATTTAATTTAAAAATAATGAATGCACTACTGTGTCTGGAATGCACTAAGTGGGAGGCTTCGATTGAACTGGCAGCAAATCTCCGGGACGAGCAACACCGGGCGTGCGCAGGACGTCCGGGACATCGATACAGCCAGCCTTTTACTCAAATATAGAACACATCGCAGAATCTCAACACACCTACATACGTGCCTTGCAATATCGCATTATTGATTTTGCATCACCTAAAACGGCACGGTTAGCGTCAAATACACAAAAAAAAACAAACAAGTTAAAGCGATAATTCCCTTTTTATTTTCCACTTTTACTCTTGCTTGCTAATATTATTAATTCTAGCTAGTTGTTTCACAACTCGCAAGTCTAAAATTTCATAATTTTCGCTTAGATGAGAAAGGTACTGCGCAAGTGATCACATCGATTATTATCACGAGAGTGCATACTATCTAAATTTAGAAGACTATTCTATATGCATTTAAATAGACGTATTTGCAAATGACATGCCCCGACTTGCAAAATTAGAAATTGCATGTCGCCTGTTTAAATACGTAGCATGTGTAGCTAAGAAACATTCTACTCGCACACGGTCTTGCCGGCGACTGCTGCCTCCATCTTGTGCGTAAAATGCATCAGCGGCATTGTAACTTCGTTAGATTTTATTTCTTTATTTTATTCAATTTAAATTAAAAAAAAGTCATATATAAAATGACGACGAGATGCCTTATTGAAACAAACTGAAATTATAGCATACATTTATAGTACCTGCTTATTTTTAATTAAAAAATAACACACATAATATTAACGAAAAAAGGCCACTATAAAATAATGGTACCTAATAATATAAAACCGAGAAGATTTCTGTACAAAAACCTTGTTGTCATTTTTTATTTTTTATAAATTGTCAAATAAGCAACATGTTTACTACATAAATATTTAGAAATATTCGCATAAATTGCTATTACCCAATTTTGTGAGATTGTACATAAAACATGAAATTGCGTAATTATATTAGGACGCCGGTATGTAAAGCTACGCATAAATTGTAGAAAAATAAAATTCTCCAAAATTTTACTCACTTTATAACTAATACGCTGCTTAATTATTTGTTTATCTTACCAAATATTTATTTGAACAATAAAAACAATAAATAGAATAGAAATTATGAGAAGACTCACCTTCGCAGCTGCAGTGATGAATTTTCCTTCTGATTTTCAAGCATGCGCTCTGAAAGTTCGCCCGGGAAATGCAATCAATAAAATCAAATGAGAGATGTTTTTATATTTATTAAAAAATATCGCACAGAAAAAGAAAAAAACTACCTATTTATTAAAATTTTATATTGAAGTTGTTTTTACTTATAATAGCCCTTTTTTATCAGCCGTATTTAAAATAAAAGTATTGTAATTTGATTAGAGAAACGGATGTACACATTTTCTTTTCTTGTCGCAGATAATAAAAGACTAGCCAGCTTCAGACTGGTAATTTCTATTTAGTTTATTTTAATTATTGTAAAAAATATGTAATAACTTGCCAGAATCTTACCTATTACACAGATTGTCTGTAAAAGAGGATGTATGCTCTTTCATATAATGGTATGATGTGTTAATTGAGCATCTGCTTGAAAAAGATATTACAGTTTTGATTATATTTTTATTTAATAAATTTTATTATTAGGGTTTCCATAGAGTTAAGTCGAAACCCCATTATTGAGTCTGTTTGTCTGTACTAGTATAAAAACTTTACTTGAAAAATATTAAAAAATATATTAGTAGAGTTTAATTTGATGTGACTCTTACACTTAAAAACAAAAACAATATTATGTTATATTGATATACATATATTGTATTGGATTACTCTTGGTGCGTGAGCCTAACTTGCATTTGGTCAAACTGTCTGGCGAGCCGTCTATTCAATCTTATTTTCTCAAAAACTACTAGAATGGAAAAAAATGAAATTGATGTATTAAATCAAATGGATTATTATATATTTAAACATATAATGAAACAGTAACTTAGCGAAATCTGCACATGAAATAAATATTATTTAAAAACAATGACAGTCAATGACAGAAAGACCCCCAAAACAATAGTTATAATTTTTTATCTATTCGTCTGTATGTCTGTTGTCTATTTGGATGTGTGCGTTTCACGCAAAAAGTACTGACCCGATTTTAACTAAATTATATGTACCTAGTGATAACTTATTACTCGGGTGGTATATAATAATATAGACCCATATAATCCCGTTAATTGATATTATAAAGGCGAAAGTTTGGATGGATGTTTGTTACTCAATCACGCCCGAACGACTGAACGGATCTGGTTGAAATTTGGCACAGAGATAGATTATAAATAAATCACATGAGTTACTTTTATCCCGGAAAAATGTACGGTTCCCATGAGATAGATTTATTTTTCATAAAACTAGCGATAGATTATCTATTCCACAGTAACCTTTATAACGTACCTACTTAGGGACGAATCGTAAGTCGCTAGTAAAGAAATATACTATATTTTTATGTGTAGTTTAAAAATTTTATATAAAAAAAACTCATAAACATTTTGCATTAGCTTCACCCCAAGAACTCAGAAAGTCTAGAATAGAACTAGAATGAAAGTAGTTCACTCACTATATATTATACTAGCGGACCCGACAGACGTTGTCCTGTCTACACGTCTTTAATTTGAAAATTTCAAACTTTTTTTAATAAGCTAAAACATTCCGGACCATTTTGATGAAAATTATTATTCAAATTGTGAATCTAAACCATTCCCAGATCCCCTTGAACAGACACAAAAAATTTCATCAAAATCGGTCCAGTCGTTTGAGAGAAGTTCAGTGACATACACACTCACAGAAGAATTATATATATAAAGATGTATAGGTATTACTTGCCTACCTAGCTATTTAGCTACCTAGCTATTTACCTACCTAGTATCTAACTATCTTCCGTCTTTAACATAAGAGCACACGAGCCTAGGGCCCGTTCGTTCGTTTCATTTAAAGGAAAAGAGAGCTTAATTTTTTCACTAAGAATTGTTAATTTTTAAATTAATATAATTTAGAAACCAGACCAGACTTCGTAATAGTTTCAAAACAACAAGCATTTTACTAACAAAATAAACACCTACCTATAGTAAAACGAAATCCGTTCGGCCGAATAAAGCTATGTAAGATTAAGTACGAGTATAGTAAAACTATATTTTTAAAGACCCAATACTACTTTTTCAAAGACCCAATACTGCTTATTTCGGCGGGTAGACATAAAAGTATATAGACGTATTTTTTTGAGCTCCACTTTATTTAATTAAATAAATATAACTTATAATTTATATGTGCTGATTGTGTATTACCTGTGCTTAAGTTGACTTAACTGAACTCACACACATACTTTAAAGTTTAAATACCAATTACAATGCATGAGACGTCGCACAATCCTATAGGTAGGGGTTTTTGCTTAAAACCTTTGATTATATTTATCATCCAACCTTCTGGCCTAAATTGAATCACTACAGGGCACTGCCCTGGTCGTATTGCTCCTACCCCAATCAGAGAATACAAAGAAATAAGAATGGGTCATGGGTGTACCACAAGGATCTATTCTTGGTTCTTTTTTTATTTTCACTATATATATTCATGATTTGCTTTCCCATGTGAAGAAATCACCTAAGTATGTGAAACTCTTTTCAGATGATATTTCTTTAATTTTTTGAGCTGAACGTAGTAAACCAAATTATGACAAAGTAAGCAGTGCACTGTCCCATAAATGACATATACTTCGCTGGTTTGAGGTTGAACTTATCTATTATTAAATGCCAAAAAAAAAAACAAAATGTCGAATTTACATTGCCTAACGTAAAAAAGCTAAATTTTATGATTCTGAATAATAAAACATTGGTATTTTTAGGCTTGAATGATGAACCCATGGAACCCTTAACACTACCCAACAGCCGACTTGTATATTTTAGTCATTATCATCTATGAATAAATGCTTTTTAAAGTATTTATTTGTAGATTATCATGCTATATTATCTTACTGGACACATTTTGAGATCATTCCGCAAAAAATAATTCGACGTTTATTCTACAAAAGAGTTTATGATCTGCGAGTCCAAAAAAATTCTAACAAAATTATCCAAAAAGTGAATAAATTCTTCATGGGGCTGAGTATTACGTATTACGCATTTATTATGGCTTAAGAAGGCCCTGACTACCTATCTTTTTCCAGTATTTATTTACAAATGAAATAGCTATCGTCGTACTCTTGCCAATAAACTTTGCACAAACCTATAATATTTAGAATATTTGGCAGTTTATCACTCTTCGCAAATCACTGAACACAACGATTGCATATTTCAATTGGCTTGGCTTCAGAGAGACAGCCTAACCTGTAATAAAATAACCGAATCCCATATAAAAACTGGTAAGGTGGTTATGGACTAAATAATAACCACACGCGGGTAGAGGTGCATGAAGTTAGTTTTAATACATTAAAACTCTACTTTGAACTTTGGTGATGTAGAAGCGCTTGTCTAAATGTCGTACCAAAAAGCTTATGCCGCTGCCCTCTGCCTGTTGTAACTTCTCCTTGATCTAAATATTTGTATCGATCATAAAGGTTTCGTCATGAAGTGATCTTATAGAGAGAAAGATTCAGAAACGAAAGATGTTGAAACCAAATGGTTTTTCATATTTTGTTGTTACGCACTATACGATGTTAAAAAACGTCGTTAAGTGGCGAAGTTTAATGATAAAAAAAATTTTACTTCTTTATTATTTTAGTACTTAAACTTTATACTTATCATGTAATGATAAAATAGTATCATTAAACTTTAACAAATTTACTGGACCTATTAATAAATAAAACAAAAATTATAAATTTATTTCATTTATTTTCATATAAACAATGTAGTACAATATAATTTATATGATCCAAATTATTAAACACAAAATCATAACTATTTTTCGGATATAACACCAAATAATATTATTATAAAAATTAAATACTAAACGAAAAAATACCTTAATTAGATAGTTTTACTAATACAAATAGTGAACATTTGATGGAAAGTTATAGTTGATGTCATTAAGCATGATCTATCTTATAATAGAACTAAAGGCACTATCAGACTGGTGAAAATTATAATCATGATCCTTATGTGGTTGTTTTAAAGCCGTTTCCATTATTATCGGTTATTTCCATAAAACAAATGTCATTATACTTTTATACAAATCTATACATATAATAAAGTTATGAGTCGAATAGATTAAATTTTTGTGGAAAATCTTATTGAAATAGTCATTATTATCGATACAGAGACCGAATCTTTAGGTTTTAGAATTTTTGTGACTGTGTATCTGTGACCGCATCACGAGAAAACCACTGGACAGTTTTTGACTAAATTTGGTATGGTGGTAGCTGGTTATCCGGGTGAACATATAGAATACTTTTTACTGCGGGAAAATATCTCATCTCTGAGTAATCTACACTAAACGTTAAAACGTAAAATTTAAATGTTTCTCCAGTAAAATATAAATGTTGCCCATCTCTCGCGATGGATGTAATGATGAAATGAAAATATGTATAAATATAATAGATAATTTACAGTATTAATTAAATCGCTTTGGAATGTGTAGTTTAAATAGTTAAAAGATAAGTTATCATTTTAAATAGATATAGCTAATATAAAGGTCTATTTTATTATGTACCTGCCCATAAAAAAGAAACTCCAAACCCTCTGCTTAAATAATATTTAATCGATTAAATCAAAAGAATACAAAATCAAGTAAGCCTGAGTGAGGTGATAGACGCGATCTGTTCAAAAGCCGTTAAAGGCAAATTAATTCTTAGGAGAGGCATGATTATATATAAATTATAAATGAATTAGTTTTCGGTGCAAAGTATAAATTGGACACGTAAATATGATTACAAAGTATATAATTTATAAATATTGAAACAGGATGGATTAATCATACTGAGTAGCGCTTAGCACTTCTGCTTAGACTCTCGTTATCTCTCCAAGATGTGTATGAAGATATGTATGCAAGTATACAAATAGAAGTTTTTTTTACTAAGTCTTACTCGTACTTTGATATTATAATATATTACACTCTCTGTAAATATTTCAAAATGGAACGTTCTGTTTAAATTTCATACAAGTTTGCAAACTTTATACGAAGATAACATTTCTGAGCGAAATCGATCTTGTGTTAGTGTCATTTTCATTTCCCTCCGGGCCATGGTAGGTAGCTCCCCCAGCCCTTACCTGGATTGGGATCCTGACCTAAAACAAAGAAAAATAAGGCTAAGAGTTTTAATCTAATATTAATATTTATAAATTATAACTTAATATTTAATATATTGAAGGCAATGGTAGTTGGCTTGCTTAGGAAACTGAGTGAAGCGGGTTCAAACCCCATGTCTCGCACCTCTGATATTTTCATGTGCGAATCATTTCTAACATGATTATCACTTGTCTTAACAGTGAAAGAGAACACGTGAGAGGCTGAATATATGCATTAACATACATATTTAAGTGTTCACTAAGCATCTTGAAAATAACGTCGTTAATATATATGTTGGGACATTAACACACAGCATCACCTAGTCCCACAGTAAGCTGCAAAGCCTGTGTTATATCCAGATAGATGATGATACACTACACATATATAACTTTAAATACATACATATTATAAATATAAACACCCATGACTGGATTACAAACATTCGTCATCACACAAATGAATGCCCCCAGCGGGACTCGAACCCGCGACTGCGGGCACAGCAAGTAGAGTCACTACAAACGCTAGCTGCGTAAAAGTTGGTTTTTGGTCTATTATGCGGATTGCGGACCAAATCAGGTGGAACATAATGTCGATCTAGAGCGCGAGCACGCCGTAAAAAGCCAACATTGTTATTTCCAATATAATATATAAGAAATATTTTATATACATAATTATAAGTATATAAATGACTATATTTACTTGAATTTTATTTTAATAAATAATATTTACTGAAGAAATGTAGGTAACAAGTTTTTATAAAAAAGCGTCTTGATAATAAATTGATCAATAATTCTAAGATTGTATGAAAAACACGTAGAAAATTATTATTTAATATTGATAAATAGATGGAATTACCTTTAGCAATCGCCTGTATTTTATGTGTCTCATCTGAAGAAAGTGTTAAAATTTTTTGGAGCACTGGCACTAAGCGACTGCGCTCATCTCCTGGTGGCAGCGTCAGGAACTAAACCAAACAAATATATTACTAAGAAAACCCATACATAAGAAACATATATCCTATAAGATATTATACATTATAGAAATAATATTAATTTATTAATAAACTAGCATTGCCCGCGGCTTTGCCTGCGTTCAGTAGATCAAAAACCATGCAGTTTTTGTATTTTTTCTCAGACCAGCTATCACCATACCAAATTTCATCAAAATTTCTGCAATGCGGTTACAGACAGACAGACATTTAAATTCAATCAATAAGATTTTCAAAAAATATATTTAATGTACAGATTCGGCTTAGTTACAATTTTATTATATGTATAGAAAATAATGTTGTATTCAATTGCATGTCCGAATTAAAAGTATATGATTATTATTGCTGTTACATCTATCTAGGTAAAACTGTAAAATTCATCTGAATTGTAATGGGTTTAATTTACAGAACTGATCATACATAAATGACATAATATATACAAACAATTCAATAGGTACCTATAAATAAAGTACGCTATATTTTCGCCAATTGTAAATCAATTTATATAATCATTTTATTGATATAAAGGTAACTCAAGGGTGGTTGTATATACAATTACAAATCTTCATCTTCTTCTTGAATAATAGGGAATATGCATGGTTTTTTTTTAATTTTTTATACAATAGCTAACATCGTCATAGAATTGTAAATAAAAATATTCAGCTCAAAAAAAATCATATAAAAAAAAATCATACCGATACTGACACTTTAAACGCCCGCCATTTCGCGCGCTTAACCTCAAAGTATCATACATACAAAAATGACGACTTTAGTTTGTAGCAACAAAATCGCTAATCGCTCTTTAAATCGGTATGATTATACTTTGGACGTCATATTCCGTCTGACCAATAGCGTGCATTTCAACTACTTTGAATTTCTCACTTATATTTGCACTTTTAATAATTATTTTCTTAATCAAAAAAAATTACAATGAAAAATATTGATATATGCTTAATTCAAAAGCAATAAAGATTATAACAAAAAATATTTCACCTTTATTTAAATCACACGCATGTTCCCTATTACTTTTAAAGTGATTGTACCTGTTAAAAAATCATTATTTACTTATTGAAATTTCACTCAAAAGTGTACTAAGTTCTGCTACATCATTAAAGTATTAAAAAGTAGAATAAACTACAAGGATTATTCAGAAGTTACCTTGAGCGTAACATTCTTCATGTACTCAGTGTTGTGTGCGTGCGGCGCGGCGCGCACGCGGCGCAGCTCGCCCTTCAGCAGCTCGCTGAGCTGGCCGAGGCGCGCGCACTCGCGCTCCGACTCAGCCAGCAGCACCGTTACGTGCTTCACTCTATTGGCACAATAATATCACAGTATAATAAAAACTTTTTAAAAAATAATAATAACCGACTTCCAGGCACTAAAAAGTAAAAAATAACTAAATGAGGGTTTTCATTTAGAATAGATACCTAATCAGATATTTTCGACGTCAGCGTACTTTGATTTGCATCGGCTGGCACCGACTAATAATTAGACGATAATTTGTAAGAAGAAAGTTTTTTTAATAACATATTTGATTAAGCCATTTATTTAAAAATAATTTATTGTTGATTTTTTAAAAGACCGCTCGACCGATTTCGATAAAATTTAAATGGGACAACCTGGAAAGTATACCATTTGAAGCCAATCGGTTCAGGCGTCTACGACGAACATAAAATCTCCTCCTTTTTGGAAGTCGGTTAAAAATCCATACAGCAGGCAATCAGGCATTGATTTTAATGGAATGCTGTCAAATATAAAGGTTGTAAAAAAATAATTTTCCAGGCGAATGGTGTCAAAAAATATTTGTTAAGCACTAAAGTGCTATCTCATGGCTGGTTACAGTTTCATATAAAAGAACGTATAGTAGTAGGGTGCACCTCACACGCGTCTTCTATCGTATGCCCTGCGTGATTTCTCTAACTAGAGGCCTTCGTTAGACCACTGTATGGATTAGTAAGCTGTGATAATACTATGAAATTAACCATAACATTATGATGGAATAAGGAAGTGTTTCCTCGAGAGACTACTACCTAGTTTTAATACAAATTTGAATGATGATTATAAACAAGATTGAAAGAAATCTTTATCCTAGCAATTAAAGGATATCATGATACGATTAAGTTATATTTAGTAATAAATAATATTAAGACAGTGGTAGCCCAGTGGTAAAGCGCTCGCTTGGGAAACAGAGTGAAGCGAGTTCAAATCCCTGGTCTCGCACCTCTGATATTTTCATGTGCGAATCATTTCCAACATGATTACCACTTGTCTTAACGGTGAAGGAAAACATCATGAGGAAATCTGCGTATCTGAGAGAACCTAGCAAGTTTTCAAACGACATGTGAAGTCCGCCAACCCGCACTTGGCCAGCGTGGTGGTCTATGGCCTGATTCCCATCGTACTGAAGGGAGGCCCGTACCCAGCAGTGGGACGTTAAAAAAAAGGGTTGAATACAATATTATTTAGCACAATCTCTTTTCTTACAATGTTAAAAGAAAAACAATCAAGGACTAATTTAATTACTACAAATTAGCTAGATAACAGAGCACTTCAGAATAAAAAAATACCTTTGTTGCTGTGCTTGGACCTTCCTCCTCAAATCGGCAATCTCTTGTTCTGAAGTAAGAGAAAGAGAAGAAGAGTCGAGGAAATCATTGTCTGGAACCCCTTCTTCTAAGAGCCTCTCTAAAGGTATAGGAGAACGTCTTCCGCCACTCGATAAGAGCGATTTCGACAATGGTGGGGATGGAGCTGCTTCAGAACCCTAGAATTATATCTTCATGTAGGAATCAAACTAACATTAAGTACGCGTATCCTGCTAATTGAAATAATTTTTTTTATCCATTTTTCCTTCTATATTATTAAAAAGATGAAAAGCATGGGTTTTTTTACGAGAAAATAGAAATACAATATGAATAGATCAAAACAAGTTAGTATATCTTGAGTGGGATAAAAATAGCATTGCAATGTACATAATATGTACTTATACTTCAATGTAATAAATGAATTCTTTCAAGAGCTCCTACATTAGATATAGTGCCCACTTCCAGTGGTACTTGTAATAATAATCCCTATTACGTGTCATATACACGTAAGCCATTGTTAACATAAGTATCGGACACGTGCCATATAGCATGTATATTATTACTGTGAAGTGACGACATTTTACTATTTATTAGTTTCAGTTATGGTAAATGAATAGAAAGAAAAACAATTAATTACGATACAGCTGATAACAAAACTTAATAAACTGTAATACACTAAAAAACATTACATAATATATGGATATGAATCTCAATTGGTTTATTAACAAATCCTTTTTTTTGTATTAGGATAGATACCTATATGATGATACGGATATCAATAAATGTTATAAGATTTATTTGTTTGTTTGCGATAAGTGTCTGTTCTTAGTTAAAATAAAACATAAGCCAATATTGATGGAAGGAATGTGGATTACCACCCACTGCCACTGAGAAAATTTCATTATCCAATCTAACACTGATAAAAAACAGATGAGTTCAATCTCCCTGCTGTGCCGCACCAGTCTAAATAATACGAAATTATTTTGATGTAATCTCTGAATATTGGGACTAGAATAATACATTTACCCGATGATAAAAACTTTGACGGACACATTTTAGTTGAAATTAAGTAGTTAAATATTTCAATTACATAATTTTTCAACATCATATACCTATTATGAACACAATTTGCACCGATTACTGATAGTAATGTAAAACTTATGTTAAATAAACTCTCTGATTGAAGTAGCCGTAGAAAGGTTTTATTTTGGGTATAGTGTAAAAAAAATACTAATTCTTATAGTGGGGTATCAATGACGATAAAAAAGCATTAAAAAAATTAAAATAATAAAAATTTTATAAAAAATATATCATTGTCTAGTGGTGACTCTTAACTATTTTTGATACATGTTTGATGTGTGAAATAGTCTGTGGGAAAAATTTTGGGCGACAATTAAACTGCATTACGCCTACACCTATCCAACTCGCACTTGGCTAAATTTTGTCAAGCAAAGAAAAATAGAAATAACGAAAGAAACTACCTCTCCTTCCTCTCTCGGTATGAGAGACACGTTGATGTCCATTTCGTTATCACTGCCCTCCTCTCGAGGTATGACTGGCAGTGTATACTTCTCACGACTCGAGTCTTCAATACGTTTTCCAGCTTTAACGTTTTCTTGCAAAAGTGCGAGCTGCTTATTCAGACTCTCTGTTTCTTTATGTAATCTGGTCTCTAGTTCACTTATCTGTGTCTTGTAGCACTGTGTTAATGTTGAAATCTAACAGAGAATAAGCATAAAATATTTTAAATGATATAAACAATAATTAATGTATATCTATACATATAATAAAATTGTAACTAAGCCGAATTAGTACATTAAATATTTTTTGGAAAATCTTATTGCAATAGACATTATTATCGATACAGAAGACGAATCTATAATTTTTAGAATTTTTGTCTGTCTGTTACCGCATCACGGAAAACCACAGGAGGGATTTTGATGAAATTTGGTATGATGGTAGCTGGTTATCCGGGTCAACATATAGGATACTTTTTACCGCGAGAAAATGGCTCATTTCTGCGATGTAAGAATATACTAATATGTAAAACTTAAGAATTTGGTTTTTGGTCATCTGAACGCGGGCGGAGCCACAGGCCATGCTAGTATACATATAAAGTTGCTCGCCATGACTGATACAATATCACATCAAATTCTCATATGTGTAATTCTTCTAAAACTACTTGATAGTTTTATCAAAATGAGCACGCACGGTAATTCCTTAAGGCTTATATTGTTATTTTAAAGCTGTAGGATATTTAATTGAAGCCGCGTCCCCAAAATATTTATTATTATATTTAAAAATGGAGCCTGGAATTGAGAGAACTGTAGTGCAATACGCCTCGGTATTTCGTAGAACACAGTAAATGCCACTCCATCAATTAATTACTAAGTATATTATTTATTCTCTTCTATAGCATTATTTCAAACGTTTAATAGACTTTTACTTTTTAACGTTTAGTATAGATTTCTCAGAAATGTGATAGTTTCCCGCAGTAAAAAGTATCCTATATCGATACTTCGGGGCTCAAAGGGCGTAAGCACCAAAATGATTTGAAGATCGATTTTACAGGAGAGCCAAAAAACAAAAAAATAAATAATTTTGGACATAACTTTTTTAACCGACTTCAAAAATGAGGAGGTTCTTCAATTCGATTGGTATTTTTTTTTATGTATGTACACCGATTACGCTGAGATTTATGATCCGATTTACGTGATTCTTCTTTAGTTTGATGCGGAATAGTTGCCATTGGGTCCCATAAAAATTCAACATAGTTTGGCCTAGTAGTTTCATTTTATGGACAATTTTGTTTACATGGACGATTTGTGACGATACGTGGCTGTTTTAAGGAGTTTTCATTTAGGTTGCTTATATCTTATTATTATCTCGTGTCCAGATAAGTGGGTATTAGGCTACCTGTGATTAAAGCGGAGCGAGCTTGCGGAGTAGAGAAATTGAGAAATATTATAACCAATCGTTACAGTATTACCTACTGTAGTTAATAGAACAACAAGTCGGTGCCTTTAGTATAGGTTGTATTTGAGTGTAGTTACCTACCTACTATTACATTTGGCTTGGCACCGACTTCAAACCTATCAATAGGTAGCACATACAAATAATAGTATTTTATTAATATTAAAGGTTTGCATAAGAGGTGTATTAAATTAATATATATATTTTGTGAATAATTTTCATTAAGCTCTAGTTGTAGTTTTCAGACTAGGACTCGGTTCCTAAATGCCATTTGCATTAACATTAACATAAGAGCTAGCTTAGCAGAGAACTTAGCAAGTTTTCGAAAAACATGTGAAGTCCGCTAACCAGCGTGGTGGACTATGATCTAATCCTCCTCGTATTGAAAGGAGACCCGTGACCAGCTGTGGGATATAATACCTGTATCTTTTGTTGCGAGCGCTCCGAGTCGAGCTGGTGCGAGAGCCGCGCGAGGTCGGCCTGAAGGCGCGCGGTGCGCTGCTGCGCGCGCGACGTCTCTGCGCTAGCCTCCGCCAAACGCTTTCTACCAGCTTCTACCTCTGCATTCATATCTGAGCATTGCTGTCTGTTGAAAATAATTACGAGTAAATAATAAAGAAATATGTCCAAATAATAAGAAAATATTTTAATATGTAAACAAAAAAGTGGATTCGAATAAAACTTAGCACACAGATAGACCATGTCTTGGACAAACACAACACCGCTTTAGTTTTTAACTTCCTTTATTTAATTTAAAATTATTTTAAAATTGTTAAGTTCAAAAGAACCCTATGTGCTTACTGAATGAGTTCTAAGAAATGAATTTTCTCTTATTACTATGCGGCCTTATGTGACTCCATAACTTATTACAATTAATGCCAATAACAGACTTACTCTACTGTATTAAGCTTTTGAGTTAACGTCTCTACTTGAGCTTTCAACGCTGCCGCCTCTTCTTTCAACTGTTCCTCTTGGCTGTGGTCGACTGTTTGATTTTGTCGCAGAACTGCCTGAGCTCGTACCTACAATTAATTATTTATTAAGATTAACAAATAATTCCACTTTAACAACTTTATATGAATATTTTGTTTAACAAATTGACTAATTAATAAAGGAGTATGCAAATTTTTGACCACATTTTTTTTCAAATTCGACATTATGTAAGAATTCTATTTAAGAAGAAACCAACTCAATAAACCATAACCAATCACAGATATTGTGTTTGCTATTTCTTTTATCAGTCGCTATTTTTTAGTAAATACCACTTTATTCTACTCAACAAGTTTATGTAGAGTGACTTGCCACTCACTTATATCATATACAAATGTTACTGCTAAATTTGTTTGGGAAAACAGAGTAATAAGTGAATCTATTTTTATGTTTCTATTACTTTGTACTTGGATATTCTTCAAAATCGAAATATATCTTTTTTGAGGTTTATTTTCTTTCTTTCAACAATTTTTAACACTTTTATATGATCTAGAAAGGAGCTGAGTCATTCTATGTAATAGGCTTGAGTAAATAAAGTAGTATTTGTTAAAAAAATAACACCTGATAAAAATTAATAACAATCACTATATCTTTGGTTTGTTTAGTTTAGCGAGTTTGTTTCTTCTTTAAAAGAAGACAGAAGTATAGTAGTCTCATAGTCTTCTAATTATTATCTAAGTTTATCTAAGTTATTTAAAATTTATCTAAATTATTATCTAAGTTTAAAAAAGTATGATGCCACTGGTCCTTAAAAAAGGTTGCATTGTTCTTTATGAGTTAAATTTAAAAATATATAACTTGAAAAGTAAATATACTTTATAGCTAGTGTATTCTGTTTTCAAATCTGCTAATTCTATATTTGTAATGCGCAGCTTTTCATTTAGTTCCGCACACTTAAATTCCAACTTCTTCATTTTACTATTCAACTCCACTTTCTCTTCTCCAAAGTTCATAATTATCCTTTCCTTTTCGCTCAGAACTGATGTCATTTCCAATTCTGCTTCTTCATTCTTCCGCTTTTCATCTTCAAAGTCGTGCATTAATTTTATTATAATATCTTTTTTAGCGTTAACCATATTTTCTTTTTCCTTCCCGTCTTCTATAGCTTGTTGTAATTCTTCTTTAAGAAGTCTATTTTGAGTTTCTTCTGTCTTTATTTGTTCTTCTAACAGTTTAATTTGAGTTTTCATAGCTGTGATGGTACCTTCTTGTGTATCGATTGTAGATTCCATCTGTAAATGAAGATAGTAGAATTAATATTTATACTATTCACATCACATAATGTATTTTAAGTTTTTTTTTACCTGTACAATTTTTTTCTTATTTTCTTCCATTTTCGTTGTAAGTTCTTTCATTGATCTCTCATAGTCTTCCATTTCAAGGCTCAGAACATTCTTCTTTTTTACATCTCTTAGAGCTTTCTCTAACTGTCCCTTTGTTACCTTATGTGCCTCCTTTTCAGCTGTCAACTGTTGATTCTTTTCAAGAATATTTGCTAAACAACAATAAAATTATAAATATACTTTTTTCTTTAAATTAAAAATAAAACTCAAATTAAGATCTCTCAATGCGTCTAAATATTAATTTGACAATGTAAACTTATATACCTTGTAATTCTGCTATTTTAGCAGTTGCTATTGTTGATTTCTCTAAATCTGCAGTTAAGTTTCTTACTTTTGCTTCTAAATCGGTAATATTAGACTTATTTGTTTCATCTTCATTATTATTAAGCCCATCTGTGTTGATTATCTTTTGTTTATTATCCAAATTACTGTCAGCCAATAATTTCTTTAATTTCATTTGTTCTTGTTCCGAGGATTGCAATTGTGTTGTTGTTTCATTTAATTTCTTTTTTAATTTCAAAGCAAACATTCTTAGCTTAGTATACCTAGAAATGATGCATTATAAGCATGCATATTTGCAAAATAAACTTTTAGATATTAAATAGTTTTTTAAGCAATTATTTTGTAAAATTGTGCCTAAAATTATTTTTTGTTTGTTTGTATCGAATAGGATCCGAAACTACTGAACCGATTTAGATGAAATTTAGAAAGGAGATAGTTTGAGACCCTGGGAAGGACATAGAATAGATTTTATCCCGGAAATCATTCCTTAAGGGAGTGAAAATGGGGGTAAAATTTTGTATGGGGAAGCAACCTAGGGACGAACCCGAGTGAAGCGAGGCGCGAGCGAAGGCGGAGCTAGTTCTTTATAAGAGACTCGCGATGCTAATGCTGCTTTTAGCATCGCTAATCTCTTGAGCTTGGAGCCAGCAGCAAAAACAGTGATGGGTTGGACAAGAACGGCAGTGTTTTTTAGTGAATAAGATTTCTTCTTTTCACTAATCAATTAATCTACTGAACTTAAATAACTTAAATTTGTCTGACCATTCCCTATGACATAGGAATCCGCTAATATATTTTTTTATTTAACTTAGTAAAGGTTAGAATGTAATAAACGCATTTACTCATACACCAACCAATTTTTCCACTGCACATATTTGATATTAAGTGTGATAGTGCATAAAACTAACAACTTACTTATCCTCAAACGTCTCATCTAGATCTTTCATACGAGAATGATCTTCAGCTCTTGATATTGTTGAAGTTGACATGTCATCGTTAGGTAATTCAACAGCTATAATAAAAAAAAATCAGAATTAATATTGGTAGCATTATTTGATGTAGACATTGGCATAGGAACACAGAGATGGGTTACGCCTCTATCTCATGTCTGCCATAATGATTCTACCCCGAGTATTCAACATAAGTATATATGTAATTTTTTTTTAATATTTTGATCAAACTGGAATAGTATAATCTAATCATCATTGCCCCAATTAAATATTTCGAACTTACTAGAACTTTGTCTTAGTTTTTCTAATTCTTCTTTTAAACCTAAAATTATAGCATCCTTTTCTTCTAGAAGATTCAACGCGGTATCCTTTTCTATTGTAATTGTTTTCACAGCTGCATTATTTTTACAATTGTTTTGTTCAGCGTTTTTCAAGTCACCTCGTAAATTGTCTATTTCATTTAAGAGACTATCTCGTTCATCTTTTATAGCATCTCTATCTTTTTCGAGTATTTCAATAAGCCTTTCCATTTCCGAAATAGCTTTTTGAAGTTTAGATATAGTTTCTCCTCTCTCTTTAAGTACTTCATTAATTTCTTTCATTTCATTCAACAATTCACCATTTTCATTCTTGTAACATGCAAGTTTAGATTTCATATCTTCATACTCTACAACCATATTGTCAAAATCTTTTATTTTACCCCTTGATTCTTTAACTTCTAATAAAAGAGATGCATTTTCTTGTTTGTAAGCAGCCAGTTTTGTTTCCAATTTGGCTACATCTGCTTGTAACGAAACATTTAAATCTGAGAGATTATATGTATCAGCTTTTGGTTGTTCTAGAGAAAGTTTTAGAGTCTCAACTTCTTCTTGCAATAAGCTATTTAAATCTTGTATATTATCATACTCTTTTTTTAACTTATCATATTGTTCCTTGGATAACATTTCTTCTCTTTTAAGCTCTTTTATGATTTCATCTTTTTCTAAGTTGTAGTTATCTTTCATTACTTCATTTTCCTTTTCAATACAAGCTATATGATTATTCATATTATGTAATTCCTCTCTCATTTTACTAATTAAATCATTTAAGGACTTATTTTTATTTTCTAAATCTAATATGTTATCCTTGGCATTCTGTTTTTCTTTAACCAATGTAGCTTTTTCTGATTCTAAAGCTTTTATAAGTAGATTTGTCCGCTCTTGCACTTCATCATTGTCCTTTTTGGATTGTAACATATTTTTTAATTTGGAGTTTTCCTGTATTAAATTTGCCATAGTTTCTTCGAACTTAATAGAATTAACTGTCACAATATCTAATTGGGCTTGAAGTTGATTTATTTTTTCTTTTAATATAGCATTTTGATCATTTTTTTCTTTCAGTAATTGTGATTCAGTTTCTTTTCCTCTTAAATTTGCAATTTCATCAATTAAGGTGACATTAGTTTTGTTGGATTCTGAAAGTTCTTCTTGCAAGTCAAATATCTTGGAATTTAATACTTTAGCATTTTCCTTTAGTTCATTTATTTGACATTTTAAGTCATTAGAATCACTTTGAGTAGAAGAGAGGTCTAATAACTCTTTTTGTTTTTGCTGCAATTTGGTTTTTAAATCATTATTTTCTTTATTTAGCTCTTTCATTTGTCCTTCAAGAACTTTAGATGCCTTAATTATTTCATTTTGCCACTTAGGTATGTTTTCTGAATATTCTTTTACAGTTTTTGTCAAAATAAATCTCGAATTCTTTAATTGGTTTATACAATTAGCACATTTCAAAATTTTATCTTTATAACTTCTTAGTTTGATATTAGCTCTTTCTTTTTTAGATTTCTCAGATTCAAATAATTTAGTCAATTCTTCTATTTTAATTGCATAATCTTGTAATTGAGTGTTACTATCTGCCGGTGCAGCTGATTTTAAATTTGTTTCTAGCTCTTCAATTCTCTTATTCAGCTGTTCAACTTCAGCTTGATAACTTTCATCTGAAAACAAATATTTCATTTTAAATTTTAATAACCTTGAATTGAATAATTTGTTGAAAGGACAATGTATACTCGTCGTTATATGAATGAATTCTGGATCACAACATATACATATTTATGATAGATTGATACATCCAAACATTATAAAATAAAATCGTTGTAAGTGTAAGTATATGACTTCAAATCCAGAGTGTAAATCATATTTTATACATAAAAATATTTATATTTTTGGTAGTAAAAATAAGCTTGCATTTCATTATATTTCTTAAAGATAATATGAAAAATGAAGTAATTGAATAGTATACAAAATAGTTCCTGACTATATAAGCGAAATACCTGTGTGCAATAATATTAGTAGAAAATTTTGTCATGTCCATCTGTACATCAGAGCAATTGTATGCAAAGAATGAAGAGTAATAAATACAATACATACATAAGAAAATGTACCCCCTTATGTAGGAGAGCTTCTTAATTGAATTAATATATTTTTTTGTATAAAAAGGGGGCAAACAAGCAAACTATCCACCTGATGGTAAGTGGCTATCAAAATTGGTTAGGACATTATTATAATAGTATAATTTTTTATAGTATCATCCAGAAATACTATGAAGAAATACAAGTGGGGCAAGCCTACTTTTGCTGCAAATAAAATATATATTTTTATGTGTAATCAATTTGTCATTTTTGTACTGGGCTCAAACTATACTGGCACTGAAGTGCTATACAAGCTTTTACATGTTTTGGGTCTCATCATCATAGAGTTAGACCAGAATTACACAAAATTGTGTAAAATAAAAAATACCTTGTAGAACTTTTTCTTCTAAGGTTTTCAGTTGCTCCCTCTGTTGTAATCCAATATTATTAAATTCTTCTGTTTTCGCCTCAAGTTCAGTTAACTGCGTTATAAGTTGTTCATTTTCCTCTAATAGTCTATTATTTTGTCTTTTTAAAGAAATTATTTCACTGTCAAGATCAGATAATTTTTGTGACACATTTGTGAGATTTTGGTCTTTTTGTAGTAGCTCAGACTTCTGTTTGGTTATTTCTTCTACGTAATAGTGACATTTATTAGCCAGAGCCTTTAATTTACTTTGTGTAGCATCAATTTCAGTGATGAAAGTAAGTTTTTGTTCTGTTAATGAATCCACAAGCTCCTGCAATGTTTGAACATTTTCTTCCTTGGCATTTTTTTGTGATTCACAAATTTCTAGTAAGCTTTTATAATTAGCAACTTCATTTTGTAATTCTGCAACAAAACAATATCTCAATGATCCAATTAATATTATATAGAAAATTAAGTAAGTAATATAAGACAAAATATTACCAGATTTAGCTTGCTTTGCTTTTTGTGCTATGGTGAGGAGACCTTTACATTTTGCAATTAATTCTTCTTTACTTAAATCATCTAAAACGATTTTTTTTGCTGTAGAATCTTGCGTCTGAAGAATAAATATAATAATTTATTAATTAAATTCATAATGTTTCTATTATTTTAGGGAGTTTAATTATCACTTAATGACTATGTTGACATAATAAAAGGTTAGTTTACAATATACTTGATAGTTACATTCATGTTCTTGTAAAACAAATAATAATGTACAAAACGTCTTCACCTTTATTGTAAAACAGTACATGAAATGTACACAGAATGTAATATACTAAGTATACCTTCACTTCAGTACGATTATCCATAGCGCTCTTCAATTTCCACTTGTTGTTTTATTGCATTTTGCTTGTATATAATTAATTAAAATTAGCAGAACCTAATTTCAAATTTAATTTATAAAGATACAATCTATATCCTATGCAAAATAAAATACATCTCATTCCGTCATCAATGAAATTACAGTACAAATTTTGTCAATAAAAATATGTAATCGTAATATTGTCAATTGTCAATGAATTCTGACAGCTGATAATTTGTATAGATAATCTATGATCGAAAGGAAATTCTTCAAAAAAACACAGACATAACAACCAAAAACAAAATGGAGAAGAATTTGCTTTTTTTCTCCCGTCAGATGTCGCGATCACTATAGCTCTCAGTATATTACAAAGCTTTATAGTGTGGATGGGTTTTAATTAAAACGACAAATTGTGCAAAGTGCCAGGATGCTAAGAAAATAGATATCATTTGTTCACAAAAGACAAAAACTGTAGAAATCGTGGGCTAAAGCAACAAGACGACCAAAATTGGCGAAATCACAATTTTCATATTTAAGGCTATGTGGACATCATTTATCATATGAATATCATATGAAGAGCTTGCACAATAAGCTAACTTGCAAAGTGATTTCATTGTAAATCCAGTATGGCGGTCTCCCAAAGATGTCGGACTGTTTTTTATGCACCCTCATGATATTGATATCAAATGAAAGGTCTTAATAAGCAAAACACAATAAGCAGTGACGTCGTTATAAATCTAATATGACTGACTCCCAAATTGTGGACTGTTTTTTATGCACTCCCATGATATGGCTATCAAATGAAATTGCTTGATGAGCGAAACGCATTAAGCAAAGTCACGGCATTGTAAATCCAATGTGGCGCACTCCTAAATATATGGCGAACTGTTTTTTATGCACCCCTATGATATGAATATGTAATGAAAAAACTTGTTGAGTGTAATACAATGCTTCTAGACTTCTACTACTTATTCTTGATTTTTCTTTCTTGAGAAGTTGCTGTGATAAGAGTAAAGTACGACTGATACAATTGTGCCCCTAAATCTTATTATTTTTATCACAGGTATTCCTTTCCTTATGTATCCCTTTCTTATATTAAATAACAATATTTTATATAACTACATAATTACCATAATGTAATGCATATATTACCCTGGTGTAGATGCCACGAAGAGATTGTTTTCTATTTTATGCTGAGTAAAGTACCTTTTAAGAATGAAATATGTTGATCATGATTAATTGTCTGTACTCCGATACACACTTAGTCAATTTTCGATGTAGTCTGGTTTTTTTATTTTTGTAAACTATTTTTTTATATTATGTTTATAAATCTCGAACTTTATTAATTTGGTCTTTTTTTGTAAAGTGCATCTCAATTATGAATTTTATTTAAAGTATGACAGAGTAATGGTGGCCACAGATTATGAATATATGTATATCAATTTAAATGGCGGCTCTAGTCATCGCTATTCGCTACTGTCGTATTGTGTTGAATTGTAAAAGTTATTTAATTTTTTTCTAAAAGTATATAACTTTGAGTGCACAATAATATTGAAATGTAAATAAATACATATTAAATACGTGCAACGTATATTTTTCCCGATTAAGTTTATTGGTAAGAATGTCGAGAAGTAAGATTTTGTCATAGTTGCAAACCTTGCGGGGCGCGTCCATGAGTAATATCCTAAGATATTGTTATGTTTTTTTGTTATAAATTTTCATCTTGATCTAATAATACATATTTGTTAGTATTTCGATGAAACCTTGATATTCACACATCAATCTGTGACACTATTCTAATGTTATTAGAGTAGCTATTATATCTATAAAACTTTATAGGACGTGTAGATTGTAATACAACTTACAAGTCAGAATGTCGAGCGACGAAGATAAACCACCTGCACCTCCAGTGCGTTTAACAAGTAACCGGGCCACTGACCGAGTAGATTCTGTAGCTTCAGTTGACATGAGGCCTCTTCCTAAAGGTAATCAAATAGCAATCTTAATCGTTGCAATAATTTCGTATTATGAATCAGCAGCTCTTTCATTTAAATTTGTTTCAAATTAAACAATGAACATTCAATATCCTTAAAAATTAGCTATTTGAATTCTAAGTAACCTTTTTGGTTTACATTTATGCAATATTCATTATGTATAAACAGTTTTTTTAACCTTATATTTCACCTAGGTATTTTTTTATGTATTATTCATTTTACAGAACCAGATGACAGTGGAGATAGGAAAAAGAAAACATTAAAGGCCAAAATTAAAGGTTCTAAAAGCACTGCACATAATGATAATAAACCAAATATTAGCTATCCAACCAACTTTGAACATACTGTTCATGTCGGCTTTGATGCAGTGACAGGAGAATTTACAGTAAGTTATTTTATAAATCCATCATAATTTATATAAAGCTTAAATAAAGAGTTTACTTAAAGATAAAAAGAAGGCCCATTAAATGTACATTTATTAATAGAACTCTAAAATAAAAAATATTTAGGTATTTGACTTGATAAATTATCCTATATATTACCTATTTGCACTAGGTATTTCATTATTGATCTCAATTAAAACAAATATTTATGCCTTTTATATTAGCACTTGTAATCACAATTCAATAACTTTCCAATTATAATCAAATTGCACATTAATATGTTAATCTTTACAAAATATTTAATTCACAAAATCCACTACAACCAATGTCAGTGTTTTATCAACCAAGCTTATCTAAGTTGCTTTTTATCCATATATATCCAGCTTCGCTTTTTAGCATTGCGTATAACACATTAGACATTGTTAATTATCTCCATGTGTACTTTATATTAATGAACATTATTGATAATTAAAATTAAATTATATAATAAAACGCATTTGGAAAAAAGTTCAATCCAACTCTTTATATAAGAAAACTCAATTATTACAAGACTTGTATCTCACTAATAACATAGTTAGATGCATGCTGTATTGCCTTGTGAATGATAATAAATAGAGGCATTAATTATTACACTGTCATTACAAAGACAGTAGAAATACAATATTAGTATAGTAAAGTTTAGATATATTCAAAATATTAGAACCTATTTCATTTAATAGGGATATTTTGGTTTTTATGATGAATATGGACCCAACACCATGTAATTGAGTTCCCTGTATTGCCCGCTTTTGTTTCAAGCTGCCTATAACAGTAAGTACATAATAGTTTAGGTTTATATCTATATAATGCATTTTAATGCTACTTTTATTCTTTTTGGTCCAGAAAATTTTATATTTGTTTTAGAAATAATAATATTTTTATTGGCTCATATGAGATATATTTTTGCTGCTTTAAAAAAGTTATTTTCGAAAAGCAATATTTTATTGAAATGCAAATATGATAATACTGCTGTGGAATCTACCATCAATGATGTATAACAATAATATATTTTACTATATAACAAAATTAAGAGGAAAATATTTTCTTTTATATTATACTATTTGGAAAAAGACTAGAAAAGATGTATGTTTTAATTTCCAATTTTGTTATTTATATATATATATATATATATATATATATATATATATATATATATATATATATATATATATATAAAATAATTTTTATAACAAGCACTTGCACATAACTTATACATTTATTGCAATATAAGCATGCTATATTAAAATTTTATAGCACATTATATTATGTCTATTATACATTTTTGAAAAATATATATACTTATATATATATTTGTAAATTAAAATTATATATTTACCTCTGTTTTTAAAATTCCTATAGTATTACTGTAGCATGGGATTTTTATGTATTTGAATTTTAAACGTTTATTGGTAATAGAAGAGAAATATCATATTTTGTAGAAAATACTCAATTTTGTTCTTGTTTTGAAGGGCATGCCAGAAGCTTGGGCACGGCTACTGATGGCCTCTAATATTAGCAAACAAGAACAGAAGAGTAACCCACAGGCTGTTCTTGATGTGCTGAAATGGTATGATGCCTCTGCTACACAACCACCTCCATCTAAATACATGACATCTGCTCAGATGCATACAACACATTCAGGTAAATGTTACTTATCATGTGTAACTTTATTTTACATATAAATATTTTAAATAAAGGAGGAATTTAAGACCTTTTCATTGTTGCACTAATTTTAAGTGCACAATATATTTTCTTAAAAGGGCTAGAATATTTTTCTATGGATGCTGGCTCTAACTATCCACTGCTATTTATATTTATCACAATGAAACTCATGAATATAGAGGACAGTTAAAAAAATATATATTTTATTAGTATGGTGCTTAAAAGGGTTAAGCGTAGTTACAGCAATTTAAAAAAACATTTAAATCATGGCAGTTTGCAGTGTTCTTTTCAAATAATAGTCTTGTACTAAAAAAATATTTTTATTAAGTGACACTATTTATATAACATTACATAATTTATTAAAATTATTTATATATAACTTTATTTAAAAAACAATTTTGTATGTCCTACATCACATTAATAAATTCCAATCACAGTCTATATTATGCTCGCGTAGACTAGTTATCAACCTTATTTGCTTAAAATTACCTAAAAATATCTTTGTATTACACATAAAATGCAAATTGGGTTATATTGCTTTGTGGGTAACTATAGCAACTTTTTTTGATTAATGATAATGAGTTTTTTGCGATAAGTTAATAACCAAGTCTCATATAAAATTGATACACTACACCTATTAAATAGTATTGCATTTATTCATATCATTTGGAAGTTGACATTGGTTTTAAAAGATAATAATGGATAATATAGTTATCATTACAATATTCCATTCATAAGAGAATACGATTTTTACATAGACTAAAATAAATAGTGTCAACATGTTTTACAGTACTAGTATAATACTTAAATATTCTACAAAAATAGCTAGTACTATTCTTGATGTGCTGCCGGATTTGCCTTTGCAAAAGCTTACCACTTTTGCAATAAGTTCATTGTTTGGCAAATCTTTACTTACTAATATATAAACAAAAAAATGTACCTACCAATAATGTATAAACTTGTGATATGTAGATTTATTTTACGAAAATAATAAATATATTTCTTATGAGTATAGAAGGATATAATGTCCAATTTTCTTTCCTAGTCTAATTTATTTAACTTAATATAAAACTATTTTCAAATGTTTTATTGACTATATATAGTATGCTCAAACCAAATCATCTAACAGAAATAGGCTGCAACTGGAATTTTATTTGAAGTATTAATTTGCCGCTTGCAGGTTCCTCAGTGTCCAGAGTGTCGTCCAGTAGTCCCTCATCGTCGACGCCAACGGATACAGAACACCCAGAGCCTCCACCTCCTCCACCTTCACGACCCGATCGTACTAAGAGTATTGTGAGTAGTACTTACAAATATAGTTTAGCATGTATTATTATACGTAGGTCGCTCTGGAAATTCACCAGTTAAATGATGCTTTTCACACTTTCCTAATTGCTAGTAATATTGACTGCAAAGTAGTTTATTAATACTTATTAAGCTACAAAATTATCAGCGAAATTAGCTGTCTTAACTTAGATTTTTAGTATAGTAAGTAATCAGTAACATGGAAAAATTGTAAACACTTATATAAAAAATACTTCATTTTACTATTTCTAAGGGGTTAAAAATTAACATTCTCTTTGTGATATATAATTTATGTGGTCTCGCCTACGGTTTCGCCCGCATTTTAAATATTTTCTTGTTACTAGGCAGCGCTAATTATTATTAAACAGTATAAAAATATATTTATGTTACGCCTTTTAACATTAGTCACACGCGCGCAGCCGTGCGGTATGTTAATATTATAGAGTGGCATAAGTCATAAGCATACTACAAAATAATAAGTAATATTTGGTACAGATTTTTTTTAATGTTCGTTGACATTTGATGTTTAATTTTATAGTACACAAAACCTATAGAAGAAGAAGAAGCGCCTCCACCGCGCCCTGCGCCAGCGCCGGCGCCGGCCTCCCCGCCTCACGTGCCCCATCCTGCTCTTACGACGCACTCTGTAAGTGTTTACACATGCATACATACTTTTTCATTTAAATTGCAGATACTATTTTTATTTTTTATTATTATTCGTTTCTTAAAGTCTTGTACTCCATTGTATATTTGTGGTGTTTCCATCTTCGGCTCACTCTATCTTCGGCTTGTCTAATGGCGATAGTAATCGGTCACTGTTTTAGTCAGACACATTTTTAGCGGCTACATGATCGGCCACATATTACAGAAACATATATACATTTTTGTACATGTATGACGTTTGTGTATACACATTTTTAATCTTGTATATTTTATGCAGATATGCAGTCGGGGAGAGACCGTGACAGTGTTGGACCGCAACAAGAACCCGGCGGGCGCGCAAACACCTCCCGCGCTCGCGCCGCACCCCGCGCTCCCCGCGCTCCCCGCGCACCCGCAGCCCGCGCCGCCCGCCAATGGCGCGCCCGCCACTGATACTGGGTACATATCACTATCACATTATAAAAACCATTTTAATGGTAAACCTGTAAAATGTAACAGTTCTCTAAAATAAAAAATCATGGCAATCGGATTTGAAGTTAAAGCACTGTAATACCATCTTGTGGCAAGTTACAATTATACCCATTAACTTTATAGCTGTATCCCGACAATCACATAAAAGTATGTATGATAGTTGGTATAGAACACTATCAAACTCCCCGCACACCCCACATGATTATCTTGTTTAGAGGCCATTATTAGACAACTGTATATTTAATAGACTGTGCCATATCTATATCCAATACATGATTTCTAATAATAATCATACTTATTATTATAACCTTACATATATATTTTTTTGTTTTTTTTTCTAAATAGTTAATTTTCTAAATAAATGTCTGTCAACAGAAGGGCAACAGGACAGCAGCAACGGAAAAAGAAAATGACAGATGAGGAAATATTAGAGAAATTACGAACGATTGTCAGCGTTGGAGACCCTAATAGGAAATATACAAAAATGGAGAAAATTGGTCAAGGGTAAAAATTCCTATACGTCATATATATTACATTATATTAAAAAATAATTTCTGGAGTGTTCAATTAAATTTTCATGGACATCATGTTTATTATATCTGAGTCTTATTATATAGTTAAATGAATCGTACATTAAACCAAAGTGAAGCTAAAATAATAAATACCTTTCGTCTTATGCAAGTGATGTTATATTTTTTTAAAATTCTAGTGCGTCTGGAACGGTTTACACGGCGATCGAGACATCAACCGGAATGGAAGTAGCAATTAAACAAATGAATTTGAGTCAGCAGCCCAAAAAGGAATTGATCATAAACGAAATCCTCGTTATGCGGGAGAACAAACACAATAATGTAGTCAACTACCTCGACAGCTACTTAGTTAATGAGGTATATAAAGAACAATTCAAATTAATAATAAGTAAATCCAACTAATATTATAAGTGCGAAATGTGTGGATCTATGAATGTCTGGATGAATAGATATGGATGTTTGTTACTCTTTCCCACAAAAACTATTGAATTTATTTTAATGAAACTTTATAATAATATAGCTTATACATCAGAATAACACATAGGCTACTTTTTACCCCCAAAAAATGTACGGTTTCCGTGGGATACATTTTGTTTTTCCAGAAGCGAACCTGAGCGAAGCAAGGGTGAGCCACTAGTATTTAAATATTATTTAGAACTAGCGACGCACCCTCGCTTAGCTTCGGGTTCGTCCTTAGACAAAATCAAATCTACTCCACGCGAACTCTATATTTTTCCGGGATAAAAGTAACCTATGTGCTATAACATATTATAATCTATCTCTGTGCCAAATTTCGTCCAGATTCGTTCAGCCATTCTGGCTCTCACAAGCTTTCACATTTATAATATTAGTAGGGTGTACAAAATTTCAGACATTTCTACATTTAGAGTCTTGAGATATTTTTTAGTTAGTAATCTAAATTCAACCATAACAATATTAATTGTTGTTGTTACAAGTTTAGTCAACAAGTAACTTCACAGTTTTTTAACTTCTGCAATTATTATCATTTATATCTGTTTTTGTTATATATGTACTGAAATTTCAATAAATAAATGAAAATACAACTAAAATATTTTTGTGCACAGGAACTGTGGGTGGTAATGGAGTACCTCGCTGGCGGCTCGCTGACGGACGTGGTGACGGAGACGTGTATGGACGAGGGACAGATCGCGGCGGTGTGTCGCGAGGTGCTGCAGGCGCTGCACTTCCTGCACACCAACCATGTCATCCATCGGGATATAAAATCTGATAACATCTTACTGGGACTCGATGGCCAGGTTAAGCTTAGTGAGTATAACGTGTTCTCTAATCATTGATATATTGATTAACTTTATATATACTATATTGTTTTCATACGCGTAAGTTCAAATTTGTGTTAACACAATTAGATCTTATGATTTTTGGGGTTTACTCTTTAGTTTTACTTAATGTCAATTTTTGAACAGATATTTGTTTTGAGTTTTCTATGTCAATTATCAGTATGTATATTTAATTAATTATACATCATTATGTCTTCATGAAAGGAAAGTAATGAATAGTGTGGAAAGTGTGAAGCTATTTATTTTTTAATGCTATATTAATTAATTTTTTGTACATTAGTTATTAAGTATTTATTCTAACTCTTGATATGTATTTTTAGCGGACTTTGGTTTCTGTGCTCAAATATCTCCTGAGCAAAATAAAAGAACAACCATGGTTGGAACGCCATATTGGATGGCGCCCGAAGTTGTTACCAGAAAACAATATGGCCCTAAGGTATAAAGTGAATTTATATTTTGAATAATACAACATACATACATTAATATAATGTTATTATAAATAAAATCTTTGGTGATTAGATTTGTAATAAACTTACAAAAAAACGTCATTGTACTATTTATAGGTAGACGTGTGGTCACTGGGAATAATGGCGATTGAAATGATTGAAGGAGAGCCGCCGTATCTGAATGAGAATCCGTTGCGCGCTCTTTACCTGATCGCTACTAATGGAAAACCAGACATCAAGGATAAGGAAAAACTTAGCACTGTCTTCCAGGACTTCCTCGATCAATGCCTGGAAGTCGACGTTGAGAGGCGAGCTACCGCTCTCGACTTGCTTAAGGTTTATATTAAATCTTACTGTTTATTGTCCCTATATAACCATAAATAGTCACGTAAACTTTTGTATGTATTCAGCCCTTTTTAACGTCCCACTGCTGGGCACGGGCCTCCCTTCAATACGAGGGGGATCAGGCCATAGTCCAACACGCTGGCCAAGTGCGTGTTGGCGGATTTCACATGACTTTGGAAAATAGGTTCTCTCGGATATGCAGGTTTCCTCACGATGTTTTCCATCACCATACATACAAGTGGTAATCATTTTGAAAATGATTCACAAATGAAAATATCAGAGGTGCGAGACCCGGGATTTGAACTCGCTTCACTCAGTTTTTCAAGCGAGTGTGTTACCACTGGGCTACCACTGCCTTTTAAAAGTATATATTTTAAATTCTCAATTGGAGATATAGAATTTAACACTTTTTTTATTTTAACTCAATAGCATCCATTTTTAAAAATGGCGCGGCCGCTCGCGTCGCTGACGCCACTGATCATGGCGGCGAAGGAGGCGGCCAAGGGGCATTAGCGGCGGCCCGCGGCGCCCGCCGCGCCCGCGCCCACCCCAGTGCCTGCCCCGCCCGGGCTACTCTATGGTTACTAGTGAGTATGATGATGACGAACGAAGTTTTAACTATCTAATTATAGAGCGATATTTTATGTTTATAAACAAACGGCTGCATATAAATGAGGTGATCATATTTTTACAAACTGAAGATTGAAATTTAGCAGTCCAGTAGCCGTAGTGAGACGTAGGTGTTGTGTAGGGATGTTATTTATTGTGATTAGAGGCCGTCGCGGGCCGCGCCCCGCCCGCGCCCGCTCGCCGCGCCGCGCAGCCGGATAGTGTTTTGTAGATATAGTGTTTAGAAACAAATTTTGAAATACGATAAATCTGCGAATGAAGACTGGCAGTTAACTCTTAGGCGTAATTAACGTAGAGTATCGTAGTGGCGAACGGTGAGCGGTGACGCCGCGCCATTGCGAACAGCTTATTCTCTGTGATGGTAGTAGCGGCTGGCGGGCGGCGGCCGGCTGCGGTGCTGCGGCAGTGTGAGAGAGAGAGAGTGCTCGAGAGAAATAATCTGTATCAGTACTGAGACGATGTGTATTTTCCTATGCCGTTGATTTTAGAAACAAGATTCTGATTACATATTGTATAATTAGCTTAAAAGGCACGCATTTTATTAAGATTTGACGACGAGTGATACTCGCGTATTTGATACTTTTTCGTATTATTTTGACTGAAGTTATTTGCTAGTTAAACAACTTATATGCTTTAGCAGTGTGATGCTTTTAATAGCTTGTACTAGCTAGCTAGTTTTATCTATATTACCGAATATTAATTTATTAAATCACGCTTTAATTGTTTTTAATTTTGAAATTATACATAATATTTTCATTTAATTAATTATGAATGATCAATAATTGTAATATTTTAACAGTGTTACGTTGTCGCGAAGCACGCTAATGGGCAGTTGATGATTTGATGTTATAAATTTCATAATTTAATTAAGAATGTATTATTAAGATATAATTTTATTTTGAACGGTATCATTGTTAGTCATGAAAGTGAAGCATTTACCTAGTATTAAGTTTATATAGTTTATTGTACTGATTATATATGGAATTAGTAAAAATTGGTGGTTTATGTTTTTGTGGCACAAAAGTTTGTATTGAACTGATTCAAGGTAAAAAAGAGATTATCATCAACAATCACCAGAATGAATGAATAAGACAATAGTAGAGAGTAGTTAGCGATCAAAGAAACAATTAATCTTTTTATAGGTACTTTAAGAGACCATATAACGAATATTTTAATTATATTAACGACTCTGCTTTTATGTATAGGTTGTGCCAGAAGAAGCTGTTAAAATTTTCTTTTTTATTATGTAATTTTTGCTATTTCATTATTTTTACAGCGAATGAATGCGAGGGATGAATGAGAGTGAGTGTCACGTCATATAATTATCCGCCGAGAACGAGTTTCTCGAGGCTCGTCTACTGTAAATTGTACAGATAAAATTAAAGACAGAGTAGTGTACTCTTGACAATATTAATGACCAATTACACTATATAGATTTCCTGCTTTTGTTTCTGGTTGGTGCTCTTTTATTAAGTATTTTTTCTTTTTAATTTTTTTTCCTTCCTTAGTAAAAGAATTTAGAAAATACCATTCGATGTGTGATTATTAAATGGGAAATACTCTAACTATAATTTTATTTAATATAACTGATACAATGGCCTATGAAATAACAAAGCCACTGAAAACGGCCTATATAATAATAACATATGAGCACGATTGCAAAAAATCTGCACCAACCAATACCAAAATAGTGTGCAATAAGGTAGATGTAAAACTATACAGCCAAAAACTTCAAGAGAGCTTGAACAAAAATGATTCACTTTGTTTGTATGTATGTAACTGAAGTATTGTTAGTGTATGCAACATGTGATCATGGAAATGAATTTGAATATGCACTATGTAAGGTGAGAAAATAATTGTAATTATGTACGTAATTTAAGTTGAAAATGTATTAATAAATATAATATGATTATGAGACTATAAAGCGGTTTTTCATGATTTTTGACAGTTGTAAACACCAGTGCCATGTATGAGCAACTTGTGCATATAAATTACAACCATACTATGAATAAAAGACTCAACTCTATGTAAAATAGTTTCATTATGGAAACCAACAAACACATACTTAAATATACTATTTCACAATATGAGGAATGTAGAGATCGATGCCATTAGTGGCTGACTCAAATGATTTATTAAATATAAAATAAATAATTAAATCAAAAAACGTAGGTATTTAAAAAAGGGAAATAGACAAAAATATATAGATATGGATGCAATAAGGTTAGTCTATTCGCGTTAAGAAAATAGTGAGTCATCAAGTGCAACGGCAGGTAAAGGTGTCTACAAAGTGGGAGTAACAATTCAATTCAAATTCAATATGTCAAAAGATTAATTTTAATGGATAAAAATCAATTTAATTATCTTACTTATCTCAAATCCTGATTTGACGTGATAATGACTTTATTTGGATTTGAGATAATTAATGAACCTAATTATCTTAAATCAAAATAAAATCATCATATTATAATGATAATAACTTTATTGTGATTTGAGATAAATAATCAACGTAATTATCTGAAATGAAAATTAACTCATTAATAATATATTTAAGTCTGCCTTCAACTAGTTATTGTGAACTTGACTTTTATCATTTTAGGCAACCTAATTGGTCGGGGGGCGTGGCTAGGCCGGTGACCACCGATGTCTCACTATTTTCTTAACGTGAATTAACTATACTTATTCACTAATAAGCCAAAAAAATATAGCTCAAATAAATAGATTTCTCGGGAGTAGATAGACGTAAAGAAAGGATTTTTAGAAATTGACGTCCTAAAAAGTTGAAAGTTATAGTTACAGTAACCAGAATTAGAAATTATCTTTCTGAATAAAATGACTATTCTAATTCAAAGTTTTAGCCAGTATCTACATCTTTTGAAGAAGAAAAATAGAGCGATTATACATAAACTATGCGCGCGGAGGCAAGAAACCATTTTATAAACCCCTTATAGGGTAACCAGATGGGTCTGTCTGTCATTTACTTTCCAAGCAAGTTACAATTAGGCTACCGACAAATTACCGATTTTGAATACTAAATTATTATCGAATAATATAATTCAATAAGGCAAGTGAATTGAAAAATTATCTAGAAAAACCAATACAGCAACGTTTTATTATAAATCAATAAACTTGAGATGTTACATAGTATACTGCTACATCCTGCTAATATGAAATACGGGTATTGTGAGGATAAATGTTTGTTTCCCTTGTAAAAACTAATGACCGGATTTTGACGAAACTTTACAGATATATAGCTTATACATTAGAGCAGCCATACTCAACCTTTTTTTTATAGGAGCCATAAACACGTTTCAGTCATGGTGTCGAGGGCCGCAAGCAAAAATTATTTAGGTCTTAATGGAAACGTAATTCCAAGTTAACGATGTAGTTACTTTTTTAACAAAAATATGTTTTAATACGATTTTTGAAGCTGCCGCATGCGGCCCGCGGGCCGCAGGTTGAGTATAGCTGCATTTGAGTAGTACATTATCTATCTAGGCTATAATTTTTAAAGATATAGTAATACATTTATGTACTGCGCAGGCGGAGCCGCGGGAAAACTCATATACTAATATCAATGCTTCAATAACTTATTAATTGATGGATTGAGGAGAATAAATAATTAAAGTATTTCTCCTTGTATTATTTTTTCACAGACAGAAAGACGTTAAATAAAAGTCAATGTATACACAAAAAATATTTATTTCCGTAGAAGCCACTATCTTGTACTTGCAAAACTTACAAGTTAATTATACATTTTTACATATAGTAAGAACTAGAGTGCAAATAAATATAAAATTAACAAACATAAAACTTGACTCGAAATGGTAACCAGGTAAATTCAAATGATGGTGCTACATCAAAGACATTCTTTGGTGTTATAGGTTGAATATATTATGTTTATTACAAAAATGTTAGCAAAATATGCTGCAGTTTATAAGTAAAATTAATTATTAAAAAAACAAATCCTTTATTTTCTTTATTGCATAATATGATAATTCTACAGGTCTATATCAGGCACTGTGAAAAATAGCTCTATTTTATAAATTATTGTTATTTTAAATACAAACCCCGAATGTCAACGTACAGTAAACATTATTATAATTCTTAGATTAGTCTTTTCGTTCTTCAGCTGGTATGAAGTCTAATGCAGCTGAGTTAATACAAAACCGTTTCTTGGTGGGTGCAGGGCCGTCATTGAACACGTGGCCGAGGTGGGCCGAGCATTTGGAGCATCGCACCTCAGTTCTCACCATACCTGGTCGTGTTAAAACCAGTAATATATTCGCCCCAACTATTATTCCACACCCGGTCCATTTACCACAAAGCCATTTATATACATATCACATTAAACATGAGTGACATCATGAAAAATCCCATATATTATATATTCCGCAGTGTATTCGTGTCGTGAGTTGTTGGCAGATTTATTCGGCGCAGCGACAAGGGCAGCAGATGTCGTCCGGTCAGCAGCCATCCCGTGAATGTATAGGCAGGACAGGATAAATGGGACATGTTGAGGAATGGAGGGCAAATGAATATTAATAACATGCACATTCCATGTGTTATAAATAGTAAGATATATTGTATATAGTGAATGATTATCATAATTTAGAATACTCAATACCCATGTTTTGAAAGATTAGTGATTTGTAAAAAATATTTAGGTGAAATGATTGAAATAAAAACCATTTAATGTTAAAGAGTGCAAGAGAAAAAACAATAAAAAGTGCCAATACATACAAAAGAACAGTAGTGAGGGTAGTGGATAAGTAAAACATATACAAATCAATAAAATACATATGTAAATATTATTATTACAAATAAATTACCAATAAATTACAACTTACGTTTATGGTGGAGGACAGGGAAGATCAAGGTGGTCAAAGGAATGGAAAGACAGAAAAAATATTATAATATATTAGCACCAAAATCAATTCCCAACACCACTTCAGATTCCATTACTTAATAATGGATTAAATTATCAAATATAAGAAAAGAGAAATTAAAAAAGTCAAGTTTACAATTATAAAAATATATACAGTGTCAAAAAAATAAACTTAAAAAATATATATGTAATTTTATACTAAGTTTATATACCTAACATAGGTAATTTATTAGTGGGTGGTCCATGGTTAATTAGCAAGGACATCAAAATAAGTTAATGTGTAATATAAAATAGCAGATAATTCATACAATGTAATGTGTGATGATGGTCTCGAGTTAAAGGTTGATAGGTAGCAAGTCTAAACTTGGTAATCATTGTGCAGCCATATATGTCAGTGACAAGGGCAGGTAAAGGATAGTACAATATGGGTATAATATTAGTACATATGCGTATGTTGCTATATGATGGCAAAACAGTTTACTACAATTGTGAGTCATTACAGTGAGAGTTTTCAGTTTACACTATATGGCACAACAAATCATAAGCTTATACATTTGTAGAAACCTATACATATAATAAAATTGTAACTAAGCCGAATCTGTACATTAGATATTTTTTGGAAAATCTTATTGAAATAAACATTATTATCGATACAGAGGCCGAATCTATAGTTTCTAAGATTTCTGTCTGTCTGTTACCGCATCACAGAAAAACCACTGTAGGGATTTTGATGAAATTTAGTATGATGATAGCTGGTTATCCAGGTCAACATGTAGGATACTTTTTACCGCAGGAAAATAGCACATTTTGGAAAAAAAAAATACAAAACTGCAATGTAAGAGATATGGTCATCTGAACGCAGGCGGAGCCGCAAGCAATGCTAGTAGCCTTATAATAATCATATTTTAATGGGAACAAAAAATAAACTCACTCCTATGATTTTATCTTAAGATATTCACATAATTGTCTTCAGCGATTTATGTCATTCAAAGTTCATAAAAAGAAATGCATATTCTATTGACACATAAAATTTTGTTAACTGTATAAACAGTGGTCTTGTGCAACATTTTTTATATGAGCTTCATATAAATGTGACACATGAGAAAAGTGTATAATTGAAAGGAACTCAATTTCTGTTTACATGATGACAGATATTAAAGAAAAGAGGCATTTATGAACTTTCGATATTAAATATCATGGCCATCCATAGTTTTATGTTTATGGCTAAAAAACAAAAAATCCCTTATGTTTGACTCTTAATTTGTTATTTATTCATTATTTTTTTAGAACAATCTGGTCGCATTATTTTAAAATTGCAGACTCCATACTTTAAAAAAAAGATTTCTTTTTAAATAAAGTGCAATACTTACTTTTAACCTCAACCATATTGATTATGAGCAATATGAAAAACATTAATCATGCAATGCAATAAAGTAAGCAGACTATTAATCACAACACCAAACATCCCATCATACAACATAAGCTTTTTGTAAATTAAATATTAGACCTTGAACAACATCATTGGTTTACATTATCTAAAGATAGCCTATTGTAAATTGACATTGAAACTGTTCTGCATGAATGGGTATAACAGAAAAAAAAATAGTCAGATATACCTACCTGATTTATACTTAAATTTTTTAAAGTATTGTTACTAATTTGGATTTCTTACTATTCAGATAATGCAAAAGCTGGTATTTTTTTAATTAATATTAATATTACAGTATTTTATTTGTTATTGTTACATTTCAATAATTAAAATATAATATAAAACAATATAAATGTACCTGCACTTGTATCCTTATGTAGTGTAACTTTCTCCTGTGCTAACACATCATTGAATGCAGGCCAGCCACATCCAGAGTCATACTTAGTTTTAGAGCTAAAGAGACCTTGTTTACAAACTATACAAACATATAAACCTTCTTCATAAAATTTATTATAGGGTCCTAAAATACAAGCAAATTTTTATTAACTATATATAATCAGTAACAGATATTCCTTTTAAAATAAATATTATTTTGAACATCATAATTAATATAAAAAAAATAAAACACAACTAAATAAATTTGAACATCATATCAAGCCAATATTTATTATATTATCAATTTACCTGTAAAAGGTCTTTCTGTTCCAGCTTCTTGGGTAACATGATATTGGAGGGGAGTTAAGCGTTTTTTTAATCCTTCTTTATCTTCCATGGCTCTCCAAACTAATGCTATAATTATACTTTGTGTTAATACCAAGAAAATATTGGCAATATTCCAAGGAATACTATAGTCGTTTTTTTTATATACAGTTAGGAAGGATTATCACAATGTAAAAGTTTTACCTGTTGTAAATGTGTTCTTTAACTTCACGCTTCTATTAGTCTGGACTGCCTGCCTAAATATAGTTATTGGTCTAAGTAGAACACGCATCACTCACATACCCAAACGAAGTTATATAATTAAATCTTCAATAACAGTAACTACTAGATAAGATAATCAAGCTTCGTTTGAATGGGTAGGAAATAACTTGTGTAGATATTTGTCTCTGTAAATTACTATTGACTTATAATGAAAATGAAATGTGACATTGTTGACACACTAAAAATAAATTGACATTGACACTTCGTCACAGACAAGAATGGAAATGCTCTCAGCTCTAGGGATTGTAAAAGTGGTGACACACGGATATAATAATGGGTAGCGCATCATTTTCACAGTTCCTAATTTACATTTAAATCCATACTAATATTATAAATGTGTTTGTTTGTTTGTCTCTCTTTCACGTTGAAACGGAGTGATGGATTGGCGTGATTTTTGATGTAAGATAGGCGGAGAGCTGGAGAGTGACATAGGCTACTTTCTTAGCGGGAGATCATCTCATTCCCAGGGTAAAACACGTTATAATACAATCCATTTATTTCTGATCAGAATTACTTGAAACTTGGTATTAACGCTCTTCAATACAATTAAAAAAATACGTGTTTAATAACATTTTTCGAAATTTAAAATTAAGGGGGTAAAATAGGGGATGAAAGTTTGTATAAAACCTAGGTACCTAGGTACTTTTTTTAGAGATTTTTTTGTAGTTTTAGTGCGAGCGAAGCCGCAGGTGCTGCTAGTATATGTATAAAAGTAATAATACCTTTCTTTGTTAGGCGGCCTGACTATTGGGCTTGAAACGAAAGAGTTTTCTTGAGTAATATGAAAATATTTTAAAAATTATGTTTATGAAAAGTGATTGAATGAAATATCACTCTTAGCAAAGAGCACAAATCGATATGGAAAAAACATCTTGACGTTGCATAAAACACAGTCTATAAAAACCCTTTATTACCTAATCAGAAAGAAAAGCCCTGGACTATTGAACTATGGAATAACATCAATATTTTAAGATACATAATTTATTAAAAGAGAAGAAAAGTTATGCTGTAGTTTCTCCAAAGTAACGGTTTTTTTGTGAGAATTGTTCTCTCACAATGATGCAATATGATATAAATACTTTATATTCTCACAAAACTAACGAAAAAAGTGTTCCCAATGGCCAATCCAGCGGCAGCACACATGCTCACACTGTATTATTTTATTTAAACCACCACATTGCCAAATGATGTTAAAGGGATAGCGTAATAAAAATTATACAAAAAAAGATATAGGTCTACAAAATAATTTTTTGTGGTGTTTTTCGATGTTTTAATAGTTATTCTACTATTCGTGACATAAACATGCGCCCCCTGGCGGTCTGTAACATTATAAAACTTAAAACAAAGTAAGAAACCGTTTAAAAATGGGCTTAGCTGTTTCCGAGAAAAATGGCAACAGACACACACAAACACCTCTTACCCCAAACGCATGTACCGTCTCCGTTGGACCGTGCTCGTCGCGGGTAAAAAGGTCTACAGAAAAGTCCAGGATAGCATGTATCTCATAAAGTACGCTCACAATAACTATTTTTATCTTTATGTCGTTGGATGATTTGATCATTCAAATTTTCGCGAAAACACTAGGGATATTGCGAAAACACGGATAATTAGACAATAGTGAAAAATATTTTTTAATATTTTTATCAAAAATAACTGATGATGATTGATGTCTGGACATTTTTCCAGACATCAACTCTGTGATTCTCATTTCACGTCTTCTTTACATTCTAGATTTTTTTCTATTGTTGAAAGAGCGAGACTCAGTTGCTGAAAATTAATGTATACTTCACATTTGTAAATAAGAAAGGTAGTATCAAAAGTATCTTTATTTCAGAGGTAGAAGGATACTGGTATAGGATCCTTCTTTCTTATTACATCAAGTAGGAGTACTTACCTACATGGAATATTAATTTGTCGCATAATGTAATTTTCATCATATGAATGCATACATAATATATAATATACATAATTTGCCTAGGTAACATTTGAAATAGAGAAATAATACTGAACATATTAATGACTTATTTCAATGCTAAGTTAATATTTATTTTATTCACTATAGTTATAAATGAAGAAGTTTTTTTTTTTTTTTATCATTCCTTGTTTTGAGCATCAGTTCCAATATCTTTAGTATTCCCAAATCTTCTTTGACTTCTCTGTATAAAAGAAATTATAAATAACTATTACCTAGCAAGGTATGTGTTTGTAGGATATAGGGTGTCTTTTAAGTAGGTATTAGTTAAAGTTTTTCAAGTTAAACATGGAGCATCGAATGTGCCATGTAAGTACATACATATGTTTACAACTTTTTGGATGTTACATGTTAACTTGTTAGATGTTAGAAGAACATGTGGAATAATCAATCAGTGGTACGTTAACTACTAACTAGTGGTACTATTGTATTTACTCCTTTTTTAACGTACCACTGCTGGGCACGGGTCTCCATAAAATGCAGAGAGGGATCAGGCTATAGTCCAAGTGCGGTTTGGCAGACTTTACATGCCTTTCGAAAACTAGAACCTAGAAAGGTTCTCTCTCAATTGGTTTCCTTTAACGTAAGACAAGCGATGATCGTGTCGAAAATGATTCGCATGTTAAATCAGAGGTGCGAGGCCAGGGTTTCGAACCCGTTTTATCTGGTTTCTCTAGCAAGCACGTTACAACTAGGCTACCACTGCTCTCTCCCTATGAAATGCCAACACCTTTTTAGCCTCATCTTAAAGTATGCTACCTGCCTATAAATAACAATAAAAGTAATTAAATGAAGCTCACAGCTAAAGTTACTTTGCTTTTGTGCATTTGCATTAGAACATAGTCTGTATCATCTTTTTCAGAATCCATGTAGGATGATTGATCGATGACTTTATCACAACACAGTTGCTCTTGAAGAAGAGGTCGTGTCTGCAAACAAATTTTAACACCTTGGTGACCAAAATTCGCTCGATATTTTACGGGAAAGATATCAAAATTGCAATTTTCAGAAAAGACAAATTCAGAGTTATATACATAGATAAACTTAAACATAATATACTTATTATGTATATAGATATATAGATAAACTTAAAAAGCAAACCCTTGTCTAAATACAAAATTTGATCCAAATAATTAGAGCCGTTTCTGAGTTACACGAAAATAAATTTATATATATATATATATATATATATATATATATATATATATTATATATATATATATATATATATATATATATATATATATATGTGTGTGTCTTTATACAAGAATTGATCATTTAATATTATAATTAGGTGTTAACTGTATTATCACAGTAGAAAAATTTACAAGTTTTTTGTAAAGTAGCCTTGCACTTAATAAGAGAAAAAAATATAAGACATGGCATTATTAGGTAGATACCAACTTTATACATTGACATCGGCGAATATAATCTATCAAATATCTTACACATCCATCCGGAGTAAGTCCTTTATGTAGAACTTTAGTGGAGAGTTCTTCAGCCTGTGGTGTCATCCACTTACGTAGGCCTCCATATCTATCACGGTGTAGCGGCTCGAATCCCTAAAAACAGCCAGAAATTGCACAAAGACACAAATAAAAAATAAACAAAAAAAATACATATATTCATGATTGATAAGTACTTATAAGTCTAAAAAATCTATATATCTACAATATAATAAAATTGTAACTAAGCCGAATCTATACATTAAATAGTTTTTGGAAAATCTTATTGAAATAGACATTATTATTGATACAGAGGCCGAATCTATAGTTTTTAGGAGTTTTGTCTGTCTGTCTGTTACCGCATCACAGAAAAACCACTGGAGGGCTTTTGATGAAAGGTATGGTGATAGCTAGTTATCCGGGTCAACATATAGAATACTTTTTACCGCGGGAAAATATCTCATTTCTGAGAAAAATACAAAAACTTCACTGTACTCATAAGACAATA
Organism: Brenthis daphne; assembly: GCA_947093115.1. Lineage (NCBI taxonomy): Eukaryota > Metazoa > Arthropoda > Insecta > Lepidoptera > Nymphalidae > Brenthis > Brenthis daphne. The sequence goes on along the minus strand of OX352472.1, from coordinate 16,840,306 downwards.
CTAATATGTAAAACCTAAGAATTTGCTTTTTGGTCATCTGACCGCGGGCAATGCTAGTATAACATATGTGATGTGTAATTCTTTGCTGCTCATCATAAGCACTGAAAGCTTCTAAATAATAAGTACCTGCATGTCGTGTGAACTAAAACATTTCTTATGTTCATTTCTATAGTTTGCACTGGATTTACGCTCAGCAACCTGACAACGCTTTGAAAGTTTTCTCACGACGTCCCAAATCATTGCGCACGGCAAAATAATAAAAAATATCGTATTCAAAATAAATTCCATGAGTCTGGAATTAATAAATACTTAGTAATAATTGATTGATCATACTTTCAATAGCATTTTCAATAAAAGTCATAAGGCATAGTAACTTGCTGACGAGACGAATATCACGTTGCTTAGTGTCAGGGTGAATAGGCCAGCCTTCTTTATCATACACTACTCGTCGAGAACGCAAAGACGATCCATAATATCGTTCAAGCTTCCGTGGTGTTTGAAGAATTAAATGCAATCCCCATGAGCCTCCACCTCGTAATATTAGCCCAAGAAACGCCTTTATAATACCTAAAATTAAAATAACAGTAATTAGACATTAGACTAAAATAACACGTACCTACTCGTAGGTAAGTGCATGAACTCAAAAACCAATTGGAATTATTTAATTAAAAATACAACTTCCTAAATCATTGATCCGATGGTGATGAAACTCTGTGGGTTACATTGTATGCGCCTGCGAAGGTTCGTGGCATAAAAAAAGAATATTTCTTTGGATGTTTGTCTTTTATGTGCTTCAAAACAATTCAAGCTAACGCTAACTAAAGGGATACACCACGTAAATCGCTTAGTAGGTATTCAATATTTGTAGTTGTCATCACTTCCAGGCTATTTTGATTTTGTCTAATTCTGACTAATTATTACACCATCTGTGAAAAACTATATCTAGTATATAAACTGACCAAGAAACAACAAAGCCAGCAAAACTCCGATCATTGTAACGAAGATATTAATAGTGACCACATCTGGGTAACATATAGACCGAACGTGTCGTCTTCTACCCTGTACTGGCAGTCCTGCAGCTACGAGCTGGGCGTCTGATAAACTACGACACAGCAGTTTAGGATCTTCACCTAAATATAGAAATACCTTCTGTAGTCTTATATATCTAATATTAAAATACACCTATATTTTCAGATTTTTGCAATATGCCAAAGTTACAAAGAAATAGATAGACTTCCTCTTAAAATAAGTATAATTAGTTTGAACAGAGAAAAACGCACTTGTATACAAAACAAGGGACCTCGCTGTTGGTATAATTAGGATTGTTTTTTTGCTTCAATCTTAAGATCGAGTAAACAATATTACAGAAACCAATGTCATTTTTATCTTTAAAGAAAATTCTATTGTCTATATTCATTTAAATACACGTTTTTTTGTTTCTTCGGGGCAACCCTTCCGTTTTCCGGGATAAAAGTGCACTCATACCAAATCATCATGTTTAATTCGTACCAAATTATATTAGTTTTCCCAAAATTCAAATATTTACATTACCTACCTTATATTTCCTTTTCCCGGGGAACCTTTTTACATTCCGGGAAAAAAAGTTACTTATATTATGTTGCCTGAGTATGCTTCCGATTCTTGCACAAAATTTGATCAAAATAGTACTACCAGTACCAGTAGCTATTGTATAAAACGGCAGACAAATTACACAGACGGGTAGTTTTTTTTTAAATTAAAGGAAATACTTAAAATTTGTGACTCTTTGAAATTTCAAAAATTTATATTTTTAATTCATTTGACTCTTCTGCTTGCTTCAAAGTTAGCAGATCGCTGGCCTACCTGATAAAAAGCAGCAAACGTAGCCATACATAGAGCTTACATAAGTATAGGAATAAGGAACAAAAAAAATCGGAGAAAGAAGAAATTAGCTTACTAAATGAGACCCAACAGAAAGTACTTATGTCTTACGTCCACATTTTGGGAAGGAACCAAATTTTATTTACGTAGGAAGAAACCCTAATTAAAACGTCCCGATTATAAGTATCTACTAACACTATACTAAGGCTCTACCTAGGTAGTACACAACAAAGTGGAAGTATGTTAAAGCTTAAGAATAGATTTTCTTTTTAGTTTTTAAAAATAACACTGACGTAAAGAGATTTAATTTAAGCTATGGAATGTCCAAAGAAAATTAAAAATTAAGTTATTAGATATCTAAATACAGATTATTCTGTCTCTCCCTTGATCATAATTGCTGCAAAGTTTTCGAAACGTCGGGAACCAAAAATCTAAACAGAATTGTTGTGAAAAATCCGAAAAAAAAATATTTTGTTTTATATCTTATAGTGATGTAATCAAGTTTCTAGTTGTAGTCATATAAGAGAACTTAGGCAGTGTACTGACTAATCTAACATAGTTTAAAACAAAATCGCTGTTTCTCCAACATATATACCTAGATGCTCTAAATCTGTAGCTTCTCCGTACTCTTCTTCTGAACAACGCAACAGATTTTGATTCGGTTTTCACTAATAGAAAGAGCAACAAACGTAGAAGTTTTGTGTTTATAATTTGTAAATATTTTGTACAAAATGATTCGTCATAGTTCAACCATATTCGTACCCTTACAAGGCTAACGCTGGCTAAACTTTAATAAGAACAATGAACTAGAAATTGTAGGACTATCTCATAAGATAGTATCTATTTAAAACTTACCCACGAAAACGTGGGATCCACGTGAACAAAGCAAGGATAAGTTGCTAACAAACTATAAAATAAGTTTAAACATTAAACAAATTATCATATTGATATATTCTTGAGTAAAATGCATTTAAACATAACTTACTTAAGCATACGCAATCACAATACCACACACAGAAACAACGATCTTCTTTTTTAATTTTAATATCTCGAACAGCAATACTTTCGTCATCATCATTGACCAATGCCACTGTAACGGTGTAATAAATTTTGTTTGTGTTGTGTTTTGCTAATATAATAAATATGATAATTAAAAATAATACCAGCACAATGAGCAATGTCAACGAGAATTTTAAAAGGAATATTGATGCGAAAACTTTTAGTATGTCTAGGTGGTAACATTACTGTATCTGTCACAGCATTTTCAGCGCTCATTACCATTGATGAAGGGATACAGTCACGAATTAAAACTCTGAAACATTTTCAATTATGGACTTAGGAATTTAAATTAATTTCATAAACAGAAGACAAGATTACAACCTGAAATTGCTCGCCGCTAAGCCCGTGTTAGAAGCCTGTACGGTTAATACTGTACGAGTTGCCCGAGTCGAATCTGATACAATGGTCATTAGACGACCAAAAGCCCTGCACCATAAAAATATAAGAGATCTAATATTTATTTTATTATTTCATCATTTCATCTATCTATCAAATCGTATCTTAGGTCTTACCCAACGAGAACTTGTTCATTATCATCTGCTCTTGCTTCTATATCAAGTTGAGCATGATGAGGTTTTGTATGAGGCACTTTAAGATACTTTTCAGATCCCCGAGAAAATATTTTTAGATCATTACGATCACTCATAAGCGCTCTTGTAGTCCTTACACCAACACGACGATAATCCTAAAATATAAAATTGTATTCTAATATCATCCTTATTATCCTTATAGCTTCGTCTGCATCTAAATTTTATCAGTAAATATTGTGTTTTAACAACCTGACCAATGGACATATTATATGCAGATGAACTTTCATTTTCGTTTAAGTTTCGTTTCTTTTCACCAACTAGATCGTTTAAAGTTATTACATCATTCATTGGCACTATAAAAAAATCGCGCACCTTACCTGAAATTAACATAAAATAGGGATTATCGGAAACTACAAAAAGCTTTTAGTAAAGCCAGTATACAAAATAATTATTACCTTCTTGGTAAATGTCATCGGCATCCTTTAAAGGTACGATTAAACATAAATTCTGCAAAGGAAGACTAAAGTCCTCTCGAGTTAGGTATTCTACTGGTTTATACTGAATGATGACGTCTTGATTTGACCATTTAGAATTCTTTATGTTAACTCTAAAAAAATAATAATCAATAAGGTTGTACATTAGGGTGTGCCAAAAAACGACGATATATTTTTTTTTTGCTCTAACCCCAAAATATCGCAGTAAATGTCCCAACAAAGCTCCTGTTAAAAGCGGAGCTCAAAATTCCAATTCTAAGAGGTTCTCCATCGAATGTTCGTGAGCCTGTAACTTTGTTGTTATTGATGATATGAAAAAGTTGATAAAGACTGTTTTATAGGATTTTAAACGTAGGGGAAGTCCGGGCAAAGTAGACACCTTAACGTTTGATAGCTTATGGAAAGAAAACCATTTGACACATAAATAAAACAATTGATGAATATGAATCAGTATTTAATAAAGTTTTTGATATAATCAACAAAAATAACGTAACATCAATATTTTCCTTATAACTTTTAATAATATTGGAATCAGTACCGCTATCCGCTTTACCCAACTCATCGGGTAAAGTGGATAGGACTATTGGGCAAAGTGGACATACGGTTAATTAAAGATTAAAAAACATTAAAATAATAAAAAATATAACTAATTATATTTAACATTGCAATCGTCACAATGAAATAACCTTCTCCTTCGTAAGCCGTGCATTCTCGTGACTCCATTGCTTACACGAATGACATTGGATCCAATCATCAATTGGTTGACCATCGATTTAAATGTAAACTTCTCCATAAAAGTAGCATGTGTAGTTTTTATCATTTTCTTTGTCTTTAGATTTCTTAAATTTAGTGTTTTTTTGTCGTTTTAATACCTTTAGTATTTTTGTTGGTTTAGTAGTTTTGGTTGTCTTAGTAATTTTTCTGTAGTGCAGTCTTTGTTTTTAAATCTTTATTAATGTTTTTCATTACTTTGCTGGTTTGCTTTAACAAATTTAGCTTTCTGTTTTTCCTTTACTGGCGTACTGGTAGCAACTCAGACTTCTGAATCTTTCTTTTACGACTCCCTATGGGAACATGAGGGATTGGGAGCGGTCTTATTTCTCTTGGACTCAAATAAGATAAAGACGGAGCAGTAGAATGCTGTAGTATTGTTTTGGTTTGGCATTATAATCAAGTGAATCTTCTTTATTTGGCATGTTTAAAGGTGGCGTTGAGTGAATCATATAGACCGAGGCCAGTCTTTGTTGCTGTCTCTGCATCTTGATCTATTAGATTCGTATGCCCAGTAGAAATTTCTAGAATGTCAGGAGTGCATGATCTTGATCTTTGTAGGTGATATATTTCTCCAGTAACATTGACTGTGATTGGGTCTATTTTGCCTGATTCTTTAATGATTGACGATGATGTTGAATGTGTATTTTCGATTAAAGAAAACCGTTTTTCCATACATAAAATACTATGTTGGTCAGCCAATGCGTTTTGAATTGCTGTATTCTCTTGCGCAGTATATGTGTTTGTTATTTGTCCAGATGATTCTTGAATATCAGGAGTCAAAAGGCCATGGATTAGTAAAGATGTTTTCAGGTAGTTCTGAAATGATTGATGGCGATACATCTCTAGAATCGTTGGATCCAAGACAAGAGATCATGTTTTTGTCTCTCATTTCCATGTGAAGTTGAACTGTTACAGACAAGGGTTCAATAGGTTCGACTTCGACGTCACTTGAAAAATCGTCTGGGATATTTTTCAAAGTTTTACTTAGTCCAGATGAACTTTGGAGTCCTGACGTCGAAGGTCGGACATCATCGTCAAAAGTTGTAGTCCCAACATCTCGATTGGTGGTCTCTTGAAGAGTTGCTTCTGAATTTGCGGTATTACGCTCAGTCAACGTTGTTGAGGCATGGTGCAAAATCTTCAAGCATCATAATATCCTCGTTCCATTGGGCTTGATTTGTTTTTCTTTTATATTTGTAAACCATCTATAACAATTAAAAAGAAAGCCATTAATCAAAATAAAATCATAAATCGCATACTGGGCAAAGTGGATACCGTATCCACTTTAGCCGTGTTCACATTGCCCTAAGAGGTACTCGTTGAACCTAATCTATCCTAAAATCAAATCCAAAACCGACATCTCAATAAAACTCACAATATTTCAACACTAAAACATGCACTTTAAAAATATAATAAAGTCAAAACAGTAACACCACACGCACAATGAGTAATTATGAAAATACATACCTTGAAATTGCGTAACAAATTATCACTTTTCTATTATTTTTATTTTTTTCCTAAACGACGCGCGACCGTGCTCCAACACTGTTCGTTTACGACTGAGGGGTAGGGGAGGGACCGCGTGGCATGCAAAGTACTTAGTGGGACGCGCCGTTTTGAAAGGATGGAAGGTATTCGCTTTGCCTGGGCTATTCTCTTTGCCCGGACTTCCCCTACAACAAATTTGCCATTTAACATTTTTCTCTAACTCTTACAGTTTAGCTAAAAATTGCAAAAAACCGTAAATTTGAACTTCAAAGCTATATAACAAATCAAATATTGAAGATAGAAATTCGACTCAATGCAACTTTTTGTAGTAAATTTAATACTAAAAAGGTCCATTCATTCATTTTCTTGAAAAATATTTTTGTTACAGTTTGCAGGACAAAAAAATATTAAAAACCATGTTTTCCATGTTATTTATATGGGAAAACTTAAAATTCGATGAAGAACCTCTTAGAATTAATTGTAACTTTGAGCTCCGCTTTTAACAGGAGCTTTGTTGGGACATTTTCTGAGATATTTTGGGGTGAGAGCAAAGAAAAAAAATATCGTCGTTTCTTGGCACACCTTAATATACATATATTTACAATCTACATACATATATTATGATAACACAAGTATATGTTACGCTATAAGTAAATTAAAGACTTACGTCGCAGTTTCATCTTTGGTTAAATCATTCCATAACGTTTTTCCTCGGGGTGAAATGAGCTTTTCAAATAATTGTAAATGAGCAGCGCACAATAACTCTGGATCGTTAATTTCATACAACGCAAATTCTCGTTCTTTATTTTTTACCTTACCGCGCACGAGAGAACTGCCTTCTAATATTTCCTTTTTGTAGTTTTTAATAATGTTTTTTTCTTTAGAGCTCTTGCCCTTTGAATGACTTGATGTAGCTTCATTTATATTGGACGCTGCATTCTGTTTATCGCCTGAGAATATACATTTTTTTTTCATTTGCCAATTTCAAATAACTTCTGTTTTTTCGAATACTGTCGAAATAACTTGTAAGCTTATATTATATTTCATGTCCTTACCTGAATTCAATAAAACTTTTGTAGCTTTTCTGTGTTTCATAGAATAAACATTTTCATTATTATGATAATCGTCATAATATAAAGGCATTGCATAATTTGTCTGAACATCTTTTCCAAAATTTTCGTCATATAGAGCATAAGAAACATGTCGTTTTATTATGGTGCCTTCTAAAAATATAAATAACACGACTCTACAAAAAAATTTTCGTTCTTTGTCCTAAAGTTTATACTATTATTTTCCAGTTAGTTATGCACAAAAACGAAAAGAAAATACCTTTTTTCGGTATAAAGTTTGCTTTTGTGATAGTTATAATAATAATACTCATTTTTCAATTTTTTCATAAATTTTAATTGATTTTAATATTTTTAAAAAGACCGCGCGGTGAGAGTGGGGTATTAACGTTTACACTGTGCCGCTAGATGGCACCCGAGTGATAAACAACCATCAGGTGTTATTTACAAGCCCAGAATAACTTAAAATGTCGTCACGAAAGTGCAAATACGATGCTGATGCATTTTGTTTTATATGTGGTCAATTTATTAAAGTTCGAGACGTGAAATATGAACTAAAGACATCTCACGTTCTCTGTGAAGTTCCACTGTTCCACTTTTCTGTAAGCTAATTTGATAGTAAAACTTAATAAAAATAATAAACATTTTTATTTCAATAGTTTTATTTTCAATCAAAAATTAAAATCCGAGATTTTTAAAAATTTCGTTCAATCAGTCTTCTAAGCACAAAAGCAAAGTTTTTCATGCCATATATTTTTTTTCCGTCTTATTACGACCTAAACTACCGAAATTTAATGCTTTGCAATCAAAGTCAAATTTCATGTTGACCCGTGTAATTAATGGATTTAATTTTTATTTCCATAATTTTTAACCGATTTCCAAAAAAGAGGAGGTTTTATGTTCGTCTGAATATTTTTCCACCGATTTGTCTGAGACGGCTTGACCGGTTTCGCTACTTAAAGTTAAACTGTATTTTAGTTTTCCTAATGGATACCGCGGTGGTCCTCCTCTCCTAGTGTTGGTTTTCGAGAAAATCAAGAAAGAAGTAGTAGTCTTATTTTATAAGACTTTTTTACCAACTTCTAATTAACTTAAAACTTTGCAAGTATTTGTTGTGATTTGGTATCATCGGACTGATAATTTGACGACACGTTTGGCTCAGTGTGTAGTGGCCCTACTTTCTTTGCCGGCGGTCGCGGGTTCGAGTCCCGCTGAGGACATTATTTGTGTGATGACGAAGGTTTGTACTCCAGTCATGGGTGTTTATATTTATAATATATATGTATTTAAAGTTATATATGTGTAGTGTATCAACTATCTGGTATCCATAACACAAGCCTCGTAGCTTACCATGGAACTAGATGGTGCTGTGTGTTAATGTCCCAAAAAAAAACTGATCTTATGCTCGGTCGGTCGGTGAGATCTGTAGGTAGTAAAAAGTTAAAGGGATAGTGGAACTTTTCTTCGTCTTCTAGTTAATAATTAGAGCTTGGGGTTATTTGGTTTGATTTGACAAGCTCAATACGTTAGAATTGGATTTAAAGAGCCTGATTTTTAGTATTACTAATAAAAGCCAGTTTTTTAGTTTGTTAGTCTTCATATAAAAATTGGCATCCAACTAAGGTAAATGGCTGAAGAGAATATTTTATGAAAATACTTTCTTTTTACAAATTTGCTTATGAAGTCTACACTAAAATTAAAAAAAAAAACAAATCCTTTAAAAAAACCGACTTCCATTAAAACATTATTTATTCCATTAACATTAAAAACCGACCAGTTGTCGGCACCAGCTTACAATGCTTTAATTTCATTATTAATATAATATTACTCGTATATTCCATTAATCTTACTAATCTTGCTTAATATTATAAATGTGAAAGTTAGTTTGGATAGAAAGATGTTTGTTAGTCTTACACACCAGAACAGCTGAACGGATCTGGATAAAATTTGGCACAGAGATAGATTATAGTCTGAAATATCACATAGGTTACTTTTTATCCCGAACAAAATGTACGGTTCCCGTGGAAAATTTTTTTTCACTAGGGACGAACCCGAGCGAATCGGGGGTGGGTTAATGCTACTAGGAAAATATGACAAGGAGTATGCACTTTCATTATTACAATGTTAAATATTATACATACAATGATACAGTTTCGATGTACTTATTTAATATTTATTATTATATATACATATCGAAATAGATTGCTTTGCATCGGCTGGCACTGACTTCGAAAATATCTCATTCTTTTAGGTACCTATCTATAATATGTAAATAAACCCCCCTATTTAGTTATTTTTTTCTTTTTAATGTCAAGAAGCCAGTTTTTATTTTTTTAAATGTCTTAAACCAGTTTCTTAATTAAAAATTACATCATTTATATTCGTAATTAATAAAAATAATAAATACTTTAATAAATTATAGCCGCAGGTCGGCTTTCGGTGTGTATTAAAGAAATTGAATATTTAAATTAAATAAATAACTTAAGTGATCATTAATAGTAGGTACATATGTGCTGGAAAGATTACACTGCCACTGTAGCTCTATGTGTGTACAACTTCGATCAACAAGTAATAATTATTGTCTATTGATTAAAGGTTTACAAACAAGCTCGTTCACTCATACCCGAAATGAAAAATCGCAAAATTCATGAATTACCTTACAAATCTTGGAAATTCTCAACTTTTCTGTAGGTACTATAATATGCATGTATTATACATATAAATCTTCCGGAAGATATTCTCTAAATGATAGTGAAAACTGAAAACTCTATCAAAGTCCGTTGCGTTGTTTAGAAATTAGCGGAGAAACAGACAGACAAAAAAGCGACTTTGCTTTATATTACGTGTATAAATGATACAAAAATATTTATGAAAAACTAAGTATTTATTGTACTTCGAAATGTATTCGAAATATTTTGTGTGTACATATTAAGTATGGGCTACATCGAAATTGTAAATGATTGATATGATGACATAATATTATAAACTAGCATTGCCCGCGGCTCCGTCCGCGTTCAGATGACCAAAAACCAAAATTCTTAGGCTTTACATATATTAGTATACTCTCACAGTGCAGTTTTTGTATTTTTTCTCAGAAATGATATATTTTCCCGCGGTAAAAAGTATCCTATATGTTGACCCGGATAACCAGCTATCATCATACCAAATTACATCAAAATCTGTCCAGTGGTTTTCTCGTGATGAGGTAACAGACAGACAGACAGACAAAAATTCTAAAAACTATAGATTCGGTCTCTGTATCGATAATAATGTCTAATTCAATTAAATTTTCAAAAAAATATTTAATGTACAGATTCGACTTAGTTACAATTTTAATATATACATATAGATTGAAATAAATTTGTCGTCGTACATTCTGGTAATAAATTTTGTAATAACAACAGCGCAGACGAGGCAACAGTGTATTTTATACTTGTGTATACTTTCCAATCACGTTCCACAAAGAACTGGTTTTCAAATCAGCGGCATAGCGCGGGCCGGCGCGGGGAGAGAACGAACACGCGCGAGCCAGCGCGAGGCAATGCGAGGCCGGTCACCTGGCAGTGAACGCCAGTGACGCGCCCGGGTGCATACAACGACACGTTTAATTTTACATAAGTTTTATTGGTATCATGGAAACGTTTATAGAAGGTGTTCGGCTACAACCCTGTTTATGGAATCCCCTGCATCCAGACTATCGCGAGATGCACGTCAAAGATGAGGCATGGCAGTGCGTCGTCGATCATTATAAAAACAGTTCTATACCCAATAGTAAGTTTTAAGCGGTGTGATCATATTAATGTTGTGTAGAATATTTTGCAATTACTTAAACACGATTTATGGTACACTTTGTAGTATGGTAGTAACTGATAAAGTAAGTGATTTTATTGTTTAGTATCATTAGATATCAAACTATACTTTAATGTTCGAAGAGAATTGAAGTACCCAGTACCTTCCTCAAAAGTATCAGCTTAATGGAGTGTAAAGGTGTAACATTAATGTTGCAACTTATTTCATCAAGTTATCAAAAGAAAATGGTTTAGTATATAAAATAAATAGGATTTATTGTATGTATTATTTTATTAAGTAGATTAAGGATCAAGCCTTTCCGTGTACATCGAAATATATATTCAAAACTTTGTTAGAGGCGAGGGAGGCGATGGGGATGAAGTAGATTCATAAAAACAGGTTTTAATAGCATCTGCTTGCGCGTAGAGAGTATTGTGCGAATTTGAATGCATTTTTGGCATTGTACAGAATATAATTCGATAAACATTAAAAATAGGTACATTTTTCTATCAGTTAAATGGATCGAAAATACATTTAAAGCTTATTTATTTACCGTAGGCCCACACGCGTGTACAGTGTTCACAACTTAATTTTTTTACACAGACAAAGGCAAAAGAAATCAAGAATAAACTTAATCATTATTATAAATTAAATCGAAAATAAAATAATATCGTAAAGGACGAGGGGTGGTTTCGTCCCCAGAGTGTATCAAGCTATAATTAGTAATTAAATTTCTCTGCACGTATCTTATTGTTCGTGTCATACAATAAAATAGAACTAATATTATCTAAAAAAAATAACATATATCACAACTTGATACACACTTATCCCTGGGGACGGAACCCATTCAAAATTTGCCCATTCTCCTTTACATACAATCAATCAATACTATAAAAACGGGTTTAAAAAGTTATGTATGTAAGTCAATTACTCATCTATACCTACATATAACAAAATTCTAATTAAGTTGAACCTGCTGTACATTAAATATTTTTTGGAAAATCTTCTTGAAATGAAACTTATTATCGATACAGAGGCCGAATCTATAGTTTTTAGAATTTTTGTCTGTCTGTTACCGCATCACAGAAAAACCACTGGACAGATTTTGATGAAATTTGCTATGATGATAACTGGTTATCCGGGTCAACATACAGGATACTTTTTACCCTGGGAAAATATCTCATTTCTGAGAAAAAATACAAAAACTGCAATGTAAGAGTATACTAATATGTAAAACCTAAGAATTTGGTTTATGGTCATCTGAACGCGGGCGGAGCCGCGGGCAATGTTAGTCATATATAATTATATATAAGTATATACAAATAATACTGACAATTTTGAAAGCAAAGTTAAGATTTTCATGTTTTCCCTAGATTAGATATTTATTTATTTTAAGAAAAAACTTGTACGATACCAAAACAATATTTGCTACTTTCCTCTTATTTTTATTTCTTCAAAAATCTAAATTTTCTTAGACGCCTAAAACTATATTTATGGAGACGAGCTAAAATTGCAAAATAAATATTTTATAGAGGGTAAATCTACGTAAATAGGTACTATTTCATAAATAAGTAGACCAGACAAATATGTATTTAATCTCAGAATATAATCACTTATCTATATTATAAACTAATAAAATAAAGCAGAAGAGGTTAATTTCTGAAAACTAGTAAGGAATCTAGTCAGATTTGAAAAAAATTGATGGCCCAATTCTTGAACAAGGAATAGATCATGCTTCGATTTTTAGGATCGTAACAATTAAACATATATATATATATATATATATATATATATATATATATATATGTATATATAGACTACACAAGCAGAGCCGGGGAATAGCTATAAACTTGTACCACGACCAAACATTATTGTAAATACAAGTAGGTGCTAAGGGTTTCACACTGTCGTTCCGTTCTTGAGTTTTTGGTATTCTATCTCTTGATCGTAAAAATATTATTTAAGACTAGCATTGCCCGCGGCTCCGCCCGCGTTCAGATGACTAAAAACCAAATTCTTAGGTTTTTCATATTAGTATACTCTTACATTGCAGTTTTAGTATTTTTTTTCAGAAATGAGACATTTTCCCGCGGTAAAAAGTATCCTATATTATGTTGACCCGGATAACCAGGATCACCATACCAAATTTCATCAAAATCCCTCCAGTGGTTTTTCTGTGACAAAGACAGACAGACGGACAGACAAAAATTCTAAAAACTATAGATTCGGCCTTGATATCGATAATAATGTTCATTTCAATAAGATTTTCTAAAAAAATATTTAATGTAAAGATTCGGCTTACTTACAATTTTATTATATGTATAAATTATTTTTTATGCATTATGTTTTTATTAATCTATACCAATTTTCATAGTACAGGTAGCGAAAATAGAATGGAAGAAATTACGTGATAACCATCGAGACGCCCTGAAGCGAGCTAAGCTTGGAAAAAATAAATTATTGCCGGCTCAAATCACAACGTGGAAATACGCCAAAGCTATGCAATTTCTTGAACCCCACATGAAATACAGAATTACAGAAAACATTGAGATAGATCCGCCCTCAGGGTCTACCAGTAGTATAAAGAATTCTGAACACGATGTGTCTACAACAGAAAGCACCGATAGTCAACTAATTGGAGCTCCACTATCAAAACGTCGGTGTCTTGAATGCAAAACTGAAAATCGCCAAGAGTCAGATGCGCTCGAGTCTTTCTTCAACTGTATACTTCAAAGTACAAAAACTATGCCACACTGGATGCAAACCCAAGTAAAAAAAAAAATATTTGCGGTAATCATTGATGCAGAAGAATATTTATCTGGGGAAGATAAAACACAAAGCGAAAGAGAACATCTAGTTCTGCCGTTTGAAAAGAAAATAAAAACGGAAATGTTTACGGACGATAGCTGTGACAATGAATACACGTGACATAAAATGCAATATCAGATTAAAAGATGTTAATATGTGAAGTAATATGTGTTTAAGTGATAATTATTTAATGACATTAAAACAAAGAAAACACTTGTTAGTACCCAATATTTGTAGAAAAAGAAATAAAAAAATATTAAAGATACTTATTAATTAATTATTAATTGGATTTAGGCTACAAGTACCTATTCTTAAAAGTCATTAAGTTTGTAAAAAATATTTTTAACCGAATTTAAAAAAAGAGGTTCTCAGTTTGGATGTTAATTTTTTTTTGGAAAAGTTTATCTTTACCCGACTGCATCGAAGTCCAAAGGAGGGTTAGGTATCTATGTGTTTGTTGCATTAGGTTTATAAGCCACGATAATGTAATACAACTAGCTTTACCTACGGCTTCGCTTTCATGGTACGTTCATAAAATGCATAACTATAAATAAATATGTTGGGACATACTACATATACATATAACACATAGCACCATCTAGTTCCATGGTAAGCTACGAGGCCTGTGTTATGGATACCAGATGGTTGATACACTACATATATATAAATTTAAATACATACACATTATATATATAAACACCCAAGACTGGAGTACAAACATTCGTGCTCATCACACAAATGAATGCCCCCAGCGGGACTCGAACCCGCGACTGCTGGCACAGCAAGTAGGGTTACTACAAACTGAGCCAAACCTGTCGTCAAATAACTATGTGTTAATCAAGGATATAGCTACTTCCCCCCGATGTGTTCACCTTGTGGTGGTAGTGCGGCTCATTAGAGTCCAGCAATCCGGTCGCGAAGCCAAGAAGCGCACCTGGGATGCGGCCCACACTTCCTGATATAAGCTATCTCCATTACGAATTTCGCGTTAAAATGCCATTACAGCGTAAGACCCTCACCACAATACGTAAGAAACCCGCACTCACCGACAAACCTTCGTCTTTATAGTATTAAATGTGACGTAGATATAACGATGGGTATTGGGTTTAAAATTCCATAAGTATAATAAACCTTAATAAAATAGATAAGTGTGATTTATAACCACCTCACCTGAACCCTTCTTCCTTGAGTTCATTAGGTCATTGTAAAAGTTGTCAGTTGTAGAGTCAAATTCAGAAGACAAATCACGTTGAATACGATTCTGGAATATATGATACATAAAGAGTTATGACATTCAAATTACATAAACAAATTAATAAGTGTAAAATTGAACGTATTTTCCAAGTTAAAAATTTAAAAGTTATGTTACACATATAAGTATAATTATTAAATTTACCTCGAATGTTTTCCAAGTCGTTTGTATTTCCTCATGAGAAGTAACTATGATTCCGCTTACCGTCTAAAAATATGTGATAAATTGTGGTTTTCAAATCGTATTTTAGTGAAATATTTTACCTTATATTATTGTAAAAAATGTCGTAGGTACCTACTTCAATTTTTCGTAACTTATAAGCTTGAAAAGGTGATTCTCTTCGCAATCGCAAAACGTATGGATTAAAAAGTCTAATTCGTCTTTTATCCGCTCCCAGTACATGTTCAATTGGAATATATTCATCACCAGAAAATTTCTGTAATATTAATGATACTAGCATTGCCTGCGGCTTCGCCCGCGTTCAGATAAGCAAAAACCAAATTCTTAGGTTTTAGATAATTAGTATATTCTTACATTGCAGTTTTTGTATTTTTTCTCAAAAATGAGACATTTTCCCGCGGTAAAAAGTATCCTATATGTTGACCCGGATAACCAGCTATCATCATAACAAATTTCATCAAAATCCGTGCATTGGTTTTTCCGTGATGCGGTAACAGACAGACAAAAATTCTAAAAACTATAGATTCGGCCTCTGTATCGATAATAATGTCTATTTCAATAAGATTTTCCAAAAAATATTTAATGTATTTATTATATGTATAGATATTTCGTAAAAGTTTATTTATTTCGTTACAAGCTACTTACTAAAATCCTTATTAAAAATGAAATACTAACACTAGCATCACTTGAAATTTTAACAGTGAGAGCCAGTTTTTGTTTACAGTCTTCCAAAGCGCTATGCTTGAAAAGCTCTTCGCGCTGAAAACGAACTGTTTCTCCATCTAAATAATTTCTCGAATTTTCCTATAGTAAGAGGGACTTTAATAAAGTTACCGAATACCTTCATGATTTTTAAATTTGTATTATTAAATAAAACTATCTTTTCGAATTATTTCGCGGATTAATTTTGATTTTTGGTACCCAACGTTACAAATGCTTTACAGCAACCATGGTCACGGAAGAGATCCTCCCGTGACCATAATTGCTGTAAAGCATTCGAAACGTCGGGAACCAAAAATCCAAATAAATCCGCGAAATAAACCGAAAAGATAGTTTTATTTAAAATGTCAAATATTTGCGTAAATCTAAGAAAGTATTATTTGTATTATTAAATCTTTAAGCTTCTTACATTTACATTACACATGACCATTACAGCTCTGACCTCTAAATGGGAATTATTATTGTTCGTTAAATCTGGATTAACTTTTAATTGATTTGAATATATTATAAATGTTAAAATAACAAAGCAGCATAAACATAGCGTCTCTGGGAAGAGAAACAAAAATATAAATGTTAAGGTGTGCGATCTATTTATCTAAAAATTATTGTTTATTCATTCTTACCCTTTACTTTTAATACGTTACTCATAATTGTTTATATAATAATATTTCACATTAATTAAAGCTTATAAAAGTCGACCATAAATTGACAAAACTTGTCATTATGTCAAGTAAAAAAAATTTAATAGCAATAAAAAGATCCCATTGCGGTGCATAATTTTTAAGTGGCACTTATAATTTAGAAATGTTGATATTATTAAAAATATATTAAAATAACTAATTTTTTACAAGCACCTTTGAATCGTTTAATTAAAGAGTGCTGACTGCTAATGTTAAGTGTAGTGAATTCGCAAAGATTCACATCTTCGGTTCGGAATGCAATTCTGCAGAGCCGAAGAGATACTCGACAAAAAATTCCTCAACTGAGCAACACACTTACATGAGCAACATAACTTGAGCTAATAAAAAGTTGATGACAAAATTTGTGAGAGAACACGAAATCTAAGCGATAAAAGCGTATTCTTGTGTGAGGATGAAATAAATACATTATTTATAATTCTACGAAATTATTATTTATTTCAATTAATAATATAGTTCACTGTGTCATACATAAAGACATAATATATGAAAAAGGGAAATAGATAACTCCGTTTTTCATTCCTATAATGGTACTGGATTCATTTTTCACAACAATATAGCATTCAACTTTAAATGAAATTATCCAAAAATCTAACTACTTTTGTGGTTTTGTCTCCATCAATGAATACTGTACCATGAACATGACATTCTCATTAGCAATCAAAAAGACCTGATCAATTTTATAAAACATAAAAATAAAAAAGTTTATAATTATTAAAAATTACACAAGCACACCCTAAAGTTCCTTTTAAAGGAAAAAAACAAGTATTGATCAGATCTCTTTTTAACAATATACTAGAGCAAAAATACAACCTACTACATAATATTACAACTAATAGCGAGGCTGCAGATATAAAACTCAAACCACTATTGTTTAATATTATTTCAAGAAAATAAATTACACTTCTATTTCAATAAATGTTATTAAAATATTTATTCTATTTCATTTAAAATATTTTAATTATATCAGCTTCCTTAATAGCATTCCCTGCTCTCTGCAGCCTCCGACCCTAAGTTAAGACAGTCTAAATATTTGAAGATAATTTTTGTATATGAATAAACTGAATCGCTCGGGTTTTTGAAAGCAATCATTATAATTTAATAAGTTTTTACCATGATTTTTTCTTAAAACCAAACAGCTTCACAATGCCCACAGACTATATTATGGTGCCTAAACATTATAAAAAACATATTAAGTACTAATCACAATCTTTAAATAGTTACACCATATTGACACATGGTTTCACTTCTTGGTTTTCTTCTTCTACTTATCTTTTGAACTGATGGCTGTTATATTTTTTTCTTAGTAATACTTTAGAATTTCTAATTGCCAACACAAAAAAAATTGGAATGATATGATTTATATGTATTTCAAAGTAATATTTTTAATAGGTGCATGTAAAGGAAAATATCCCTAGGGTAAAAGCCGGATAGTTGCCTCAGTTGGATACATGCCCCGGTTTTCAATATATAATATATTAAAGATGTCCCTGTCGTTAGCGCTCTAATGTAATTTGAAGCGCCTGTTCCACAGACCTTAGCGCCATGCCAATAGTAGGACTAGGTGCACATGTTTTGTCTGTGTGACCGAAAATCTTCCGCGGCAGGACGTTGACGAGACTCCACCAACGTGCGTTCACCTTGTCGTGGTGGGGGGGCTCAGTAGTGCCCGGCAACCCAACCGGGCGCGAAGCCAAGAAACGCACAGGGAGGTGGCCCACTTCGGTGGGCGGTGGGAGGTGGCCCTCTTCGGAGGGCGGTGTACCATGCGGGTTGCTCCTGGTACTTCTCTGATAGCAGAGTGGACCTTGGAGCAACCCCGTGGTTGTTGTGGTCTGCTTCGGCAGACCTACCGTCGGGGGGTCGTAGTTGAATGAGTAAGCGATCCTGCGACGCCCCATTAAGACGGGGGAAGGCTTTGTTGGGTTTTAGTGGGTAGTACTGGCTTTGCCGGTGAGTCCCACACCTCGTGCGTAAATGCATTTCCCAACGTTAGAAAAAAAAGGACGTTGACGAGTGTTGAAATGGTATTCGTATTTTCTATTGAATATTTTCTTTTGCGGTTGTTTAGTCAACTTTTGGCTTCTACGCGTGCACTAAAGTTTAAATTATACTACCTATTACCTTATACTGTTAAATAGCTTTTATTTATTTTCCAAAATATAAGGGCAAGTATCCGTACCGAAAAGGATAAAACTAAACAAAACACTGAAAAAACACTAAAAGTTATAAACAATACAAAATTGAAAATACGAATGATAAAGTTTCAATTGATGATTATTGCAAATGTTATGAAAATTAAAATAATACTATATCCAAATCAGACTAATTGTGTTTCCAGGAAATTTATTCTTCATTAAAGAAGATTGTGGAAATGTGGAAAATCGAAAGTTCTGGCTTCATAATTGATGATGTTTTTTAATTTTTTTTTTTGTGATATCCACCTATAACTCGTGTCACCTAAAAAGAACGCTGGCTGGCAAGCTGCGCAGAAGCGATTTATCGGTCAAATTGGTGGTAAGAAGTGGAGCGCGGGGAGTCTCGGGGCGGCGGGGCACGCGCCGCATGCTTGCCGGCGCGCTATTGGTTCGTCATTTCGAAATACCATCGCGCACACAAATGTATTTAATTACGAAATGGTTTTATATATAGAAAAGAGAAAAATTATTTTTGACGTATATTGTTTTACAAAGAGAGAGTCTGATAATAATGCAGTTAATAATAAAAAAAAATGTATTAAACGTATTCATTTAATTTTTTGTAAGTAGATTAAACATTCTACACTGAATCAAACATATTTTAATAATGAATAGAATTCTATTTAATGATATTCTATCTAATGATATTCTATCTAATATATGAAGCTGCGAGCGAAATGCTATGAAAAACAAAATAATAGGCTTAGTACTTTTGTGCGCGAGTATACCCATGCGCAAACATACCCTCTCCACTTTCTTCCAGCGCTCTTTTTAGATGACGCGAGGTATACCCACTAATTTTAATATTTTTGCCAAAGTTGCTTGCCATATTATTTTTATCTTTAAAATTATTTATTATTTGTAACTTAAATTTATGAGATTTACTTTGTACTTTAAAAGTTGTATTGATTAGTACCTACTTAATAAATTGATGTTAAGTATAATTAATAATAAATGGTTGATCAAATTTACATGTTTTAGTCCAAAAAAAAAATTGAAGCAATTTTATAATGAGTTTTCTATCCCAGCATGAAGCAAGCATTTTTACCATGAGACAACTATCGGCCCCAGAGGGCAACTATCCCTTTTTGTAGAGGTCAAATAAAACAGGATTTACTGAAAAACAATATTGATTGTGTTTAAAAAAATAGGTCACAATGAAAGATTAAAGACCAATGTTTTATTATAACCAGAGCATATTGTAAGTAGATTCTTAATTTTTATGTAATTGGAGATTTTCAAAAGGTAAGGCAACTATCCGGCTTTTACCCTATATTGTATTGTACATAATAAAAATGTTCATAATTTATTACAATTTATATGATAATATATAATATACATGAGAAGCATCTAAGGCAACCTGTGGGCCTAAAAATTATAATAAGATGATCATAACATGTCTTCCTGAGATCTTGACTATACTATATTGAAAGGTAACAAAATCAAATAAAACATATTTTAAATCTACGTCTCCTA
Source organism: Brenthis daphne (assembly GCA_947093115.1). Lineage (NCBI taxonomy): Eukaryota > Metazoa > Arthropoda > Insecta > Lepidoptera > Nymphalidae > Brenthis > Brenthis daphne. Next base: position 16,819,913 of record OX352472.1, on the reverse strand, counting down.
AATAATGTAAGAAAAACAATACATACTTATTTACTAAGTTAAACACAAGCAATTATTTTTATCCTAAAACCTGTTTACGATTCTGGGTCCGTCGACGCAAACGTCGCGGCCTTGCTGGTCTGAAATAAAGGTATGACTAATTAATAATTACAGTTACTAATAAATGGAAAATCTTACTAAATGTATTATATATACATAAGATAAAATTCTGAGTCGAATCTGTACATTGAATATCTTACCTCGCAACTGTCGTAGAACTCCATAGCGATGTGGCTATCAGGAAATGTTATCGTCAAAGTCTTTTCTACTGAAACGTTTGTTGTATAATCCATTCCCGACCAGGAGCATGTGTCATCAGAAAGCTAAAACAAAAAGTAGAAATTGGTAGGAGTTTCTTATAATACACTACAATCGTAGAGGTATATACTGTACATTACAGATGTCAGAGTTAAATAATGGAACTGCTGTCTGAATACTGATTCTGAAGATTACAAAATTTTTTTCAAAGAGCGGACGTAGCCTTGAGCTCTCTTAGCTCGCAATGCGCAAAAAAATCGTTCAAAATATATATCCTACACATACGTATGGTAAAAGATCTGTGATGTGTGTGTGAACGGGTTTGTTGTGAATTCTTTCTGTGTTGTGTTTTTAGAACATACTCTTCAATCCTTAAGCCTAACTGAAGTATTTATAGACTACTTTTTATTATCTAAGCGGTTTATAAACGGCGCCGGAATATGAGAGTGATAGGAATAAAGAGCGTATTCGACGACACGTTTGGCTCAGTTTGTAGCGACATTACTTGCTGTGCCAAGGGTCGCGGGTTCGAATCCTGCTGGGGGCATTCATTTGTAAAATGAGCACAAATGTTTGTACTCTAGTCATGGATGTTTATATTTATAATAAAAATATAGTTATCTGTATACGGTACCTGGAACTCAGTATCTGTGTGTATAAGCATATCGGCGAGAATCTCGCCGGTGTTGGAGTCAGTGACGAGAATCTTGGGCGAGTCGATCTCTTGGTCGAAGGAGACGTGTACGTGCGTCATATCACAGACGGTTTCGGTGTCGCCCTGCTTTATGATAGCCTTACAAGGGTAATACACTGACGACTCCTCATCCTCCTAAACACATTATGGTATATGAAATAAAATGTGTAATTAAAATATTTGTTTTAATTAATTTGCATAACAAAAGACATACTCAATATTTATGTACTTTAACATTAACTCCTTTTAAACTCTAATCTTACAAATTAATAGGCTATTTTTACAAACCTAATAAATATTTTCCAAATGAAATAATAAAACTATTCTGAATATTTTTAAAAACGAAGTGAGTATTCGCCCGATTTACGGTTTTACGGGACTTTCCCGTAACTGAACCGTGGATCGGGAAATTTTACATTTGCTTATAAATTAGATGTCAAAAACAAATTATGTGACATTTGCTAAATTGTATGTTAAAGGCCAAACTATATTTCAGGCCAAACTGGTTTGTCCTAGGCCAGACCGGTTCATCCAAAGCATGTCAGGAGATACTACTTTAGCCCGGACAAAATACTAAATATATACTTAAGGTCTAACTCATGTGGCCTAAGCCGAACTGCTTTTGAGGTATTATTCGGCCTTTTTAGTATATAGGAGGCGACGCAGCCTCTGGAGGAGTGGATGGTATTATATGTGACAAGCCCGACTTAGACACCGTAGATTAAGAATCTTACCCTTCCTAGGTTAGGTCTTTTTTTATTTCAAACCCAGAACCCTCAATATCATAAGTGCTTTGTTATATGAATCAGTTTGGTCTACGGGTCAGCTACGGAAAATAGTCCAGTCAAATAAGGTCTGAAATCAAAATTTGAACCTCAACTTTGCATTTTTGATATAATGTAGTTTTAATGATACAAAAACAATGTATAAAGGTTTTCGTGTCATTAACCCCCGGCAAGGGTTGAAAACAAATTTTCAAAAATGTTTTTTCGTAACTACTCGAAAACGGTAAAAATTAGACAAAAAAGTTTTAATAAAAATATGTAGAGCTTAAAATTTTACATAAAAAAGTATCATGACTTTTGACTTTTCAAAATGAACCGAGTTAAGGTGGTTTAAGTTTAAGGGATGAACGTAAATTTTAAAAAATTGTAGTTAGTAGAAACATAAGCGAATTCAGATCTTATTTGACTGGACTAAACGCTTCCCGTAGACCCGTAGATCGGACGAATAATCGCGTCCTGTTAAAAATATTAAAAATGCTATTGCATTACATACCTCATTGTAATATCCGTCGGAATCTTCGTTGTGGTCATAATCATGTTCGTAATCTACTTCCTCATAGTCGCCATGGTCTTCTTCCGGCTCTTCGAAGTGGACCTGTTTAGATTCATCACTGTTTTGGGACTTTTGTAAGCCATTTTGATTATTTTCTGGTTCTTCTACAACTGGTGAAGGCTCTTTCGCCGTCGAAGGCTGGAACGATGCCTCGGCGCGAGCAGATTCCCCTAAATGTTTGGGTAGCCGCAATGGTGCAATGCTCTCGAACTGTGTCTCTTTAGCCTCTTTTTCTTTCCTAATAGCCTCTGCTGCAGCCACTTGTAGTTTCTATATTAATATAATATTAGAATTATACGAGGTATTAATACAACATTTGGGTAATAAGCTATAAATGGTAAATTGACAAGAAAAAAATATACTTCTTAATGCAATGAAATAGAAGATTAAACTGTACCAATTTTACTTATTTTTTTTTTTTAATTATTACCCATTTCATTTTAATTATTACCAATTTATAAATGGAATTGTTCTCTTAAAAAAAAAAAAAAGTAACAAAGTATTACGTACAACATAGTATATGCACATACAACAAAAAATAAAATACTTTTATAGTTTTTAACTTTATTTATTTTATTAGTAAGCTGGCAATTTAAGTGATTAAAGTAATGGGGGGAATTTTAGCAATTTTAATTCCACGCACTTTCTTCCTGTACATTTATTTAGGCCTTAAAGTCATATAACTATATTTTCCCCGTTTTTCCCAATAACTCGGAAAATATCGATCGAACGAAAAAATGAGCAAGAAGTAAAATGTAGAAATTTGAATAATGAACAACTTTAGTCCTTATAATTTCCTCGAAAACTTAAAAAGGACCGATATATTGAGGAAAAACAATTCCCCCTAAAAATCAAGATGGCGGCTAACTCATAGCTCGAATTTGGTCGTGATTTTGAACTTACACTCCCAGTGACCCTCCTCTTAAAGGCTGGTGAAATAATACTTTGCCCTAGATTTTTTTCGAGGTTAGCCGTTAGGCTTTTTTTTCGACAATCCGTCTAGGCTATATACGATACCGTATTTGAATGTCAATGAATAACATTATGATAACTTATAAGTCCTATGCAATTAAAAAAAAATATTGTTTTTAATTTTTTCTAGAGGGGTCACTTTTGTTAGCTAATTGGTACTTTTAATAATTTTAATAAAATAATTTGTTCGAAGACATTGTCACTCAACTTCCTTCTGTGCGGTCTCATAATCATATCAAAACTTATCAAAAAGTATTTTGCATTTCAAATACTAATATTTTCAAAATGTCTCATCTCTGCAAAATATTATATAATTAAGTTTTCAAAGTTGTATACCCTGACACACTCCATGACTTTATCGCGGAAGGCGGTGGCCAGATCGACCGACTTGAAGCGGACAGCCAAAGTTTCTTGTTCCCCGGCGATCTCCGCGTAGTTGCGCCCCGCCCAAGTCCATGCGCGGTCCGAATTTTTCATTGGTAATAGTTCTAAGTCCATAAATAGGAGCATATTCAGCACCGCTTTATGCACCTATAAAGTAAACATTGTATTACCAATTACCATATTATGTAAAAAATAGCTATGTACTAAAAGATATAAATAAATGGATTGACAACCATTTTAACTTTGACCGTTATTATTATTATTATATAATACCTGTTCTCTTCGAAGAAGTAATCTATAACTGTTACGTTCGGGATGGTACAAAATTTTCATTTCGCCTACTCCTCGTTCTTTCCATTCACGAGTTTTTTCGTCGAAGCGATACAACTTGCAGCGTTCACCAAATAGTTTTTCCTAGAAAATATCAAAAGATGTTACATAACGAGAATATATAATGCTTAAATAGCAATAAAACTAAACATTCTAGATATTTCTAACCTCATCCTCTTCCCCGGTTGTAACAATTATTTTATCAGGAAGGGGTACAATCGGTTCGTAATGAGGATCATATTCTTCTTCCACAGTAACTCCTGCACCAGAATCATCTGCCCCGTCTTTAGATTTATCTGCACTTTCTCTATTAGATGAAGTTGTGAACAGTTGTTGGCCTGCACCTTCCCATTGGAAATCATTTTTTTCTAAGAAAAAAAAAGATATATTTATAGTGTTATAATATCAAATAAGTTATCGTCATTGCTAATTTTATAAATGCTTACTTTGAGTACCAAATCCAGGAACAGTTGAAGACAAAGCTTCAAAAGTAAGTGCATTATCTGACCCAAACAGAGGTTTTTTTTCAAGTTCGGCACTTGCTGCTGGTAATGTTTTCTTTTCTTCATTGATTCTAATATCTGCATTATTTTTGGTCTCGAAAATCGTAGGCATATCACTGCTTACTGTTCCAAGCCATGTTTTGACACTTTCCTGAGGCTGTGCTAATTTTCCAAACACAAACTTTTCACTAGAATCCGAATCTGTCTTATTGGAAGTTATATCAGATTTAATATTTAAATCTGCATTTTTATCGGCAGCTTGTCCAAATATGGATTTTGAAGTATCTTGATTTGCTGGTGTCGTTCCAAATTTAAATGTTCCAGAAGGCCCAAATATTCCTGTAGATTGTGATGTCTTTAAGGCTGCAGGGCCAAAAATATTGCCCCCGGAAGTACCACTAAACAAATTAACAGACGGTTTGACATCTGGGGAAAATATTGATTTTACTTCCGTTGAGTGTGTATCTGTTTCATTGGGTTGAACATTAAATCCTAGTATAGGTTTACCAGAAGATTGACTAAACAGAGGTTTTGATTCACCAAAAACAGATTTGTTTTCGCCAAAGACTGATTTTGGCTCAGTTGATTCAATTGCAGACTTAGTTTCTGCTAATCCAAATATTGATTTTCCATCAGTCGATCTAAACACTGGTTTTGCATCTGTTGATCCAAATACTGATTTAGGCGCAGATGACCCATTACTGTTTACTGGTGAATTTACGGTATTTAACTTAGGTGCTGCTAAAATAGAAGACAAACTAGATAATTGACCACCACTACCACCACTACCAAAAGGTACTGGTTTAATGGGATTTGGTGAGCTTTGAGTTAACGTATTTTCTTTATCTGTTGAATCATTTCCAACAATACATGAATTTGTTGAAGTGTTTGATGAACCGTTCGTGTTTGATCCATTTGTACTCAATGGTGTACGGAATATGGTAGTATCTACTGTATTGTTGAGATTACTAGGAGTACCATACAGAGAATTATTAGGACTTTGAAAGTTAAAGATTGAGGTTTTGAGTGGTGTTGTCGTTGAATCTGATTTGGGTAATAGTTTTAAAGCTTGAGTTCCAGTAGCATTCTGTTCAGATTCAAGTTTTACATCATCATCATCGCATCCCCGGCAGCCATGACATGGTTCTTTATTTTTATATGTATAGAAATTTTCAGGAAGCATAAGTTCTTTTGCTTTTTCCTTTTCTTCACTTGTAGCTTGAATTTCCGTAATAAATATAACATCTTCTGAGTCTGATTCCTTACTATCGTTTGTTTGATTACTCACAATACCAAACTTTTCTTGTAGCGCTTTATCTATCGCATCTTTAAATTGCATAGCAATTTCTTTGTTAGCAAATCTGATACAAAACTGTTGAAGCATTACTTCTCCTTCACTAAAATCATTTGCAACAAAGAACCATGTTCTTTCATCTTTGGGTTTATACATATTGTCAGGAACCAAAGCGTGATTAAGACATATTTTAAGAACTTGTTCTCTTCTCATCACAACCCTAAAATAAATTATATTATTATTATTTAAACATTTATTTTAATAAGTCTACAAATATGAAATTTTATTAATAATTAAAAAAAACTACCTTATTTTTCCAGTTTCTTTATGTTTCAATATTTTGACAACTCCAGTGCCACGTTCTTTCCATTCACCATTTGAAAATCTAAATAATCGAGCCCTGTGACTATAAAGTTCATCTTCATTCTCTTCTCCAGTAACAACTTCAATCTAAAAAAAACAAACTTAATTTTAGGTCTCAATATTTTTCGCAAATGAAAGCAATTTAATATTTAATATAAATAATATTAAAATTCAAATAGCAAAAATAATTACCTTGTCTGGCATAGGAATAACTGGGCTAAAATGAATATGATGTCCCTCATCTTCAGACGCATACTCATTGTCATCACTTTCATCGCCTTTTTTATCTTTTGGTGATTTTATTGGACTCTTGCCCTTGCTTGGAGTTTTGGGCTTAAATGAAAACTCAAAAGTTCCACTTTCATTTCCAAATGGTGTAACATTAACTTTAGGAGTAGGTAATAAAGCTGGTTTCACTGGCGTCGCTGTAATGCTTTCTTCACCCTTCTTCTTTACCACAAAATTTAAAGGCGCATCGTTATCTGTAGGTTTTGCAATATTCGTGTTTGTGCTTAATACTGGAGGTATAGAAGCACCAAACTTCACTGACTTATTTTGAGGAATTCCAAAACTGAACTTCTGAGAAACATTTGCGTTAAATAATGAAGAAGAAACAACTGGCTCTGTGGAACTAATATTGATACTTTGAGGAATACCAAAAGTAAATTTGGAATCTAATGATTTTTTTTCACTTTCACCAATAATTCCTGTCGATGGAATGCCAAAATTAAATTTCGGCGCATTTTCTGACGCTGACTTAGTTTCAGTCTTTTTAGCATTTGGATCTCTAGGACTATTACAGGCGTTACAGACTTCAATATTTGCTTCATTTCTAATATAGCACTCTTTACATTCCCAAGAACCAGGTTTAGGTTTAAATTTAGAACCCCAGTCAGATGAAGTACTACTTATATCAGTATCGTTAGTTTTTGGGCCATCATCTTGGGGTTTTTCTGTTTCACAACAAGCACATTTTGTAAAAGTCTCCAAATTATTAGTATAACAAGTCTGACAATACCAAGAACCAGGCTTAGGCTTAAATTTGTCTCCAAAGCCCGTTTGATTATTTTGTTTAGCGGCATTTTGTTCTTCCTTTGCAGCTTTGGTATCATCTCCTATTTTAGATTGCGCAGTTTTAACGGCCTCCATAAAATCATTACAAGCTTGTACTGTTTTAAAGCGTAAACAAAATGTTTCAGCAACTAATGCACCTTCTGAAAAATCTTGAGCACACCATGTGACTGCTTTATCCATGTTCGGCATTTTTTGGAATGTCATTTCTTTTGTGACAGTATGATTGCAACATACCTTCATGATTTGTTCTCTTCTCATAAGTAATCGAAGTTTTTGATTATTGTCTTTATGAACTAGCAATTTCATATTTCCAAGGCCTCTTTCTTTCCATTCTTTATTGGCAGCATTAAATCGTAATAGTTTTGCTCTGTGTTCGTATAAAATTATTTCATCTTCTTCTCCAGTCTTTTGTTCTATGAGCGCTGGTAGCGGTACAACTGGTTTAAATTCAGCAGTTGGAACAAATTCATCAACCGTATCGGAAGAATTCAATTTGATAGATTCTGGGACCTTTTCAGGTGTTCTTATGGTATTATTTACATTTGTAGTGACATTCAACAAGTTACTAAATGGCGAAGAAGTAGCTGTTTTAAAGGTTAAGCCACTAAATACATTGACTTTACTAACAGGGACCTGAGGAATAATCTTGGTATCATTGTTACTATTTGAAGTGGCTAGCTTGAATGAAGGTTTGCTAGTAAATGTAAACCCACCAACAACAGTTTTTTGACTTTGAGTGTCTAATACATTGTCTATAACAGGTGTACTAATTTTATTATCATCCTCCTTTTCATTTGCAGTTTTGTTAGTTTGTATGGAAGCCAAATTTTGACTAGCTTCCTTGCGGGCTTTTTCAAAAGCTTCATAAAACTCTTTGGCTATATCAGCAGTTTTAAATCTAATACAGAACTTTTCTAGAATAACAGTTTCCTCAGCAAAATCGTTAGCAACCCAAAAATAGGCTTTACTTTCATTTTTCATAGGATTTATCTCCATTTCCGGTAATATAATATGATTCGCACAAATTTTGTGTACTTGTTCTCTACGCATTAGCACCCTGACTTTTCCTGTTACCTTGTGTTTCAGCAACTTCATATCACCAATCCCTCTTTCTTTCCATTGTTTATCAACAAATCGGAATAACTTAGCTCTGGAACTAAATATAGCAACTTCATCCTCTTCACCAGTTGTCACTTTAACTTCAGCTGGTAATGGTATAATAGGTTTAAAATCAGGGCAAGGATCATAATTTTCTATAGAAGTATTACTTCTTTCAGAAAGAGTTCTAGATTTATTAAGACTTGTATTTGGTGAAGACCCTGGGAATACACCATCAACAACATTTTTAGAATCATCATTATTTTTCAATAGATTAGTGCCTAATGTGGATAATGTGCTTGGTTGTTGAGCTTTCATAAATATTGACTTCGCATTCCATGTCGAAGAGTTTGAAGTAGTAGATGTAAGCGATTTGTTTGAAGAAGGAAAACTAAAAACAGGAGGTGTCACTTTATTCTCAGTTGTAACAGGCATTGGGATTTGATAATTATGAGGACTGGGTTTGATGTGTTTTTGAGGTATTGTTACACTTAATACTGGCACTGGAGTAGTGGTACATGTCGGCAATGGGTCTGAAGATGTAATTACAACATTAACTGGTAGCGATTTTGATGTTTCTTTAACTTGAACAACTGATTTAGATGTAGGAATAGCAGCAGGTGCTGGAGCAGTAGATATTGTAGGTACAGGTACAGTTGGAACTGTTGGGACTGCTGGTACTGACGTAGGTACGAGATGCGATGGATCAAGATACATTTGATCTGGTGTTGGGTACACTCCTTGGTAGTTTACAGGAGGCCTTGATGGGTCAAAAATAGGAGGTGCCCCAGGGACAGCTGTCGGCTGAGCAAATTGAGAATATTGGTTGTAGAGGTTATAAAAGTTTTGCCCATACAACTGATATGGATTTGACGGTACAGAGAAAGGTGGCATTAGACGTTGCGCAAATGGTGGCATTACTTGTGGTGTAGGGAATGGTAGTTGTGTTCCAAATGTATTGTCATTAGACCTGTACTCTTCACCCATGTACAAGTCATTTTCATCTATTGTTTGTTCAGATGAAGATTTTTTTAGTTTATTTACTTCTTTTTTCAATTCAGTAATCTGTTTCTTTAATTCCAGAACATCCTTGCATTCCATTCTATATTCATCTATTTGTTCCTTAACTTGATCTAAAGATATTTTAAGAAGTTTAAACTGTTCTTTAGTGCTTTCAATGTTAGAATTGATGGTGCTTATAATTTGACTTCCCAATTTTCGATTTTCTTCAAACCAATCTTTCGTTTGTTCTTTAAATTCGCTGAAAGAAGCATCTCGCTTTTGTAAGTTTTTAATTTGTTTTTCTATTCTTTCTAAATATATTGGGTCCATTTGAGTGCTGTCAAGAATATGAGTATCAGTAGCAGTACGGTATGCGGTTGTATTATAGTTCAAATTTTGTCGTGACAGTTGTTTAGGTGTTGAACTAACATTACGATAGATGGTGTGTTTAGAGCGCATTAAGCCAAGATCACTCATATTTTCATCAGATGAAGCATAATTTTGAGCACTTGGGGAAAGATCAGGATCAATTTTATTTAAATGTAATTCTATTTCTTCTATGAGAGCCTGTATATCCGAGTACAATGATTTGTTCTTGTACATTTCTATTTCTTTTAATTCATCTAAGGCTTTATAAGCATATTTTTTTGCTTTTTCTAATAGTATTATAAACTTAGTTTCGTTTTCTTTTGTTTTTGATATTTTCTTTTCATCCATGGCAGCTCTTTTATATGTGTCACTCAGATGATACAAAGCTTGAGGTGATTTCAAGCATGACAGAATATTTATCACCTTTTCATACTCACCATCATTTAAGTAATTCAGTGCTACATAGAGCTTACTTTCTTCTAATAAGTTGTTCAATTCCTTTGTTTCAATTTCATCATGTATATAGTCAAACATTCTTTTTTCAGCTACTTTGAAAACTACTTTATTCTTTAACTTTTCAAGAAGTGGAATAGCAGATGAATAATAAAGACAAGCTCTTAGTTCGAAATTTGTTTTTTCTTCAACTGATGTTGCAGTTTTAGCTTGTTCACTAAAAATACGACCCAAAATTGATAAAAGTTCAGGATCCAAGCCATGATTATCAATACAACGCACAACTTCTATGCCTCGACTTAATGTTGAACGGATATCTGTGTATTCAACACCTAATTCATTTTGGCTTAACTTATAAGCACAGTCCCACCATTTCATTTGAGGAAGAGTACATAGTAAATCAGTAATATTAGCAGGAAGCATGAGTTTTTCTGTAGATCTATAATTCATCTTATTATCCCTTTGTTTTTGAGTTGTTAAAGATGTACTATAAAGGAAGGCCATAACATCTAGTTTATTTAATGTCTCAGGTCCACAGCTAGTCATAGATTGAGTTAGCATATCAAACAAGGTGAATTTAAAATCTGGATAGTTTTTGTAATTAAGAAGGATCCAAACAAAATGATGAAGAGAATTAGGATGTTCTCTTTGTGCATCATCATCATATGTTTGTATTTCTTTTTTCCTAGGTAGCTTCAAAATAGGCAGTTTAAAAGCATTTGAAGCTAGAAATGATTGCTTTATTTTATTCAAATGATCTGGTGCTGTAAAAATTTTCTCATATAATTTATCTTTCCAATGAGAGCCTGAACACAGTTGAGAAATTTGATCTAAGAGAACTTGACTCTTGTCTTGAGATACAGCTTGTAAGTAATGGCCTGCTTGAGAACACCTGTATGAGCCTTCTATATACCAGCGATGTAATGCATTTCGTTGTTTATCTGGAGCATGTGTTAACCAATTAACTTTTGTGTCTGCAGGAATTGTTTGCCAAGCTAAAAGCATTAAAGGTGCAGAAAGTTTTTTTGCTTCTATCCAATTAAGTTGATCTTTTTTAGCTTTTTTGAGCAAATAAGTTGCTGCATGAAATACTAATTGCCCTTGATGGTGATTTAAAAGAACAGCATGAAATTCTCCAAATCCAGATGGTGATCCATATTTAACTACAGCTTGAATAGCTTGATCATATGCATGAAGATGTTCACAACATTCCAATAAACTTTTTCCTGATCCAATAGGTGATTCAGATAAGCTCAGATTACAAAGTTTTTCCCGAACAGTTAATAACAGTAATTGATTTAACCACTCATTTCCTTTTAATGGATTGTATCTAAGTATCTCAGATAGGGTTTCATACCAGGCATAGTTATTAGAAAATATATTTTTTTCAAATTCAATATTACAACTGTGTTCAAATGCTTCTTTATGTTTATTACATTTAAGATAGTGTTTAACAAGACGTGCATGAAGCACTGCATCATTTGGCCTTGATTCAATTTCACCTTTTAATAATGCTACTAAAGCTTCTGGGTCTGGATCTGTAGCAGTAAGCAGCCTTTCACGAAGACGGTATGTAATAGGATGATTAGGAAAATTGGCTTGAGCTTTGTCACACCAATATTTAGCTCGTCCAGAATCAATGGCCACCTCTTCATCAGCTAATAAATCACAGACTAAAACAAATTTTAGATTATTATTTAGAGTATTTTTAATTTATAAAAGTAGTTAATATTACACCTACTAACATCTAAGGTTTACTACTACAATCAATTTTAAGTAAACATAACCTAGTCAAAATCTCATAAAAAATACTCTATTACTTACCATCCAGAATTATAGTGGTTTGGTTGGGATTAATATCGAACGAGGTTTTGTACTGCTCAAGAGCTTTTTCTTTCTCGCCTAATTTTTGAAATGCCTGTCCAAGTAGTTTATATGCAGCTGCATGATCGGATTTTTGGGTGATAAATTGTTCGACATATTTCTGGCAGCTTTTGTAATCCCCGACTTCATAATACAGATGCGCTATTGAATATGCTCTTGTCTTAAACTGTAATCAACCATGTTCGCTTAAAATATGAAATTAAGATTTAAGTAGGTACATAAGGAGTAAATAATTATTTTTGCACTTACATCTTTAGGTGTCAATTTGTACATCAGACCTTCCACGTGTTTATCGACATCCTTTTTGGTTCTATACATTTTCGGACACGATCACCGGTAACTATTATAATAAAATATGTAACTTAAAAAACCCAAACTCATGGAATACAAACGCAACGAACGGTAATGGACCTCGTCATTATTTTTGATCAAAGCGAGTGGTAGAATTTTTGACTTAAAAAAAGGGTTGTCAGTAATAATAACGAATTTATCCACAATTCAATCAAACCTTCTGGGAAGTAAGTATACATATTATATTTTAAACTATCCATCAATAACTATCAATAATCAATAATTATAATATGCATATAAATTATTAAGAAAATCTAAAAATCAAATGATCATAAAATAGTCTTTACTCGTCAAAATCAATAAGACCTAATAAATGCAATATTGTCAAGTGTTACATTACCTTAAAAAAAGGGAATTGTATAAATTCTGGCAATAAACATCATATAAATATTTTTAGCCGTTGGTATTTAGTATTGTGCTCTGTGGTTGGTATGCCCGTATTATTTATGGTTTAATGTCGTAAAGCATAATTTTAAATTTTTATCGTTGCTTAAAAAAATCATAGACGAACGATAAACCTATAACTTAGTTTAACTAAACTAGCATTGAAACTTACAGTAACATTTAATAGTCAATTGTGCCCAAAGGCACGCCTAGAAACCACAAACCTACAGAATTGAATTGAACATTTAATAGTCATAATATTATTTTTTTTCATTTAATAATGCTCATATTGGACCTTAGCAAGTTATCTATTGTAAGAATGTTTCGGGCTACTGTTCTATTATTAATTTATATATGTAGCAATATACTCTATGACTCAGACCAATAAAAAGTAGTACTTTTTTAATGGTCTGAGCTCTATGATCATTAACTAGGAAATACCTATGTGAAAGTTTGTATGATAGTTACTCCTTCAGATTGAAGACCAAGAGCCTAAAGCTTAAGCATCTAAAGAAGCACACGAGCAATGCAAGTGAAGTCGTTACTTATATGCACAGAAGAGTTTTTTATATCTTCCGTGGTTATTTATTTATAAAGTTTAACTTTTAATTAAATTAAGCCGTCTACACGCTTTCAGGGCCTTAGCCTTGGATCATTCTGGATTTTTTGGAGATAGCCAACAATGGTTCTCCTATTAACAGGAATTGGATCATTCTTCTAAATTCCGTGTTCGATTTCAAAGTTTTTTTAATGTTCATAAAAATCACAATAATCCGAGAAAAAATGTTATTTAATAATAAGTTACAGAGATACCTAAATTCATTGTATGTATTCAGTTTAATAGTCAGCTTCACAAATATTTGAACTGGGTTCTGTATATTTGAACTGGGTTCGAGCAATAACAAGTAGGGATGTTCATGTAAAAAAAATATCGATATTTTTTTCGATATAATATATCGTATTGTTGTATCGATAATTTGCGATATATCGTATAAATATATCGATATTTTCGATATATCGTAAGTTATTTGTTTGTATTGAACTAGTCTGTAATATTAAATAGTAAATAGAGGTCAGGTTAATATGAGTAAAAACAGTTCGTGAGGAAACAAAACATTTTATTTATTTATTAATTCCAATTTTTTGTCTCAAGACTTTGCAAAAACAACACTTTATTGACTTTTTTGGCTTGCAGTCTGTTTCTCTGCCGAGTTAAATTAGCCGTTTTTATATATCGCTATACACATTATTCACTAACTGTCTTTAAATTTCGTAAACTGTTTTAAATAAAACAGACAACTTTTATTTATACTTTTTATGTTATTTTGTAATTTGTACTGAGAAGTGAGAACGATGAACGAAGTGGAAGGCGGAACTCGGATTTCGGAAGCGAGTACGAATCTCGAAGCACAGCCACACTACGAGTTACGACTACAGTCACAGATTATAAAATTTTTACTACTACTAGTGACTAGTCTGCCTTTGCAGACAGTAGGAGAATAGTTTTAGATTTTCGTGTCTTTGCGTTCCGTTATTGCGAAAGCTAGGTTTTCAATAATTCGGGGTTTTACGTTTTATTCTTACTCAAGTTGCCATCCATAAATAAAGGGATCAATATAAAATATATGTATATGGAATGTGCTTTTAATTTCTCACGATATTTAATATATCGGATGAAATATATCGATATATAATATCGATACTAGATGATGATTGGGTTGAAGCGGTATATCGTGTACATATATCGATATTTTATGAAATATCGATATATATCGTGCATTCCTAATAACAAGCTTGTTATTGCTCGAAGGGGTGAAGTTAAATTTTAACCTGCGACCATGGATGAGAAATAAAACCTACGTACAATTAACAAATAACAATAATTACTAACTAGATCTATAATCTGTGCCTTCGATTTGTGAAGTTATGACTGACTGGTGAGTGATCTGTCAGTTCTTACTCCTTGGATATAAAATTAGAATATAAATACATACCTATTTCTCGCTATAAGAAAAAGGAATATTGTTATTTGTTGTTTTATAATTTCTATTATTATCTTGTAATTATGACTGATTAAATAGTATATAATGAATCTGAGTTATTAAATTTTATTTTTATATATGTGAAGATAAATAGTAATATTGTAACTTGTTAGCTTCAGTAGCTAAACAAGACAATTTGTAACATTAAATTAAAGTTAAAAATAGTGAATATCCTGTGAACGATAAACAATTTTATAATATATTTAAAAATGACTGAATCAGATTCAGCCTATGGTACATCATTTACTTTGGATTCGATGAAAGTTATAGCCGAAAGCGTTGGTATTGCAAGTCTTGGTGACGATGCTGCAAAGGAACTAGCAGATGATGTTACGTATCGTCTTAAAGTAATTGTCCAAGATGCTATGAAATTCATGCATCATGCAAAACGGCAGAAGCTTTCTATAACTGATATTGATCATGCACTAAAGATTAAAAATATAGAGGTATGTTTAATAACACTAAAAGTAATTGTGACATTTGAAATTAATTACATTATTACATTTTCATAGAAAGCGATATGTACGAAATTAATATTCAGATAATTTATAATTTTTGAAAACGATCGGTATAATTTAAATGATTGAGCCATACTATTAAGATAGTCATGATATTAAGTATTGAAAGTACATATTTTACAAATATTTTATAATTTTAAGTGATAGGGTGGATTAAGCCTCCCTATTTAAAAACTCCAATAGGATCCCATCAAAAGCGACGAAAGCCACATAGAAACCAATACATATTTATTGGTTTCTATGTGGCTTTTGTCGCTTTTGATGGGATTCTATTGGTGTTTTTCAACAGGGCTGTGGATAGTTATCGTAACATTCAGATTGCTGCTTTCATGTTAAGCATTCAATTAAATTAAGCATAAACTTATCATTGTAATTTAAAAATGAAAAAGAAACCAATCCTTTAAAACATCTTTTTAATATAACTAACTATCCAGTTAATCCCCATATATATATATATGTAAATATGAAAAATATATTGAAATATTTTCTTATATCAATGTATTTCTTTCAGGCCCAATATGGGTTTGTTCAACCAGATTCATTACCATTCAGATTTGCTTCTGGAGGTGGAAGAGAGTTACATTTTATTGAAGAGAAGGAAATTGATTTATCTGAAATTTTATCAGCTCCACCACCAAAAATACCATTAGATGTGTCACTTAGAGCTCACTGGTTAAGTGTTGATGGAGTTCAGCCCACAGTTCCAGAAAATCCTCCACCATTGTCAAAAGAATCGCAAAAACTTGAATCTGTGGATCCTATAACAAAATTAAGCAAACCTGCTAACAAAGATGCAGCTGGTGTGTATTTTTAATTCTAACAAAATATAATATAAAAATATAATATTTTAATACATACTAATATTATAAATGTGAAAGAGTGTTTGTTTGTTTGTCCTTCTTTCAAGTCGAAACGGAGTGACCGATTGGCGTCATTTTTTGTGTGGAAATAGTGTGAAGGCTGGAGAGTGACATAAGCTACTTTTTACCACGGGAGATTATGTCCTTCCCATGGAAAAACATGTTATAATACAAGCCAAAAAAATATGATCAGATTTGCTTGAAACTTTGTATTAATGATTTTCAAAACAATGAAATAAATACGTGTTTTTGAATTTTGCGAAATTCATCCCATAAGGGGGTAAAATAGGAGATGAAAGTTTGTATGAAATCTACCTTTTTAGAGTTTCTTTTATAGTTTTAGCACGAGCAAAGCCCTGGGTTCTGCTAGTACATAATACATAAATAGATGTCTAGATCTCAAATGGAAAAGATTCATATTGGTTTTTCAGTAGTATATATATAAAAGCCACAAAATATTATATCAGTTACTAAAGGCTATACATAGTATAATGTTAAGTAATGATCAAGATATTTAATTAAGCACTAGTTAATAATAATCAATGAAATATATGTTTCCTGCAACTTTTTAAGTACTAATAATATTAGATAAAATATAATTAATCTACAGGTAAACCAGTATGTGGTAAAGCAGCCCGTTTGAAAGCATCAGAATCTGTCCATGTTAAACAACTAGCTACACATGAGCTCAGTGTGGAGCAGCAGTTATATTACAAGGAAATAACTGAAGCATGTGTTGGAAGTGATGAAGGGAGGCGGGCGGTGAGTTTAGTTCCAATGGGATATTATTTAAACTGTATTTATGGATTTTTTAGATTTTTTGACTCCCAAAATTTTAAATGCCTAACAGCATAGTCAGGTCACTGGAGAGATAAAGTTGTTAGACATGAGAAATGTCGTATATACAACAGATGCTGTCAAACCACAAAATTTTGCAAATTTTGAAAAGAAAGAACATAGAGATGGCACCAAAACAACTTAAAAATAATATCAATAATTTTCAAACCTTTTTATATGACCATGTTTGCTATAAAGCATATGAAATATCCGAAAACAAAAAAATAAAATAAAATAATAGAAAAAACTAATTGTTAGAATTTCAAATATTTTCATAAACCTGAGAAAAATATTATCATGGGGTCTCATCACGAAGAAAGAAAAATTAGTTCAAAAAATTGTAAATAGATGCCGTTACATGTATTAATTTGTTATTAAAGTTTTGTTAAAATAACAAAAGATAAATAAATAGATCCCAAAAAGGTATGTTATTGTTTCAAAAAATATTCTAAGTGAAGGAAAAAAAAATGTGCTCATATATAATTTGCGTAATTTTACTGATTATAATTATTGAAATATCAGCAATCAGATTATATAATGACATTGACAAATGGTGCTTTTACATTTTGTGAATTGTTTGGCATGGTTAAAAATTGTAGAATTAAAAAATGTAGAATGATTTTTATAATATTTACCGTACATTAGTTTGCACATATTGATAAAATAAAACAGTTAAACTATTTGCGAATCAACGATATCTATTATCCTTTCAAGCAAACAAAAATAGCCAAGTGAATAGCACGAATTAGCTCTGTCCAATTTTTTTGTATGGGATGAGGCATCTGTACTAATATTATGTGATCTTGGTATTATTAATAATCTCTCGAATCTTATATATGTAGTATGTTTGATTTACAACACTAAATTCATTATTTTGTCAATATAACTATTTGACTCTACAGGAAGCTTTACAATCTCTGGCCTGCGATCCTGGCTTACATGAAATGTTACCGAGGATGTGTACATTTATATCTGAAGGTGTGAAAGTAAATGTTGTACAGAATAATTTGGCTCTTCTTATCTATTTGATGAGAATGGTGAAGGCAATTCTTGACAATCAATCATTGTATTTGGAGAAATATGTAAGCTTATTTTAATATTTTTTTATACTTTTTCTTTTTTTAATATATTACCAAAGGATGGCCTTATGTTAATTATATTTTAGAAATAAAAAAGTAAAAATGATAACATTCATAAGAGGTGTAAGTGAAGGTTCAGATCTAAAGTAGGCAATCTGTATATAATAAATATATATTTTTTTATAAACATTTTGGGACATTAAGACACAGCACCATCTAGTTCCATGGTAAGCTACGAGGCTTGTGTTATGGATACCAGATAGTTGATACACTACACATATATAACTTTAAATATATATTATAAATATAAACACCCATGACTGGTTTACAAACATTCATGCTCATCACACAAATGAATGCCCCCAGCGGGACTCGAATCCGGAACCGTTGGCACAGCAAGCAGGGTCACTACAAACTGAGGCAAATGTGACGTCGATGTCGTGTATATGATAATATAATCTTTACATATTATAAATTTGTAACGGCCGATCTATAGTTTTTAGAATTTTTGTCTATCTGTCTGTCTGTTACCGCATCACAGAAAAACCACTGCAGGGATTTTTATGAAATTTGGTATGGTGATAGCTGGTTATCCGGGTCAACGTATAGGATACTTTTTACCACGGGAAAATTTCTCATTTCCAAGAAAAAATACAAAAACTGCAATGTAAGAGTAATGCAATGTAAGTATATGTAAAACCTAAGAATTTGGCTTTTGATCATCTGACGCGGGCGGAGCCGCGGGCAATGCTAGTTTGTAATAATATAATAAATATTGTAAATGTGAATTAAAATTTATTATAAATGTAAGTTAAAAATGGAAGTCGGTTTTTTTTTAGTTTTTTTATCAAAAATATTTCGTGAATTTTTTTTATTTTTAACGAAATTAAGACGGTGTATGTTTATAAAGGAGCACGAAATTTATGCTTAATATAACTTAAACTTATTATTGTTAACTTATCGATCGATCTAACTCGATGTAAATTATATGTTAATTCTACCATATTAATAATATTTATTTAATTTTAGCTGCACGAGTTGATTCCGTCAGTGTCGACGTGTATAGTGTCGAGGCAGCTGTGCGTGCGTCCGGAGGTGGACAACCACTGGGCATTGCGCGATTTTGCCGCACGTCTCATGGCGCAAATATGCAAAACTTTCAATACTTCAACCAATAATTTGCAAACTAGAGTGACGAGGTATGTTGTTAATAATATTTTTTCATCATCATCCATCTTTGTTGAAACACTGATAGTAAAACTCAATACCCTTATGTTTTAATTAGATTTGTAGGCATGATTTGTCAAACCGTTTGTACCTTACGTAATTCGAACTACCTATATACATATACTAGCATTGCCCGCGGCTCCGCCCGAGTTCAAATGACCAAAAAACAAATTCTTAGGTTTTACATATTAGTATACTCTTACATTGCAGCTTTTGTATTTTTTCTCAGAGATGAGACATTTTTCCGCAGTAAAAAGGATTCTATATGTTGACCCGGATAACCAGCTATCACCATACCAAATTTCATCAAAATCCTTCCAGTGGTTTTTCTGTGATGCGGTAACGGACAGACAGACAAACAAAAATTCAAAACTATAGATTCAGCCTCTGTATCGATAATAATGTTTATTTCAATAAGATTTAAAAAAATATATGTAAAAATTCGGCTTAGTTACAATTTTATGATATGTACAGATAAAGGTCCCTTTTAAACAGTTTTGACTTATTATCGACCAACCCCAGACAAAACTTAGAATACTGAATTACATCAAATACATAGTAGCTTTTCTTAATATTGTTATTTTATGGTATTTAAATTGGCCTCAATCTGCTATATATTTTCAATAAAACGGCAAAAATATAAAAGTACCTAGTAATTCTTCTGTGCCCCTGTTTATGCCCAGGCATCAAGTGACAAATGTAGAAAATAGAAATATACAAATAGATTACTTGCTGGTTTTGGTTGTACATATTCAGATTAAACAAATACGTTTAATCACAAACTATTCGGTATTACTCGCGTTCATTAATGGTACTATGTTAGAAATCCCGCAGAAGGTAATAACAATAATTTACCAAAGTTTCACCATAGTCAGATGGATGATAAAGATGACAAAGAGACAAACATAGTTTCATTTTTATAATAATTGTAATATTGTATTGTATTTAGGCCTCTTTAACGTCCCACTGCTGGGCCTCCCTTCAGTACGAGGTGAATCAGGCCATAGTCCACCACGCTGGCCAAGGGCGGGTTGGCGGATTTTACATGTCTTTTAAAAATTGGTAGCTTCTCTAAGACATGCAGGTTTCCTCACGATGTTTTCCTTCACCGTTAAGACAAGTGGTAATCATGTTGGAAATGAATGTATTATTGCAGGCTATTTGCAAAAGCATTGCAATGTCCATCTCAAACAAACAATGAAAGTGGACCCTCCATGGTGGCTTCCATGAAGGAATCTGAAAAGACGCCGCTCGCATCCTTGTATGGTGCAGTTCAGGGACTCGCTGAACTTGGACCGGAAGTAGTGAAGGTGACTTTTTTATTTTATTGTTATTGTTTATTTATAAAATAATAAAAAAAATAACTTATAGAGTTTAAAGTGACTGAAGCACATATATATTGTAACTAGCGACTTATCCTTGCTTACCTACCTACCTACCTCTACTACCCCTCGGTACATTGTAATTTTTTGTAGCGGAACCCTAATTCTTTTTTTAAACATAAAGGTGGCTAAGTTACTCCTTATAACATCAGCTATCTGCCAGTGAAAGTCCCGAAATAATCAGTCCAGCCGTTTCGGAGATTAGCCAGAATAATCAGACAAACATGTTTAAAATGGTGTTTTTCTTATAAGTACCATATATAATTTCTTTGATGTTACAAACAGACTACAATTTTATTTATCTGTATAGATTAAAAAAAATTATCGATTTTTCATTTTATATAAAACTTGTTACACGCTGTAGTATAAATATAAATTGGTATTATAACTATAGGTATGTATATAATATTAATATAATAAATATATAATTACTCTCAAAAGTCTTCAAAAATGCATAAAATAAATAAGTTTGTGAAATACATAACCCAAGGGATTATAACATAACATGTATTAATTTTATTGGTTTTATCATGGATTCCTGTTGTAAAACAAAATATTTTTCTTTTATATTTTTATATTTCTGACAGTTTTGAGTCTTATTAACTTGTTGTCGTTGACGTTGTCTTCTCCGTTTTAATAAATTTGTGATCTTTGTGATCATAAAAAATTGTTTAGAAGAAAGCACTTTCAATTTCTCCAGAATTTTCGGCTTTACCGGACAACTTATCTAAATTATTTTTACTTAAAAATCTTATTCCAACTATTACAAATATTAAAAAAATATATCAGAAATATATATCAGTCGTCAGTAATGCGCGCTAGGTAACGGACGCGCATTGCTTGCACACTCTGACCCGAATTTTGATTCGCGTACTGCGCGGCTTAGCCGCTGCCGGATACCGCCGCTATGAGTTCCGAAAAACTCATAGCTAACGAGCTGTTGGCGTTTATACAGCACGCCATCGACACTATGGACGAGGTCAGCATCATGCAGATCTGCAAGTCGAGCTTTAAAGAAGAGGAGATTTGCAGGAGCAAGGTGCTGCTCTATGAGACTCTCGGCCAGGCCGACCGAATGCCCACCCGTAGAAGGGATGAAAAGGGGGAGAGAAGTCTTCAGGACATCATTAATCTCCTGAAGATAACCGATCCTGACGACGTGCCCGCCTTCGTGGCGAAGCAGCTGAACAAGCTGCCTCCCGTCACGTTCGACCACGTTGACGTTACCAGGCTGCTCAAGGATATCACCATCCTGAAAGCTGGCTTGGCAGAGGTGCAGTTTAAGTTAGAGATTTCCGAATCTACCATCAGTGAGCTGCGCGCAGAATTATTATCGTTCAAAAATAATGGTTCTGTAAGTAGGTCACCGGAGGTCACTAACATAAACACACGTCGCGGCGCACAAATTGACTCCATCAGCAGTTTGTCGTCGCCTCCGATTACTGCTGAGGTGCGTGAATCGCGCGACACAGTGACGCCCGCCACCCGATCCCCGGCCCCGCTGATGACGTCGAGTGCGAGCGCGGTCATAACCCCGCCGCGTGCATACGCCGCAGCCGCAGCCGCGCCTGCCCCCGCCCCTACACCCGCCCCGCCAAACAAGCGGCCCTCGAATGGAGGGAAAAAGAAGAGCCGGAGCAAACCAGCTGCCAAACAGGTGCCTTCGACGGGTTCCACGAAGATCCAACCTGACGAGGAGGGCTTCACTAAAGTGGAGAGGAAGAAAAAGAAGCCCTCATGCCGTAACATCTGTGGCACAGCTCCGAACCAGCCAGACCATCCGATGCGTCCTGCCGTACCATCGACGCCGCTGTATGTGTCCCGAGTGCACTGGTCTACGAAGGTCGAGGATGTCGTAGACTACGTCCTGAAGAGGTCCAACTTCAAATTGAGGGTTGAACGGCTGGTACCTCGCCACAAAACGAGTTTCAATTCGTTTGTGGTGAGAGTGCCGACTCATCATCTGCCAACCTTCATGAAGGAGGACTTCTGGCCGCAGGGCGTCGTGTTTCGGAAGTTCCGAGGTCGTATGCCCGCCGACACAGCTTACACGTCTGCACTACGTGTTAAATAGTTTTTAAGTTTTTTATAATTAATATATATGTTAGTTTTAAGGTATATATGCTATGGGCCGCTGTTTACATATTTAAGATCCCTATGTAAATATTGCCTGAAATAAATAAATAAATAAAAAAATAAATAAATAAAAGAGGCTTTCAAATTTCAATAAACAATTACCACCTAACAGGTGGAATCATTTCTTTTAATTCAGTTCAATGTTTTATTTAATGTATCATTAATAGGAGTAGAATAATGACTAAATATCTCAGATTAACGAATAAGTAGACAGAATGTCATAGAACCAAATATGAAGCTAAACAATGATGTATTAAAATATTATATAAATGACAATTTGTATACTGAGTGATAAGTAAATAAAGGTTAATAAATAAAAATGACTAATGAATTTCATTATAATAAAAAGACAACTACTAATATTATGCTATCTGTCTAATAAGGGATAGGAAACTAATGCTTAAAAAACCAAAAAAATGTAGTATTTCTTTATTATTTATACATTATTCCAAAAATTATATTATACCAGTGACTCACCCTTGCTACGCTCGGGTTCGTCCCTAGCTTGTGTCCCCATACAAACTTTCATCCCCATTTTCACCCCTTTAAGGGATGATTTCCGGGATATAATCCAAGTACCCTATGTCCTTCCCAGGATCTCAAACCATCTTCTTACCAAATTTCATCTAAATCGGTTCAGTAGATCCTGAGATTACCCCCTACAACGTCACAAACTCACAAACTTTACCTAGGCTCTTTATAATATTAGCATAGATTAACTTAATTACTTATGTATTAGACATATATATAAAATTGGGATTACATACGTACATATAAAATAAGGGATAATTGTTTAAAGAAAGTAAAGGAGCATAAACAGCAAATCACGCTATTATTTTTCAGTTCATTTATTTTGACGGACTCCGTCTATATAATTGTTAAGTTTGAGCTGAATATATTTGAAGTCGGTGTAACATATTATGTAAGTTATGATGTGGCAGGTGTTCATCCTGCCGCGCGTGCGGTGGCTGGGCGAGCGCGTGGAGGGCGCGCTGAGCGGGCTGGGCGGCGCCGACCGCCTCGCCGCCGGCAACCTCAAGCACCAGCTGCTCAAGGTGCTGGCGCCCGTCGTGCGCCACCTGCGCCAGCCGCCCGACCTGCCGGATGATTACAAGTTCGTGTTTGTTATGTTCGGAATTTGTAAAATATATAGTACGGTCACACGGTGTTACAAGTCGCGCGGTATGAAAATAAAGTTTTTGATGTAAAACTTTTTTACGCACGTTTGAATTGGGGAGTAAGAAATGTACGTACGTTTGTTGCCATGGTAACCGTTATTATTGTCTGACAAATGATATATAATATTATATTCTTTCCTTAAATTATATTCTATAAATATATAATTGTAATATGCCTAATATGCGTTATTTTTAGTATCTTACCAATCCTAATTGTTTCAAACATAAATAGAATTTCATAAAGAGTACCGATAACCTACAGAAGTTTTACTTCTTGCGCGTGTACACATTGTTTAACGAATAATTAAATGTATATCGTAATAATTATGTGTAATGAATAATTCCGTAATACTCAGACTTACTAATGTATGACTCGATGCGAAAATGAAGTATACTCGTATGTACAGACGCGACTACGGCTACCTGGGCCCTAGCCTGCAGCAGCTGGTGAGCAAGCAGCGCTCGTCGCCGGCGGCGGGCAGCGGTGGCGGCGCGGTGGCGGTGGTGGCGTGCACGCCGCCGCTGCTGCCCTCACCCTCCTCCGCGCCGCCCTCGCCCGCGCCCTCGCTCGCCGGGCCCTCCGTTGTCACACACTCGCAGGCCAAGTCTATTGGTATATAGGTTTATCACGCTAATATCACAGATATAAAATTCCATACAGTAAGTCTATTGAATTTAATTCAATTCCTATAAAATCCGAGTAATTTTCCAAACAATAACAATCGTTGTAAGTATGACAATCGGGTGCACTTCACCCGCGTCTCCCCTCTCACGCCCGCACGATAGCTCTGCCTAAACGCCTTCGTTAGACGAATGTATGGATTAGTAGACTGCCAGTATTATACAATATATCACGATTGCCTTTATAAAATATATACTGTGTTTAAGTATATACAGATTTTCGAAATTCGAAATTTTGAGCATAACTAATTTAGAAAATTTTGTAGAAAGCTTTAATAATAAAATTACAACAAATTATTTAAAAAAACATATGTAAATATAACGATTAATAATTTTGTCTTGTTCAATTAGCAAAGTTGAATTGAACAAGGAATATAATCTAACACAGAGTCAGTGACGTCTCGCAACGTGGTGATAACGGCGTCGCCCGCGCCGCAGTCACCGGCGCCCTCCACGCCGCCGCCGCAGAAGTTCGTCATAGTCTCGCAGCAGAAACCTCAACAGGTGAAAACTTTTCCATTTTTTCTTTGTAAATTCTGTCAAACATTTTTTTATTACAATTGTCTTTCTGTAATATACACATACACACAAACATACTCGATATTCATGATTCGTGATATATTTATTTACATCACAGTTATTTATTTGGTAATTTTTTAGGTAAAACTATAAACCGTACGATAAAAAATCCCATTCGATTTTTTTTGTATTATTGCTCGATGTCATAAAAGGTTTGTGTTGTTGTGTACGTATGGTACGCGATTTTTGAAAATTTAAATCAATTTTCAAAAATCGCATTGAGTCTTTTTTTTCTAATTAAAATATTCTCAAATATAGTGCCACGTAAATATATATCAGGATATAGAAAATTTAGTATTTTTTATTGTAAATTTGAAGTCGGTGGGTCTTTTTGTTTGAAAATTAATATTAATGGTTTTTTAAATGATTTCTTCACTGAAGTCTGATACCGTCACTCACATCGATCAAAAAAGTACTAGATAAACAATTAACGGCAAAAATGTTCTCACCGAGTGGGCCTTCATTTGAACATTTGAGCGCTCTTAAAAATTTTTAGTGACAACAACTTTAAGCATTGCATTTAAGGTCCAATTTACATTGTTGTAAATTTAAATCATGAAATTTTGAAGACGTTATTAACAAGATAGTTGAATTGAATAATATATGATAATTTAAGACATTGTAACTTTTGTATATACAGAGTCAGTCGGTGAGCGGAGCGGGACACATCGTGGTGCACAGCTCGCAGCCCACCATCGTGCGCAGTCAAAATGTACAGGTGACCTTCTGATATACACATGCATCGGTGTTGTAGATACGCATGTTATACGCATTTCGTTAGAATTCCTATATAGTACATATATACATAAATTAGAATGATTATTTCATTTTGATTATATGTAATATTAAATAGTTATTATTTAGTAGCACCGGTATTCTAGTTTGGTAATATTATAGTATATGCATATATATGTATATTCGTTGTAATATTGACATATTTAATTAAATTTAAAGGTATTAAGATTACGAATTGGCGAATGTTGAGGCTTGTGAGCGTTTCTTAATATACTGTCGTTTCATTAATTTTCTTAATTTGTAACAATCTGAAAATATAAAAGTATGCTTACGTCTAGTCAGAGTATACTTTTTTTTAATTTGTTGAATATTTCGAAAGTCAGTTATAGAGGAAGAGCCCGTAAACGCCAGACCTTCGTCATTTTATAAAGGCAGAAAGTTTGTCAGCGCATGCTCCCAACACAGATAAGAATGATGGACCATTATGAAGTTGAGGCTATGGTGGCTTTGACAGGTACACGGTACTAAAGTTGTGTAAAATACCGATTTAAATTCGTCAAATAATAAAGTGTGATTTTTTGGTATTACCTTCAGAATATTATTAAAAATCACGTCATTCAATGCCAGACACTTAATATCGTGGCAAACCCTTGCCAGACACCCTTTTCATGAAATCCTAATTCTACTTACGTTATAGTATACAAGCTGATTTTTATATATAATACTTGGATAATAAATAAATAATTTATAAGACTGCTAGCATAGCTTTTATTACACACCATGAAAAATGTTCCAAACTAGTTGGGAGGCATTTCTAAGAAAATGTTGCAAATGGTCACCAAATTTGAAGCGCTAAGAATTGACTTTATTTTTGATATTTATTTTTTATATTTATAATATGTATGTATTTAAAGTTATATATGTGTAGTGTATCAACTATCTGGTATCCATAACACAAGCCTCATAACTTACTATTGAACTAGATGGTGCTGTGTGTTAATGTACCCACATATTTATTTATATTTTATTTAATATATGTAGATCGATTACGAGTACAGGGTTATCGGTAGGTGGTATTTAGTGGGCGCTCCGGTTTGTTGTAGTCGGTGGTGGTGACGAGCGGGCCGGCGGGCGCGCAGCCGCCGCAGAAGGTGGTGGTGGTGGGCGTGCACCCGCCGCACGCGCCCGTCTCCGTCGCTGGAGTTAGCCAGGTGGGTTGTTGGTGTTTGAGGACTGTTGTTTGTATTCTTTTTTTTCTTTATTGTCAGCTATATGATATCTATCAAAAAAAAAAGGAAATTTTAATTAATGCATTATCTGACGATTGCTAATATTTTTTTACTTATTATGTGATGTATATAATATATGAATGAGTCATAGAGCAGATTGATTTTTATTAGAATAGATTGAATATTTCATTTGAGATATATGATATTTATTACTACAGTATGATGGAAAAATGTCTATCACGCCAGAATGACGCTTATATGTAAATTGTAGATGTTAA
Source organism: Brenthis daphne (assembly GCA_947093115.1). Classification (NCBI taxonomy): domain Eukaryota; kingdom Metazoa; phylum Arthropoda; class Insecta; order Lepidoptera; family Nymphalidae; genus Brenthis; species Brenthis daphne. The sequence goes on along the minus strand of OX352472.1, from coordinate 16,792,362 downwards.
TGGATACCTATAAGTCTTTTAGTATAACAGTTAGTGCCAACCGTTCACAGTTTGCCGCGTTGTTCACGTAGTTATATAGTAGATAGTTGTTTTGGATAAGGAGATTTAAAAACAGCACTAGAGTTGGAACAATAATATTATTATATTACAATCAACTGGAAACTGCGGCGGTTTGAGTAAATATACTTATTATCATTGCAAAAACGAAGGACTAACAGTATGCTGTTAGGAGTAAGAAGTAACGACAAACTGTGCATGAAATCTTAAAGGTGCGAGAATCTTAGTACGAACTCGCTTAGGTTGATTTTTAAGACGAGTTTATTACCAATGGGTATTTGATCGACTACTATACAAAAAACTTTTTAACAAAAACAATAAAAACCGACTTCAAACAAAAGCACTAAAAAGTAAAAAATAACTGATTGGTAGTTTTCATTTACTATACATACCTAATCAAATATTTTCGAAGTCGGTGTGCTTTGGCTAAGTAATTAAAGCCTACCTATTAAATACATACCTAATCAAATATTTTCAAAATCGGTGCCAGCCCATATAAAGCAAAGCACACCGACTTCGAAAATATCTGATTAGGTATGTATAGTAAATGAAAACTACCAATCAGTTATTTTTACTTTTTAGTCCTTTTGTTTGAAGTCGGTTTTTATTTTTTTGTTTAAAAGTTTTTATTTTTCCCTTTTTAGTGTAGACGTGTTAGGCTTGTCAAATCAAACAAAATAAGTCCAAACTCAAAGTATCTACTATTAGCCGTTGAAGAGTTCCACCTATCCACCTTCTGGCCATCAGATCAGGTCAACAATACCGAACCACTGTAGTATCAACGGAAATAGAAACACTTGCAAAGTTTCAAGTCAATATGACAATTAGAAGTAGGTTAAATTCATCATTAGCTATTTTTCCACCCTTAGGGGTGGTATTTTTTTGTGAAATTTAAATGGGACCAATCTGGGAGTATACACTTTCAAACAACACAAAAATTGTCCAAATCAATTAATAAATGACGGAGTTCTGAGGTAACAAACATAAAAAAAAGAAAAATACAGTCGAATTGAGAACCTCCTCCTTTTTGAAGTCTGTTGAAAATATAACATATCATTAATTATTACAATATAATTCTTAGGCGCCCGTATCAGTGGTAGCGAAGCCAGTGTTCGCGCGAGGCGGCTCGCAGCAGCCGCAGCCGCCGCTCGAGCCGGACGACCTGTCGCACCTCGCCTGACGCCCGCGCACCATCAGCTTCGTCATCAAGGAGTACCGCAAGCGAAGCCCTTGACCGTGTCTGCTTCTTATACCCACGAAGCCACACAATAGATGATTCAAATAATAACGCACAATAGTATCACAGTATAGTAATCCATACAGTATAACAATGGCGTCCATGCGATCGTGCGTGGTGTGCGGGGGACACGTGGTGAGTGGTGAGTGCCGCTCCCGACTGTCATGTGTACTTTTATATGGCAGTCGGGAAATGGCTTTAAGGTTGACCGGTATAACTGTAACTTGCCACGAGTTGGCACTACAGTGCTTTAATTTCAACATTTGACGGCATGTCCGTTAAAATCAATGGGATCGCCTAATGTATGGATTTTATACTAAGATAATATCTAAAGTCACACACTTGTTTAAAGCTAAAATTTTAGTGCCTATTAAAATACTTGGTATTGGAACAATACTTAGTTTAACAATAGAATTCAACATATAAATGAAATGAAACTCCTAGCCTATATAATATACACACCTACCACGTAATCGCAAATTTGCGAAAAATATTACATTTAATTGTTATAAAACGTGTGTGTGTGTATGTGTGTAACTTTCATTTTATTATTGAAAGTAATATTTTTAGTAACTTTTGTTTATCCGATGTTAGATTTGTTAAGGCTTAAAAATGTCATTATATCCATGGCTAATCTGGCTTATGAAATTCTTGTCGGATAGGTTTCAACTATTCGACATGCAAACAACTGCAATAGTTAATTGTTGAAAATTAAATGTTGACTATCGATCAAAAAAGTACTAGAAGCACCATCCCATGAAAAAAATCTCTTAAAAATGTTACCAATTGTGTTTAGGTAATTATTCTAGTTGAAATAAATATACAACAATGCAAATTGAACCTTAAATGCAATGCTTAAAGTTGTTTTCACAAAGAAATAAAATCGCGCTTAAATCTTCAAATTAGCGCTCATTCGGTGAGGGCATTTTTTGTCGCTGATGGTGTATCTAGTACTTTTTTGCTTGATGATAACATAGAGACTGTTAATGAGTTCTACGTACTTTATATAATATTTATTATATTGTAGCGATATTCTGACGATTTATAACCGAGTAGTTTCATGGACATGATTATATCAAATAATTGTTGTATATACATAACTAAGCTTGAATTATAAATAACTATACTTTAAGATTTATAAATCTAAATCTTCTCAAATAGTAACAATTATTATATTTATAGTTTTAAATCATAATATGAATGTATGTACTGTTAAGTTTAACACTGGTGGATTTATGTAGCTTTATGGTCATATAAGAGCCGCACGCGGTATTAGCTTTGTAAGCGTACATTTTTATAATAAATAAGATTTCGTTATTCAAAGTAAAACGTGTTTTATTTACTTCTTTCATATAAAATAGAGATTAACTGGGATCTAAAGGCATATTTTTATTAAAATATTGAATCACTAATGTTATATTACAGGCCCAAAATAACTAATTTGTTATCCTTATTTATGTGTAAAACTTCTCACGGTGCAGAGGTTCAGTAGCGTCCGCCAATCCAGCCCAAACTAAATTAAAGGCTCGTCCTCGATTTGGAGGATAATCACCTCGTTAAAAATAAAAATTACACGGGCTGTACATACTACATAGTACAGTAGTAGTGTCAGCGCTGGATTTACACTAGGGGCACTCGGGGCTAGTGCCCAGGGCGGCAAATTTCCACGGGCGGCAAATGTTATCGAATTTTCTTTTTGTATTTTCCAAAAAATGAATAATTAAAACTTTATCCATTTTATGCAAAATTTCGTTAATGGGGCGGCATTTTTTACAGTGCCCAGGGGCCGCGCTAAGGTTGAATCCGACACTGAGTGGTATAGTCTTCATAGGTTACTCCTGGTATTTCCCCGGTAGCGGAATGTATCGGCAGAGCAACCAGGGCGTTGCTTGTGGACTGCTATGACAATAATGTATTTAAAATCACCACTACACCATACACCTACAGGTGCACCGAGAGTTACATGAATTTTGTGGTTAGTCGGCTATGTGTAGGGTTTCCTACTACCACAAAAACGGTTGTGCTATGTAGGTCTTGTGTAATTAAATAGGGCTTAATCGAATAGTCTGAGTCAGACTTTGGCCGGTTTTGATTACTTATTTTTATAGTTTATTGTTTGCATCACAATCACAGTGATTAAGTAAATTAAAAAGAAAGAAATATTAAAAAGCACGATTTTTATACATATTATGTATACTTCATTATATTTTTACTAGGTACAACCCCACAGTAATGTATTCTGTTCAACTATACCTACTTACCTACAAAATATTAAAAGTTAAGTACAAATTACAACCCTATATGGTAAGGACAAAGTGACAGACAACGTTAGCGTAGTAATAGGGTCAAGTCAAGCTTAATCCTTTAGAACCCCTGTATGGAACTCTAAAGAGCAATGCTAAACGCAGTATTTAATAGCACTCAATATTTGTACAAAGTCAAAAGGGCTTGTGTAGCAATTTATCTATAGCTCGGATTACGCTCGCATTCTCGACATGTGAACGGGTAAATAAGCATCGAATCCGTACATAATAGGCACAATGCTTCACAATGAACGAATGCCCACTCGACTGAATTGATAAGTGGGCTGAGCCGCGTGGGGAGCGTGGACGCCCGCCCGCCCGCTTCGTTCAACGCCTTGATGCTACACCCTTATAATCATTTTTATTGCCATCAACTCATTTGACTCTTAGAGACAATAAAATTATGTACGGAGAACTATTTCAAAGCTGCTTATTCATGAGATGAATAATATAAAATGTGTAAAGCAATACCGATATGCCGTTTATCTACCTCTTTATTTTATTTATATATTACAACTAGCATTGCCCGCGGCTCCGCCCGCGTTCAGATGACCAAAAACCAAATTCTAAGGTTTTACATATAGTATTTTTTCTCAGAAATGAGATATTTTCCCGCGGTAAAAAGAATCCTATATGTTGACCCGGATAACCACCTAACATCATACCAAATTTCATCAAAATCCCTCCAGTGGTTTTTCCGTGATTCGGTAACAGACAGACAGATGGACAGACAAAAATTCTAAAAACTATGGATTCGGACTCTGTATCGATAATAATGTCTATTTCAATTAGATTTTCCAAAAAATATTTTATGTACAGATTCGACTTAGTTACAATTTTATTATATGTAGGTATAGATAAACGAAGATGTATAAAAATAGTGTTGGCAAGGTAGTAGTAGTTCTGCGAGTGTTTAGTCTTTGCGGGGTCGGTGTCGGCCGATGCGGCGGGCGGGCGTCTGCCTGACCACTGGCCGCGATCGGCGTCACGGCGGCGTTCGCACGCGTGCTCCAGCTCGCGTCCGTGATCCTCCTCTCGGTTTACAACGCAGCGTCACAACTCCGCCACTCATCAACGCAACACGCTGCGTCACTTGGCAACTAATTTTCCCGCCAAATATTTCGCGACTTCTTTGTAACAATTGATGTTTTTGTTTGAGTTAAATATTTAAGAACGTTCGATTTAATCAGTAAAAGTTAATTTGTTGTTGTAATGCGTTTATTTACTGTGATTTTTATTTTGTTCTTTGTGTTTTTGCCCAAATCAACAAAGGCGATTCGATGGCTGTAAGTATTTATGAAAAATATATTTTATTGAAAAAAAAAATTAATTGGAAACATTTACTTAATGAAAAATAACGTGATATATTTTTTCATTTTCGATAAGGTTGTGTTAACTTTTACTTATTAATTATTATTAATATTCTTCAAAAATACCATATTTATTTTTATTTTAATATCTGCGATGAAAACAATAAAATTAAATGTGATTGATCGATTATGATTGATTGTGGGATTTTTATAATAAGCGTAAGTAACTTTATAGAATACTTTAAAGTTTAAGTAGGTATAAAATAGGAAGATACATATTACAATATTATTATCTCCGTTGCCGACGACTTAAAAAAATGTGTATCTTAATATATACCTAATTTTTAAAGTACGTAAAACATTTCATAATAGCTATTTTTATCCTAAAGAAATTGCATAAAATAAAAATGTTAAAATAAGTATCTATACTCAATGTTTAATTTTTTATTTATTATTTTGACACATTACAAATATCTCATAACTACTTAAAAATTATTAAAACTAATTTATTAGAATATATTCAATTACTTAGAATTCGAGTAAGAATAAAAATAAAATTCTTGAAGTTTGAAATTATCGCAGGCTGTGGCCTTGATAATTTTAATTATGATATGTAAAATTAAATTATAAACTTTATAGGAAATAAAAAGTTAAAGGCTTTATCCAACTAACAGCAATTTTGTTAGCCTAATCCTTAACTAAGTGGTCGTAGGACGTAGAAAGCTAGTAGAGACGAGGTAACCCGACGCCTCAGCGTCCACGGCTCCCTAATTGAACATTGCACTAATGAGCACTCTTCCGCTGCAACCCGCAATTATTCGCCCCCGAGATTACACCCGGATATATCGGAAATGCGAGCTTTGTCGAATGCCATTTCCAGCAATCGCATTCAATTATTTCAACGTTTTCATCGTAGTTAAGCTTCTTGTAATGATAATCACTTAGGTATTACATTAATTAATAACTGTGATGTTTATATATATTTATATATATATTTGAAAAATTTTCAATGACAAATATAAAAAAAGGAAATACATTTATTTAAAACAGCATTCCATCACGTAGAGCTGTCGTTTCCAAAAGCGTGCAAAGAAATATTACTTCTTCATGCTTGCGATTTGTTCTAATTCTAAGGGAAAAAAATATATATCTTAAAATACTTTATAGAATTTTTTTTCGAATATCTTAAAATTTAGTCAACATTTAAAATAGATACTTACTTGTTTTTCGTTCTGAAAACTTCTTCCCTAAATAGAAGATTGTGAAAATTATTCATAATTGGTTTGCCAGCGAATTAGCCCACATTAACATTACTTTCTATTTGAAACTAGTTATTTCCGGCAGCGTCACCCGCATATATATATTTAACCACTGAACATGACCCTGCTTCGTAAAGGAGCACGTAAAACGAAAGCTCAACCTGCATCTTCAGATATTATGTAAATACAAATAAGTCTTTTTATTAGATAGGAAACAATTTAAAGAACCTGCTGTTCTCTAAAGATGTGTACTTAATGTATAAAAAAATATACAAAAATAAATAAACCCGCCTGATAAAAACCAAACTAAAAAGATGAGAACAAGTTGACGAAGTCAAAGAAGAAGACGAAGACGAAGAACTATTAATATTACTTATTAGTAGTCTAGTACCTATAGTATTATGTGCTGTTGTTGTTATTGTGTGTTGTGTCTTTTCAGTTTTTTTTACGCAGTCGGGTTTTTTATTTTTATATTTGTAAATTATATTTTTATTTACAGCGTTTTAATGTTGGTTAGAGTAGATATTTTTAGTTTTATTTAACAATTTTTTATCCTAAATTAACTTTAATCATATAAGTTGTTTATATTTTGTAATCACCTTAACAAAAAACGCAGATCTCGTGTCTGCCACGACCTTAGAGTACATTGAAAATGAATCAGCCAAATGAACTGAATTAAATTTTTTACATTAATTACTACCAGAACAACCGATTTTGCCCGCGTTCAGACAACAAAAAAGTATTTGGATGCATAAAGATATTATCTATACATATAATAAAACTGTAGAGGTCGAAAGTCTGGAGGAAAAATATGCTTAAAACCGAGGGAGGGGGATGTAAGAAAAGAAATAGAACACATCCAGATTTTTTTTCATTTTTTTGTTTCTCTGTCTATTTGTCTGTTTGTACGGGCTAATCTCCGAAACTGTTGGACCGATTTGAATGAAATTTTGCATGGTGATACCTTATATCCCCCGTTACCATTTTGGATACTTTTCATCCCGGAAAATCAAAAAGTTCTCGTGGGATAGTTAAAAACCTATAGTAACTTATACAGCTCAGTACACAAAAACTACGGATTGGATTTTAATGAAACTGTATTAGTTCATACTTCAGAATAACAAATAGGCTACTTTTTATTCCGGAAAAATGTACGGTTCCCGTGGGATAGATTTGTTTTTGTTTGTCTAGAAACCCGAGTAAAGCGAGGGTGAGCCGCTAGTAACGAATATATAATTTGATGGATGAAAGAGAAGAGAAGAGACATTAAAAGAAAAGTACAGAAGACAGTCAAAGAAGAAATTCGTAGAAGACACGCCTGTACTAACTAGCAGTTTATCAAACTAACAGTAAAACTAACTGGCTGTTAGTCAAACTAATAGTTAAACTAACGGACTGTTAAGCTAACCGACAGTTAAACTAACTGACAGTTAAACTTACTGACAGTTAAACTTACTGACAGTCAAGCTAACTGACAGTTTTACTTACAGACAGTTATATTAACTGACAGTTAATCTTACTAGCCGTTATTCAAACTGACAGTTAATATAACTGATAGTTAACCTTACTGACAGTAAACCAAATTGACTGTTAAACTTACTGGTACTTATAATAACTGACAGTTTACCTTAGTGGCAGTTAAATTAACTGATAGTTAAACTTACTAGCCGTTAATAAAACTGACAGATAGTCTTACTAAGAGTTACATTACTGACAGCTAAACTTACAGACAGTCAAACTAATTAACAGTTAAGCTAACTGACAGCTAAACTAACTGACAGTTAAGGGAACTATCAGTTAAAGTAACTGTCGGTTACGCTAACTAGCCGTTAATCTAACTGACTGTTAGTCTAACTGACAGTTAAACTAACTGACAGTTAAATTAACTGATAGTTAATCTTACTAGCCGTTAATCAAACTGAAAGCTAAGCAAATTCACAGTTAAACAAACAAACAGTTAAAGATACAGTTATACAAACAAATAAATATATATATATATAATATATATATATATATATATATATATATATATATATATATATATATATATATATATATATATATATAACTGCCTCGGTGGTGTAGTGGCTAGAATGTACGGCTGCACACTCGGAGGTCCTGGGTTCGAGTCCCGGGTCGGGCCAAGTTTAGTTATTGAGTCTTTCTGTATAGTAAGTGTCAGTAACAGCCCAGAGTTGGGAAATTGGCGGTGTTTCACCCCCGTGCCTCGGAGAGCACGTAAAGCCGTCGGTCCAGCGCCTTAACTCTCACTGGTCGTGTCAAGCAGTCGTCCCACCGGAGTATGAGAGTGACAGGAGTAGAGAGTGCACTTGTGTCTGCGCGTACACTTGTGCACTATAATATCTCCTGCGCAATTCGCTAGTCTCAATGAGATTGGCCGCCGTGGCCGGAATCGGCTAGGAGAAAATATATATATATTACTTAACTTGAAAATCAACAAAGGGCATGCAAAGTAGATTCCTAGCTCGCTAGCTAGACATCCTTCCGAATCTTACCTACTATAAGTATTTGTGCCGTATACTCGTAGTACCGTTGCAGTCAACGGTAACGCATTAAGTAATTGAATCGCAAAAGTACTTTAATCGCACTTGTTTTTCTTCTTGTTCTCATTAAGTTGCATTTGTCATGCAGTGATGTTAAACCAAACAGTTATTTGTCTTAAATATGAGTATTTGCACTCGGCCCTGCTCGCGACGTATAAGTACTGCGAGTCTGCGAGAAAATGTTGCCTATGTGCTGCCATGTAGAGTTAAGTTTACATTGTGAAAAGTAATAGACAAACTCGATCAGTAAATCAAAGTTAAATAAGAATTTTATATTATACTAGCTGTGCCCCGCGGTTTCACCCGCGTTAAACTTGTTTGTCATATTTGTTGACATAATTACTGCGCCGCTTCCTTGGGTAGTAGCATGATGATATAAAGCATATTGCCTTTCTCAATAAACGGATTATCTAATACACAAAGAATGTTTCAAATCGGATTAGTTCCTGAGATTAACGCTTTAAAACAAACAAACAAACTCTACCTCTTTATAATATTAGTATATAGATTATAATTAGTAGTTCTACTCAATCCTAATGGTATCTGTTTGCAAATAGCCTATGATTGAATTATATCGATAGGGATAATAATATTTGCGAGTGTAGCAATCTTAGTTTTCGCTGAGTTAGTAAGGGCCGTGTGTGGCAGACCGAAAAAAATAATTTCCATCGCTCGAGTGCCCTGTGACTTTTCCAAGCGGCCGTCCCGTGCATCTGGCGGGACCTATTATTAGGGGACGATTCTTAATGCTTCCTTAGGTATTTTTATATGACTACCGTCCTAGTTTTTACGATTGTGATTTTTATTGAATTCTCCCATACTCCTTTGTCACGGTCGTGATAGGTCTGCAGATGAAGGTGAAATACGAGCTACTTCAGCGAAATTGTTTTATTGCTTTTGATCGGTTAGCGAATATGCGGTTGAGCATTTATTTTTATCCGATAAAATGATACTTTGTTCTGTTATAATAACAGTAATTTAGTAAAAGTAAAAAAAATCGCATTGCTTTACCTATAAATAAATTATAGTTTAAAAAACTAAAAAACAAGCTTTAATGATGAACCGAACTAAAAAGTAAAAAATAATATTTAGTATAAGAACAAAAAAACAAAGCGTTGGGTGCCCGATATCAGTTGCTATAAATATTCCATTGGTACAATTTCTAAAAGTACCTACTTAGTCTGAGTTTTTAAAAATATTGTACATAGCACCCCCACGCTATTTACAATAAAATTAATTTTCACATTAATCACTTTATTCTTATACTAGCATTGCCCGCGGCTTCGCCTGCGGTCAGATGACCAAAAACCTAATTCTTAGGTTTTACATATTATTATACTCTTACATTGCAGTTTTTGTATTTTTTCTCAAAAATAAGATATTTCCCCATGGTAAAAAGTATTCTATGTGTTGACCCGCATAACCAGCTACCATCATTCATCAAAATCCCTCCAGTGGTTTTTCCGTGATGCGGAACAGACAGACAGACAGACAGACAAAAATTCTAAAATCTATAGATTCTCCTCTATATCGATAATAATGTCTATTTCAATAAGATTTTCTAAAAAATATTTAATGTACAGATTCGGCTTAGTTACAATTTTATTATATGTATAGATTAAAAACATTTTGTTTTACTTTTTGGTTCGGTTCATCATTAAAACGTGTGTTTTTGTTTGTTAAACTACTTATAATTTATTTTCCAGTTTTTAGTTTGATCTGCTTGCTATAAACGCGTGTTTTCTTTGTTTTTTTAAATTACTATCCTCCTTGGTCCTTGTTAAATGCGCAAAGTTTCAGTTCAATCTGAAGTTTTAAAATGTGTGTAAATCGCGTTCAAAGATTGCGTTACATAAATAGACAGGTAGGTACAGGTGAAACTAATAAAGGCGTGTTAAATAAATGTTTATTTAATTGCATTGAAATGCATTAACAACACATACTTAGTCAAAACATACAGTAGAAACTTGTTATGTGTAAATAATAATTTTTATAACTTAATTTACAACTTTTTAGTGCTGTCTAACTAGCTAGTTAGACATTTGAAATTTTATTTAACAATTTCTTATCCCAAATTGCTTTTAAATATAAAAGTTGTTTTATATATTTTTGTGATCGCCTCTTAAAAACCTTTATTTTCATACCCTACCAAATAGGCTTGGAATATTTTTTTAGACACAAATTAGCTTCTAAGATCCGCCATTTAGATTTTTAATAATATTCATATAGCCCATAACACTCGCGAACGAATCTAACGACATATGAATTATCAAAATCGGTCAAGCCGTTTGTTTAGTAATTACGAAGGAACAAGAATCCATTTGAGCTTCGACGCAGTCGGATAAAAAAAACGGCCCGGCTAAGAGTAGACAAACTATAATTATACACAAAGTTACAGTGAATATTTACAATTTTTACAGTTATTATTACAAAATATTACAATTTTTCGTTAGCTTTTCTTGCTTTCTGAAAATTCGAAATACACTTTAAACCTCTATACAAATTCTAACGAAAACTTAAAATAATTAAATAATTTTAATTTTATTCTCTGCAATGAAATAGACACAAGCTTAAATCCTTGTTTTACATTTCAATATTGCAATTATTTTAATAGAGTTCATCTATATAAGCTACTATTTACCTGATTTGCTTGAATTGTATGTATATAAAAACTTTTTAACAAAAAAATAAAAACCGACTTCAAACAAAAGCAGTAAAAAGTAAAAAATAACTGATTGCTAGTTTTCATTTACTATACATACCTAATCAAATATTTTCGAAGTCGGCGTGCTTTGCTTTGTATGGGCTGGCACCGATTTCGAAAATATTTGATTAGGTATGTATTTAATAGGTAAGCTTTAATTACTTAGCCAAAGCACACCGACTTCGAAAATATTTGATTAGGTATGTATAGTAAATGAAAACTACCAATCAGTTATTTTTTACTTTTTAGTGCTTTTGTTTGAAGTCGGTTTTTATTTTTTTGTTAAAAAGTTTTTATTTTTCCCTTTTTAGTGTAGACAGTAGTAGCATAGTAAGGATTCTAACGTGTTAGGCTTGTCAAATCAAACAAAATAAGCCCAAACTCAAAGTATCTACTATTAGCCGTTGAAGAGTTCCACCTATCCACCTTCTGGCCTTGCCATCAGATCAGGTCAACAACACCGAACCACTGTACTATCAACGGAAATAGAAATACTTGCAAAGTTTCAAGTCAATATGACAATTAGAAGTAGGTTAAATTCATCATTAGTTGTTTTTCCACCCTTAGGGGTGGTATTTTTTTGAAATTTAAATGGGACCAATCTGGAAGTATACCCTTTCAAACAAAACAAAAATTGTCCAAATCGGTTAATAAATGACGGAGTTCTGAGGTAACAAACATAAAAAAAAAAACATACAGTCGAATTGAGAACCTCCTCCTTTTTGAAGTCGGTTGACAAATATATACCTATGCGTGAATAATTTCTTTTGTGTGAGAAACTAAATTATACTATGCAAATAAGCATTGAAATGGTGAATAAGCCCCAAATATAACCTTAGTGGTGAACGCGAAGGGCTTCGTAAAGGTTAATTTTGCGGAGTGCCGAGCGACTCACATTTAGGTCCCTACGTCGTATCTGCACTACACAGCGTTCTAGCTTGCCAAGTTGGCGTTACCTAAATCGATCGAAGTACGATCGTTTTCTATATAGGGTTACTATTATTCCGCATAAAACCACATGGGTGATTCTCAACGAGAAGCCACTTCATTCTTGTATACTTTTTATTTTTTGGTAGACATATGCAGTAATTGTTTTTTGTTAATGAAGTAGGAGAGACATAACGCGAGTAAATGCAACAAATCGTCCCGGGTTGCTTCATTTGATGTGACACAAATTTATCCACGCCGCAGTGCTCTTTATTTTCGCCGCCGACGATGTTCACTTTGTCCTGACAAATTCATAAATTACCGACATCCTCGCGGCATAACGTATTTTGCTTTTATCTTACTCACCGATGCTCCGTTCGACCGTATCGACTGTTACTTTGAAGTTGCGCTCGTTTAATTAATTGACTAGGTATGAAGTGATTAGCAAATCTAAGTAAGAATATACATGTAATGCTTCTTCATTTGTTTTTTTAAGAATACTATTAGTATGATTTTGATAATATATGTTTTATAAATTTGACAAAATCTTAACTGAAAGAAATCATTAATAATTTAAAATTATTACATAATAGACGAAAAGTAAATAAATGGTGTACTAAGAATAACACAATAACCTATTGATAAACTCATAAATGTAGCAGTATATAATGAATGAATCATTAGTAATGGATTGTATGGATACATAGAGTAATGGATCATCATAAAGAATTCGGTGTCGTTAATTAACACTTAGCATACTACTATGTACGAAAAGTAGATATTTTCTTCGTAGCTAACTATAAAAATATTCACCTAGCTAAAATGTATTTTCTTTAAATTATCAAAAACATTATTAAAACGCTGACAGCTCAAATAAAACTCCATTTCAAGATAAGGCACGTTGACTCTCGACCCCGTGTACCCTTTTGTAAATGTCCTTTGTAAGCGGCCCACTGCTGAAAATCATACAAATATTTTTAAACAGCTCTACCCTTTTAGCAAAATTAATATTCATTGTCAAGCGCGTAGCGGAAATGAAAAAAAAGAGATTTTTTCTAATAAGTAAATGGTTATTTATACAAGTATCTAAACTAAGATATTGTCAAATTAATGTTATTTCTTAAAATATGCATTTTTAAACTATTTAAATTATGTAAAATCATGCCATGTTTTGAATTAGGTACTTAGGTGTTGAATTTGCTGCAATAAACGATAATAATCTTAAATTTGACCGGACAACTTAGACAAATCGCCCTTGTATTGAACAATTTGTTGAGTAAGCTAACATTTATTTCAATTATTTGGTTCTTTCTCAATAAGCATTTCCCACATTTAAATTGGTCTCAGTATTCACGTGCTACGAATAATGTAGCAGGGACTACAGTACAAAATTTTCAATAGTAGATTCATTACTTATTCCTTAATTTAAGATATTTGGGACGCGGATTTGTTTCCAGACTTATTAATAATGCAAAACGTAAATTCCATACATAATGAATACCTACATCACGGGCGGCGGTTTAGTTTGCTACGAATATACGTGGCATAAATCTATCTGCCTAATTGAAATTGTTGTTGATCTTGATTAATAGTAGTCATTACATTAGAATGGACTGTAAGTGCGTGTGTCGAACGGCTCCCAATTAAAGCATCATTGTTCCTGTGTTTAATGAAGCATAGAAGCTCGCTGCGACACGGCGGGAGTCAGACGGTAGACCCTTGCCTCTGATTGTAACAAATTGAGATTTCTTTGGTTAATATAAATAATTGTACTCAGTCAAGTTACTCAGAAACGACGCCATCTGAGTATAGGGGATCGGAAATGAAACATTCATTTTGAATTGTCATTAGCTCTTCATCTTATTCATTTCTTCAATTTTTCGATCTTAAACGAAAAAGATAACTTTTCTCTAAATTTCAAATTAGATTAGTATATTGCCAAAGTAGAAACATACGTAGGTATTCCAAGTAAGTTATTGTTCAAATATTTAGAAAACTATTTATATAAATGTTTAGCAGAATACCTATTTAAAATCGTTCAATATTCCAAACTTGTATTTGAAAGTTTCTCATTAAACAGACATCCAGCGACGAGGCACACGCATACTGCCACCATCATACAGCATTTAATCATCATTAAATCTGAATCAGCCGCTAGCGCGCTCCACTGCAGCCGCGTCAGCTGTTATTTTTGCTTGTAAACTTTTTTATTCTATGAGAGGGTTTTAGGTAGCTTTAGATAGAATTTTTTGCCAAAATGTTATATCAGCTTTTTGATTCTTCACAAAGTAAAGGAAAAACCGGAGTACGTTTTTAAATTGAGAATAATAACCGAGCAGAACTTGTTGTTATTCAAGCAAATAATTTGCGTAGTTTGTAGTTTTAAAATGTAAAAAACTGTAACCTATTTTCAAATTATCTACATTATGAAAATACAAAGCAGTCTGGCCAAAAAGATCAGTGTTCTTTTGTGTATCGCAACCAGTTATGACAAAGCCGACCCTTTTGCCTGTTGCGTTACTTTTTGTCTACTAGATCGAGATAGACGCGTAAAATTTGATACGGGAATTATTTTATTACATCGTGCTTGCACGTGCGCAGCGTGACGAATGCGATAATGTTCGACGTTGGGTCGTCCGGCATCGAACAATCACATTCCGCATGAATTAAACAAAATGGTGATGCTGTTGCAGAGATTGTGGTAATTTGTACCCGGCGTGAATAACATCACAAATTTAAAAAGATTTTTTTCATATGTATTAATGTAAATTGTGTGCACCGTGACTGCTTCCAGACGATGAGGTAACTCAACCCGAGCGCCACCGCGCGTCATCCATGACGTCGCGTGCGTTCTCCCCTAAATCCCCCCAGGCATTCTGTTCCGGATATCAGTTTCCTAAACAAAACAGGGCAATTGTTAATAGCATTACTTCCCATAGTGAATATAAAAATATAGAATATTCTTTGATTATTATGATTTGATTCTATATATTTTAAATATATATTATATAATAAACTTCAAGTAATTTAAGAATTTGAAATCTGAATATTGTATCTTATTTGATTTTCGTATGTATGTAATATTTCGTGTATACTGTATATAGGTATAATAGTTATAGACTAGGACTACATATATGTAATACGAAAATAAAATAAGAGACAGTATTTTAGAATATTACTTAAATTACCTTAAAAAATTGTAAATTAACTATACACAAATTTTAATCATATTTCTATCTACCTAATACTTAAAGTAAACTGAAATGAGCCGTTTCATTTTTGGTAATCTATACATATAATAAAATTCTGAGTCAAATCTGTACATTGAATATTTTTTGGAAAATCTTATTTAAATAGACATTATTATCGACAGAGAGGCCGAATCTATAGTTTTTTTAGAATTTTTGTCTATCTGTCTGTCTATCTGTCTGTCTGTAACTGCATCACAGAAAAACTACTCGACGGATTTTGATGAAATTTGATATGGTCATAGCTGATTATCCGGGTCAACACATAGGACACTTTTTACCGCGGAAAAAGATCTCATTTGTTAAGCAAATATTTAAAAACTATAATGTAAGAGTATACTTACATGAAAAACCTAAGAATTTGGTTTTTGGTCATCTGAACGCGGGCGGAGCCACGGGCATTGCTAGTAATAAATATAATCAAAGAAACTCACTCTATAGCTATTAATAGGATTTCATTGAACACTCAGTAAGTAACTTAGTATGTACTATATTAGTTACCTCCACATTATTTATCCTCCCTTATAATATTATATCTTATACGGTAAGGAAAATAATCGTCTGTCCTTGGGTGAGCGCAACGTCAATGAAATTTAATATCCCGTTGACGATAACCCAGTTACTGTAATACAAGCGTGTATAAAAAGTTGCAAGTACGAACACGACATCCCTCGCTAAACGGAGGGCAAAGGTAGTAGTACCATTTGCCCGCCCGCCACTGCCGCACGTAAGCTTCTTGACTCAAAATCTATGATATTGTACACGCACAACTCTATAAATACTCTATTGTTTTATCACAATTGATACACTTACGCTATTTATATTTTTTGAACTTTAAAAGAAAAAACATGTATTACTTTGTAAACGTAATATCAGAATATATTTTAGAAGCAATTACTATGCTGCACTTCAAGTTTATATTTTTTTTGTTGCAGAAAACTTAAAAAAATACTTCAGCGACCAGCTTTTTAAGCTTCATTAATGTTTACAACTTATTACCTACTATGAGTTTATTTGTTGACTTGAGACAAATTAAATCTTCAGTGTCGAATTTATCGGAAATGGTAGACAAAATATCGACTTCTGTTGGAAAAGAAAAATTACACCAAGAACGCAAAAAGAGTATAGACTCGGCTTTGTATGGTAGTTCTATATACAAGCCGACTAATTTAGGCTTTGGTGTGCGTTTTTCACAAAGCCAGGAAGACATTTATCATGATATGCCTTCTTCTAGATTACGTAGTCATATATCTCTACCGAATTTAGGTAAAACAGATCATAAAATTCCATCATCGCAACCAAAGATTGTTGAAATTGATAATGACAAAGATGAAGACGAAAAGAAACGTTTAAATCAAATATCTACTGAAAATATTAATGATTGGATAATAGCATCTCTAAACAAGCGGCCATATTTTGACGACAGTGGACATGTTCATCCAATGGACTTTCTAGAAAATGTCAAGTACTATATTACAGAATTAAATATAGCTGCCGAAAAACAACTTCCTTTCATTATTTCGTGTTTAGAAGGACTTCCGCTTATGTGGGTTCGCTGTTTTAGAAATGAATTTAAAGATATGGAAGAGTTTTATGACGCTTTTGAAAAAGAATTTTGGAGTTCAGACAAGCAAAAGTCTATCCTGTATGATATGAAACTGGGGAAATATGATAAAAATAAATCGCGCATGTCCATGTCAGAATATTTTTTATATAAAGTCTCTAATTATAAACACCTTAATCCTCCACCTTCGGATTTGGAAATCGTGTATTCTTTAGCAGCACATTTTCCTTCTGCTGTTGAACTAGAACTACGTCTGACACCGAAACCTACATTACGAGAGGCATATAGCTTACTTCGACGAAGAGAAGGCGAATCGAATGACTTTCTGCCTAATTACTTGTATGAAATGTGCGAAGTTTTCCAACGTGGATCACAATTAGACTCACAACCAATGCGGCGTACCAATGATCATCGCAGCTCTGAAGTGCAAGATGAAAAAAAATGTACTATATAACAACAACTTGGGTTTTTATTGCATAAAAATAATCATAAAAAAGCTATCAATCAATTTCTAGTAATCTACAAGTATTTATGTATAACGTTTCATAAATTATAATATATAAATTATATATTCATTATATACTATAACCATAATATTAGTAATTAAAATATTGTAATTAGTAAAAGCTGTTGAAAAAGTTTATTACGGGAAGTAAATAAACGTAGTAAAAAAGAATTTATTGTATTTTTTATTGTCCAATAGTATTAAATCCATATTATATTACGAGTATACTGTATACTTATTTCTCGTAACATAATATAGGTTGAGACCTATGTAATTAGTCACATACTAATACAAAGAAAAAACAGAATTAAGTCTGTTAAAAGTAATTAATATACGTATACATACTTATTTATTTTTATGGGAGATCTCTAATAAAATATATATTTCACTTTGTAGAGCTCTTCATAAAAGCTTAGGCAATTGGACGGAGAACGACTGCATAGAGGCCAGAAAAAGGGGAGCTCTGTGGAGCGGGCAGGCCCGTGTGTGCCGACGCCAGCCTGCTGCCATGCCGCACGTAGCGGCCGCGGCGCGCCTTGCACGCGCTGCCTGCTTAGCTGCACACGCCGGCGAGAGATGGAACTGCTCCTCCATTGAACTCGCTCCTAAGTTTACACCGGACCTATTAACGGGCAAGTTTTAGACTTAGTATCTAAATATTTATGTAACAAAAAGATTTAAAAAATATATTTTTTATGCGTGTCGCTCTATGTAGATAAAAAAAAATAAAGGCTAAAGTGAACTGTACAGACAAAGCTGTTTTTGTATACTTACTCTGTTAAGATAGACCTTCAGGAGGTAGGTTATATAATAGTTTTTGTCATGGAACACCGTTTTAAAAAAATCTGAAAAGTACATATAGGGCGTAGTGCCCTAATATACACACAGACAGAATAATAATTTGGTATCACCGCGCTAATTTAACGAAGGAACCAGGCGTAGGTTAGTACGTAATGAATTTTTAGTTTTTAGTAAACCGCTAATTTAAACATATCTATAGAGCTCCGGGTTGACTTGGAAGTTTTACTGTACAAATAACTTTACTGGAATACGAATATACTCATATTTTATTAGTTTTCATTTACACAATATAATAATATGTAACTAAATCAACAATTCTAAATGCTTACTCCATTTCTATTAGTTCCATATAAGTTTCTTAATAAATCTGTCCTACGGGTGAAATCCGTTCCGTCTAGGACGACTAAAAGGACTACCGACAATAATGACAGATAAGAGAAGGCAAGTTTGCCGAGTCTTTTAAATCAGCGGCGGGGTATTGTGCGGGCGCGGCCAGCGTAACGACAGAGCCCTTTCTTTTCACCCGTCGCCTCGTTCCGCACTCAGCGCTCTTTATTTATATGCAACGTTCACATTTATTTATCGCTTTTCGGGCAATTAATTTTTGAATAATTCCGTTGTTTTACGTATTCAAATTAAAAGGATATCTAGAGAAGATAAATAGGTCTATAAGGTGCAAAGTGTAATGTATGAGTTTATATATTTTTTTCCCGTATATAATGCAAGTTAGTAGTACGTACATATTCATTTTTTTTACATTAAAACTAGCATTGCCCGCGGCTCCGCCCGCGTCTAGATGACCAAAAAGCAAATTGTTAGGTTTTACATATTAGTTTACTCTTACAATGCAGTTTTTGTATTGTTTCTCAGAAATGAGATATTTTCCCGCGGTAAAAAGTATCCTATATGTTGACCCGGATAAGCAGCTATCATCATACCAAATTTCATCAAAATCTATCCAATGGTTTGCCCGTGATGCGGTAACAGACAGACAAACAGACAAAAATTCTAAAAACTATAGATTCGGCCTCTGTATCGATAATAAAATCTATTTCAATAAGATTTTGTAAAAAATATTTAATGTACGGATTCGGCTTAGAATTTTATTATATGTATAAATGTTACATTCGTCAAATAAACAGTTGCAAAACAAACAAAGCATAAACAAATAACTAAAGTTTTGAAACATCACGTGATCATTACCTGACATTATCCTGGCACGAACTTGCTTACTGTCTCTTTCCTACAGTAATAATAATATATCATGGCATTAGCTTTGCGTTCGCTCGCCAATAAAGTTACTTGTACACGAATTCGCGATTTTTTTCAACGTTTTCTAAAGCTTTCAAAACAAGTACGTTAAAGACAAAAATTGGTCGTACTAACTTTCCTGATACATTATGGATATGGCTATAAATATTGCGTTTACCATCGCTTCCATGTGTCTCTATTGATCTTCCTTTAAAATTACAGTTTAGAACTTTGCGTGGCACCAATAAATACATAATACACGAACTGCTTTTATTTCTGTTCTTTTAACAGTTCTTGGTGTTAAATGAAAAAAAAATCATATTATTTTTGGTATATTTACACTAAATAAAATAAATACTGTATCTAGTAACTGTCAAGTTCACGACTAAATACAATTTATTATCATTAAAACTTTCTCAGAGTCACTATACTACAGTACAAAGCAAAGAATAAGAAAGTAGACGGCGGAAGATGTTTTCCTAGTTTCAGCATGCTCTGCGACTTTGTGTCGCTGGCAGCGATCGCCGTACCGGATGCTCGCCTATATAGTAACTACCTACAGAATACGAACCGTAGCTTGGTAGCATCTAGCGACTGAACTCGTCTACCCACTTTAGGAAATTAATTGACAGAGAACGTTGTCTCTTACAAACAAACAAAACCGTTAGAAATCTTTCGAGTGCTCTTCACTTGATACATTTTAATTAAAACTTTCCTGAAGTGAATATTGTTTGTGGTCGCTATTTTCAACTTAAATTTGTCTTTTACTCACTAAATAATAGGTATACTTTTGAGTTTGTTAATGGATCAAGCAAAAAGTATTTGTTACTTCGTATCTATTCATATAAAAAAATCTCCAAATATAAAAAAAAACTGATAAGCTCTATTAAATCGAATAATTAGGAATTATCAAAAACAAAGTGGAAATAAATGTCAATGGAAGTAAATACTATGTATATATTGAAATAAATACTATGTAAACTAAAGAAGTAAATACTATGAATTGGATAAATTAAAATTAAATCAGATATTAAATTACAGGAATGCTTGATACTAACTCTATACTTACCTATATGTATATTAGCGACTCACCTTCGCTTCGCTCGGGTTCGTCCCTAGGATATGTATACAACTTTTCTATTTGAATCGGATATTATTAAATTTTTCATTGGTTTAAATTTTTTATATTTTTTATCTGCTATCTGCCAGTGAAAGTCTCGTCAAAATCGGTCAAGCCATTTCATGGATTAGCCGGAACAAACAAACAGACAGACAGACAAAAATTGTAAAAAAAATTGTTTTGGTATATGTACCGTGTATACATTCATATGCATTTAGTAAAAAGCTGTTATTTTGATATTACGAACCGACACGTCAATTTTATTTATCTGTATAGATAATACAGTGTACACATTTGAAAATGATTTAATTTTGATTAAATAGTCCTCAATAACCATGGAAAATTATAGCATTTAGTAAAACATCAACTAACAACAGTAGAAAATCAAACGTAGAAGGTAGTGGTCCATCCGTCTAAACACTATCACGTTTTTTTTCCATGGAAAAGATAGCTTTATTGAGTCGACTCTACATTCGTAGCGATCCTCGAAAGCTAGGTTTGCAGTAAATTTTACAATTTCGGTAACTCAACTGGTCACCTAGATCTTATGAGAATACCTACTTTGTAATATAGACCGTAACTGATCGTATGACAAAGACTTTTCTTGTCGAGCTTAAGTTAAGAAGTGAAATTACATTTATTTATTTGTTGAACTACGATTAATCACGCGTCTTTACGAATAAACTTCAGGCGATTATATAAAATACAGTCGTCAGTCAGTCAGCCTTTTAAATGAAATTATCATATCAAATTTAAGGGTCCATAAAACCATTAACGTATAATAACATAGATACACATTTCCTAATAAATATTTTATCAAAAAGTGGCGTCGTCTTAACGTTACATGGTGCGTTTTAATTTTGTCACCCGAAAGCGCAATTTCGAATTATGCACTTCTTCTCGAGGACACTTTTGAGACAAAAATTATAACCTACTAGCAGAACCCGCGGCTTCGCGCGTGCTAAAACTACAAAAAAAAACTCTAAAATGGTAGGTTTCATACAAACTTTCATCCGCTATTTTACCCTCTTAAAGGATAAATTTCGAAAAATGCTAAAACACGTATTTAATTAATTGTATTGAAGAGCATTAATACCAAGTTTCATGTGATTCTGATCATAAATATTTTTTTGGATTATATTATAACGTGTTTTCTCGTGGGAAAGAGATATTTCCCGCGGTAAAAAGTAGCCTATGTTACTCTCCAGCCCGCCAACTATCTCCACACAAAAAATCACGCTAATCCACCAAGCCGTTTCGACGTGAAAGAAAGAGAAACGAACAAACACACTTTCACATATTTTATAATATTAGTATGGATTTATGAAGCTTCTTCAAGTTAAATTACATTTAGATATATCTGATTATCTTTATTTCCACGGATTCTTATATCATAAAGAACATTATGATACTTTAATAATAAGTTTATAACTTACGAAAAATTAAAAAAAGATGTCTGCATACAGCCGGTAAGAAGGCTAACATAAATATTAAAGAATAGCAACATTATACATAAGTATTATCTAGTTAGGTGCCTCATCCTTTAGATTAAAGCCTTACATCACTCAGCAAATCTCTGTCGACGTCTGGATTTATTATATTGTAAGTTATCGTAGGTCTGGTAAATGAAAGAGGATCGATGATATCTATCAGATTAGCGTTGTGATACTGTGAAAAGGACAAAAGATTTAATTACACGCATGAATCAAACGTACCGGTTAGATAGAGGGTCCAAAGCTTTCGCTAACAATGATAGGTACTGACATATTATCAGACGATCTATGTCTATATAGCGGACATTCTCCGCTTTGTCTTCGAGTTCTTTTCATTAAAGAACTCTATCAAGATTCTATTATAATATTACTTTTGATGGTAGTCTATACATATAATAAAATTGTAACTAAGTCAAATCTGTACATTAAATATTTTTTGGAAAATCTAATTGTAATAGACATTATTATCGATACAGAGTCCGAATCTATACTTTTTAGAATTATTGTCTGTCTGTCGGTCCGTCTGTTACCGCATCATGAGAAAACCACTGGACAGATTTTGATGAAATTTGGTATGATGATAGCTGGTTATGCGGGACAACATACTTTTTACCGCGGGATAATATATCATTTCTGAGAAAAAATACAAAAACTGAATTGTAAGAGTATACTAATATGTAAAACCTAAGAATTTGGTTTTTGGTCATCTGAACGCGGGCGGTGCCGCGGGCAATGTTAGTTATTTAATATATTTAGAACATAAAAGTAGGTATATATTTAAAGTGTCTTAGTGATGTCGGAGTCTGAATTGTAAGTTAGGTAATTTACCGCTCCTATTATATCGATTGTGGACCTGGCAAGTTCACATTGTATTCTATACATATAATAAATTTCTAAGTCGAATCTGTACATTAAATATTTTTTAGAAAATCTTATTAAATAGACATTATTATCGATACAGAGGCCGAATCTATTGATTTTAGAATTTTTGTCTGTCTGTTACCGCATCACAGAAAAACCACTGGAGAGATTTTGATGAAATTTGGTATGGTAATAGCTGGTTATCCAGGTCAACATTAGAGAGGTAGGTACATACAGGATACAACATATAGGATAATTTTTACCGCGGGAAAATATCTCATTTCTGAGAAAAAATACAAAAACTGGTTTAAAATAAAACAATGACGATACTATATAGGTATATTTGAGCATGGTAACTTACCAGATAAGGCAAAAACTATTAAAAATAGCTTATCTTGAAAAAAAAAACAATAGCGCTATTTTATTTGGTTTTTGGTCATCTGAACGCGGGCGGAGCCGCGGGCAATGCTAGTCTATTAAATAAAATCTTAAGATGGCAAAAACATTTCATAATACATGGATTATATATAAGTTTAAGTACTAAATTAAATATTAACTAGTGTCTTTAGAGAGGCAGTTCATAGTCTTTTTTATACCTAATGATTCACGTCGAACTAAACTAAATTGCTTTCTTTGTAGATACAATATGAAAAACTTTTTTACGTAAACAGACTTCAGAACACAAAAAGTAAGAAATAACTGAACGGGGATTTTCGTTTTAAATAGAGAATTAATTATTTCTTTTGGAGTCAGTGCCAGAGGACTCAAAGGAAAATATAAATAATCCATTAAGATATGAACGTACGGCAGTAACTGTAATGGTAATTAAAATATTAAACACCAATTTGTGATGTATGTCACATCACTATGTACGTACATTGTAGGTACATAAATATATCTAAAAATCTAAATAGATTTTCATTGCCTTGCGAATTTTTTTGAGTTCCCAATATTTTAGAACTGTTACCAGCGCCCAAGAGGTAAACGGGTATGAATGTAGGTATATTACGTTAATTCATAGCATATTGTAATCTATTCTATACATATAATAAAATGGTAACTAATCCGAATCTGAAATAAACATTATATCGATACAGAGGCCCAATCTATAGTTTTTAGAATTTTTGGCCGTCTGTCTGTCTGTCTGTTACCGCATCACAGTAAAACCACTAGAGGGATTTTGATGAAATTTCGTATGGTGATAGCTGGTTATCCGGGTCAACATACGTATAGGATACTTTTTACTGCGGTAAAATGTCTCATTTCTAAGAAAAAACACAAAGACTGCAATGTAAGAGTATACTAATATGTAAAACCTAAGAATTTGTTTTTTGGTCATCTGAACGCGGGCGCGGCCCGCGGCTCGGGCAATGGTAGTTATGTATATAACTGAGTTTTACTTTATACCTTAGAAATTAATGCAAGGTTATTGATTTATATTCTATATAAGTTATAGGTACCTATAACCTATATAAAGTTATTTATTTTGACATAGACATATTTTTTAGATATATTTTGCTTTCAGCTTTGTAAGTATCAGTTTTAAGAAATTCAATCGCTAAACGGTTTAAAAAAGTCAAAGTATTATACGAGCACCAATATTAACAAAAATAAGTTTATACTTAATCGATTTTTATTTGTGATGTAACTACAAATATTTTTACTTGTGTTATAAGACTTTGCTTCTTGCAAAATTTCATTATTCTAGGTGATCAGGAAGTTGGAGTTGTCTGTTTACAGGCTCGATATTTAAAATTATTTCAGTCACACTTTTAAATATAAATTTTCGGCTTTTTTACGTGACCTAGAAAAAATGTGTACCTACCTACCTCTCTAACGTTCGTACATGTATTGCTCTTAACCTAAATAAAACCTAACTTGCATTTAAGAACAGGTAATTTTATACTTTACATTTTGCTATTTCTCTACATGGCATTTATAGGTTTTAACGTTTTTGTTTTGTGAAAGTAACAATAGGAAGTATTCTAGGTACTTAGTCTTGTACATGTCTGTAAAGGAGTGTGTAAAAAAAATCTGCAGTAGAAAATATTTTTTCAAAATGGTATTAGATTTAGCACACATAATGCAATAAGTACACCCATCTCACATAGATAAATTGGTTCAGGCAATATTTGCATTAAAGTTAGTTTAAAAAAATTAAAACAAGGTTCTATAGGGTTTTTTAATATACTTAATTAAAAGCTTGTTCACAAAAATCACAGCTTTTAAGTTTTGGTCAGTCAGACATTTTTAGTTTTATTTACAACTCTTATCCTAAATTATGTTTAAATATATAAGTTGTATATATTTTTGTAATCACTTCGTAAAAATCTGTATTTTGATACCCCACTCAATAAATTCGGATGAAAAAACTTTTTTTCAAGACAAAAAATGGCGTCTTATGATCACCAAAATTGGTTAAGCCGTTTAGTATACTACGAGGAAACCTAAGATCGGATAAACAAACATACATAGGTACATGTCAAACACATAACCTTCCTTTGGGCTTCGCCGCAGTCGGGTAAAAATACATAGCTTCCATTTGAAAAACGGTTGAGTGGATCTAAAGAAACAGCTCTTATATTAAGTAAAGGGTATATTTAGAGGTGATCGGACTAAATAAAAAGATATATTTGACGGGAGCCCGAAGGTTAGTTGTTAAATAATATTTTAGAATGGTACGAAAACAAAATTTTCCTTTGCAACGTATTTATAATTAAACAAGTAATTAATAATTACATATACCTACACCATAGAGCCTAGAGTTATCTTATTTACATGATTTGCTTTCAATAAATCCACTTTTAGGCACTCGTGAGCAAGCTTACGTGTATGCGATGTCAGCGGCGGCGTTATCATGGTCGATAGCGCGTGCTTGCGCCGCGGGCGCTCTCGCCGCGTGCTCGTGTGCGGCGCCGCCCCGCGCGCCGCCGCGCCCGCCGCGGCAGGCCGTGCCGCCTGAACCACAGGCACGGTTTAAGTGGGGTGGATGTGGGGATAACTTTCAATGGGCTGAGAGGTAAGAAATTGATGGAAATGCACCACGCGTGAGAGTCAGAGCAACTCACTTTATACCTAAGATCTATTGAGTACTGGCGACTTACCCTCTCTTCGCTCAGGTTCATCCATATATATACGTTTTGACGCTTAATATGGAATAGATTTGTTTTTCAATATTTTTTTTGGGAATTTTTACGATGTTTTAATAGTTATTCTGCTATTCGGGGTGAAGACAAATCCAATAAAAAAAGATCATAAAAGGTCCAGCAGTTCTCGAATTATAAGTGTGTAACAAACCCGACTTTGTTTTACATAGATATACGAGTATAATATGTATATAGATATCATTGAATTTTGTTTACTCGGAACAATTAGTCGCTAATTAAACTGTACACTTTATTAAGTAGTTTCAAAGATAGAAATAATATACCCAATTATCTTCAAGGACTTTTTAATCTTTTTTGGTCTATACAGACTCCTGAGTAACGATTTATACTTTACAGATTTGCCAAACAGTTTCTGGATACACATGAAATAGACGTACGCGATGGCAGAATAGAAGATGAAATTATCGACTTCGAAACGACTACGGAAAAACCGCCAACTACCGCAGAACCAACCACAGCGCCACCAGTAGTCATCCTTGTTGATGATCAACCGGCACCGGCAAATACTAGCATGGCGCCCAGGAGGAAGGGCAAGAGAGGAAAAAAACGTCTTCCACGATCTCCTCGCAGAGGGCGACCTACAAGAAAAAGATTCAGATCTAGGTAAGTGTAGGGAGAACGTGTTCCATTTACGGACAATTGTCCGTAAATGATATTTGGCAGTTTCTTCTTAACCTAGATTTAGTTTTTTTTGTAATACGTAATAACATTTCATTTTTGCTTATAGTAAACTATAATTTTGATTTTTTTATGAAACATAATATATGTCGAAGTCTAAAGCACCTAAGGGTTATTTGCGATTAGTATGCCTAGTTCTATCTACAAAAGTTGATTTTATGTGGCATATGGTAATTAGCATTTCCGCTCATGGACTTGTGATTACGTACTTGCGATTAAGTGGAAAATTAGCATCAATATAATATTTTCTTAGCACTCTAATAAGCCTTCTATACTTTAGATACGATTATGAAGATGACGAGAAAGAATACCAATATCGAAATATTGAGTACCGAATGGCTGCGGACGACCCCCGCTTTGATCCACAAGTGGACCTGCACACGCGCCTTCACCACCTACGAACTCTTATTGCTTCTGCTAACTTGGTCAATAGCCGATTTGGAAGAAGAGTATGTATATTTTTGCACTTTTTCTTATTGTTCACTTTTCATCAGGGTTTTGTAGCCAAAACGAAAAGCGGATTCCTAACTATGTCATATTCGACTACCCGTATGTCACAGCTTTTACTCGGAGACTATTGGAAGTATCTATATAACTGAAATATGATAAATAGGTCTCATGTGAAATTTTGAAGTGTGGGATCGGAAATTCTGAATAAAATTGAGATATTAGTTTTTAAAGTAGATAATATATCTACACCTGACCTAGTTTCTTCATAGACCCCGTCTATTCTTGAGTTCTATATTCAATAACACATTTGACATACAGGTAGTGTCACAAGGTATGCGCACCAAGTGCACCTGCCACGGCGTGTCGGGCTCGTGCTCGGTGCGCACGTGCTGGCGCGCGCTTACCGCACTGTCCCGCGCCGGCGCCGCGCTGGCGCGCGAGGCGGGCCGCGCCGCCGCGCTGCCGCCGCGCGCGCCGCGCCCGCGCCCGCTGCGCCGCGCGCGCTCGCGCCTGCGCTACGTCACGCCCAGCCCGGACTACTGCGAGCCGGATCCGGCGGCCGGCTCACTGGGCACTCATGGCAGGTCAGTTGAATAATTAAGATAAGTAGTAGCTAAGACTTGCTTCCTTTACTATTTGTCCATAGGATGGGTAGGTAGTGTACCGAGTCGGGACAGCCAACGCTACAATTATGACATGTAAAGCATTTGAATTTTTGTTTTTTTTTTCATATTGTGATGTTGTCTAAATAATCAGTCGTTCAAGGCTTTAGTTTACCAATCTATGTAAATGATTTTAAAGCACTTTTAAATTTAATTATAAACTAAATAAATTACATTTTTTTCTGCTTTCTAGGTAATTTTTTTATTCAAACTTTATCTACTAAAACATCTTCGTATTTATCTATAAAAAAAATTGTGTTAACCACGTGTCCGTGGTCCCTAATGCAATCTCATTTTGCTTTTCTCAATTCTTCTTATCACGCCTCATAATAATTAAAAAAAAAACACTTCAAAAAACATACAAATCATAGTATCTAGTACTTACCAGTATCCGAGTGTACAATACAATAAGTACCAAACACGACGGTGTGCGGGCAGGAAGTGCAACGCGTCGCTGGGGCAGGGCGCGGGCGGCTGCGCGCGGCTGTGCTGCGGGCGCGGGCGGCGCGCGCTGCGCGCGGCGCGCCTCGAGCGCTGCCGCTGCCGCTACCACTGGTGTTGCCGCGTCGACTGCCAGCTGTGCCGCGTCACCACAGAGGAGCACTACTGCAATTGATCTCCATAGGACACTATCTCCTACAAACCCTTAACAAACCACACTATAAAATCCACATTTAAAAGGCGGTCACACATAGACTTTAATGGAACTGTTATCAACTGCAAGGGTTGTCAAAAATATTAATTTACGTGGTAAATGGTTTCAAAGTTAAAGTGCTGAAGTGCCATCTCATGGCAAGTAAACAGTTATTTCCGTCAAATTTAAAAACCGTTTCTCGAAGTCACATACAAACGTATACAACCACTCGCTGCTTTACTGATACTGACACAATGTAATATCAGTCTACTAATCCATACAGTCGTCTAACGAAGGCCTCTACACAGGGGCGTGCTAGGCTGGTGAGGCGCACCCGACTGTTATAGGTACTTACTTTTAAATGACAATTGGAAAAGAGCTTTAGGGTTGACAGGTATAATGTAACTTCCCATGCCTCTGTACTTTTGACAACCCTTGTACGTATTTTCGTTATAATCAAAGGTGATTGCCTGCTGTGTGGTTTTCTGTACTGTGGTAATATGTAAGTATGTTAAAGAAATTATTCTACTACATAATATTAAACTACGATCCAACACTTATCAACTCTTTTGTTTAAGCAAGCTAGGGGTTGGTCTTCAAAACCTTAATGCGCCTCCCTAACAGCTGTTAACCGTAAATACATTATAATAATATATTATAATTAAACTTAATTTTAACTTAAATAACTTGTATGTTTTTAAATTAAACTGAATTACTATGTTCGAAATTGTCTGTATATTTGGATTTTATATACATACAATTAAGTAGACAATTTATCATTTTTTGGAACTTTTTAATCTAATAAATACTTTTAATAAATATATTTGAACCTTATTTAATTTAATCTGTTATAAAATATATATTTTTATAAATTACACGTTTATAAAAAATAATATAACCTCTCAGATTTAGGATCACCAATTACCAAAGACAATTTACATTTCGCGTACAACTAGAGGCTAGTCATTTAAATATCTTAAGCATGTTTAATGTAAAAATAGTTTGATGTTACTCTAGTGCTATTAATAATATAGTATAGTAGCTCCTAGAACTTTACTATGCCAAAATGTAAGTTGAAAGGATGGGTGTTTGAAAGAACAAGAGATGTGTTGCTACGAGTACTGATTTAATAATAATGAATGAAATATTACAAACTTGACTCTATTTATACCTACTTACATCTACACCACAACACATCATGACATAAAGAATTCTTACTCTTACTAAGAGTGGCTAATTCAACTCAATATCTGTAAAATATATTGATAATATTATTTTCAAATCCCAAATATCTGATCAACGAATTATATTTACGAAGTAGAGACTCCAGGTACATTTTAATTTTTTTGAGCGGAGCCCTAATTCTTTTAGCAAAATAAAAAGAGCTAAATTATTCCCTATAACAACATCAGCTATCTGCCAGTGATAGTCCCGTCAAAATCAGTACAGCCGTTTCGGAGATTAGCTGAAAAAATCAGTCATACAAACAAAAAATTTTAAATTTGTGTTTTTCGTGTAAGTACCGTATACATATAATATCATATGCATTTCGTAAAAAGCTATTAATTTGACATTACAAACAGACATTTCAATTTTATTTATCTATATAGATTATTTTGAAATCCCAAATAAATATCTGATCAATGAAATATAATCACGAATAAAGTTAAAATTTATATTTTGTCAAATTAATTAATTCTACTCTAATAATAGAACTTATAAGTTATTTATTAAGCATTTACAGATTTTTCAATACCTAGAGTCTGTTCTTACATTTTGACATATCAAAGTTGACATACAAATAATAAATGTAGTTATTATATAATATAAAAATAAATATTCAATTTTGTCATTTTATGAAATTCTATTTAAATACCAAGATAGACGCTCTCTGGCAAACATGTAATATTAACAATTATTACAGATAACAATTTAAAAATAGTTATAACATTTCATTATTTTTATTTAAATATTATATTTAAATTCTAACTGGCTTAAATATAGTTGCATAATGTTCAGTATATTTAATACATTCACAATTTGTAGACTAAATAATGAATATTGTATTATCAATGAGTAATTTTCCACGAAACCTAAATATTTTTATCTTTTTTAATTATATGGAAATTTTATTATTACTATGACAATAAAAATATGTAAAGTTAGAAGTATATATATATATATATATATATATATATATATATATATATATATATATATATATATTGCTTTGCATATTATATTATTTAGAATCTCTTTAAATCTGTATATAAGTTATTAAATTATCCAATCAAAGTTACTAAATGTATGTAAACTTGTAGTGAGTAGTTAGTACTAGTGGTTTATAAATTACAACGCATAGAATTAGAATTTATAGTAGGACGTTTTAAAATAATATCACTGTCTAACATTGTAAATAAATCTGTACTTAAACTTAATGATGTTTTCATTTTAAAATAAGCTTCATACATCCCCATTCCATAAAAACCTCTAAACTTCATAAATTTCATTCATTCACACCATCTGAAATGCCTATTTTTAATTTCATATTTGTTTGAAATACTTTCAGGTTAAACTTATAATAAACAATTATAATAAAAAGACTTAATAAATTTCTTATCATGTTTATTCACAACTGTTTCGACTTTATAATAATTTTACAAACAAATCCATTGCAAAATATTTCATATTATCTAGTGATGAGTAGAATGTAAGTGAGATATATTTAATACAAAGTTACCTGCGAGTGTTGGAGATGAGATCCATTGGAGGTAAAAATATAGCTTTTACTAGTATCAAATAGTACAATTTTATTATCATTCTCACTTTTAATTTTATATTATTCACACAAAAAAAACTGTGCAAAATAAGCAGAACAATATGTAACAATGATATTACAAACAAATGTGACTGAAAACAATTTCTTAGAAAATTAATTCGGGAACTCTTATCCTGTACTTGTCCATATTGACATCGCCTAGTTTAAATAATAACATCACTTAGCCTTAAAAATGTTTACAAAAAAATTTTAACATACAAATTGTGAAGAAAACCTGTATTTGGTCCATAACACTGGGATTATTTTAGGAAATACATATAAGTGCAAAACAAAAACAAATGGAATTTAAAGAACAATATTTACAAAAAAGGGAAATACGGTATTCATTTAAGCTACAAAAATAAAATTTATTCTTATAAGCATTCTTAGTTGTAAATTCACTCAGAACATTCATCTATAAACATACAACCAAATTGGAATTACAAAATTTAAATTACAATATCTTATGATGCAGTCTCATCATAACTCCGTATGCGTGTGCTCCTCGTCTGTAACCAAACAACAAACATAATAAGTTAAAATACAAAACTAAATATAAATAAGAATTGCTTTGTGATATTTATTTAGAAAACAAATAACTTTTAATTCAATGAATTTGCAAAAATATGAATGTTTTTAATTTTTATTCTTACTTTAACTTACCTGTGGCACTTTTTGTTCTCACGACTTCTTCATTATGTTCACTATCGATTTCCTGTAGAAATAAAAATATCTTAGAAAAAGTTTCATTAAATTATAGATTATCAAAGCTTTATAGGAATTATAATATCTGTCGACTGTGATTAATTTAAAAGTGATCGTTTCGTTTTCTATGGTTTAACACCATTGGATTTCATATTGAGTGATACTTTGATATTAATGACCAGAAATGGCGGCAGAGTATGGCGGCGCGAGCAGCAAAGATAAGAGGTGGCAAAATTGAAATTCGGAGAAAGCAGAACGAAATTTAAAAATTCACCAATTTTCAAAACTCGCGGAAAACTTTCCAGGTAACCTCTTTTTCGAGCACCAAATACATAGTACAGTCTACTATTAGTTTAACACGCGACGAGAGGTGCGCACCTGGTCGCCGTCCGCGTGCTGGTAGAGGCCGCGGCGCACGCGCGCCTGCAGCGCGCGCACCTCCTCGTCGTAGTGGCGCCACTCGGGCACGATGCGCATCGCCGCCGACAGCTTCGCCTCCTTCGTCATCGGGTTGTTGCACTGCAACATTCATTATATATAATACACTCGATTACTCGATATCGATTGAGTCAATGCTATATGAAATATTGATGTTTTTATTTGTGGTTCTATTTTATTATATTTTCTTGGTTACGTTTATTGTTAGTGTTTAATAATTAAAAACAAATTAATTGCACTAAAATAATTTGATTTTTTACTATCCTTAAATATAATATACGATACATTACTGGGAACCCAATTAAGCAGCTAAAGCTATTCTTTAACACACTTACAATTATTGCTTTAGGTACTTAATGCAAGACCTCCGGATCTGCAGCCGTACATGTTAGGCACTAGACTACCAATGTATGTACATAACAAACATCACATAATTTGTTTTTGAGAACTTTATAGGCAAATGTAAAAATACTCCGAAAGGAAATTTTCTCATAGATCTGAAAACTTGAAGTAAATTTAATCGATCCACGGGTCAGCTACGGGAAAGCTTCCCGTATTCCCGTAGATCGGGCGAACAGTTACTTCGTTTTAAAACACTACATTGACGTTGGAATCTTACCAAATCAATAGTCTTTGCATACTGCTTAGAGCTGTCGTCGCACCAAGTCTCACACCACAGCCACTCTTGTGGGAGTGACTTAATAGCAACCTGGTGAATCATATTGTTCGGCAAGTCTTGATCTGTAAAATAAATAAAATATATTCTTTCAGTTTTGATTTTAATATTTCTTTTTTATTTAAATCACATATTGTATTCAGCCCTTTTTAACGTCCCACTGCTGGGCACGGGCCTCCCTTCAATACGAGGGGGATCAGGCCATAGTCCACCACGCTGGCCAAGTGCGGGTTGGCGGACTTCACATGTCTTTCGAAAACTTGCTGGGTTCTCTCAGACATGCAGGTTTCCTCACGATGTTTTCCTTCACCGTAAGGCAAGTGGTCATCATGTTAGAAATGATTCGCACATGAAAATATCAGAGGTGCGAGACCCGGGATTTAAACCCGCATCACTCGGTTTTCCAAGCGAGCGCGTTACCACTGGGCTACCACTGCCTCACAGGCTGAAATCACATATCTGTCTATATAAATATGTATTTGTGATATCTATTTTTCTTTATAATTGCACATCTAATTAATGCAAATAAATTGACATGTTTATTGCATTAAAAAAAACTTCTCTTTACTGTAATGTAACCTTTCTTGGCTAATCATTCTATTAATAATACTTGCGAAAGTCGAAAGTCTGAAAATGGATAGACTATGATATGGAGTGATATATAGGCATAATACGTTAGGTACCTAGGGACGCTCTGGAGCAACGCGAGGGTCGCTAGTATTTATATGTTATAAAATAACATGACCATCATGTAAAACGCTACAATCCGCCTTACCCAAGTTAGACAGGCTGTTGGGGTCCTGGCTGAGCGCCTGGTACTGCCCGCGCAGGCGGTCGCCGGCGGCGATGCGGCGGAAGCGCTTGAGGTCGACCACGTACAGCGCGCTGATGTGGTAACTGCGCCCCTGCAGGTGGTTGCGCCAGTAGCCTTGCTTCCAGAACCTGTACCGTTATATTTCCTACTAGAAGTTTATTTTATTCATATTTTAACAAAATATGCATCCTAATGTTATAACTTATAAGTACATACATCTACTGTTCTAAAAATTGTGCAGTTTCATCGTATCTTTGTCTTACATAACTATTTTTTGCACACAAGAATTAGGTAATTATGTAATTAGAATTCTTGTTGTAATTATTTTACTCACCTAAATCCTTCCATTTCCTTTCTGCTGTCACAGAATGGCGTGTATCCATAGGGAGCTCCTCCGAGATCCAATTCAACTAATTCCTTTAAGTCCGCGCGCACAATCTGTCATAGAATGGTTTTGACGAATTCAGAATAATTACAACTTTCTAAAATGGATGAAATATTCTAGATTAAACGGTAGCTAATGCTCGTGACGATACTTGTGACGTGAAAATTAGAGGACCTTTGTATTAAATTAAAAAGGAACCACCAAATCTAAAATCTATATTGTTTTGTTTAAAAAATAAAAACATAAAAAAAAAGGTAATGACCTGATCTGCATCAACAAATATGATCTTCTTGACGTGCAGAGGGAACAGCACGTCGAGAAACAGTATCTTGTAGCCCCAGATGGTGCGCTGGCGGTCGCGCTGGCGCTGCAGCCAGCGCGGCCACTGGTACTGCACCAGCTCGTACGAGAACCCGTACTCTTGCGCCATGTACGGGAGGATGTCCTGCACGCCATTGGGTTTTTTAAGTTTTGTTATATTTTTTCGTTTTTTTTTTGTTATTTTGACATATTAGGTATAATCTCGCGTTCAAATTTGAGAATTAAAGATTGTCTGAATTTTAACTGCAGGGTGGTTGGATTTGTTTGTTGTTTTATATGGTGCTAATATTTGCCCGCGGTCCGCGTCATATGTCGATAAAATAGTAATCAAAGTACAATTCATTCCTATTTGTGATATTACCTAAATCTTTTAGGCAGTTATAATGTGAAGAGACAAATAAACACACCCACTAACAAACTTTCGCATTTGTAATATTATTTAATATATAATTACATATGTGATTTCCGGTGCAAGAGAAAGGGGCATCTACTCACACAACCAAAAACATTTTTTTTGGATTTTAATCAAATTAAACTAATTATGCTACCCATCAAACGGAATGACTGTGAGATAATTAATTAATTTATAAGTTTCAGAAATAGCCGTAAGTAAGTGAGGTCAGCAAACTTAATTAGATAAACATAAAACTATCCTGCGAAATGTCGCTGAAAAGTGGCCTGATGTCATATAGATAATAGAAGTTTTTCTAATAATTAGATTAAAATAATAACAATACCTTCAAAGAAGGACTCAAGTAATTCTTCAAGAACCAGAACTTGACAGGAGATTTAGTGTGTTTAAGTACTGACAGCATCATAATGCGCAAGAACCTCTCGTACAGATGTCCGGACGCCACCGAGAACACGTTGATCGTTTCGTCTTGCGCCTCTTGTTCCTCGCCGCCGCCGAAGGAACTAATACGTAGAAATAAATATATCTATACTAATATTATAAAGAGGAAAGGAAGATTTATTTTTTGTTTGTTTGTGTGTACCGAATAGGTTAGAAATTACTACTGAACCGATTTAGATGAAATTTGGTAAGAAGACACTTTGAGACCTTGGGAAGGACAGGAGTTTTTATCCCGGAAATCATACCTTAAGGGGGTGAAAATGGGGATGAAAGTTTGTATGAGGAAGCAACCCAGGGACGAACCTGAGCGAAGCGAGGTGAGTCACTAGTATTATATAAAGTTATATGTTTTTTTTAATAATAAGATTATAAGAAATTAATCAATGACTCGTTTTATTTCCTTAAAGTTATTTCGTCCTTATGTTAAATTAAAATTTCGCGATATATAATTAAAATACCATCATAATACATACAACACTAACGATTACTCGCAGCTCAGCTCGTGTATTTTATTTAGGTATAATTGCTAAGCTCCTTAATGTAGTAGTGTGATATCGATTCTTCCTTTATAAATATGCCTCAAATTCATCTTAATAAATATCGATTTAAAAAGATATATATTTTTTTAATTTGACTGGTATTTTCAGAGATTAGCGCGTTCAAACAAACAATATCATATTAGTATAAATAATAGACACTCTTTACCTAGCAATAGAGTTCCAAATCCCGCCGGAATTCTTTTCGTCGTTCTCCACAAGCAGGTCCAAGTGCTGTTTGTCCGGCTTCTTGCTAACTCGCAGCTTGATCACGTGACTTCGGAACGAGCTCATCAGGACTTGGATATCTTGAGATCCCGCTGGCGTGTCTGTATTTTCGTGGCTAAAACAATTTTCAATCGCTTATAGTTTGTAAATTCAATAAAACTCTATAAGTACAAAAATTAAAATTGCAGTCAAAAACATAAAATTCCTATCAATCATATCAGATAAAATTACTTATTTCTTTCTTAGTTTCTTATTAGTTTACATTTCAGATAAGTACATACTTATAATATCTATATCCACAAGAATACCGACATACCCAACAATCTCATAAATCTCGTCGGATCGGCCAGGTCTTAGGCGCAATATCCACGCTCCGGGATTCGCCTTGAGCTGGAAGTATCCCAGGTTGGCCATCACGATGGTGTCCATGGTCTCGGGGCGGCCGCGCGTGCCCAGCACCAGCTGCAGGCCGCGCGGGGGCGTGCCCAGCGACGTGTCCCACGCGTGGCCTTCCAGGAGGAGGTACTCCAATTCAAACTCACTGTGGACGAGATGTAAATGGGACATATAAAAATTTAAATTATTAACTAGCATTGCCCGCGGTTCCGCCCGCGTTCAGATAAGCAAAAAAGAAATTCTTATGTTTTACATATTAACATACTCTTACAATGCACTTTTTGGTATATTTTCTCAGAAATTAGGTATTTTCCCGCTGTAAAAAGTATCCTATATGTTGACTAGGATAACCAGCTATCACCATACCAAATGTCATCAAAATCCCTTCAGTGGTTTTTCTGTGATGCGGTAACAGACAGACAGACAAAAATTCTTAAAACTATAGATTCGGCCTCTGTATCGATAATAATGTTTGTTTCAATAAGATTTTCTAAAAATTATTTAATGTATAGATTCGGCGTAGTAATAATTTTATTATATGTATATGTAACCCATATTTTACAGTTAGGCGCATCCAAGCGAAACTAGGAAACTAGGGTAAGTTGCTACTTAGTCTATATAAACGGTAAAAAGTCAGTAAAATAAATTAATAAAAAAATACAAAAAAAAGCGAAGTTATACTTCTTTGGCGCACCAGAACAAAAATAGCTAAAGATTTCATAACGTATGTCACAACTCTCTTTTTGTAAAAGGAATGTAGCTAACTTCATCATGTCCCTTTTTGGCTGTCGCTGTGCGCGCGAATAAAAATTTTACTCTCATATTTTTTTCCAAACGTGCCAAAATAATTATGTCTTCAAAAAAACCTAAAACCATCCACACCGCAATCCGCGCACCATCACACACACCTGTGCACCACAGAGTCGACGTCGGCCAGGCGTATGTTGTCGAGGTCGTACACGGACTTGACGCACTCGACGAGCCAGTTGGCGGGCGTGCGCAGCTCCAGCGACAGCAGCGGCGCGTGCGGCAGACGCGAGAAGCGCGCCGCCGCGCCCGCGCCCTGCGCGCCCCACGCCGTGAACTGCAGCTCCGGCTCCAGCACGTAGCGGTAGAAGCTGCGAGTGTACACAGTGACACCAGTTTTATAATACTAATCGGAATAATATTGTAAATGCGAAAGTTTGTATGTTTGTGTGTTTTTTACTCCTACACGCTTAAAAGAATTTGGATGAAATGAAGTAGATATAGAGACATAAATAGACCGTGATGGACATCTAGGGGCGCACCCGAGCGAAGCGACATTTTGTCGCTAGTAAATAATATGAATTGAAAATATTTATATTATATAAGAGTTATATTTATGTTTTATACTCTATGGTGAATGACCTGGATTCGAAGACCGCATGCAGTTATTGTGAATTAGCAATTTGTGTGCATAGCAAGTAACCAAGTAAGAATCATTTAATATACATCCTCCTAAATTTAAATCAAAAGGAAAAATATAAAAAAAGAACATAAAAAAATTGATTTCACTTTATAAAAATCGTGAATATAATAATTGTCATAATTCCGACTTTATTTAAAAAAAACCTCTTAAGTGGCATGTCGGAGTTCTTGTCTTGCGGGTTGAGGAAGAGTCGCAGCCGGCAGTTGACGACGCGCCGCAGCACCAGCAGCACCGGCGCCAGGCGCTGCGCCGCCGTCGACGCCGGGTCCACTACCGCTATTATCTATACAAACATACATAATATGATAGATAATTTGTTACAGAACAAAATAAATAATATTATTATATTTAGAATCTTTTCAATTCTTTTACTCACATACGCTACTAAATATAACACTTCATATTTCACAATGACGAGTATTATTACGAATCAAGGCTTTTCCTTTGAACTTTCTCGACCGACATTTTTTTTTAATTGAGGTTATTTATTTGTTAACGACTTAAAATCACCAATATTTATTACACTATAAAATGCAAAGCGTACTGGTTTCCTCTATGGCCAATATGTACTTATGCCTGAACTAAGAATTTTTATAATAAATGTAACAATACACATTCAAAATTCATATAAATTAAATCCAATTGGTATACACTCACTTCAACAGCCGCCTCGTCCTTGTAGAGCGGCGCCAGCTCGACCACGGAGTGCTCGGCGCGCAGGCCGGCGGGCAGCGGCGTGCGCACGCGCGGGCTGCGCGCCGCCAGCACTGAGATCACCTTCAGGTACTTCTCTGTTGATAGCTCTGCTTCCTCTTCTAAATACACATTAATATGATAAAATTAATAAACAAAGGGGTAAGTAAATAAATAGTAATATTAAAATTAATAAAAAAGTTTTTGAAGATTTTCAAGATTTTAAGTGTGTAGAACGAAATATTTATTTTTTTCAATTAATTTTAAAAATATAGGGGAACCTGTTGTACCTAGGACAGTGATGATCATGTATGTACAATGTATATGTATTGTACCTTGGTCATCGAACAATACCCCTAACATGAATAACCTAATAATAAAGAGAACTAAAAGTAGATAAAGTAAAAAGAAAATTAATAATTGAATCTGATTCTGAAGAATCCAAATATTTCTGTTACGTTAGAGTTAATTGATGTTTGTAGGGTTGATGTGATCAACCATTTATCATAGCCATTAAATAAATAAAACTAATATTACGCGTCTTATCTCAGAAGTAGGTCAGGTAGGCCAAGGAAAATTCGGTGTAACAGCACACAGTTTTATTTCATACAGAGTCAGAGTATGCCTCAAACGACATTACAAAAAGGAATGCCGCATTATTTAAAAGTCATGAAACAAAATACAACGCTGCTCCCGCCCTTTTTCCACTCAAGATGATAACGTCAGAAAACTCAAATAAGTATTTTATATCAGAATGACAACATAAAGAATAAAATAATGAATCTACAATAATACATATAAATCCTATTTTATATAATTAATATTATAAATTAACCCTAATATGTCGAAAGTACAAAGGGGATTGTCCAAGGTACAAGAGGTATGTTTTACCTTGGAAAGTTTTCCGTTTTTTTCAATCCTATTTTTCCTAGTTTTATACATATTTTATTAATGCATTATGTAGTTAAATATATTTTCTTTTCATATACGCATATTTTGCAATTCTAGTTATTTACTATTTAATCTTTAAAAAAGAAAATATAAAAAAACCGGCCTAGGTACAACAGGTTCCCCTATAATTAATGTATGTCAATTGTCAATATATATTTTCATTCGAGATAATACTATGTATTTGCTTCCTTTAGCTTTTATTTTATCAGTTTTTATACAATTATTTTATAGAGCCTGCCTCGGTGGTGTAGTGGCTAGCATGTACGGCTGCACACCGGAGGTCCTGGGTTCGAGTCCCGGGTCGGGCCAAGTTTAGTTATTGAGTCTTTCTGTATAGTAAGCCTCAGTAACAGCCCGGAGTTGGGAAGTTGGCGGTGTTTCACCCCCGTGCCTCGGAGAGCACGTAAAGCCGTCGGTCCTGCGCCTTAACTCTCACTGGTCGTGTCGAGTAGTCGTCCCACCGGAGTATGAGAGTGACAGGAATAGAGAGTGCACGTTGTGTCTGCGCGTACACGCGGTGCACTATAATATCTCCTGCGCAGTTGGCTAGTCTCAATGAGATTGGCCGCCGTGGCCGGAATCGGTCAGGAGGACATCATTATAGAGCGATATCGACAAAAAGTTCATGTTAATATTAATAAAAGTTTATAACTTACCGTCATCATCTAAAATATCGTTAGTAACAGTCTTTTTCTTACGGAGCAATTCTGAAAGTTTATCTCCGTGCATTTGGTTGCTGTATCTATAACAAAAAAAAAATTATTTCCAACAGAATCTAATAAAATCCCATACACAAATAATAGGTATGCGCTAAAATATCAATATTTTTGGCACAAAATTTGATTTGCATTACATATTTCGAGTTTCGACTTGTGATTCGTAGCGAAAGGAAATACTATTTATTGTTTATAAACATTTATTATAAATTTATAAGCTTACTAGCAGAACCCGCGGCTTCGCTCGCGCTAAAAGTATAAAAACAATCTCTAAAAAGTACTTTAGTGTAGTTTAGATACTTTCATAAAAACTTTCATCTCCTATTTTACACCCTTATAATATGAATTTCGAAAAAACACGTGTTTATTTAATTTTATTGAAGAGCATTAATACCAAGTTTCAAGTAATTCAGATAGTTACGGAACCCTAATCCCACGAATATGCTGACATATCAAATAAATGTACGTTTCCCAGGCGACTACCGCCGAGTTCCCCGAATTAGCTTTGTAATGCCGCATTGTTTTAATTTAGTAATTTTATTAATTGTAATATTTTTCCAATCACTCTTTATTCCTACTTCGAGTAAAGACGTCGTTAGTTTTAAGATATATAATTATTGTATTAATGTAAAATTAATAAATAATTATTAATTATTCGGTTTGTTTTCGACCTCCTGACTGCTGCAAACGTAATTAGATCCCAAACATTTTTTTCAATTGTATTATAATGTATTTTCCTGTCGGAATTAGATAATCTGTTTACAAACAAAATGGTTATTTTAATGTATTTCTATATAAAAATATTATCTTTCTACACTATATCGCCATATAAACTTTAACTGTGTCAAATTTCACATTCCTCCGTCCACGTAATTTTCTTAAAAAGGGATACAAAGTTTTTGCTTAGCGTATTAATACATAATTTTAATAAATTTTCAATTTGACCACAGACTTTAACAATAAACAAAAGAGTATATATGCATGTGTGTGTCAAATACATGGTAGTGTGTAATGTTTTTTTTATTGATTTTATGTATTTTTTATGCATAATTTTAAAAAAGTATTAGCATTCTGCACTCCTTCTCTATATAAACTATAAGTGTGGTAAATTTCATACTCCTCCGTCCGCGCATTTTTCGTAAAAAGGCGTTACAAAGTTTTTGCTTCACGTATTAATATATACATAGATAACTACTAACCTCTCAAGAAGTACAAAGTCTTCGAGAGAGAAGCCCTCCCCCTGGTGGAAGGGGCCGATGAGGCGCGCGTTGTGCACGACGGCGCGTTCGGAGGCGCGCAGGCGCATGCTGCGCGCGCACAGCACGCGCGTCGCCTTCAGCACCCACTCGTGCTTGTTCAGTGCTGGCACTAGCTCGGGCTGTTGTATCATTATTTGTTTTATGAAATACTATTATATATGCGAAAGTTTATATGTAAGTGTCTGTATGTTTGTTACTCCTTCACATTCAAACGGTAAGGCTGATTTGGGTGAAATTTTACTACATGGCTAAACTATGACCTGGAGTAAGACAAATGCTATTGCTTGGCACCCAAGAAGGGTACCCTAGTGAAGCGAGGATAATTCGCTTGTTAGTCGCTTGTAAACTTAAAACATAAACATTCATAAATGAATAGATTTAAAGAAAAGATTTGTCAATAATATTTATAATTGAGGCTAAGTCGCTAGTATCATATAAAAAACAACATATCTATTACCAATATCTCGCAATCCTGCCTCTCGTGACAGCCGTCGTCGCGCAGCAGGCGCAGCACGTACTGCGCGGCGGGCGCGGCGTCCAGCGCCGCCAGCGCCGCCACCACCACCTTGTTGAGCGACTGCACCGCGCCCGCGCCCTCCACGTTCGGGATGAACGCTACACGCACGCCGCCTGTCTCCTTCTGTTTATTTATTTATTTATTTATTTATCTATACATATAATAAAAATTTAACGGATCGGTGTCTGTACATGGAAGATATATGAGAAAAAATATTACTGGGACATATTATGGGGAATATGGAAAAAGTTTATAGATAAAATTGAAATTAAAAAAAGAATACAATACAAAAATATTTACAACAATTTACATTAATTAGCTTAGTATGTATGATGTTGTACTCTTATCGAGTTCACAATGTTTAATGTATTAAGACGTCATTTTGACAGTGACGGCATAACTGGACTACACACTTAGGAGGTTAAAAGTACAAGCATAACTAAAAGAACTTGTGATACCATATAAATTATATTTTTGTTGAAATCATGAATTTAGTATTAAGTATTGTAACAATGGCAATTTTTTTTATATTTACCTATACATACAAACATTTTGTAAAGTTATAATAAAAACAATTATCCAAGAATTCAGCTTTTTTATCATGAAATATTCTTCCTCTAAATTGGCATAATATTGAAATCACACTATATTGGCTTAGTAAATTCAGAAATAAATTTTGAACTCCTTACAAGCAAAAAAAAATTGAGAGTGTTTACTTATAAAAGTATTTATGATAGAGAAATATAAAATATATAT
The DNA here is from genome assembly GCA_947093115.1 of Brenthis daphne. Lineage (NCBI taxonomy): Eukaryota > Metazoa > Arthropoda > Insecta > Lepidoptera > Nymphalidae > Brenthis > Brenthis daphne. The sequence goes on along the minus strand of OX352472.1, from coordinate 16,749,055 downwards.
AAGTAAAAGAAATATAATATGTTTATAAGTAAAATAAAAAAATATATGTTTATAAGTAAAAGACCTTACCATGAATGTAAGAGCATTTTTCAATAGTTCTCTTGATTCCTTTTCATTGAGGTCACCTACCACCCAGATAGTCTGAGTTATCTTTTCTTGCTTTCCTCCTTTTAAGAAATATTTAAATATGGGCAATGCTGTAGCCAATGCATCGCGACCTAAAATTATATTTATAATTTAACTTTATATAATATGTTAGTAATCTTGTTACATTAACAGAAAAGAAGATAATATTTCAATTGGTTACTACTTATTAATTAAAAAATATAGATACTCTATGCCCTCGGAGAAGGCTTTTACCGCCCGAGCGGTGCTTGCAGCCAACACAAAATAAATATATATAAAAGAAAAGAAAAAAAACTGTATAATATATTAAAAAAAATTAAATAGTACATGTAGTAAATTAAACAAATATAAAAACTCTGTTATTAAGTTGCAAGAAATAAAAGCTTATTTATTTATTTATTATACTCTAAGCCCTAACGAAAAAAATAATAATATACCTGTTAAGTGTAGTAAGCGATGCACTCTTTCTTCAGTGAACAGTTCTGTTGAAGATGGAACACCTGACAGATCCAAATATTGTGACGGTTCCGAAGACAGCACTCGCCGATTTAACCTAAAAATTTGATTTTAGGTGTTTAGATATTTTACCTCCAGTATGCAATTATACCAATTACTTAAAAATTATTCGTTCAAATTTAATATCGCGTATGATAAAAAAAAATAGAAATATATTATATCTATTAAAATTTTATTATCTCAAAAGTATTTTTTCGATTTTTGTCACGCTTCTATACGCTTTATAATTCCCGACGTTTCGAATGCTTTACAGCAAATATAGCCACGGGCGATAAAATATCAAATATTCGCATAAATCTAAAAAGAGGAACTTCCAGAACAATCTTCCCAATATATTACATATATGAGCATCACAATACCTGGGCATAATATGCGGCTGCTTCATAATATAGTCAACCGCGTCGTCACTGTCCGAGAGGTCGCCGCGGAACACGGCGCGCTGCAGCCGCGCGGTGTGCCGCGACAGCGCTGTCACCAGCGCCTCCTCCAGCAGCTCCACCGACGACGTCACCGGTGTCGGGCTCTCATCCCAAAGCGGGACACCGTTTATTAACACCTGGACAAATGATACACAATAAGTAGGATTTATTTATATGAACATATATTTCTTTGGCAAGGATGAAGAACGGAAGGCAGTGGTAGCCCAGTGGTACCGCGCTCGCTTGGAAAACCGAATGAAGCGAGTTCAAATTCCGGGTCTCGCACCTCTGATAATTTCATGTGCGAATCATTTCTTAGCGGTGAAGGAAAACATTGTGCGGAAACCTGCATTTTTGAAAGAACCTAGCAAGTTTTCAAAAGACATGTGAAGTCCGTCAACCCGAACTTGGCGACCGTGGTGGACTATGGCCTGATCCCCCTCGTATTGAAGGGAGGCCCGTGCCCAGAAGTGGGATTTTAAAAAAAGCGCTGAATACATACATATATATTTCTATACTTACGAGAACTTAAAATTTATTAATAACTCGACTACAGCGCTATAGGTAGCGATACGGAGCATAGTTTTTGAAAAATGTTTACTTCACAATCAAATTCATATCCATACATACGGAGTTCATTCTCACGCTCCATTTAAAACTTAAATTTTCAAAATTCCTTTCTTCATCGGCCCGACATTACACAAACATATAAAACTTTTAAATTTTCGCGTTCCACAACAATATTATTGACGCTACAGGACTTAAACGCATGAATTCGCAAGTGGTGTTACAGTTTTTAGGCTTTTTGCTACTTACGAATTTACGAGTTTAAAGTCGTTTATTTTAAAAAGATTTTTTTTTATTAAAAACCTGAAGTTTTACGATTTTAAAATGTTAACAGGTATATAAGTAATAGAAATTCGTAAAATGCCCGACATGCCCAGCTACCCCCGAGAAATGGGGGTGCGCGAAGCGTTGAAAGTAGTTTTTTTCAACCTCCGGCTTACTGTGACGTTCTATCGAAAAATGTTTTCTACAAAAGTTGTAGGCCTGGTAAAAATCTACAAATTTTATAAAATAGCACTTTTTACAATAACCTCAAACTTCGAGATATTCGCAAAAACTCAGTTTTCAATATTTTGTTCCCAAGACGGATTCCGATTGGACTATAGTGTCATTATTATACAATTACAGAAACCTCATTGCTTGTAGTAGTTGTTTAAATTTGGTGATTCATCAATCAGTTGGTGGTATTTAAACGCAATTCGTAAATAAAATGGAGCAACTGACTGGCCTGCTCACAGACACATCACAACTGTAATAGACTAACTCCCAAGAAACATTACTTAAAAGAATTTGAACTCTAGCAACATCATTACAATAACAAAAACGTGAATTTTAGCACTTCTTACATTAAAATCATACCTGAGGATATTTATTAGTTCCCAGCTTAGAAACAAATTCTTCTGCGAGTTGATTACCAAAGTTGTACTCGGAATCCTCTGATATGATGTCATCTAAATTAGTGCTAGAGCTTGTATATTTCTGTAAGTTCTTCTTTATGTGCTCGAGTGTAATACCTTCCTCCTGTGCTGAATGAATAAGCTGAAAAAAAAGATACCCTAAATAGGATTAACTTTAAGGACCGTTTAAATTAATATTATTTATATGTATAATAAAATTCTAACTAAGTCGAATCTGTACATTAAATATTTTTTGGAAAATCTTATTGAAATAGACTTATTATCGATACAGAGACCGAATCTATAGTTTCTAGAATTTTTGTCTGTCTGTCTGTCTGTCTGTCTGTCTGTTACCGCATCACAGAAAAACCACTGGAGGGATTTTGATGAAATTTGGTATGCTGATAGCTGGTTAGCCGGGTCAACATATAGAATACTTTTTACCGCGGAAAAATATCTCATTTCTGAGGAAAAAATACAAAAACTGCATTGTAAGAGTATACTAATATAAAAATAATAAAACCTAAGAATTAAATAATAAATAAGTAAATAGTAAACCCTAAGAATTTGGTTTTTGGTCATATGAACGCGGGCGGAACCGCGGGCAATGCTAGTAATATATAAATGAAAACAACACCAGTCTGATATTCAAATAACAGTAGAATTTGACGATTAGATAAATCGCATGAAAGAGTCGATCGACTTCATAATAGATTTAACCACCTCTAGGGATTATATCAAACGAAATATCTACATTTTACCACAAAGAAACTTAAACAATATGACTTCAAACACACAAAAAAAAATTGGATCGACTTATATAATGCTCACAAATAAAACAAAAACAAAGCCAATCTTTAAGTATAATATAAAAAAAACAATAACTTACCTGAGTAAGAAAATAGAAAGCTTCCTTGTTCGAGTTCCTATCCTGCGCTACGTAGTTGAAGGCGGCGCGCACGGCGGCGGCGGCGGGCGCGGCGCCCGGCGCCAGCACCAGCCCCACGCGCACCGGCGTCGCGTGCTTCAGCAGCGTCTCGCCCAGCTTCAGCGCCGGCGCGGACGCAGGGGATGTGGGATCCACTATGATTACCTAAAATAATAATCTAATACTTTTAAACGAGCAATTCTTGTATATTTATTATTTATATATATACCGGCGATCTCGGAAACGGCTCTAATGATTTCGCTGAAATTTGGTGGGTGGAAGATTTCGGGGGTGAAAAATCGATCTAGATTAGTCTTGTTTGGCAAAACGAGTGTTTTCAAGTTTTCATGCGTTTTCTTTCGCCTTATTCCACGTAAAATATGGTCGCTAATTTCGCATGCTCCAGCCTAAGGATCGTGGTCGAGCGACCAAGGCGCAAGATTGACAATCACAAGTGTCCGGGTTTGAATCCCGGTCGGATACAATGTTTTTACTTTTGTTTTTTTTTTGTATTTATTCAAGTTTTTGGTTTTTTTTGTTTTTAAGCCAAATTAAAAAAAATGTACTTTTAGCTAAAAACTGCCCAGATACTATATTATAAAATGGATACGTACATAATTATAAATATTCCTTCTCAAATTCCTCAGCATGCCGGGGTAAGTAGGACGTAACATGTCCATGAAAGATGAGGGCCAGCGACGGTAACGATCGTCGCTCTCCAGGTCGTTGAGCCACGTGATTGAGGTGTCGCGGATATCTAGACCATACTCCTCCCATGCGTATGTCTCGCCTACTTCTAGCGACATTAACTTGTTGATGAACTTCTTAGAGAGACCTGCATGTAAAAGAATGATTGGTTGTTATTATTACCACGTTTTTTATAATTCTCATTCTAGTATAGTACTTAAATTATTGCTAATTTTGCCAATAACTAGCAAATACTAGGGCGAAATCCCTAAAGGTACCCAACTTGTGAAAAGGTTATAGAGGATTTTTACTTTTTAGTAAAATTGGGGTAGGTGTAAAATTTCTATTGCACCACAGCAACGGGTTCTGCTGTAAGTTTTAGTGAGTAGAAGTCTCACAGTCGCTTGCCCGTTGATGGCCGGTAGGGAGGACCCCATGATAGGTTTCCCCAGTATAGATAACAAAAAGAGAAAAAATGCCCTCAGTTGCCATCTAACGTGGATTGTAGATGGCGCTGGAAACTCTTTAAAATCGTACCGCTGCCTTTCTTCCGCGATGCTAAATTAAGGAGGTTGGTGTCAATTCTGTAGTTTTACCACTATCAAAGATGAAACATTTTTGATCTCGTTTTGGAATCTCCTACTTAATAAGGACGTTTAACAAAAAGATGTCACTACAATCCATGCCATCAACTGCTAGCATACTCGCTGTTATGGACAACAAAGTTAGACCGTCTCCAATTTTGTCAATTTATTCACAGTTTTAAACATATTCAGCATTATCCCGTTGAATCCACAATTACTTACCCAAAGCATGTAAAGTATTCATAGGTCCGATATCTTCCCTAAGCGCAGTCAGCAGCGCCAGGACGTCTACCTCGTCCGCGTCGTACTGCGCGCCCGACACCAGCAGCAGGGGCTCGGCCGGCCGCAGTCCCAGCGACGACGCCCAAATGTCTTGGTTGTATAGCACTTCGTCGCGGAATGCTCGAGGCACATTCACGTGGATCAGTGACTTGGTCTATATAGAGAAATTTATTATATTAGAAATAAATAATTTACTAAACATAAACATAGTATTTTATATTTATAAAAGAAAATATCTTATTCACATCCAACAACAAAACAACAGACAAAATATAATACATTTTAGTGAAAAATTGTTTTTTCGTTAAAGACTAAAAGTGCATTAATATAATGATTAATACAAATAATATAAATTAGTATTGAATTATTAAATATAAAAAAAAAACTTTAAATAAAAAAAAATAAAAAAGAGTAAATATTTGTCTTTTTATGTTAAAACTTAAAAAACTAGGGTTTGGTTTAATTTTGGGACACTTGTATGTCAATGTATAGATTGACAACATCTATATTTTCTTAGATTTACGCGAATATTTGACATTTTAAAAAAAATTTTCAGATTTATTTTGATTTTTGGTTCCCGACGTTTCGAATGCTTTACAGCATCCATGGTCATGGGAGAGACTCTCCCGTGACCATGCATGCATGATTTTATTTAAAACATCTACACTGGCGTGCAAAAAAATCGGGCCACCCTTAATTTTAAGCATAATTTTTTGTTGACGATTGTTTGGTGAAAAAAAAATACCGCAAAGGTAATTAAGGAGATTAGACGCCTTTGTTTCTTTCACAAAAGTCATAAAATTCCTGGAAATGCACGTGTGCGCTTAGTTATAGTCAATTACCAGTAATTAGTGAATATTTGCATAATATGGATTGAAGCCACAAATACTGTTTTTTGTTATTCTAGAACTTTAGTTGAGTTCCAATTATTGAACAAGACACTTCTACTTTGATCTGCGATTATTAGAAATACTGCAAGATGGATCTGACCGAGGCTGAATCATTTCGAATTGTGACTTTGCTTGAAACTGGACAAAGTCAACGTCAAGTGGCTCAAGCTTTTTCTGTGAGCCGTTCTACGGTCCAGAGAGTGTACAATCGTTACATAGAGACTGGTGGCTTTGTACGACGACATGGTTCCGACCGACGAAGAGCCACATCAGAGCGTGATGATCGATTTATTGTATCATCAGCTCTAAGAAATCGTCATCGCACAGGGGTTGACGTTCGAAATCTCCTGAGAGAAGTGAGAGGTGTTAATGTTAGCGAGTGGACAGTAAGGCGCCGACTTAGAGCCGCTTCCCTGACGCCACGCAAGTCCGCAACTGGCCCCAAACTCACCCCTGCACATCGAATTGCAAGATTACTTTTTGCCCGAGATCACGTGAATTGGAATTTGGAGCAGTGGAAGAAGGTTCTTATTACTGACGAAAGCAGAATGTGTTTGCATGGTGCCGACGGCCGTAATTTTGTTTACCGGCGCGACCAGGTGAAAGATATGCACCATGCACTATGCGGGAAACAGTGTCATATGGAGGGGGCTCACTTATGTTTTGGGCAGGATTCTGTTACGAAGCGAAAACCGAGCTTATATTCATAGAAAATAGATCCCTTACAGCCGCTAGGTATATAACGGAGGTTTTAGAACATCATGTGATGCCTTTTACTGGGTTCATTGGAGAAGATTTTCTGCTTCTACAAGATAATGCTCACCCACACACTGCTACATCAGTAAGGCAGTATCTTCAAGAGGTCGGAGTGTCTACTATTGCCTGGCCAGCGCGAAGCCCTGACCTCAATCCCATAGAGCATGTATGGGACCATCTCAAAAGAAAAGTTAGAAGTCGCGTAGTAGTCCCGAGCAACATTCAAGAATTAAAAAGCGCCATGTAGCATGGATGACTGGACAGATGTGATTAAATAAAATTACAAAAATAGATGAGTCCACAGAAAATAGATAATTTAATATAAAAACCAACTTTTACATAAAGCTATAAATAATTCATATTTACACTAGAAGAAACTAAGTAACATACCTGCATTGGAAAGTTCTGAGCTATAGATGTGAGTACTTTGAGCGCTTCATCGCCGCCCGCATCGTGGGCGTCCACCACCGCTGCTGCTGCTTGCATACTCAGTGCCTGCATTTGCCAAACTTTGAGTGGAGCTAATTCTTCACTTGTTTCCGATAAATGTCTACGAAAACGTTCCAGAGGAGTTCGCAGTGCAGGAAACAAATTCCTAATAAAAATATTGTTATTAGATACAGTTATTAATGTATAAACCACAATAAAAGTACATTAACGGTTATTATTATATACTAGGTTTATATAGGCTTCTTCTAAAGACATATATAACTGTCTAACAAAATATTAAAATGAAATATAAAACAGATTTTTTATGAATTATGTTTAGGCATTGTCTATATGTCTATATATAATAATTTCGAAGTCGGTGCCAGCCAATACAATGTAAAGCACACCGACTTCGAAAATATTTGATTAGGTATGTATAGTACATGAAAACTACTAATAAATTATTTTTTACTTTTTAGTGCTTTTGTTTGAAGTTGGTTTTTTTTTGTTAAAATTTTTTTTATGATTATGCATCAAAAATAAAAATGATGGCTTTATTTACCCAATAACTTACTTAAGCCTTCCAAAATTAAAACCATCAATTTGATTCTGTGGATCATTTTCATCTTCTTCCTCAGATGGTGCTGAAGTGTCACCATCCTCTGACTCTTTTGGTGTTGTATCATCTTGACTTTTATATTCTGTACTCTTCAATTGTAATTCAACTCCATAACCTGACAGTCTTAATTTTGGTTTGCCTCTTGCCTACAGTAAAAATTGCCTTAATTATTTAAAATATGTTTTATAAAATTCAAATGGAAAGGAGTTATTTTTGAAGTTATACTTCTTTTGGCATGTTTAGAAAAAAATATGAGAGTAAAATTTTTAAGATGCACGTGCCAACACTCAAAAAGCGACATGATGAAGTTAGCTGCATTCTTTTTACAAATAGAGAGTTGTGACATATGTATGGGATGAAATCTTTAGCTATTTTTGTTCTGTTACACCGAAGAAGTATAACTTCTTACATGCATGCATATGCATACAGTTATTTTTTTTGTAATAATTGAACCTTTAAATATTATTATTTTGTATGCGAAAGTAGTAAATGCATGCAAACCTTAACATTCCATCTCACAACATAATTTAATAAGCCCTTATCAGCATAACCTGATAAAATTTTATGTTTAGCTGCAAAATCTGACATGCCAAGTTCTCCATATAAAATGGCTGTGAGACTTTTATTATCACTACTTGGATATGAGTGATCCAGTAAATATGTTTCCAAATGATGTTCATCCTGAAATTAGCAAATACTTTATTAAAGCGCTTTTGAAATATCCAAATAATTTAAGCCATTCATATTATAAATGACATATTTTTTTAACATTAAATATGATGTAATCTCAATGGTAGAAATGGCACTACTAATTGCAAAAGATTGTATTTGTGTGCATGTGTGTCTCAGTTACTCCTGACAATGAAACAGCAGGACAGATTTTGATAGAATTTATTATACAGATAAGACTATGACCTGGAGTAAGACATAGGTTATTGTAATATATTTTTCTAATAAGTATTCCGGCCTCTATGTGATATTATAAATAGAACATGTAATTAAGAGTAAAGACTCAATTGAATCGAGGGCAATGGATAGTTCTATTAAAAAAAATCAATTAACTTAAGTAGGCTCTACATTAACTATTTATAAATTAATTTTAATAAAGCAGTTGCTGTAATAAAAAACATGATATTTATAAATACAAAAAATAACAAAATTTACACATTTATTTAATTTATATATTGTACTTACTGGATTATAGTCATTTAAAGACTTAAGTACATCTCTTAATGCATCATTTTCGCAGATTTTTCTAGAAGCAATGGACACAAATGTATCACAAGACACATCCTTTGCTCCATTCTGTAAGGCAATCTGGTCGAACATTCGCACTGTAGGTGATGTTAAGTGCATAGACAGTGCTAGTTTTGCCATACGTAATTGAGCAGGAGCTAGTAATGTGCTAGCAACACCAATACAAGCATCGTATACATGTTTTTCTGTTGCTAAAAACCAAAAAAAAATAACAAATACTTTTCCTTAATCTAAGTCCTTAATTCTTAAAACCGTAATAAATTCCCTAATAAAAATTGTAATATATATAAACATACAAGTCAACTTATTATAAACACACATAAATTTACTCTTACCTAAGCTATCTAAACTTGATTTCAGAGAATTAATACCATCAAAAAATGACCAAAATAAATCTGTACTTTCTGCAGATAAATACTCTGCCAATTCCAATACAATAGGTGTTGCTTCCCATTTGGCGCTTACAAATGTATTTACGCCCTTGGATTTCTTTCCTTCTTGTTTAACAGAATCAACATTAGCAGCTAATGTATATAAAACGTGGGCTAATATAATTAAAAAAATTCTTCCACCGGTGGACTTCATTGTTTATATTAACAAACACTTATATCTAATATAACATAAAAGTAAAATTATACTTTATTAAAGAGGAACAATCTTTTTAAATTTGTCATTCTTTTTTATTGAAAAACTAACGGCTTATGTGATATGACTTTATAATTAAGTAAATTTTTCACTTTATTGAAGAAGTTAGAAGTTTCACAAGCCAATGACAGATGAACACGGCTTATGCCTTATGGCATCTAATACAGCTGCGTTCATTTAATAAATATTAAAAAAGATTTATCAATGAGGAAGAATTTTGATTTTTTTCTCCCGCCAGATGTCATCGTAACTAAAGCCCTCAGTATATTATAAAGCTCTATAGCATGGATGGTTTTTTTTTCATTTAATTTAAAATTTAATTAAAATGAATGGATATAGACATCATTATAAAGAAAGTGATTTTGAAACTCTTAAATCGTCTACAGGTGAATTATTATTTTTTTTATTTTCGTACTTTTTTACATGTAAATTACACAGTTTCGTACAAACTTCTATCTCCCATTTTAACCTCTAATGAGATTCAATTTCGAAAAATACTGAAACACGTATTTATTTAATTTTATTAAAGAGCATTAATACCAAGTTTCAAGTAATTCTTATCATAAATAATTCTTTACCCATATAAACTTTATTACCCCCTTTTATTCCTTTAAGGGATGAATTTCGAAAAAAAAACAAATATATTTTTTATTTATTTTTTAATTTAAAGCTAAACACCACTATCTGTGTATCTTATACCTTTGAACGAGCAATACTTGTGTATTTATTTATCTATTTATGTTCACAAATCGTTAGAGCCGTTTCCCATAACACTGGGATTTCGGAAACGGCTTTAACGATTTCGCTGAAATTTGGTATGTGGGAGTATTCGGGGACAGAAAATGATCTAGATTAGTCTTATGTCTGGAAAACGTGTGTTTTCGAGTTTTTATGCGGTTTTCTTTTGCATTATTCCATGCAAAATATTGTCGCTAATTTCGCACGCTGGGGTGTAAGCATCGTGGTCAAGAAGCCACGGCGCAAGATTGACAATCACATGTGTACGGGTTCGAATCCTGGTTGGACACAAAGTTATTACTTTTGCTTTTTTGGTTTTTTTTTGTATTTATTCATGTTTTTACTTTTTTATCTAAAAATACGCATAACAAAAAAGAACTCCGAGTAAGGCTTGGTCACCCAGATATTTTCATATTAAGAATGACAAAGTTTCATACAATCTTTAATCCCCTATTTAATCCACTAGATGAATTTCGAAAAATCCTTTTTTATCGGATGCCTACATCATAGTATAAGGAATAAGTCTTCCAAATTTCAAGTTTCTACGACCTGTGGTTTAGGCTGTGTGTTGATGCATCACAGGACCACCACAGGATGCACCTCTCCTTCTCAATTCTGCCTACTGCTGGCTTAGTTTCCAGGTACAATACATTACCCAGGTAAGATGGGAGCACAATCAATATAGAAGCAAAAAACCGAGTATGAAAGAGATAACACAATAAATTGCTTAACCTCACACTGAATGGATATAGGCCATTCGTGTGGTGCCCTCCTTTCGAGAAATCTTCCCCTTTTGTCTTTAGTTCACAATTTCTTCAGTTTTTGTCTTTTGGGAACAAATGATATCCATTTTCTTTGCATTCTGGCAATGCATAATTTGTAATTTTAATAAGCTATTTGACAGTGTGAAAAATACTGTTTTATTTATTGCCCCGTAGGGCATGGAGTTTTAAATGCGATTTATATAATTAGGTGAAAAAAATATGTTATTATATGTGTAATAAAGCCTCTAATAACTTCATTTATTTTTTTCTACTATCACGTGATTGAAAACGATCTGGATTGGCTGACCATATAATGACGTCACAGGCTAGCAAGCTATCAAATCGCAAATCATGTCTGTCAATGAGTATTGCTATTGACAGCCTGTCATTGCCATTTTATCATCGTTTTTGCTGGTGTCTTTATAGTAGTATTTGTGCACCCTGGCACTACACACCATTTATACATTGTCTTTATTGGATATAATGCTTAATAACAAAAACGAACGCTAACTCAACTTGGGTTGTATCGGTTGATCGATTATAACTCCTTGTGACGTCACTGACGCCATGTTGCGCAAAAAATGTTTCCACGGCCTATTTGAATTGTACTTTTCTAATTGCTATTTTTGATAAAATATTTATAAGTAATAAAAATAAACACTTTTTGTAGGCTCAGTAAACACCAGTAAATAATTTGAAAAGGTTTCTAGAAACCAGTCAAATAGCCTATTAAATTTTAAGTAAAATGAAAAAATCCATCCATGCTAACGAGCTTTACAATATACCGAGGGCCATAGTGATCGTGACATTTGGCGGGAGAAAAAGGCAAAATTCTACCCCATTAAACGTAAAATTTTGCCTTAATCTGTGGTTAATTCAAATTGTCAATTCAATAACATTTGTCATCCATTTATTGTCATTTGTCAGTGCGATTTGTACTGTCAGATTCCCATTTCCCTGAGTTTTAAATAAGTAGTAAATAAGTACTTTCGTGTGCACATTTAAAACTAAATGCTAATTATTTTATTCATCTAGTAAGTTATCTTCTCTTCTATATTTTTTTCTTTTGCATTGCGTTAAATTTCTTTTGTATCTCCAATTGATAGTTGATGTTACGTATACAATAATATCCATAGTTTTGGTACTTACACTTGTTAATAAGTCCTAAAGCAAAGGTTTATAACTCTTTTTTGTAAATCAGGTTCATTAATTAATTTTATAATTGAACATTGGTATTTGGTACATATTTGTGGGTACAATGCAATATAACTCCGACGAATCATATACTCGGCTCATAAGCCATAATATGACAGTGCCACAGAGGATAAAGGTAAATAAATTATGAAATATTTTTTTATGTTTTAATTATGACACCTATAATGAATTTAAATATATTTTTCCTCATATTTTTAAATACTTAAATGATAATATATAAATACAGGCAAATGGAGATATTGTTGATGATGAAAATACTCCAAATGGGATGGTTACAGGATGGGATTATGCAAACGAAAAATTTGATATGAAAGTACCTGAAAGAATTCTTGTTGCAGGTCAAGATCAGCATATAGGTAAAAAATAAATTTTAATGTTACTACTAAGTTCTTAAAGACTACATTATTTTTTTTATTCATATTAGTGTTACAAAATCATACTAACATGTGTTTTCCCACAAGTTGCAATTTGATCATAATCATTAAATTTTGAGGAAAACATAATATATGAATAGAATTATTTATCTACATATATAAGAAAATTAATAATATATGTTAAAAGTTATAATATTGTTTAATAGGCACCAAAGCTCCTCCACGTGAAATTCAATTGGACAATGCTGTTTTGCCAACTGACCCAGGCATGGTTCGTGTGAGCACACCTCCTCGAGTTATTACTCTTGATCAACATTACTTCCCATCAGCAGATGACTACCCTATGGATTTGCCAAATTCTCCACCAAGGAATGTACGAATGATTAACTCCATAAATGATGGAGTAAAAGCAATTACTCCATTCCCTGACCATTTTAATGAATCAACTATGACTGAATCACGTCTTGTGCTAAGGTAATATTTGTGATCTTAGTATGACCTACAAAGGGATTGATGATTACTACTATATATTAAAGCATATACGCATAATTCAAGCTGTGACCGATTATGTGCTTGTTTTATTTTTAGAATATAAATTGAGGACAAATTTTTATAATTTTTGCCTGCTTTGTTTTTTTATTTTTCTTTCAATATTATTGTATAACTTGTGTGTTAATTCACAGTATTATTTTTACAATAAAGTATATCTAGGACATTAATCGTTGTACCATACATATATCATTAGAATAATAAAGTTATATAGTTTTAGAATGTCATGTGTTGATTTAGAGAGCCTACTATCATAGATGATGAATATTATGTTAGTACAAAATTATGTATATGATCAAACAACATAAGAAATTAAATTAATTGATTTTAACTCTTTGCCATACCTTTGAATATTGTACAAAATATATTGGCTTAAAATATCATATATCTAAACAAAACGTAAAAATCACACAAATTCTATAAAGCTCTTGGGCCCTGAGCTTATAAGCTTTAATAATAAAGTTTATATCGTTTGTATCAATTCAACACGTTCATAAATTCGAATTAAGCTAATAAAAACGTATTAGTTAACTCTCCTGATTGACACTATCAGCTGAAGTAATCATATAACAGTTAATTTTATTACATTATAAAATTAACTGACCTCGTATTGAGTTCAGTTCCAAACTAGATAAATAAACGATAACTATATTAGATTTCAATATACACACCCACTTAAAAATATACCTGCATAATAGAAAATTTCTTGCTTCAAAAAACAGCTTTATGGTAGGATAGACAGGTTATTGAGGAATCTGTGACTATTATGGGCAACTTTGGAATCCAAAATTCATCAGGATGTCATTAATATTTTAAATATGTACATAAATAGCGTGTATACTTTTAGAGACCCCACACCTCCAATGGGCAATGGAGAAGGACTTTCCACTTCAGAGGAGCTGGTACATTTACGAAGGCAAATTGTCAAATTGAATCGACGTGTGATGGCTATTGAAGCTGAACAATTGCAACGTCAACAAAAAGAAAAAATTGCTTATGCAATAAGTATTGCATATTTATTGTTTAAAGTTATTGCTTGGCTGAATAGGTCTTAATTTTTGTTATGGAAATTATTATCACCCTAAGTATGATGAAGTTTTCATGATATAATGTTTACTCAATGAAATGTTACAGATGGCAAACATTTTTGAAATATGGACTTAGTGTTGCGTTTTCTTATAGTAACAAGTATGGAGTGGAAAATATTAATGAATATAATAATATTCATTAATATTTTCCACTGTACCTAAACAATGCACCTAATTTCTATATGATTTAAAAATTAATAAATTTTTAAATCATATAGAAATTAGGTACATTGTTTTGTCATAGGATGGTTTGTTGTACAGTGAAATGACATAAGTTGTTGATATCTCCACACTTTTTTAGCATGAAATACATAAACTGTTAAGTGATCATAATTCCCCTTTGAGGTATTAGTGTATCTAGATCATTTTTTTATTTAAATAAAAAAAGAAAAAGCTATAATCGTTTTTAAATTTTTAGTAAGAATTATTATACTACCTTATCCTGTATTCCTATGATGTTTTTGTTTTATTATCATTATTTGTTTATAAATAATAAAAAATAATTAAGTTAAAGAGAATAAAATAAAAGGCATTTCAGGGTAACACTCAATATATTCAAAAAATGCCACAGGACATCAACATGATTGGTTAAACATTCTAAAATTCGAATGTTTTGTAGTACCAAATTTTTGATAAGAATTAAATAGTGACTGGGTTATTAAGTTAATGCTGTTTCAATATTAGACTTGTAAACTCAATTTGTTTCAGCAGGTTTATCTTCATAAATAAAAATTACTGAAAATAGTGGACCACCAAGACGCTGTGCAAGCCAAGCATTTTTTACCACTGCTAATTTGAGAGAATCCACAGCAAGACGGGCATTTAAATTTGTATGTACAGCTCTTCCCATGCCTTCCAATATTATTAAGTCTACACCACGTATTTTCATTTCTGTACAAAGACCTATAAAGTTTAAAATGAGGTTAATAGGATATAAGTAGACAATTGCAAAAATTGAGATAATACTATTTAACTTACCCACACTAATTGTTCTAAGGTCAAGACAAGGACCTCTCTGTCCACTGGATCTAACTACTAAATCTCCTGTTGCCATAGCGGCCGCAAGAACAGGGCAGATTAATGCTGCCCGTTGGAGAACTTCCTCTAACTCAACATTAGTAACATCATTCAAAGCAGGCCATTCATTAGCACAGAGAATAACTGATGTGCCTCTTAGTAACAAACCCCTTACAAATGGCAATATCCCTAATACTACATCAACACCACTGTTATCCACAAACACAGCAGCACAATGATGAACAGTTTTCTAAAAACAATTTATATTAATATTGTATAATATATAATCATTATTAGTTTTAATAGCAAATAAAATATAATGCTACTTAACTTACTTCAAGCTTCTCAATCCATTTATCTAAGCCATCATATAGCCATGGCCTTTTCTGAATTTTTTGTAAGGCTTCATAAAGTCCACAATTTAATATTGATGTTACTGCTTGTGCACCCCAGTCAAACATATTACCTATAATAATAATTACATATATGTATATTGACTACAAATCTGTAAAGTGCTTAAAAAATGTTTCATGGACTAAAAAGATATTTAATTATACTTGAAAAATAACTTGGTTTTTTTATAAAATATGTATTAACATTGTTATCACTCTTACCAGCAAGAACTCCTCTGCATAATTCAGTCCACCTTTGACGATCATCAGGTAAAGCATCTATTTCAACTAATCTTGCTGCGAGTGTATTTAATGCGGCTTCATTTTCATACTGTTTTTGTTGTTTCCATAGGTCAAAGAACCCCTGAGAACGAAGGCATGTTTCGTTGACGTCAAGAAGCAATCGTATGGTTAATTGTCCATGTGCACTATAATATAAAGAAGCAATTAATTTAAAAAATAATTTAAAAAGCATTTTTATAAATTAGTTATATGAATAATAATGGTATTATACTCACAGTGGATTAATTCTAAGCTCCTTTATCGCTTCTACATAACACGTTTTAAATTTTAAAGCTCTTATTTCAACCGTCGGATCATCAGTATTAACTAATGCGAAATTAACATATTTTTCTACGAGCTTTTCGCATGTATTTAGCCAGTATTCTCTCGCTTCTTCATCGGCTAGTAAGTCCAAAGTGTCTGGACTATATTTATCTGGCTCGTATAGAATATGAGACAAGCCAAAATGTTCCATTCTGGATTATTACACTAAATAAAACGTCACTAAACTACAGTAATTATTTTATTTACAACCATGCCATCCCATTGTAATCTTTTATCATTATGCTAATAATAATTACAAACGTTATTTTATCTTATCTGATACCTATCTCACAAAATCTGTCTTCTTTGAGTTTTGAGACAACGACAATATATTCCCAGTTCCCAATAAATAACAAGCACAGGCCACAGACCAGTAACAACAAGATAACAAAGTAACAACCACAAACTATACAGATTACAGAGATAACAACAAAATTTCCCGATTGATGACTGATGAGTCGAATCACGAATGCACATTGCACAGATTAAAATACAGATATTATATTAGATTAAAATTTGAAATTACCTACTAATGGGGAAGATTTCTTGAATGGAGGGCGCTACACGTATAATCTATTTACATTCAGTCTAAGGTTAAGAGTTTTAAAATCACTTTGTAAACTCATGTCCATGTAGTCTTGAATATAAAGATTGTGATTTCGTCAATTTTTGTCGTTTTATTACTTTAGCCCACAATTTTTTTTACCTTTTGTCTTTTGGAAACTAAAATAACTTCAATACACAAAATCATAAGACATTTTTATTAGCATAAAAGATATGAATGAATGACATACATAAGAATCGAACATAAGAATATTTTTTTAAATTACAAAGAATGTACATATAAAGAGTATTTATAACAGGAACAAATGATATATATCGATAGGAGAGAAACATCATAATTTACTAGAAAAACGGTCTAAAGGTCTTAAAAAAACCTACAGAAAAGTCCACATTAGCATGTAACTATCTCTTAAGATGCACTCGCAAATCGCAATAACTAAATATTCTATTTAAATCGTACTCGAGCGAACCGGGGATAAGTTGCTAATATAAAATATTCTATACTTAAACCGTTAAGATATAGCTAAGGACAAACCCGAGAGAAGTAAGGTTGAGTCGCTAGTAATTCATAAAAATAATGTATTTTATAAAAAAAATAAAGAATTGATATCATAGACAAGCTTAGTTTGTTTCTTTTTTTTCTGTCTGTAATCACTGGTGTAATGCTTCATTTCATTCATTCAACTTCATATTTTAGACTCGCTTCGTTTACGTCGTGTTATTGAAATTTCAGAAATGTTATTAGATTGGACAGACCTATATATTTTTCATAGAAGACCATATCTCATATAAAGTATAGTGAATTTATGTGTTTTAAAGAGTTTTACAAATAATATCAATGTTTGTGTTATGTGATTGATATAACGAATCAGTGGTACGCAAGATGGACGAAATGTCTAAGGGCATGTCACAAACAGGAAGCACCGCTGCAACTGACAAAAGTTTAGAAAATGATGGTAAATGTTCTGTGTATATTTTGTTACATCAGGTGCTTAAGATTTCATAAATATTGTAAAATCCCTTGAGGATGGAGGGTTGTGGTAAGGTCAACACAAAATTATTTTCTTATTCAATTTGTTTGCTACAACATACTGGTAATGTCATGATTTAAAAATTCGTTCAAACGGTAGGCGCTACTATTTGTTTTAATGAATTTCGAATTTTTTAAATGTTTTTATGAAATAATATATATATTTAAAAAGATTATATGAACCAAGATTAAATAATCTATTTCCATTCAATTATTTATTCATAATATAGTTATGTAATTTTTAAATAATATGATGGTTCTTTTAATTAATTTATTTTACATATTAGACTCACATTCATAATTTAACATCTTCATATAACACATTTTAATCTTAAATATGTTCACAAATTATTTAGGAAGTTTAATTTAGTTTTTGTCAACCTAATCTTATTTAAGAATTTCATAAGTATTGATCTTAAATTCACTTATAAATAAACACAATTCTGTGTATGCACCTATTTAAATAGAACATTTTGATACTAGAATTCTGCAAACACATATTAATTTAATCACACAAGACATGTGTAAAATCTAAGTGGTCCATTAACTAATAAAACATATATAAATGTGATAACCTAAAATGTTTTGAACATAAGTGTATATTTACAAATATCCTTAAAAGCCTTTATTTTTCTAAATAAACGATTAATGATGTCTGTAAAAAGCATTATTTATTACTTTTGTTGTTATTGGATGTATTATTGTAGCTGTTATCTTTATTTACATTTATGGACTTGAACTTTGTTAATGTAGGTTATTAAATATTTTTTTGAAAGTTATCAATTTACATCTTGCGCTATTTTGAATACATCCTATAAATAAAACTTTTGGTCTAAATAACAATATCTGATGTAACTTTATTTGACCCATAGTATGTTTATCATTTCATATGTAATATATAAGTATATACATAAGTAGTAGAATTAAAAAGGAAATTTGATATAGTATTCTATTTATATATCTATTAGCATGCTTATCAAAGTAAAATTTATATTTAATATTATTTAGTTTTTAAAACAATTTTTTTTAGTTTATTTCTAATATTACAGTTCTTACTCTATTCAAAGTATCATAATTATGTCAAATTATATTGTTAAACAAACTCATGCACTTGTTAGGTACCAATATTTAATGAATATTTCTTATTTAAGCAAACTTTTAGTACAAATAGAGTGAGTAACAATTACATACAATGTCAGATTAAAGCCATGGCTTCCAATTATGTCTTCAGTGGTGGTCCTTAATACAACACTTGAATGAATTAATCAACCTATCGCACGGGAACCATACAATTTTTCGGGATAAAAAGTAACATATGTGCTATTCTAAACTATATAATCTATCTATGTGTCAAATTTCATCTAGATTGTTTCAGCCGTTCTGGTGTGATTAAGTAACAAACATCATCCATTCAAACATCCATTCAAACTTTCGCATTTATACTATGTATGAGAATAAAATATATTTTATTTTATTACATTTTAGTAAAAAACTTTTAAACATGTTAGTTGAGTATAATATACAACAGAACTGTAATGAATCTAACTTCAAGTGAGATCAGGAAAAAATACTTAAGTTATATGGGCTTAAATTAAAACATATTTTGACTTTCATTTTGTTTTTGTAGGTTAATGTATGATTCGCAGAGGTTTATATTCTGTCTTTTCTGATGTGACATGCATAGGTGAAATTAATAAAAAATCATATTACAATGTAAACAGACTTATTCTTAAGAAATTTTACATAATATGTAAAAATAAAGTAATTTCAAGGGTGACATAAATGACATGGATAATATTATTGAAGTACTTCTGTACTTTACTAAGTAATAATAAAATAAAAGCTAAAATATTTATCTTGAAAAAGAACTAAACTTGAAATTTAGTTTATTGGAAACACTTCAATGAATTAACACTTTCTTAAAACAGGTTTCAAAATTTCTATGACTTTATCTGGGGTAGAAGGTAGGTAATTTACAAAATAAAAAAGAAAAAGTCCTTTTAAAAATAATATAGAAAAAAAATCACAAAAAAAGAAAAGTATAACAATAATTGTAGTCACAAAATCATGACTTTATGTAAAAGATCTCTAATAGATTTATCCTATCATCTACACCATATTATATGTAAAATCAGCACAATCTACTTCAGTAAAAAAAATTACTATACATACAATTGAATCAATAAGTATTTATAGACATTTGAATCAGTAAGTAACACCATATCGGAGAATATTTAAATTTCAAGATTATTAATTAAATTCCTGCATCCAGCTTCGCGCGCGCCTCTATTAGTTGGTAGCAACTTCTCTTTAAGAATGACCAAAATGTTAATTTAATTAGCATGTTTTAATATCTAAAATTATAATATCGGCCTTTAAAAGACCAGGTGGGTATCTGTATAATTATTTTAAAAAAAGTATGATGGTTTATATTTATTGTTTCCAGACTAGGTCAAATAATATATGTTGTTTGAAAAAAGTTTGATTGTGGCAATTGTAAATGTTTATATGGGTGGTGTAAAAACCACCGTGTAAATTTTCGCACCACGTGTTCTATAGCTGCTCTGAAAAACAAATATCAATAATCTAATCAATGCATTGCAAGTGCATTAAATATTCTTAACTTAAACATATTCCTACGATGAAAAGTGGTTCAAATTATAAAACTACACTGGGCAAAAATTATTTGAAGATGATATTTTCGGAAAGTATCCAATGAAAAAGCATCTCTGCAAAGCGGAGCATGACTCTTACAAAAAATACAATTTGCATTTAAAGTTTTAGAAATTACTGTTATGAAATCTTACTCCTATCTCATTTCGTATGTTGGTTACGAGGGAGAATCTATTGTCTCGTAAAATTAATTTGAAGTTGTATATTATAATGTTTTCTCGCTAGCTAAAATAATGCTATCTAGATAGAATCTGAGACTATTGCGTACTGTTTTTACATAGATTTTCTACAATAATTGATAGGCATAGATTTTGCAGATGGCGTAAAGCGTGGTTTGCGGCACGCATGCCAACCATGCTAGCGTTGGTAGAACAACTACGGTCATACCTCGGTGGAGGATGTGAGTGCGCATGCATGACTTGCATGTCGAATGCTCCAAAATACGTGAAATTGTTGCATAATAATTCATTTTCCTCATATCGTTACGCCTATATCATAGATAAAAATTCTGACGATTTTACATGCCTTTTTGCAAGGTTTTTGAGTGAAGCTTTAAGGTTATTGTCATTCCTAGTGATATTTATCAGACAATTTTTGGTGATCTAGAAGTTTGAGTTTTTATAATTTAATAAAATACATAATTCATGCACTGATTTTGCTCTTTAATAGTATACTAGAATTGTATTTTTTAGGTAACTGCCTCTTTGGTCTAGTGGCTAGCATGTACGGCTGCAGATCGTGAGGTCCTAGGCTAGTAAATCTACAGGGTTCTCTATAAAATACTCGCGGCCTTGAGTTCGCAAGTCGGCGGTGTGTACATCCCCATGCCTCGGTAAAGATGTCGGTCCTGAGCCTTATCTCTCACCGGTAGTATCGAGATGTCGTCCTCGGAAGGAAAGACTAATAGAATATGCGCTTGTGTCTGCTACACTCTTGTGCTTTATATTATGTGGCGCGCAGTTGGCTAGTCTCATAATCAGTGAGATTGGCCGCCGTAACCGAAGTCGGTTAGGAGGATATTATAATCACGGTGAAATTAGCTGCGTGATGGTGTTAGTTTTAATATAAAAACCATACAGAATACGACGTTGTTATAGTCTCTCACACTAGAATATATATAAACTAACTAGCAGAAAACGCGGCTTCGCACGCTCTAAAACTACAAAAAAATCTCTAAGAAGTTAGTTTCATACAAACTTTCATCCCCTATTTTACCCCCTTATAGGATGAATTTCTAAAAATGTTAAATCGCCTATTTATTTATTTTATTGAAGAGCGTTAATACCTAGTTTCAAGTAATTCGGATCATATATTTTTTTGAATTGTATTATAATGTGTTTTGCCGTGGGAATTAGATAATCTCTCGCGGTAAAAAGTAGCCTATGTCACTCTCTGGCCCTCTAACTATCTCCGCACAAAAAACACCACAATCCGTCACTCCGTTTCGACGTGAAAGAAAGACAAACAAACAAACACACTTTTCACATTTATAATATTAAGTATTGATATTAAACTGGTATTTACCTTTGTAATTTATAAGTTGTACTAATAGGTTTATAACTCTACATACGGCTTAGCGCTTCCCTCTCAAATACTATTTGATTTTATGTAATACTACCTACCAGAATTTTTCTTTTGAGAATTTTATATCTACTTATTTTGTTGTAAAAACTGACAATACAATTTTACAAAAAAATGATTTTCATGATCATTGTTATCTTGTCACGCGTACGCCAGATTATGAGACTTGAAATATTACCTTGCCAAACGAAAATTAAATTTACAAAGTTTTACAATTAATTTCAAGTACGTTTTCTTTCTTTACCTTATTACATTACATTATACTATTATTATTATAATTTAGTGAAACCAATGCATGGATTATAAAATTAGATGTTTTCTTATGAGATTGCTATTGAAGTGAATGTCAAATTTTTTTTACGCCACTAATTTCGAAGAAATTTAGCTTTAATGTGAAATAACAAGTTAGCTAGTAAACTAATATAATATGTATATTATACTACTTGCGTCCGCGGCCTTGCTTGCAATTTATAAAAATGACCTATGTGAAGTTAGAAACTGACTAAGCAATAATTAGTTTTTATCAATTCTATTCGATTGTACTACGTTTGTACCGGATTGTACCGCTTTTTAAATCGTTTGTACCTCAAAGGGGTGAGCAATATGGGGGTTCGAATATATATATGCTTCACAGCCAACCTAAAAATACGACGTTTTTGTTGATGCCAATTGGAAGCATATCGTTTGTACTGGATTGTACCGCCCTTAAAATCGTTTGTACCTCAAAGGGGTGAGAAATATAGGGGTGCGAAAATATATATGGTTCACAGCCAACCTAAAAATACGACATTTTTGTTGATGCCAATTGGAAGCATATCGTTTGTACTGGATTGTACCGCTCTTAAAATCGTTTGTACCTCAAAGGGGTGAGCAAT
Source organism: Brenthis daphne (assembly GCA_947093115.1). Taxonomy (NCBI): domain Eukaryota; kingdom Metazoa; phylum Arthropoda; class Insecta; order Lepidoptera; family Nymphalidae; genus Brenthis; species Brenthis daphne. The sequence goes on along the minus strand of OX352472.1, from coordinate 16,725,988 downwards.
ATGGGGGTTCGAATATATATATGCTTCACAGCCCACCTAAAAATATGACGTTTTTCTTGATGCCAATTGGAAGCATATCGTTTGTACTGGATTGTACCGCTCTTAAAATCGTTTGTACCTCTAAGGGGTGAGAAATATAGGGGTGCGAAAATATGTATCGTTCACAGCCAATCTAAAAATACGACATGTTTGTTGATGCCAACTGGAAGTATATCGTTTGTAAAGGATTATACGATTATTAGAACTGAAAAAATATACATACATAAAAAAATATCATGTTTATAAATATATGTACATAATTTTTTTTTTCCCTACAAAAAATCTCTGCGGTATAAACGGGTACAAACGATGACAAGCCAAGAACTTATTGTAACATTCAATTAGCGTATGTATAATGATAATAGAAACGAAATTCTCGGCGGTACAAACGGGTACAAACGATGAGAAGCTGAGAACTTATCGTAAAAATCAATTAGCACGTGTATAATGATGATACAAACCAAATTCTCCACGGTACAAACGGGTACAAACAATGAGAAGCCGAGAACTTATTGTTACATTCAATTAGCGTATGTATAATGATGATAAAAACCAAATTCTCATCGGTACAAACGATGAGAAGCCGAGAACTTATTGTAACGTTCAATTAGCGTATAATGATAATAGAAACGAAATTCTTGGCGGTACAGACGGGTACAAACGATGAGAAGCTGAGAATTTATCGTAAAAATCAATTAGCACGTGTATAATGATGATACAAACCAAATTCTCTACGGTACAAACGGGTACAAACGATAAGAAGCCGAGAACTTATTGTAACATTCAATTAGCGTATGTATAATGATAATAGAAACGAAATTCTCGGCGGTACAAACGGGTACAAACGATGAGAAGCTGAGAACTTATCGTAAAAATCAATTAGCACGTGTATAATGATGATACAAACCAAGTTCTCCACGGTACAAACGGGTACAAACGATGAGGAGCCGAGAACTTATTGTAAGATTCAATTAGCGTATGTATAATGATAATAGAAACGAAATTCTCGGCGGTACAAACGGGTACAAACGATGAGAAGCTGAGAACTTATCGTAAAAATCAATTAGCACGTGTATAATGATGATACAAACCAAGTTCTCCACGGTACAAACGGGTACAAACGATGAGGAGCCGAGAACTTATTGTAACATTCAATTAGCGTATGTATAATGATGATACAAACCAAATTCTCGCCGGTACAAACGATGAGAAGCCGAGAACTTATTGTAACGTTCAATTAGCGTATGTATAATGATAATAGAAACGAAATTCTCGGGGGTACAAACGGGTACAAACGGTGAGAAGCCGAGAACTTATTGTACAATTCAATTATCGCATGTATAATAATGATAGAAACGAAATTCTCGGCGGTACAAACGGGTACAAACGATGAGAAGCTGCAAACTTATCGTAAAAATCAATTAGCACGTGTATAATGATGATACAAACCAAATTCTCCACGGTACAAACGGGTACAAACGGTGAGAAGCCGAGAACTTATTGTAAAATTCAATTATCGCATGTATAATAATGATAGAAACGAGAATGTCGTTTCTATCATTATTATACATGCGATAATTGAATTTTACAATAAGTTCTCGGCTTCTCACCGTTTGTACCCCCGAGAATTTCGTTTCTATTATCATTATACATACGCTAATTGAACGTTACAATAAGTTCTCGGCTTCTCATCGTTTGTACCGACGAGAATTTAGTTTCTATCATTATTATACATGCGATAATTGAATGTTACAATAAGTTCTCGGATTCTCACCGTTTGTACCCCCGAGAATTTCGTTTCTATCATTATTATACATGCGATAATTGAATGTTACAATAAGTTCTCGGCTTCTCACCGTTTGTACCCGTTTGTACCGTGGAGAATTTGGTTTGTATCATCATTATACACGTGCTAATTGATTTTTACGATAAGTTCTCAGCTTCTCATCGTTTGTACCCGTTTGTACCGCCGAGAATTTCATTTCTATTATCATTATACATACGCTAATTGAATGTTACAATAAGTTCTCGGCTTCTCATTGTTTGTACCCGTTTGTACCGTGGAGAATTTGGTTTGTATCATCATTATACACGTGCTAAGTGATTTTTACGATAAGTTCTCAGCTTCTCATCGTTTGTACCCGTTTGTACCGCCAAGAATTTCGTTTCTATCATTATTATACATGCGATAATTGAATTTTACAATAAGTTCTGGGCTTCTCACCGTTTGTACCCGTTTGTACCTCCGAGAATTTCATTTCTATTATCATTATACATACGCTAATTGAACGTTACAATAAGTTCTTGGCTTGTCATCGTTTGTACCCGTTTATACCGCAGAGATTTTTTGTAGGGAAAAAAAATTATGTACATATATTTATAAACATGATATTTTTTTTATGTATGTATATTTTTTCAGTTCTAATAATCGTATAATCCTTTACAAACGATATACTTCCAGTTGGCATCAACAAACATGTCATATTTTTAGATTGGCTGTGAACGATACATATTTTCGCACCCCTATATTTCTCACCCCTTAGAGGTAAAAACGATTTTAAGAGCGGTACAATCCAGTACAAACGATATGCTTCCAATTGGCATCAACAAAAATGTCGTATTTTTAGGTTGGCTGTGAACCATATATATATTCGAACCCCCATATTGCTCACCCCTTTGAGGTACAAACGATTTAAAAAGCGGTACAATCCGGTACAAACGTAGTACAATCGAATAGAATTGATAAAAACTAATTATTGCTTAGTCAGTTTCTAACTTCACATAGGTATAAAAATGTCTACTGCTAATAATATTAGGCCAGACGCAGACGTATTATTTGATATATATCACAAAAATAATTTCATTAACTTTACACAATAGATAACTTCATTTCTTACAACTAAACTTTACCAAAATAACTGTTATAATGTATACATACTTATAATAAAATTGTAACTAAGCCGAATCTGTACATTAAAAATTTTTTGAAAATTCTTATTGAAATAGACATTATTATCGATAAAGAGGCCGAATCTATAGTTTTTAGAATTTTTGTCTGTCTGTCTGTTATCGCATCGCGGAAAAACCACTGAAGGGATTTTGATGAAATTTGGTATGGTAATAGCTCGTTATCCGGTTCAACATATAGGATACTTTTTACTGCTGGAAAATATCTCATTTCTGAGAAAAAATACAAAAACTGCAATGTAAGAGTATATTAATCTGTAAAACCTAAGAATTTGGTTTTTGGTCATCTGAACGCGGGCGAAGCCGCGGGCAATGCTAATTCAAAATAAATTTTGCTTACCATGTATTTTAAAAATCTTTAATGTATATAAAACGTTTTCTCTATGGAATAATAATACATATTAATAATAATAGGTGACGTGAGAAAATCCTGAAATAAGGATAATATACCATAGAGTCCATAGACCGTACCGTAGCTGTAGAGTAGAAAGTAATTTAACTTAAACCAAAGTAAATTAAAATGTAAATAACGAAAACTTTATATTCATTTGTTGTATTATTTTTATGATAAGTTAATACCCACGACATATACACCTATTTATTATCCTATAAATACTATTAAGCAATAAATACGGTACTATAGAAAAACCTTTATCATGTTTTTAAAAATTGAAACCTGCGTGTCCCGCGGAATGCGTATGTGTCCATATTTTAGAAAGTTGCGTATGTTATGGTTCCAAATCTTCCATCTGCTAGGTTTCGTTAAAGTAGAATTATCACTTATTTAAATTAGTTTGGACAAAAAACGGATTCATAAATATTCTATAATGGTAGTGTACTCCATGTTGTTGGTTAAGGATTATAACAGATAAGGTCTAAGAGTATTGACGATGGTGTGCTATTTTTGCTTAATCTAACGCATCTATAATAATTCCTCTTGAAAATAAAAAAATATCAGTTTTATTTATCTGTTTCATTTCAGTGTCGTTCATTCCTTTTCATTGGTTGTCGTAATCAGATAAATCGTAATTATGGCTCATAACTTCCTTACGCAAAACACTAAAATATATCCTTCTTTGGAATTTGAACAGAATTCTATATTTGGCTTAAAGGTTTGAACTTTCGATCTTGCAGGTGACGTTCTAATGAGCGTCAGCTGCACAACATCGTAATTTCAAATTTTAATAAAATTGCTGTATTACATTATAAATAAAATAGACGAACGTTATAAGTACAATGATAATTTTAATGAGGTAAGAAACAAGCGTCGTGATCTTAAAATTAAAACAGTAACGTGTAACCCCTGTTGAAAAACTCCAGTAGAATCCCATCAAAAGCGACAAAAGCCACATAGAACCCAATAAATATTTATAGGTTTCTATGTGGCTTTTGTCGCTTTTGATGGGTTCCTATTGGAGTTTTTAAATAGGGACTCTTACTGAGTCACTCATATTTTGTCAGTCTTTAATCCTGTCAAACCCTATTTTCTCTGAATCTACTGAACTGTAATGTTCTTAGAGTATTTGATAATGTTTGATACGTAGATAGGTATACATACCTAATATTAATTGCAGCAATAATGAACATAAAGTGTAAATAAATAAATTTAATAGGTCAAACTACAAAATTATAACGTAATAATATATTAATTTATTTAGTTGCCCCTAAATAAATAACAATTTTTAAATATGCTTCATATCCTTATAAGAGCCTTCCGTCTAACCGACTACTTCCGGCTACTTTGTTATAAGCGAGTTCAGGTACAAATTTTATATACCATATTGACAATTGCCAGGCTCATCGACGCCGTTAGTGTATGTGAACGAATCGTGCCTCGAGTGTGAAAGAGTTCGCGCTGCGTGTGAGCGACTGGGCGTCCTGGCTCCGGTGCGGGCACCGGACTCCCTGCCAACGACGCAGCAACAACCGGCGCCGGCATCCTACCTTGTGACCGCACCTTTTGAGGGAGAACTTTTCGATGCAGCACATAAAGCCAAATATAGGTAAGCATGAAAATAGTATAATTTTTTACTTCAGTTTAAACCTATGATGCAGTATATTGTCAGCTGTCATTCCTTCATCTGATAAACAATAAGTTAATTAATATTTATATGAGCTTGAACATTATCTTAATAACACTTATTACAAGCGCATTCGTATATAAACGGAATATGCATTTACATAAAATACTAATGATTTTTAACAATTAATTATATTATTCCTTTATTACCATGAAGCAGTGCCAAGGTCGCGTAAATGTATTATTTACTAGCTGACAGCCACATAGACGTAGTCTGAGACGATCTTTGAGTTTATGATCCTATGGAATAAAGCACTTGCAGGTTTCCCGAATTTTTCGAACAAAAACGTAAAAACCTTACTAGGACTATATGGATATTTAAAACAAAATTAACTAAATCGGTCTTTATTCTTTCTTAGGTTTTACATATTAGTATACTCTTACATTGCAGTTTTTGTATTTTTTCTCTGAAATGAGACATTTTCCCGCGCGTAAAAAGTATCCTATAAGTTGACCAAGATAACCAGCTATCACCATACCAAATTTCATTAAAATCCCTCCAGTGGTTTTTCTGTGATGCGGTAACAGACAGACAGAGAGACAAACAAAAATTCTAAAAACTATAGATTCGGCCCTGTATCGATAATAAAGTCTATTGCAATAAGATTTTCCAAAAAATATATTTAATGTACAGATTCGGCTTAGTTACTATTTTATTATATGTATTGGGAAAATTGGTATGACCCCTAATGTAGAACGTGTTGTGTGACTTACAACAGTGACAGACATTTAACGAATTATTGTAATTTTTAAAGGACCTTCAACTTCGATGTCTATTCCAATTACCGAACAATACAGAATGAACAATAAACATGCTATATGTGTGTAAAGTAATTATGAAACGATTGCTTTCTATTACTTATTACGTATAAAAGTGGGTCACAATTTTAATTGTTTAAAATGTATTGGAACATGTTTAGATTGTAATAGTCGGATCGTTGTCAATGATTGAATAATATGCCTTTTAAAAACCTTTGCGCATTTCCTTTTGAAAAACTCCCAATAGAATCCCATCAAAAAGCCACATAGAGACCAATAAACATTTATTGGTTTCTATGTGGCTTTTGTCGCTTTCGATGGAATCCTATTGGAGTTTTTAAATAGGGTTTTCAGTTTAGATTATTAACATCGTACTAATGAGACAATGTGAGCTTGTTTTATGTAGCGTTAAATCAAAACGTTTGTATTTACTTTATTTTACGTACTTTCATTGTTTCGGCGTATAACCGAATACCAATTGATGAGATTAATTGTTTATTATTCTTTACGCCGCCGTCGCGCCGCTTGTTTGCTCGGTGAAAATTAATTTTGGATATCTTATCACTTTTCTCGGGACCGCTTCTGAATCATATTGCTATTGTTCTGGTCAATATTGACTATAAAAAACGATACGAAGTGATAGTCATACTTTGCTTAGTATCTAAAGCGAATGTTTTAAATTCGAGAATCGTCCTTTATTGTTTTAATAGAGACAATTATACAGACAGAGGCACAAATCAGTACCTATACTTTTTCGCATTATAGTATAGTAAAGATATTTAAAGAAAATCGTATTAATAATTACATAACATGTTAAGTTCATAAGATAGAGGTAAAACAGATACACAAAAGGGATTTGTGTAACATTTCTGAGTGTGTCCCCGATAAGTCCCTCTGGATCAAAAATGAAAAGTCCAGACCATCAATAACATAGTTAAATAGGTGTTATCAAGATAACACTTAGTACTTCTATACTAAAGTTGTTTTGGGGCTTGTTAAAACCCCAAAAAACTGTTAGATTGTTATTTTACGTACGTGCTGTAAAATGAGTGAACCACGAAGGGTTTATAAAAAATATGTTTTTTTTTAATGTTAAGTTAATTTCTAAGTTTTATCGACTTAGGATGTCACTTGGGAAATATCGTAAAGTGGAATTATAATTATTATACTAGCATTGCCCGCGGCTCCGCCCGCGTTCAGATGACCGAAAACCAGATTCTTAGGTTTTACATATACTCTTACATTGCAGTTTTTGTATTTTTTCTCAAAAATGAGATATTTTGCCTCAGTAAAAAGTATCCTATATGTTGATCCGGCTAACCAGCTATCACCATACCAAATTTCATCAAAATCCCTCCAGTGGTGTTTCTGTGATGCGGTAACATACAGATAGACAGACAGACAAAAATTCTAAAAACTATAGATTCGGCCTCTGTATCTATAATAATGTTTATTTCAATAAGTTTTTCCAAAAAAAATTTAATGTACACATTCGGCTTTGTTACAATTTTATTAGATGTATAGAGTAAAGTTAATTTCTAAGTTTTATCGACTTACGATGTCACTTAGGAAATATTGTAATGTGGAATTATAATTATTATACTACCAATAAATGTGTAATGAATTTATGGTGTTTTAAATTAGCCATAAAAACGTTGTACCGCTATTTTAACTTAACATGGATTACATTAAAACGATCAGTAAAATTAAATACACTGCGTGACTGCTGGCGCCGCGACACGCAACAACAATTTAATAGCCAACCTTACCGTGAAATTACTCTGGGGTTCTTAAACGTTCACAGAACCTTCTACTAATAAAAACTGTAGCTTAGTGTGTTACACGGAACGATGTAAATAAAGGTGCGAGTAGGTGTAGCATGAGGCGGCGACGCGACGCTCGGCGTAGCGCGAGGGTCGCCCTTGCGGCCGCGCGACGCTCCTTGCTATTTTCGGCCTTACATTCCTCACGGCTGTTTTCCAATCTAACGTGAAACGCATAACGCGCGTGCCGCTTGCGCTTTGTTTCGGCATACTTTCATACAATTTCTTCTGTTATCGTGATGATTTTAGATTACTAATTTGATAATTAAAGCTACGTTTGGATATTTATGTAAATACTAAAACAAATTTCGTTCATGGCTATGTACGATCTTGCAGTTAATTGTAACCAATGTGTCACCAATGTGTGGATTTTACACCGGACTAGTGTCTGATTATATTACTCAGTGAAGTGCCAGTAGAATAAGTCATTGTAAAATGGGACCCACGCGGTTGCCGCCGACACCCGAAGAAGAGGAAATTCCTCAACAAATGAATGATCCAAAAACTCCCGAAATTCATTCATCTAAATACGAAATGTAAGCTTTGTTTATGTGTGTAACGAACAATTAATTATAAATCACTCTAGTTAATTTAAACTACCTCTTCTATGGACACAAATCTCTGGATAGGGTCATTACAAAATAATAAAATTATAAATCACTATTAGAAAATAATGTTTAGCTTACCAAGAATCACTACTCCATACTCGGACTACACGAAATGAAAAAAAAAAACACTAAAACCTTAAAAACTAAAAAATAACGTTTTCATTTACTATAAGAGAGGTACCTAATCAAATATTTTTTTGAAGTCGGTGTGCTTTGATTTGTATCGGCTGGCCCCGACTTTGAAAATATGTGATTAGGTATCTATAGTCAATGGAAACTCCCATTCGGTTTTTTTTAGTTTTTACTTTTTAGTATATTTTTTTGGAGTCGGTTTTTTTTAGTTTTTATTTTTCCATTTTTAGTGTTGACATAGTAGTAGCAAAGTAAAAAGAAAGTATTTTAATAAAATATTCGCTTAAGCCGTTTAAGTAAGTTTGATGCCAATTTTTATATGAATATGACAAACTAAAATGTGCTTTTATTAGTAACACTCAAAATCTGGCTTTAAAATCTAATTCTAACGTATTGTGTTTGTCAAAACAAACAAAGCCCAAACTCGAAACTATTATTATTAGTCGTTGAAGTCTGAAGAGTTCCATTTACCTATCTTGCCTTACCATCAGATCAGGTCGACGATACCGAATGTGATAGTGATGACGATACCGAAAGTTTCAAGTCTATATGACAATTAGAAGTAGGTTAAATGGTTAGCCTTCCTTTCCACCCTTTATATTAGCTTTTTTTATTTTTTTAGGGGTGGTATTTTTTAACCGACTACCAAAAAGGAGGAGGTTCTCAATTCGTCGGCGTTTTTTTTTTCTTATGTATGTTCACCGATTACTCGAAGACGCCTGAACCGATTTGGAATTTTGTTTTTGTTTCGGTGGGTATATTTCCCAGGTAGTCCCATATACATTTTATCGAAATCGGTCGAGCGGTTTTTTAAAAAATCAACAATAAATTATTTTTTTAAATAAATTGTTTAATCGAATATATTATGAAAAAACTTTCATGTTACACATTACCTGCTTGTTACGTCTACACTTCTTACACACACTTTATTTTCAAACAAAAAAAAAATACAGGCGAATTGAGAACCTCCATTTTGAAGTCGGTTGAAAATAAAAAAAAACTTAATTTCTTAATTAAAATATATTAATATTAAAATCTAGTAAAGCTATTATAACATTAGATACATGAACAAATTCATACCAAGTACTTACATCTATATAAACAGTGTATTTTCCTATATAACAAGTCTATTTTATAGGTACACATATTACAAACAAATCTGAAACAATAATTATATGACGACAACTGAAACCCACGATTAACCTAATTTAATCTGCATGATTGCTTACATTACATTTTCTGTGAATCGAAATATAATTCGTCAGAAGTCAGAACTATTTCTATCGTCCTACGTAGAACTAGTAGGTATCCTGTCCGTGACGTCTCGATGCGTGCATTGCGTCGTCGCGTCGCGTCGCGTCGGCGCTTCACGATCGCTATTTTATGTACACCTAAGCATATATAATAATATTGACATCTTTTAATATTATGGTTTCAAAATAATCTTATAAAAGAATAATATAATCGATTTCAAAATATTTACTTTAGTCGTTCCTTAAAAAATATTGTATATATTTAAAAGTGAGTCAGAGAAATAGGTACTTCCTTTGTTTTGCAATTATAAAAAATGATAATTCCTCTTAAGCACTTGTGCGTATTATTTACTTATGTACTGGAAAATATGAAGATTATATTGAATTTTATACCATGAAGATATTTTAATCTGTTAACTACTTGTTTAACTACAATGGTCAGTAGAGCACCTCAGAAGAGAGTAATACACTGACCACCCACCTTCGCTTAGCCAGTCAGGAGTATCACTTTAGATTGAAGGACTAACGCTCTGTCCGCACTGCGATATTTCACCGCACGTTTTTTTCTCGCAATTGACGCGGTTTAAAATCTGTGATTTGATGCAAATTGAACGCGATGCGGTACGGATTTCTCAAGGTCGTAAATAGGTGAATCCAATGTTCATGACATCTTTTGATAGCTCTGTCACGCCGCCGCCGCCGCTGTAGTATCAGCTAAATCAACATTTTTCTGTTATTCATTTTAAGACGTTTGTCTCAACCGGGAACTGCATCGAACTGACAAAAATCGTACGAATTTTTTTTCGCAGTGCGTAATAAGTATAATTGCGATCAAGAAATATAATATGCGAGAATAAAAATCGCACGTTGAAATATCGCAATGCGGACAGGGCCTAAGTAGAGCACGCCACCTAGGAATTTAAGATAATCTGTGTCCATTTCTAACTTTCGGAGTTCACATCATATGTACATATGTATAATGTATATATCCAAATTTACAAACCAATCTATTTCTTTATAATATGTATAAGAGCAGATCCCGTAATTAAATTTTAACTTGTGGTTTTCGGAGATTATTATATTCAGCCCTTTTTTAACGTCCCACCGCTGGGCACGGTCCTCCCTCAACACTAGGGGATTAGGCCATAGACCACCACGCTGGCCAAGTGCGGGTTGGCGGACTGCACATGCCTTTTCTAAACTCCGTAGGTTCTCTCAGGCATGCAGGTTTCCTCACGATGTGACCTTAAGACAAGTGGTAATCATGTTAGAAATGATTCGCACCTGAAAATGTCAGAGATGCGAGACCTGGAATTTATACCCGCTTCACTCGGTTGCCCAAGTGAGCTCGTTACTTACTGGGTTACACTACCCCTCGGAGATTGTATTTCCATAGATAATACAGATAAAATCGGAGATTAATGCCCGATTTCACCAACGTCACCTAAGTTTAAGGGATCCCCTAAGCATGGTTAGGGGGCTGTTAAGGGACAGTTTCTGATTCACCGACAATTAGGGGTCACCTAAATGTTAAAAGGCCCCCTAAATTTAGGTGCCCGAAATATGGGCTTAAAGACGATCGTAAAACGAAATTTAATTTAGGGGCTAGTTTAAGCCTCTCGTTTCCTTTATATGGGCCTATAAAATCCATACTAATATTATAAATGTAAAAGTGTGTCTGTTTGTCTTTCTTTCACGTCGAAACGGAGTGACGGACTGGCGTGATTTTTTGTGTGGAGATAGTTGGAGAGCTGGAGAGTGACATAGGCTACTTTTTATCGCGGGAAATTATCTCACTCCCACAGGAAAACACGTTATAATACAACCAAAAAAAAAATATTGTCAGAATTACTTGAAACTTCGTATTAATGATTTTCAATACAAATAAAGAAATACGCCTTTTAGCATTTTTCGAAATTCGTCCCATAACGGGGTAAAATAAGGGAAACATTTTTGTGTGAAACCTACCTTTTTAGTTTTTTTTTTGTAGTTTTAGCGCGAGCAAAGCCGCGGGTTCTGCTAGAATAATATATATTTGATGTTAGGTTTAATTGAGAAAAAAAACTAAAACTTTTATTTTACTGGTAGTTGTTAGGAAAAAAGTAAGTATCAGTTATACTTACCTACAACAATAAATTCCATAGCGATTAAATTGCGTATGTAAATTATGATGATGGCTGCAAAGAGGATATAAAGAAATCTAATCAAATAGGTATGGTATGGTATGGTATGTTCGGGCTGTTTTCCGCAACTCGACGACTATGCGCCTATTTTGCGTGATCAAATAGGTAATATGATTTGTTCGTTTTGCATTCCTTCTCTAATAAATAATAAGTTTTAAATAAAAGTGTATACCATCATACCATGTGAATGAATGAATTACTCTTTATTGTACACCCAAAAAGAGAAAAAGAAAATATACAATATAATATACTCGTAGGAGAAGGTACAAGAGGCGGCCTTATCGCTAAAAGAGCGATTTCTTCCAGGCAACCTTTAGGTGTAGGAAATAGTACTAAGATAGAAGGGGCGCGAAAAACAAATAAAGAGACAATAGAAAGATTATGTATTCATGTGCTTTGACTTTGAAATAATTTACATAAATTTGTGAAATTCCGACATTAAAGTTGATATTAAAAATTAATATTATTTATTTTCCTTAAGTTGAGCAGAGAAAATATGCAGTTAAACTCCTTATTTATGCTAAGCCGTGTCTATTTTGGTTTCAACCATAATCTCGGTCACAAGTGGTTGTATGTAATCTGCTCAACATGATTAATGTATTGGAATTTATGAATACCTTTTAGACTCTGTTGTGTGTGAATTATTGCTTTTACATATTTATATACCTAATGGAGTTGCAGCAGCATATGGTAGCCAAAACATTCAATTTATTTTCTTTTTAATTAACACTTTATCCTGTTTCGTTTTCAAGATATACAAAGACAACTTTGTGCTATGTTACTGAATATTATTAATTTATACATTATATATGCTTTCCACCAACATACTGATCAGATGACCGGATGTACCAGCGGTCGCGGGTTCGAATGCCGCTGGGAGCATTCATTCGTGTGATGAGCACAAATGTTTGTACTCCAGTCATGGGTGATTATATTTATAATGTGTATGTATTTAAATTTATATATATATAGTGTATCAACTATCTGGTATCCATAAAACAAGCCTCGTAGCTTACCATGGAACTAGATGGTGCTGTATGTTAATGTACCAACATGTTTTATTTATTTTAACAAAACTATTGGTTGTTATAGACATATGTATGTATTTTTAATTTAGTAGTCAAGACGCGAACCATAAAGGTAGAATAAAATATATTCAAAGTAGATAAAAAGGCATAAATTTACCCACTTGAAATATATCGCCATGAACGAATTAGAGACTGGACCTGACATAAAATACAAATGTATGAAAACTAGTTCAACCAAGTGACGCATAACGCACACAAAGATTTTATTACATTATTATAAACACTGATACACAATACAATATTTCTAGTGTTTGAACGTAATCGATGAAATACATATATCGATGAACCAATGAATGACATTTTAGATATTGGTTAGCATAGTCATCATATTTTACATCTTTTAATTTATTCTTCTTCTTTTAATTTTAATAAATTAAAATAAATGAATTAAAGAGGCAATAATAATGTGTCAAATAATAATTATTTTTTAATTTGATTTATATAAATACGATGGCATTGATGGCAACATTCTGTTGGCCTATAATAATGTTAATGAACAAATGAATATCGGGTATATATTCCATTAATATATAATAAATATTATTTTGTAAAGATTAAAAAAAATATTAAGCTAATTTAATTAAATAAAGTGATTTTGTTGATTCTGTTATTGAACTATTTTAATTGGCAATTGATTGTCTCGGGTAGTTATAAAAATGTGACACTGTCCTACTATTGCTCAGTTCTTAATAAACATTTGTGAAATTAGGAAAAAGAAAACGAGATATAGAGCAAATTAAAGTGAGTGTTGCATCGTGAAAGTAAAATAATTAGTGCCAGTGGTAAAGTGTTTTATTACAAATCGCCAACCCAGAAGTTTAGTGCTAAAACATTATTGTTTGATTTTGTGTAATTTATGTGTTGAAATAAAATGATCTTTATTATTATTACAATGGAATAATATTCCAAAATATATAAATGTGGAATAAAATAAAAAATTAAGTACACATACTAATTATAATTTTTGCATTTATATTTTTATTTGATTTAGAAAATATTTTTATAAATTTATTGTCATCAGATTGTAGGATACTGTGGTAAAAGTATTTTATGTTATTGTACTGTACAAATAACACAATTCGTTTAGTAATTTCGTCAAATATCGATATATTTTTCGACATTGTCAAGCACTAGTCGATGTCATATGGGCTCACTCGACAGTTTAGTCATTTGTTCTGAATGGTATAATCCAGGGATTTTATGATGGTTGTCAGCTGATGTCAACAATACATAGAAATATCGACTATATTTAACATAGTTGGATAATATGACATTTTATTTTACATTTAATTAAATTGTGTGATAAATAACAATAAATGTAATAAAATAATGTATTTACAAGTGAAAAGAAATACTGCTGCTTCCGCCGTTATAGTTTTTACATCATTTAACAGAACATTTAGTCATTTTTGGGAGATGTTTTGTTGACAAATAAGTGCTTGAGACTGACGCAAAAATCAAACGACCAAGCCTAAAATCTCCTGGTTACTGAGAAGACCGATAAAGGTACGTCCGCTTATATGTCTAGTCCAGTGGTTAATTCGTTCATGTATATCGCTTATAATGGACCAGGGGCATCCAGAAATTACGTCTTTCTGTTTGACTGGGTTCTATAGCGCAATGTTCGATTTTAACGCAACTGTAATTCTTATGATACTTCATAAGGTTATTATGGCTTATTTTTAGACACACGTTTAATGATTATTATTATTGTTTTTAAAATCTCTGTAATATTTTACTAGATCTGTAAAAATAAAGTATGCAACTGCGAGTCCTCGGAAGGTATAGTACATTAAATCTATGGCTGACAAATTCAGTACAAGTATATCTTTTTCGATTATATGCTTTTTATTTTAGTACTAGCATTGCCCGCGACTCCGCTCGCGTTCAGATGACCAAAAATCAAATTCTTAGGTTTTACATATTAGTATACCCTTCAATGCAGTTTTTGTATTTTTTCTGTGATCTTTTCCCGCGGTAAAAAGTATCCTATATGTTAACCAGCTATCGTCATACCAAATTTCATCAAAATCTGTCCAGTGGTTTTCTCGTGATGCGGTAACAGACAGACAGACAGACAAAAATTCTAAAAACTATAGATTCGGCCTCTGTATCTAAAATAATGTCTATTTCAATAAGATTTCCCAAAATATATTTAATGTACAGATTCGGCTTAGTTACAATTTTATTATATGTATAGATTGTAACGGAGACTAAAAATTAATTTTGTCACTAAAATATATAATATAGTGACTATAAAAATATAAGTATGTTTCTTTACAGGGTACTGGGGCCAACTGCAGTTCTGCAGTTGGCGGAGCGGGAAGAGCCACCACCAGCGAATGCGCGACCGCTATACTCGCTGGCAATGCGAGGAGCAGTCATATGCTTCTCGGGATTTCGAAAAAAAGACGAGCTTGTATGTATTTTATACAGTATATTTTATATGATAACAATAAGTTTTGTATAATTTTCTACTAATGAGATCGTTAGTGTTGTTTCATACAATCGCAGATCACGTTTTATGAACAAAGCGACAGATTAATGTTTGTCTATTTCCTACTAGACGTACCTGATTACCTTGATCCACTACATGGGTGGTTCTATCCGTAAGGACATGTCGAGTAAAGTGACGCACCTGATAGCGGCGGCCGCGACGGGGGACAAGTATCGGTACGCGTCGGGCTTCGGCCTGCCGGTGCTGGCGAGGTCGTGGGTGGACGCCTGCTGGGACCGTCGCGACGATTACCAATGTCTGGCCACTGATGATGCTATCATTGTAAGTTTGCTGAAATATAAAATTTTATTATGTGTGACTACTTTTGTAATGCGAAAGAGCGTATGTATATCAGTTTGTTTGTTAATCTTTCACACTGAAATGATTGGACGGATTTGAATGTATTTTTTTAGTTTAGTACACAGATATACTATGCCCTAGAGTAACACATAGGATAATATGTGTATTTTTTCCGCGGATTTATTTTAATTTTTTGGTTCCTGACGTTTCGAATGGTATACAGCAATTATGATCACGGGAGAGACTAAGGTTTTAGATATCTCAAATGTTATGATATACTTGTTACAGACAATGCTATACTAATAATTATTTTACTTAACTGTTATACTAAATATTCGCGTAATCTAAGAAAGAAGTAAGCTACCGTACAAAGAGCATTGAATATATTTGAAAAATGACATTGTAATATGATAATAATTTTATGTTATGATTATGTCATGTTTAATATAGGTAATAAACAGTTTTCCAAGTTTATTGCTTAACTTTTATCTTTTTGTATAGGGAATAGATTGCAAGTTACAAATAGGCCTTTTATCCTATAATATTTAAAAATCAATTTTACTTGAGCGAAAGACTATTTATTATATTATATGCTTATTTGATTGCAGAAAGAGCACAAATTAAAAGTGTTTGCTGGAGCGCGGGTATGCTTCGTGGGCTTCCCAGAGGATGAGACGCAGCACATGGCGGACGTGCTCGCCAGCAACGGCGGCGCCACCTGCCCCCTCGACGACTCCGACTGTACTCACGTTGTGAGTTCTTACTCTAAAATTAACTCCATTACATATTTAAATATTTACAATAGTAATGAAATATTAGTTTTCTTAACACAAATACATAAATATTCGATCTTCTAATAGGCTTACTTTTCAATTTTTTACCTACATATTACATAATTAAGAAGCTATTTATCAAAATTGAGGCAGAAAAAGGAAACAACATGTACAACTAAATACAAACGAAGCCACCAGTACAACAATAAATTCCTACTTATAAATATATAAATGTTAAACACAGAGCGTTTACCTCCGAATACTTAACATGCCGACTTATTTATATACTATAATATATATGGCACATTAGTCACTAATTTTAGCATTATGAAATCAGCATGCATGTAGTATCCTTGGGAACACAAATCAATATTAGTTTAGTTACACTGTAGACATTACAAATTATGGGTAGTGGTAGTTTTTTTTTCCTATTTATTATATTATTTTTCGCTTTCCGTTTCTCTTATACGTGTCGAGTATTTAGCGAGATATTCAATGTCAGCTATTGTTTGCTAAGCAATTCACGCGCAAACAAATACCCAGATTCAGTAAAATGTTGTTATTACGACATCTATACATGAGCTAGGCAAGTTAAAGAGCGATTATGCAAAATCCACGTTTGTATGTATTCTGCAGTTTCGCATCTATTTCTTAGAAATGCTCATTAAAACTTGTTTACGACGTTATCTTTTAACCCACATGGTCCAATGGGGCACAGCGCTAGTAGTACCACAAGTAGCCAGTTCCCTTCCGCACGGCGCGAAGTCAACCCATTGTCTGTTTCATTTGTTTCACCAGCTGTAGCAATAAAACGGCTTTTATCATTGCTTTAATTTATTCCATTCAAAATCTATCCTTATTCAAAGCTTATTTATATTGACAGGTATTTCGCAAGACATAACATTAATGTACGATGTTGTACTGTTTGTTTACATTTGTCATTTCACAGTAACAGTTTCTACTATTTTTCATCCGCTTTGTATTCATTTCACAACCTTGAATATGCTTTGATGGATGGTCGTAGAGAAATTGCGCACATTTTAATTTTTACCCTACTCCCATACTTTTACTTTGTATTTACTCTTATAAATTTTTATTAGATTATGAATAAATATGACATCTTGACGTTAATCTCGAACGGAGAGTTTGCTTCTATGTGTCTAACTTTTTCTATCACGACAGTAATAAAACAGTTGTGCATGTTTGTATTTGGAATGGCTTCATTACATCATTGCGTGGTGTGTTTCACACATGTTTCAGGTAATGGCCAATGGGGAGACTTTCGGTCGTTCGCTTATCCTTTCACCACATCTCAACACTCCCGATTCATCCGCAAAGCCCTCCCGTTCCACACCCAACCGATCCCAAACTACTCCAAAGAGCTCTCTTTACCGTAGACTGTCGGCACGTCTATCGAGCCGCCGCGCTAGTCCAAACAAACAAACAAACCAAACCAACGAAGATAATAAACAAGACGAAACTGATGAACGTTTACGACTTGCGAGAGACAGTATTAGAAATAGTATAAGTAATGATAAGGATAAATCCCAATCTGAAGATATCAGTATTATTAATATAGATAAATCATTTATTGATGATTTTTGTTCTAATGTTCACGATAGAAATGTTGAAATGCGAAAACATAAAAATAATGATAAGGAAAACAAGTTTTTATCGCAAATCATTTATGGCGGTGCCAAAATGAATGGCAAGGAAAAGAGAGAAGTGTTTAGAAACAAATCAATAAACGTCTTTAACATAGTAGATTGCTTAACAGAGGCCGGGTCTCTGCATTCTTCGCTCACGAAAAGTTTATGTGATTTAGATTCAAAAGATGAAACAGAATTTCCGTTGCCAGTGTCATCGAGAAATAAAGAACTACAGCAATCAAACACGACTATTTCTTCTGGTAAAAAAAGAAGCCGAAATTCTACTGACTCTAATTTCCAAATAAGTGCCATAGATAGTAATAATTTATCTCCTGATAAGTCTGAGGACGTTAATTGGAAGTCAATAAAAAGGTTAAAGATTAAAGATTCTTTCAAGTTCAAGAACAAACCTACTATATTTAAAAGAACTAAAAAAGAATCTGTTTCTAAAACATCCGGCGATATAACAGTAGAAGCTGTGAGTCCCGATAGCGTTAAACCTACTGACCCTGCAGGAGAATTCGTTGCTTCGACTTCCTCGCCTATTAAAGAGTTTGATAACATATCCATTTCATCTATGAATATTAGTAAACAGTCTGGATTTTTTGATATTTCTTTTGCTTCAATAAGGAGTTCCAAAACGGTAAAATCTGCTTCTAAACTACGAAGAAGCGTGAAGTCTTTCACTGCTTCCTTTCGAAGCGAGCGGAAGAAGAAATATGAAAAGAGAGCCGAACGTAACACGGTCGAAGTTAACCCTTGTCATCTACCGCCAGAACTGAAAAATGTTTCGACACCAAAGAGAGATTTAGACGATATGAACTTTGATATATCTCCGGTGCAAGTGGACACAGTGGACAGCACCGATATGAGAACTCCGGTCAGAGACGAGCCGGACGTGGACGAGCTAGATGACTCGGCGGTGTTCAAGACGCCGCAGAGCACGTGGCTGCGAGCGCACCGCCACGCGGCGTGCGGCGGCCCCGCCCCCCGCCCTTCCCCCGCCCCCTCGCCGCGCCGCGCCGAGCTGCGCGTCTCGCCGCCCCCCACCCGCGACGCCCGCGCCTTGTCGCAATGCCATGGACTATCGCTACCGGTACTAACCCCATTTAATTACACTACTAAATATTAGATTAAGCTTGTCATGATATAGTCGTTTAGGAGTTTAATTGTCGAGCGACGGGCATCGCTTGCGATTCGAGGATACGAATACATTCTCGATAACTCTTCGCTGTTATGCTTGCATGTTACTTCGAATGTGTAGGTGCTTATAGAGCGTGCACAAGAAGGTGTGAGTTATATCACTTACCACTGTGATAGGTTCTTATTAAAGAGAAGCAGTAGAGATTATAACTAAGATTCTTTTAAATTTTACATGTACACGTCAAATTGTTTTATTCAAATTGAATTCCGTATGATTAAGGTAGTGGACGAGCACAACACAGTTGTAGCACCGGAGTGTTCGCCGCGTGTTCATGTTGTCAAAGCAGAATGGTTTTGGGCCTCAGTACAAAATGAAGAAGCTCAAGACGAAAGAGAATATCTTTTCAAAGATGTAAGTAATCCTGAATCCTGAATTAATTTCAGTCTTAATTTTTTTTACATTAAAGTCGAATTTTAACAAATTACTTATTCAATAAAACCTTTCAAATTTAAAATTGCGGCTTTGTAAAATTGACATTAGACATATCAACATATGCATACCAGCCACTTTAATAATATTAATACTGTAATATGATTTAAAAAAATAAGTAAAATAAATTTACATGAATATTAAGTATACAATTCACGTTTACATGTAGTACTTGGAAGAGCTGTCACGACGGTCGTCGGTGGGCGGCGCGTGCGCGGCGGGCGTGGCGGCGGGCATGGCGGCGGGCGAGGCGGAGGGCGGCGCGGGCGCGGCGGGCGGCACGCCGGCGGCGCTGCAGCGCCTGCGCAAGCGCAAGCTGCGCGGCGGCGACGCGGCACTGCACAAGCGGCGCTCGTCCGTGGGGGACGCCGTGCTGCTCAGCCTCTCCGGCAATCTGCTGGATTGTACGCCCTCGCCCGATGGCAAGCAGCTGCTTGAAGGTATTTTGTTGTTCTAATAATATTATTAAGTAAACTTGTAGAAAAAAATGAGAAATATTGTGAGTTAACTATTACTATTCACAAAGTAATTTTATAGAAGATAACATCTTCTAACAACTTGTGAAATAAAACTGAATTTCACAAACAGTAAAATACCTACATTAAATTTAAATTATTAAAGGTTGTTACATTTTACATTTCAAATAAACAATATTTAAAATATTTACTTAGAGTCCGAAGTACCTGACAATGTGGTGCGAAAATTGATGTCTCCGCGACAACAAGTTTTTATGGAATTACTTCAAACAGAATCAAATTATGTTGGAATACTGCAGACAATTGTAACTGTAAGTTACGAGTCCATATATTATGAATTTTATATAGTATGAAATCTTATGCTTTGTCATTGTTTGTAATAATGTAATATTATGTTTATTTTTATTTTATTATAGATGTTCAAACAACCGCTGGAAGAGATGGCTGAGGAAGACACCAATAATGGCAAAAATCAAGCATTGCTCAATAACACTGAACTTAAAATAATTTTCGGCAATTTACCGCCTATTTATGAATTACACCAGTAAGTCAATATCAAAATGAATATTGTATTACTAGTTACAACCGATTGTATATAATACACCCTAAGTGCCTAACAGTAGTCTATGTGCTACCCAGTAACCTTAAGTTTGTTAGGGCCCTAAAAGTGGATTGTGTACAATAATTTTATGCTAGACGCTGTTTAATAATCTCGTCGTCTTGAATACGCGTTTACATAAAAAAGGAAGAGAACATAAATTATTTAAATTAAGGTGTCGGTCGTCTTGTCGGCTATAGTTCTAAGATGCAAGTGAGCGCTCCGTCACGTACTGGTCGCTAGCGATGCTGTCTATTGTTGCGTATATCGGAGCGCAACAGCCTAAATATAATGCAAATTCGACCAGCCGCAATTACATGCAAAAACCTTTGCATTTATAATAGTAGTCTGTTTTAATTTTTTAATTAATCAATATTACTCGTTTACCATGAAATGAATGCAGAAGTAATATTGTTTTATAGGCGAATGCTGGAGGAGCTCCACTACGCGCAGGCGCACTGGAGCGAGGAGGTGAGCATCGGCCGCCTCGTGCTGCGCTACACGCCCGACATGGTAAAGGCCTACCCGCCCTTCGTCAACTTCTTCGAGAACACCAAGGAGATGCTGCAACAATGTGACCGTGAGAACCCAAGGTAACAACACTTATTGCAATTACTTTAGATTTCGGTGCTGTTTGGTGTTCCAATGAACTGCAGTTTTTAAATGTTAAAATAAACATGTTTTTGGTGTTAAATTATTATGTTTTCTTTTTTTAATTATTATTATTATGTCACAATTTATAGACTAAAATTTAAACTCTACTTTCAAGATTTATTTTGTAGTTAAGACGTTTATAAATCACTTAAAAATATCTTATTCATCATTTTCTTATTTTGTTTTAAAAAGTAATAAGATTGTAAATAAAACTATCTTTTCGGATTTTGTCGCGGATTTATTTGCATTTTTGTTTCCCGACGTTTCTCCCGTCTCTCCCGTGACCATGGATGCTGTAAAGCATTCGAAACGTCGCGAAACAAAAATGCAAATAAATCCGCGACAAAATCCGAAAAGATAGTTTTATTTAAAATGTCAAATAT
This sequence comes from Brenthis daphne, assembly GCA_947093115.1. Classification (NCBI taxonomy): domain Eukaryota; kingdom Metazoa; phylum Arthropoda; class Insecta; order Lepidoptera; family Nymphalidae; genus Brenthis; species Brenthis daphne. The sequence goes on along the minus strand of OX352472.1, from coordinate 16,704,093 downwards.
TCGCGTAAATCTAAGAAAGTATTAATTAGATTGTATTTCTTTTAGATTTCATGCATTCCTGAAAATCTGTCAAACCAAACCAGAGTGTGGCCGTCAAAGTTTACAGGAATTATTAATAAGACCAGTGCAGCGACTACCTAGTATAAGCTTATTGTTAGATGGTAAGTTTCTCATAAGTTCTCTATTTTTTATTAGTAGAGCAAGTACAGTAGAAGACTGTGTTTTCAACGTCAAAAAAAAATCTTTGAGATTAGTATCATCTGAACAGGCAGCTTAGTTCAGAATAGTTCCTAATATATTGATTTCCAAAATTTAAATACTTTTATTAATTATTTATATTTTTTGGGAAAATGTTAATAATATATTATTTAAATATTAGCATTGTCTGCTTTTATTAAGAAAGCTAGTTTAATTTAAAGGGGTTCTAAAGTAGGAAGATGGCATTAACAACTAGCCGTTATTTTAATTTTGTTTCAAGTAGGTGATGTAGGCGCACGATAAAACTGGTTTGAACTGGAATTTATAGAGGACAATTAAACAAAGTGATAGTTTAAAGTAAGGATCTCTTATATTCGATATATGTAAACGGTTTTTTGAATACAACTGTATGTCAGTTATTAACACGAAATGAGTTATTTGTAAATGCCATTGTTTTGTTGTGACACATGCAGATATCTTGAAGCACACGCACAAGAGCAACCCGGACCACGCGGCGCTGGTGTCGGCGCTGGCGGGGCTGCGCGAGGTGATGTCGCACATCAACGAGGACAAGCGCAAGACGGAGGGCCAGCTGCAGATGTTCGACATATATAATGATATCGATCAGTGTCCGGTAACATACTTTGTGTTATAAATTTTTTTTAAAGTATTATCACGGTATTAAAATCCATACGGCAGGCGTTCGTCTTGGATTGTAATAGAAAGACTGTCAGATGTAAGGGATGTCTAAAAAATTACTAATTTCTTAGAAGCTTACAAGTTCAAGTTCTGTAGTGCCTTCTGGTGGCAAGTTACAGTTACACCCCTTAACTTTACAGCCGTTTGCCAACTGTCATACAAAAGTGAGGGTGCGCCTTACTTACGTCTCCGCGCGCACGCCCCGCATATTGCCCTGTCTAAATATCTACGTTAGACGACTGTATGTAATATAAGACTATGATATCTTTGCCAATTTTTAATTATCTATACAGATAAATATAATTGAAGTGTCTTTTTGGAATTTTATAATAACAGCATTTTTACTAAATACTTCTATAATAATATCATAATACTAATGTGAAAGTATATATGGCACTAATAAGAAAAAAGAATTTATAATTTTTTGCCTGTCTGTCTGTCTATTTGTTCTGGCTAATCTCCGAAACGGCTGGATCGATTTTGACGGTACTTTCACTGGCGGATAGCTGATGTTATAAGGAGTAACTTAGGCTAATTTTATTTTAGAAAAAGATTCAAGAATCTGCTCAAAAAAATATATAAAAACATGAAGTTGTGTACAAAGCGTACAAAAGAGTACGTAAAGTGATGGTAATTCGCTAGTTTTAAATATAAATAAATTTTCCTTTATAATATATAATTACAGGCTCACTTAGTGTCGTCACATCGATCGTTTGTGTCTCGCTGCGAAGTGGTGGAGCTGTCGAAGGAATTGTCCGGGCGTGGTGACCATCTCGTTCTATTCCTTTTCACTGATACCATGGAAGTGTGCAAGAAAAGATCAAAGGTAAGAAGTAAAAAAAATATGATGTCATCGCATAAATACATTTGATAAATAGGTTCATTTGTAAAAGTTTATATATTATAGCAACAAAATAGTAAAAGAAAGAGTTAGAATAAATAATATTAAATAATACTCATCATGTACGTGTGTGTTGTTTTTATATTCATTCTGTTAAATAAAGATAAATAAAATATTCGAAAATTTGTCAGGCTTTCAACAGTAAAAGCCCAACGAACGGCACCGGCACCATGCGGATAGGCTCCAGCAAGCCCTACCGCCACATCTCGCTGATGCCGCTCAGCACCGTCAAGCGCGTCGTCGACATACGGGAGGCGGAAGGTGAATATTATCTTTCTTCATATCTTTTTTTTAATGTTGGGAAATGCATTTACGCATACCACCTGCAGACATACAGGTGGTTATGTGGGATTCACCGGCTAGAAAAACCAGTACTACCGACTAAAACCCAACAAAACCTTCCCTGTCTTAATGGGGCATCGCAGAATCGCTTACGCACTCAACCACGACACCCTGACTGATGTCTCTTCATATTATGTAGTCCAACTTGTCGCAAATGAAATGGAAATATTTATATCCTTTTTTTTTCAATAATAGATTTTCTGTAATTTTTAATTCTATGTTAAAATATGTGGTAAGCTTAAAATTTTATCTTAAGATGTCTTATAGAGACCCACTCTTGTCCATGTAATTTTCTATGTATTTTTGTTTTTCTTTCTTTGTTTTTTTTTTAAGCGCAATAAGGAATATATCTATACATATATTAAAATTGTAACTAAGCTGAATCTGTACATAGAATATTTTTTGGAAAATGTTATTGAAATAAACATTATTATCGATGCAGAGGCCGAATCTATACTTTTTAAAATTTTTGTCTGTCTGTTACCGCAGCACTGAAAAACCACTGAAGTGATTTTATGAAATTTGGTATTGTGATAGCTGGTTATCAGGGTCAACATATAGGATACTTTTTACGGCGGGAAAATGTGTCATTTCTGAGAAAAAATACAAAAACTTCAACGTAAGAATATACTAATATGAAAAACCTAAGAATTTGGTTTTTGGTCATTAGAACGCGGAAGGAGCCGCGGGCAATGCTAGTTAATTATAAAAACTTACCGATTTTATTATGTATAATTGCTTAGATATTCCTTGATCTTAAGTTATAATTATAATCGCTACCGTCATTAATGAACGATTTGCAAATTTTGTATCAAAAAAGCTTTTTGAAGAAAGTATAATAGATTTAAATTTGATTTATTATTTTCTTCCGCAGACTGTCACAATGTATTCGCGCTGATGTGCCGCAGCAACCAGGAGCTGAAGGAGAAGCTGTACTCCTTCATGATCACGGACGAGGCGGTCGACAAGTCGCACTTCCTGCGCCAGCTGTGCCGGCAGATGGCCAACACCGTCTGCAAAGCTGATGCCGTATGTCATAATCTACATGGTCTCTTTTCGATTCTATATCCATAAATTAACGATATTCTAACATATTGAACCCATTAAAAATATTTTTTGAGAAACCGTGGAAAATAGGCCACTGTTTCACCTATGACATCCTTTTTTAATGAAAATCTTTGCCCACCAAGCCATTTTTACATGTTTAGGACTTGGGTGTGGTAATAATTGATATCGTATTTCAACGAATTTTGACGTCATAATTGCAGTCGAGTGTGCCGGAGTATTATCATAGGGAAAAAATGTTTTCTTTGCTGATGCTTTGCTAATAATGCAGCATAGTAAGCTTTGGCTATAGTCCTGCCTTTCTTTAAAAAAAAATTATATAAATGACTCGTTGATCATCTCAAAACAAAGTGGTTATAACTATATCTGCCAAACAAATAGTTTTTATCTTCTTTGGGGTACATTCTACGGTTACAGATTCACTTTGACTGTTGTTTAAACTATAGACGCTTAGTGTTTATTGGTGAAACTATGCTTCCATAACGGTTATGTATCGATGAAAAAAATTCCCTTGGTTTGCGGTTAAATATGAGTACACCTTGATCTGAAGTTATTACGCAATTACATTTTTGGTCGACTGTTTGCAAAAAGCTTTTTCATATCCACAATATTGCATAATATATAAAAAAAATCGTTTAGTCAAGATGGTTACAGCGTCAGCTATCTCGTGTATCTTCACTTGACGGTCTGGAAATAAACAATATCGAGGATTTTATTAACATTAACCTCAGTAGCGCCTTCCTGGTTTCTCAACATCATTAGTGGTAGTACATACACAACAAAACTTAGTAAATCACTATGTATTATTCCATGAGACCGAGCAGATTCACTATAATATCTTTTTAGTTGATCCTTCATTCTGCTTTTTTATTTTCCACGTTAAAACTGACGTTTAGTTACGACTTGAAATTCGTTTTTCTTTATTTTCACAAAATATTTCGAACGCACTTACCCTTTTGTTTCTTATTTTCGTGTTAATTTTAAAAAAGAATGGCAGTAGCACAGTTAAAGAGTTCCCAATAATTATGAATCAAAAATGATTTTTCGAATTTTTTTTATATAATTTTTAAGTCACTGATTTATCAAACGACCCTCGTATATGTAAAAAATAGTAAATGTATATTAAAAAAATAAACGGATAGCTATTTCCTGTAACAGGATAAATTCCTTGCATGCCTGGAGTCGCACCAGCTCGACATCGACACCAGCGACCTGGCGCTCAGCACGCTCTCCAAGGTGTCCAAGTTCGCCGCGCGCACCCGCATCAAGGTACACACGCACGTGTGCACACGCTTTATATACACATAAATACTTATATCGCAGTATACAAATCCATGCAGTAGGCAATCGGTTATTGATTTTAACGGAAATACTGTCATATGCAAGGGTTGTCAAAAAAAAATACGTATCAATTTTTATGGTGAACTGTAACGAAGTTGTAGCACAGAAGTACCATTTCGTGGCAAGTTAGTGTTATAACCGCTAAGCTATTTCCGAACCGTCATATATAAGTGAGTATGACAGTCGGGAGCGTGTGACCCACGTCGTACTTCGTGCGCCCCCCAGGTTTACGTGGCTTAGGAACCTTTGTAAGACGACTGTATGGATTAGTAGACTGCTTATATACACACTGTAGGATCCTATAAAACAAAAGTTTTTATATAACAATCATGATTAGAATGTAAATATTTTATTTTTAAATAACGTAAGTTACTTTTTGTTATTTTCTCAGCATGTTTTACAGTTTAGAATAGTCTATAGCTTAGCTTACGTCGTCAAGTAACAAGTAAGTTAACATTTTTGGTAAGTGCTGGCAAAATTTGTAAGCAGCTCGGTCACTAAGGCATGAACATCAGTATCAAACTTAATATCTCTCAGTACAAATCGAAATTCATTATATGTAACATACATAGAACTATTACAGAAATGAAATAATGGTAGATAATGTAAAGTATGCGTCGCTGAAAATGTGAGTTTGTAAGTAGCAATTTAGCAAAATTTAATTTTTAATTGAATATTTGCAGCAGTAAATTCAGCAACATAATGGTAAAATGGCTTCTATTTTAATAATGTTTATTATTATTAATTATAATTAATGAACAAAATATCCAGTGTTTATTATGTTTATCGCACAATTAAAGGCTTTACTTTTTTGCCTTTACGTTTCTTGTCCTATGCACTTATTACATGTCAACTGTACATATAACGAAGAACGAATTGGACATAGCGAATAAGAGATGGATATACCGATAAAGAAATATGCAACCAGTTCAAAATCAGCAGTTTTGTACAGTCAGTGTAGTCGTAAACAAACTGAATCGGTTCCCGTGACGTGTGGTGGCAAAATGTAAAGTGGCCACTGGTGTGTTGTAGCTGGAGGCGCTGGCGGGGCTGGGCGGCTGGCTGCGCGCAGACCCCGGCGCCGTCCTGCTTGACACATGGGTATTGCGCGCTCACTTACTCGCACAGGTCTGACACCCGCCGTCCCGCTCACATTCGCCCTCGAGCCCACTAGCTGCTTCCTGTCTCGCCACTCATGCCAATGTCGTGTCATCGTCCTCAAACGATACTGGACTCTGGACTGTTGTATTAGAGTGCATTATGGCTTACCTTATTTTAGATTGGTTCGCATCGCTTTCCAAGTATGTCACGCATATCTTAAATTTTGTTCTCTAATTATATTGTATAACAATTTGATTGAAGTTGTTAATGTTCTAAACAATCATCTTTAATAGATAGACTTTAAATGATTTGTTTTATTTGAAAATACACATATTCAATTGTAAATTATTATTTATCTGTTTTCCATATTTAAAATTGGACCTCATATTAAAAATATTGGCTGTCACTTAATTTAGAAGTATTGTTCAAAATTTTCTTAATGTTGGCAACACGCAGGAATCAGCGTGTGTGTATCGGTGAATTTTGACTTAAATAAAAAAAAATGCAGCATTCATTTTATTAAAGGTATCATGTCATTGATATTGGGAACATTACCACTAATAATAACATCATCACACATCGTATTTCATTTTATTCATGCTTATTGTAAAGCATGCAGCATTTGTGATTAACTGTTTGTGAGCGTGCCATACCTGAGGTTTTTGGGATATTTTTTACACAAATGTTTGTGACGTAGTATTTGTTCTTACAGGGTATTGGAACCGAATGTGATTTTTCATGTACTAATTGTCATTCATACTGTTCATTGGTTAACTATTTATTACTATTGTTTTATAATATATATATTATTATAATATGTAATATATAATCTCTAAACATGTATGAAATAATCACATTATAATGTGAGTGAGTGATGTGTATTGAGGCCATTACAGCTGTGAAATATGTCAGTAAAATAGTGAGTCATTTTTTCTCATATTATGTCCTTTACGAAATGAAAAGTGTAAAGAAAAAGGAACCAAAAAATATTTAAATTTGGAAGTTTGTAGTAGCCTCGATATTATTATATAACTTAGAATTATTTTTTAAACAATGATATTAATTTATTAATGATAAAATATTGTTAACACAAGTAAGTACATAAGATTGTTGCACGCAGGTGGGGCGTGCGCTGTCCTTCAACAAGACGCCCTCGAAGCTGAAGCGCGCCATGTCGTCGATGATCTCCCCGTTCGGCTCCACGTCCAACCTCACGCCCGCGTCGCAGCTCGCGCAGATGAGGCTCGCCAGTTGCAATAATATAAATGTATGTTACACTTATTACTTTATATTTGAGACTAGCTGAACCGATAATGTTATAATACTTTATTAGATTTATGCGAATATTTGACATTTTAAATAAAACTATCTTTTCGGTTTTTTTCGCCGATTTATTTTCATTTTTGGTTTCCCGTCATCTCCCGTGACCATGATTGCTGTAAAGCGTTCGAAACGTCGGAATCTCAACAATCAAAATAAATCCGCGAAAAATACGAAAAGATATTTTCTTTTAAAATGCTGATAATGTGAATTAATTAATTTATGATCTTTTTGAATAAATGTAGATTAGAAGGTGTATTTTCATAAAACATTATTTGTTGTTTGTTAACATGAGTAACTACCGAATTACCCTACCTTCGCTGGGATGCCTAACAGTAGCTTATCTCTTACTCCAGGTCATAGTCTTATCAATGTTCTAACAAAGTTTCAGCCAAATCCTTCCGACCGTTTCAGCGTGAAGGAGCAACAAACATACACACCAATACAAAGTTTCGCATTTACAATAGTAATCCCATAATGTAACGCTGTGCGTGCCAGGAGATGGGCTCAAGCGCGGGCGGCGGCGGCGCGGGCGCGGCGGTGCTGGTGGCGCCGCTGTCGGTGCAGCCCACGCGCAAGGCGGCGGGCGCGGCCGCGGCGCTGCGCCGCTTCTGACGCCGCTCCTAGCGCCGTCTGCACTACACGCGCGCGCGTACCCGTGCGCCTATTGAATGATCCTTATATATTTTTTTGTCGAGCTGTTGGAACAGAAGTGCCTTGCTAGTATTGAAAGGATCGAACTGACAATCGGTTCGATAGTCGTCTGATAGTATTATTTTGAAATGAGAGGAGTGGGAATGAAGAAACTTCATTTGTAAAGACGTATGTTGTGAGTTAGGTTTAGTGAATCGATACGGCGTGACGTGTCGCGAGTACGTTAGTGCTTGTGGTATCGAGTTGTGCAACTATAAACCAAATGAAAATCGAATAAAATTAAATCAATAAGTTTAAGGACCGGCGGCGCGACCCACAGTGCGGCCGGTCTCATCTCCACTATTGGCGGCTCTAATTGTGTAGCTAGTTTTGGGATCTGTGTAATATCGTGAATACTTTAAATCAGATTTAAAAAAAAACTTTGTGTCACATTGTAATATTGATATTATCGAATAGTCTTGAGTAATATGTACATATTGTGATATTTTAATTTAATTGTGAATTAGACAAACGTAGGTTAGAGTAGTGCCCGTATCCGGTCAACTATCATGTCCGTCTCGTGCTGATTTTAAACGTTCCTAATATTTGCCTCGTTTCTTATGAACGTTTAATTTACTAGATATCCATTGGCGAACATCGACGAGCGCCATCGTCCTTGTTCTTTCGTGCGTGTGTTATCTGTTTTATTTAATAATACTTAAAGTTTTACCAAAAAGCTCAAAAGCTGTGACACGCACCGACATTATCATGTGTACTACTGCTAATAATAATGCTGCTACATTGTACAAATGTCTATATTTATAAATATTTTAATGATTGAAAGAATAAACGTTTATTTTCAATCACTGGCTTTTTAATTTTTCCTCCTATTTAATAAACATAATCACAATCACTTGGGGCGGCGCGCCGGGCGCAGGAACGTGTACGCGTTGCGGGCGGCGCGCGTAACAGGCGCTAGCGCCACGGCCGCCAGCGCCGCGCTCGCGCCGCATATGAACTCCAGCGGCATCTCCGCACTCCAAATTACTGATAATTTAATTAAGAGTGTTGCCTGTCAAATGTTAAAAACTCTTTAAAAATAGCTACTGATATGGAAGAAGAGTCGCTATTTGCTGTGGTTTGCAGGTTTTGATATATTTATCATTGTATGTAAAAATTAAAAATGAGAGATGCTTAGGGATTTTTTTTCCACTCTGGATAAACAAAATTAAATATATATATTATGTATCTCCAAAAACACACAGCATTGAGATGAAGAGGCAGCTCTGTGATCTGTTAAAACTATCGAGAATACAGATTAAAACATACCTGAATCCAATAAAGTTTGATAATTAGGTTACCAGAGGGCGCAGGCATCTGCTTGCTACCTTTTTCGCTGTCAAGTGTCATAGCGTTTTGTGATTTGAAAAAGTTTACATCGAAAAGTTAGAAAGTTGATGTAAATTAAGTTTTAGGTGAATTTTATGTGTAAAAAGGAGATTGGTAAGCATTGTTAATATTTTTAAAACATGGAACCTATGCGTTACGACGATGTGAAGGTCGGTCGGAAGTCATTGCTCTGGAGGGAGAACGTATCTCGGCCTTGACCTCTGTAGCTTCGGGGAGTGGCTCCTTCTCTTTCTCGGAGGTTGAGGAGGGCTTGGCTTTACCCATGCATAATAAACGTCGTAGAACGCATAAGTGAAATTTGCATACTATAGTAGGTATATATCTACTTTAATCTCAGATTTGCTATACATATATTAAATATTTAACACAATTACCAGCTTATATGTATTTGTATACATAAGATAGGGTAGTAGCGCTAATTCTGAGAAATTTATTATTAATTCTAATCAACTGTCAACAAATGAATTAACAGAAACATTAATATTAATTCTTGAAAAGGAAGTAACGTACTTCTTGACCATAGACGTAGCGTATGCGGGCTGGGCACTTAGCACTTAGACAACCTAAGGAGTAGACAGGCTCTAAATCAAATACCTTGGCACTCCAATCCAGAGGACGTGTATACACTGTTTGCTGTGATCAAGTCACAGGTGTCTTTTTTAAGGAATGCGCCCATACTGGAGCAGTCCGATAATCAGACCTTAGTCGCCTATATTCGGAATCAAGGGGACTCGGTCTATGAACCAGTCTGATAAAGGTATGAACCTTCTGGTAGAGGTCTGTTGGGTTAAAACTTAAAAGTAACGAATTCTATCAATATAACAATCTCAGCTTTTTACCTCCCAGGAAAGTTAAACAGTATCGCACATCGCTTATCAAGGGGAAAGCAAGTACCCGAATGACATCTGGTCCCGCCAGCCACGGAGGCTATTTTTGAAGTTGGGGGATACTAGACATAGACCTGTTCGCGTTCAGCGAGACCGCCGTCGTAGAGGCCTATGTATCGCTTGACTTAAATGAGAGATCATTTCATTTTTGCGACGCCAAGTGCGGCGGATAGCCGTGATTGGGTATTTCAAGTCGTATGGGAGTTTCCACTTCCCAGTCTAATTACTAGAGTCTTAGCACACTTTAATAAGGCGAGGGGAATGTACTTTCTGATAGTGCCTCAGTGGGCTCCAATGTTTTTGGTATCCAGACCTTCAAGCGAGAGTTCTGGCCAATCCCGTATTCGTAAAGAACCTGCGGAAGGTTCTTGTTGATGGGATGACAGTTACAAGCCCACCACAAGTAGACAAGTTAATTTTCAGGATTGAAAAATTGGGGGTGGGCAGCCCAAATAATAGAGTGGAGTAAGAATAAAAAGCAACTATTTCAATGGAGTTGGTGTCGAGCTACATTGAATTCTTCCAGTACTCCATTAAAAAGATGGTTATTATGGTGCCGGGATAACAATGTCAATAGTTAAAGTCCAGAAATGAAGGATGTAGCCAGATTGTAAGCTAAGCTTTATGTAAAGAATAAGTTAGCATACAGAATGATTTTATAACATAAATTAGCCATAACTACTTATTGTTCAGCCACAATTGAGAATCTAACAAAAAGCTTATTAATTCATCAGGTTTTAAAAGAAATTTAATTTTCTAAACCACAAGAAGCTAAACTGCCCATATGGGATGTTAATATGTATTTATCTGGTTGTATTCAACATCATGTTCTGATTCATTGTTTTATAAGGGTAGAGAGACAGCCTTAATATTGTTACTAGCTTCAGGCTGTAGGTGGTATGATCTAACTCTTCTGGGACTTTCTAATGATAGAGTTAATTAAGGAGGCAGAAAATACCATAACATTTTGACCAGGGTTTGGTTCTAAGACTGGCTCAGTAACTTAGACAATCTGGTTGGCTCCTTACATCCCTGCTCACAGATGGGCTCGCAGATGGCCTCGGAGGTCAGATGCAAAATGGGAAAGGATTTGCAAAGTCTTTTTATCACAGTTATAGGATAAGTGAAGTTGGCAGAACCTGTGACTTCCGGGTGGCTGCATTCAGTGTTTAGGCAGGCCAAAATAGATGAGTCCTCAGGAAACATCAAGTCTATTGTAGCATCGCGGAGATGGCTAAACAATAGACAAATAGAGGAGATTCTAGAGCTAGAGAGATGTTTAGAAACATTTAAGAAATTTTACTATAGATAAGTAAATAAATCCTTCACTTCTAACAGTGATTGTACTGATTTATTATATAATAATTTTAAGACTGCTTAATATTATAGAGTAATAATTGATTTCAATTTTTGGTTTTTGGTTTATAATTAAAAATTGAATTATTTATGTGTTATTACACAGGGTGTAAGTAATTATTATCTTTTCAGAGAAATTTGAGCCTATGGTTATCTTAAATATTTAATTTGAATTATTTTGATGGACCTATTAGATTTGAATTTTATGGAACTAGGTGTAAAAGTGGTGCAAGGTGTCTGTTGAGATACTTAAAGTGTTTAAGTTTGTTTATCATGTTGTTTTAATAAGTAATTTCCTAAGTTAAATAAGTGATATTTTGATTACATGAAAGAAGTTACATAAGATATATTAACAATTAAAGAGGTCCTTAGCTGATAATTATATAATTAATTGTTTATTCATTCACATAGCGTTTTGTGCATATAATTCTGGTCACCAGCAGATATCAAACAGGTCTTCATCTCAATGCTGTGTGTTTTTGGAGACACATAATATGACTGTTTTGCATTACAACAAAACAGGTATTATGTGTAGGAGAAAACACACAGCATTGATTCAAGGTGCTTGCTGGCGATGAAGACGCTATGACAGCGGAAAAGGCGGCAAGCAGATGCCTGCGCCCTCTGGTAACCTAAGTATCAAACTTTATTGGATTCAGGTATGTTTTAATCTGTATTCTCGATAGTTTTGAGAGATCACAGAGCTGCTTCTTCATCTCAATACTGTGTGTTTTCTCCTACACATAATACCTGTTTTGTTGTAATGCAAAACAGTCATATTTTGTGGATTTCACGACGACAAAAAAAATACAATTTTTTATCGAGTGCTATATTCTAACACCAACAGTCTTGTTAGACAGTTCTTTTCAAGACGTAAACGAATTAATAAATTTATTTATTCTTACTAGAACGATAGCGGGCAGGATCTGCCATTGCGATCCAATCCTTGATGAACATGCATTTTCTTCGGTGGCTATGTTCATGTCAGAAATAAAATCGTGGCTGCGATAGAAGTAAAGAAGTGCGACGAGCTCTAAGAGACATATAAAAGGCATCGACACGCCTGTCATTATTGTGTCGACACTTTCTAGGAGCGCTACGCCACCCTAAAATAGGGAAAAAACTGAAATAACTATTTATATTGGTATATCATTTCATAACAAAATGTTACTTACTGTAGTAGCGAAGAAAAGACTTAGCCCCATACAAGTCAAAATAATGCCGGCTACGACGGCCTGTTCTGCAAAGCTACAATCATATTTATAAAATATAATTAACAATTGTACAAACTAGGTACATACTAAATAAAAAAATTAAATGGAATTAAACCTATCAGTCTTAAATTAATAATTACCTACTTAAACAAGTGTGTTCAAATGGACTACCATTGCATTTTAACCTTGCATACCATAAACCATTTTTAGCTTGTAATTTCTAATTAACAAACCACGATTTTACACAAATCTTCATTCAAAACGACTAATATTAGTTTATGAATTTAGTTATACTTACACTAGTTTCACTTTGTACTCAAATATGGTGTGTAAAGATGTTTTTACAAGAACAAATGCTACAGTCATATAGGAAAATATTAACCCACCAAATACTAGGGCTGACCTAGAAAAAAAGTATCTATAAAATTAATGGTTAACTGTATACATATCGTTAAACTTTACACCAACTTTTGAATAGGTATATTTGAAACTTACACGAGATGAGAATAGTTAGTGATCATTGTACATTTAGAGTACATCGGAATTATCCATAAAGTGCCTGAAAAGTAAAAAATCCGCAATATTTTATCTGATCATTGATTGAATAAATAAATAAATCAAAGGTAAAGTTTGAATTACTTTCATGCATATTGTAGGCGGGTTTGGTATTTGGCTGAATGGAATCCACGAACGCGCAGATCGCGGCACCGCCCGATTGGAGTCCGGTCAGTAAAAGCAAAAGTCCACTGTGCCATATATTTTCACCATTGAGAGACGGATCTATATGCCCCGATGCTTAAATTCACATATTAAATTGTTCACAAAGAAATTAATAGTACCTAATTATGAATCGGACACATACGAGTATAGATCATTTGTGTTGGTATAACTTATAGCTATTTCGATTAAGCTATTAATAATCAAAATTACCGTAGTGATTTAATCCTTTGCCGTGAATTATTTCTGTTCCCACACTAGCTGAATGTATATATAGAGCGACCTCTAAAGCATCAGCGAAACCCTGAAATATTTCTCTATATTATAGAATGATTTTTCTAATGTAGGTACAAACAAGTATATTTTATGTTAGGCTCAAAGATTAAAAACGCTTATTGTATGGAAAAAGCGCCCATAACATCCTGATCATCAACTATTTTGATTTTGAAATGAGTTTGGTTTGTTAAATTCAGTTTTGGTGACAGATCTAACTCAAATTATATTGGTAGCTGAGGAGCTGAGAGGACCGAAGTGAAGCCTAGTTGGCTTATAATTCGTTATGGCATTGCTTGCTAACCATATCGTGTTGTGGACAAAAATCATGAAAGCTATAACGTGAATTTTGTACTATGGGCAATGTTGAGTTGACCAGATCATGTTGTGGACGCTTTTTTCGTAGAATGAGCGATTTGAGCTTAACATATACAAATAGAATATATGCACCTACTGTAAGAACTTCTTTAGCACCAATCCGATAAACATTACGCAAGATTTTAGGCATCGACACAAGATTCATAATGGCAGTAATTACTAGTATTCCGGTCCAAATCCACGGCACAGCGACCAGCCAAGAATACATATTATTCCAAATTAACTACAAAGAAAAAAATGGTAAGAATCTTACTTTAGGTAATTTACAAAGTAAATACAAAAATCTTACCCGGCCATGAGTTAAACGTTCGGTTATCAAAAGTATCCATAACACACACCATGCAAAAACTGTACATAGCATTAATGGCATGTTGAAGTGACCAAAACTATAATCTTCACGAAATAAAACTACTTCCACACTGAAAAGTTAATTCAAATATAATTTAAATACAACAATAAAAGAAGATGAATGTATGTACATGTATTGAGCCCTTTTTTAACGTCCTACTGCTGGGCACGGGCCTCCCTTTAGTATGAGGGGATTGTAGAATAAAATGTGATTTGATTGAGATGTCCAATAAACTGTCTGTCAACGGATCTTGTTGTTTCACTACATGGTGACAGCGGTGGGATTTAAAATTAAAATTATTTAGTTTAAACATACAAAAAATATTAAACAATATTTGCATTGTGTGTATAGACGTACAAAATTCATTTATTTGTGTAAAAATGGAACATGCGCGGCCGCCGAGTGAATTATCATTTGAAGGAGGTCCGGCAAGTCGAGCAGATTCATGGCGGCGGTGGTTAAAGCAATTTCAAGTGTTTTTAAAAGCGTCTGGCGTAAACAAAGAGCCCGGTGACGTACAAGCGAGTTTACTGATCAACTTAATAGGCCCGGAGGGATACGATATTTATTCCACTTTTAGTAGAATAAAATGTGATTTGATTGAGATGTCAAATAAACTGTCTGTCAACGGATCTTGTTGTTTCACTACAGGGATCAGGCCAAAGTCCACCACGCTGGCCAAGTGCGGGTTGGCGGACTTCACATGTCTTTTGAAAACTTGCAACGTTCTCTCAGACATGCAGGTTTCCTCACAATGTTTTCCTTCACCGTAGTGGTAGTGGCCTAGACGACCATACAATGTTTTTATATTTTCAAAAAGTAGAGTTCAAGACGAAACGTATAAGCCCTATCTGAAAATTGAACGATTTTTTTTTTAAATGTAGACGCCCACTTGGTTGAGGGTGATTTTCAGCCTTTCGAGAAAACATACCTACTTTTCTCGGAAATGGCTAAACATTACAATTTCATTTTTTTTAATTTATTATATGTATTTCCAAGATTACATTCCCTTAGTTTCATGAAAATCAAAAGATTATTCTAGAAATTAAAAATAATAACTTTGAGGTTATAGTAAAAAGTGTTATTTATAAAAGTTGTAGATTTTTACTAGACTAACAACTTTTGTAAAAAAACATTTTTCGATAGAACATAACAGTAAGCTCGAAATTGAAAAAAACTAATTTTTACGCTTTGAGTCCCTCCCATTTCTCGGGGGTAGCTGGGCATGTGGGGCATTTTACGAATTTCTATTCCTTATATACCTGCTAACATTTTAAAATCATAGAACTTCAGGTTTTCAATATATTTTTTCTCTTAAAAATAAACTGATTCCGATTGGTCTATTTATGCAAAATTTCGATAATGGTGCGGCATTTTTTAGTTTACAGGGGCGGCGCTAAGGTTAAATCTGGCACTGCCTATGATGAAATTGACTCCACAACCTTTGATGTAGAAGACAGAAGAGTACAGCTGCCAGACAACTAGGTACTCCGTGATACCATAAATTAGAAATATAAAATAACTAAAAAAATATATACTATACTTCTTACTAAAAAAAGTTATATTGCGGAGTGCTATAAAGGCTTGGATATCCCGTGGAATAGCTTTCGTTACAAACTTTTATTTTATTTCGTATCTTTCCTGTAATATTTTCCTTTGGTCTGAAATACATAAAAAATTTTGAATATAATTTTAATTTTCTCCTGATTTACAATACACATTTAAGGTACCTACTTTTCGGTATTTGATAATTAGAAATATTCCTACTTTGTGTGTAAACATTAAACACACTTTACCATAACTAGTTAGTTATAATACTTTCTTAGATTTACGCGAATATTTGACATTTTAAATACAACTAATTAAAATTATATAAAAATGTTCAAAGTTAAAAAATACTGTAAGGTACTTTGGTGCCATTTTTCTATTTTTTGAATTCATTTTATTATTTATGGGTAGGCTGTCTGTAACAACTATATAATACCTTGAGACATCTAACACCTCAGTCTCTCCCGTGACTATATGATTGCTGTAAAGCATTCGAAACGTCGGGAACCAAAAATAAAATTAAATTCGCGAAAAACCCCTATAACTAGTTAGTTATGTTTATATTGAGTATACGGTTAGAATATAAATTAAATATATAATATGTATACAGCGATCACAAATAATTCTTAGTACCTACGTATAGCGTACAAATGTAAGAGATTTTTTTTGGGAAAATTATTTAATGTGAAAAATTGAAAATTCATCCCAACTGAGAACTTAAGGTTTTCAAATATGCTGACTAAGATAAAACAATATAGCTCTGCTTAATCGCTTGTTATTACTTTATTAGTAGGTACTGCGTTCAGTACGCTACCTTTTATTTATCAAGTTTTGATAGCTTGCATTTCTCCAGGCAAGATCTTGTGTTCCAACCGTCGTATGTTCCATTATTTCAATGCCATCGTCTAGTTCTCCAGTCACTAAAGAGAACCTGGACTAAAAACAAGCCCACTAACTATAATTTATTAAAATTACAATAAAATTACATTACTTAGCTTTTTCTAGCGGTAGGTATTAGCTTACCTCTCTTAACATAATTAGGTTAATATCTTTTACAATAGGATCGTATGGCTTTAGATCAAAATCTCTGAAATAAATAATCACAGAATTACATTTTTTTACGACTTATTCAGATAATTTTTTCCAATTGTAGATGGTGAAATTCTAAGCAATATTAGATATCTAAGCAAAAAATAATTATATAGATTTTTTTATCCAAAATTACCTTTGGACCATTTAGACATTGTTAGAGAATCTTTTTAATTTGAATAATAAATAAAAATAAAAAAAATCTAGGCAGCATTTAAAGTTCAATAAGTAGTAGCCAGTAATGAAGCTAGTTCAAATAAATATTATTACAATTTATAATTTGTTTACGTGTATTTATTATTCACTTTACCTGCAATAAGAATAAGGCAGCTTTGAATCGCTAATGGCGTGCATAAAATATATTGCGGCTATAGAAGCTACAGTGCAAGAAATCATAGCCCGTAATAACGCATTTATACAGATCGCTACGCCAATACCTGTAAACATAAATTAACAAAAAATATGATATAATGAGAAAGATGTTTTAGCACAATTGCACGTAACAAACCTTCAAACATAGGTAAAATACGAAATGCTCGACCGGGCCCACTGATGCTCCATTGACCTACATATACTTCAAAATGTCGTAAAGGATTAGCTAGGGCCGCTGTCGCCATGATTAAAAACATCATAAAAACAACTGAAATAGTTAACATAGTTGAAATTTCGATAGAGATAGTAAGAGTTACATAGAGTACCTATCTAAGTACTTATAGTGTAATACAAACAGAATCCACCAGTAAGCGCTGAAGCTGCAACTCGACAATGCATTGTAAGAAAACCACCAAGAGCGAGAGAGCCCAAACTCAATCTGCGACGTCCTTTCTGTCCCGTATGAGTGCTGCCGCCGGAAGCATTATCCATACCCGGGATATGTGCGGTCGACCACACTTCCGACCACTGACTCTGCTAATAATATACTCGTAAATCAATTATACAATAAATACTAATTAGTGCGACTATTTAGAAATTCTGGACACTATTTCGGGGCTTTTGCATTATGCCTCACAGCATTATTAACAACTATGATTTACTTTAGTTTTTGAACCCGTCATAATACAATTTTCTAAGAAAAGACTGAAAGGATAGCTTATCATAAAAAATTGAGATTTGAATCCTTTGATATAAACTAAATTGTATTATTTGCAAACGAAATAAAATTGATTGATTTGGATGTTTTTATTTAAAAAAGACATTGCTTTTTTACTCACCGCATCTCTATTATCAAAAGTGAGAATAGTTTCTAATGAATTTGGGTTCCGATTTGAAGTCATTCCGCAATTTAGTATGAAATTAACTATGATGAAAATTTGATAACTAAGACATTGCCGAAAAGTTTACGGTTCATCTATACTTTGACAAATCAAAGATTGAGTTGTCATTTGTCATGAATTAAATATAATAGGTATATCCGGATAGATCTTTTTGGTTCAATAAGCAATCATGGACACAGGACAGTCTCTCCCGTGACCATGATTGCTGTAAAGCATTCAAAACGTCGGGAACCAAAAATCAAAATAAATCCGCGCAAAAATCCGAAAAGATAACCTTATTTAAAATATCAAATATTCGCGTAAATCTAAGAAAGTATTAATTTATTCATCTTGTCCTCAAGTTAAAAAACGTGCTCATTCTTGTTACTGAAAAGCATGCGTGCGAGGGCCCTTAGGATCCCTAATCATATCTAGAAAAAAAAAAGTTATTAACAATTACAGATCCATCCCAAAACGATGTTTAGTTTTTTACAATAAATCAGTAAGTTTTTAGACTTTATTTAAGTTAATTATCTTCTCTTTGAGTTAAAACAAAAATTTTACACACACACGCACACGCGAACGCATACGCACACGCACACGCGTACTCGCATATATTTTAATAGTAGTTTCCATAAGGTATTTTTTTATAAATGATCAAATAAAAATATTGTTAACTAATATACATATATAAAATATTAAATGAAAAACAACACATAGAATGACAAAGTATTTTATTTTATACAAATTTACATTATATAACTTAAATATTTAGATTTTAGATCTTAAGATAAAATGCAAACACTATTTATAGGAAAATAGAGCCGTATATTTCAACCAAGTTCAAACCGAGACCACACTTCACGGTGAAATACAATACCACAGTATAAAAATCCATACAGTAGGCGATCACTTAAACGGAAATGCTGAAAAATGCAAGGGTTAACAATTTTCATAGCAAACGGTTTCGAAGGTAAAGGCGCTGTAGAGTCATCTCGTGAAAATTACCATTTTAGTTTCCCCGACTTTCATATATAAGTATGATAGTCGGTATCGTGTTATTCGTACATCACACACCTCGAACGATTGCTCTGTCTAAATGCCTTCGTAGAAGACTGTATGAATGAGTAGACTGTATGAATGAGTAGACTGTGGTAATACACAATGTACATATATGCAGTACAGGAGCGCACATCGAAGCGAGACCGGCGGCGTCGCTTAGAGGAGCGCGGTGCGCGAGCGCTATGGCGGCGGCGGCGCGGGCGCTTGCGGCGCGTCCTGCGGCAGCGTGAAGTTGATGAGCAAGTCACGCACCGCCGGCCACAGGATGCACTCGCCGTGCGACTGGCTGAACTCCGCAAACCTGACATGTTATGAACTTAATAAATACGTTCTGTTTCTATTTTATTTTACATATATCTAAACGAGCAGTTCTTGTATATTTATTTATTTATACCGGCCATTTCGGAACGGCTCTAACGATTTCGCTGAAATTTGATATGTCGGGATTTTCGGGGGCGAAAAATCGATCTAGATCCGTCTTATGTCTAGGAAAAGGCGTGTTTTCGAGTTTTCATGCGGGTTTTCTTTAGCGTTATTCTACGCAAAATATGGTCGCTAATTTCGCACGCTGGGGCATAAGCATCGTGGTCAATCCGCCATGGCGCAAGATTGACAATCACAGGTGTCCGGGTTCGAATCCCGTCGGATACAAAGTTTTTACTTGTTTTTTTTTCGTATTTATTCAAGGTTTTTGTTTTAGTATCTAAAAATACGATATAACAAAGAAGAACTCCGAGGTACTAGGGATAAAAAGAGCATTTGTATTTGGACATAATTTTGTATTCACCGGGAAGAAGGTATTGAACCTTCTTCCCGGTGAATACAAAATTAGCCTGACACCGTAATTGAAAATCGATCAGGAGGACGTTACTTTTCTAATTGCATATATAGTCAGAGAAAAATTATATTTTTATATTTTTTACTTTTACTTACATAATATTGTATTAAGGAAGTATTTTACAATTATTACCGTTTTAAATGTAAGTTGACGGCGATGAGATGAGGTTGTTGTGCGTCTCGTCGCTCAGCTATCTGCATCGCATTGGACTGCACGTCGTACACCAGCGGCAGAACCAGCTGCGTCTCGCCACGTGTTAGGCAAATCTGTTAGTTATAAATTAATTTCATTAAAATAGATATTTATTTGTATACTTTTAACTTGTTGATTTAACTAGAGATTTACCCTCGTTTTGTTCGGGTGTATTCTTAAGTGCCTAACAGGAGTGTGTGTTATTTCAGATCTATCTGTATACTAACTTTGATTCAAATACACAACATACACAAACACAGATATACAAACTTTCGCAATTATAATAGTAGTCCGATTTCTAATAAATAAAAATGTCCCATATTTATCATATTAGATGTCCCTAAATAATTACGATGAAGATTAAATAGGCAATACTAATCAACCGACTTCAAAAAGGAGGAGGTTCTCAATTCGACTGTATGTTTTTTTTTTTATGTTTGTTACCTCAGAACTCCGTCATTTATTAACCGATTTGGACAATTTTTGTTTTGTTTGAAAGGGTATACTTCCAGATTGGTCCCATTTAAATTTCAAAAAAAATACCACCCCTAAGGGTGGAAAAACAACTAATGATGAATTTAACCTACTTCTAATTGTCATATTGACTTGAAACTTTGCAAGTATTTCTATTTCCGTTGATAGTACAGTGGTTCGGTGTTGTTGACCTGATCTGATGGCAAGGCCAGAAGGTGGATAGGTGGAACTCTTCAACGGCTAATAGTAGATACTTTGAGTTTGGGCTTATTTTGTTTGATTTGACAAGCCTAACACGTTAGAGTTCTTACTTTGCTACTACTGTCTACACTAAAAAGGGAAAAATAAAAACTTTTTAACAAAAAAATAAAAACCGACTTCAAACAAAAGCACTAAAAAGTAAAAAATAACTGATTGGTAGTTTTCATTTACTATACATACCTAATCAAATATTTTCGAAGTCGGTGTGCTTTGGCTAAGTAATTAAAGCCTACCTATTAAATACATACCTAATCAAATATTTTCGAAATCGGTGCCAGCCCATACAAAGCAAAGCACACCGACTTCGAAAATATTTGATTAGCTATGTATAGTAAATGAAAACTACCAATCAGTTATTTTTTACTTATTAGTGCTTTTGTTTGAAGTCGGTTTTTATTTTTTTGTTAAAAAGTTTTTATGTAGAAAAAAAGTTTGGACTTATATACTATTAACATTTTAGCACAAAAAAAGGTGGGTATCACTAACAAAGAAGAGTATCTTGTGCTTGGCGAGCAGCACGGCGGGCTGGCCGGCGGGCACGATCTGCGGGCCGGCGGGCGGGATGCGCAGCACCCAGTGCAGCGTCCACAGCGCGGGCGCGATGGGCACGAGCTCGGCGCGCATCAGCGCCACCAGCGACGGCAGCGCGGCGGCCGGCGCGCCCCACGCGCGCGCCCAGCCCTGCAGCGCCGTCGCGCGGTACGGCGCTATCGCCACGCGCTGCTCGAAAAACTTCTCCATCACCTGGGTTTTGGGTTAGTTTTCAATATTTTATTAGGATGTTTTTTTCTATTGTTAGAAAATCTAAAGTAAACCGATTCAATTTCAAATTCGGGATTAGAACCCACTTCAATTAGTTCACCCACTAATAGATATCACAATAGATAACATTATATTCCCTTAAAAAATGATTTAAAAGACATATCGTATAACCTGTAAGTCGTCAGCGGACCAGTTGTCCTTGACGTCAGCAAGCGGCGTGAGCTGCAGGTGCAGCGACTGCATGTGCTGCGGGTGCAGCGTGACGCGCGCCGCCAGCCCCGCCGTGTCGCAGCGGAACGTCAGCGACGTCGCGTCCGTCGACACCATTGTTAGCTAGGACAATAAATTAATCCAATATAGATAGATAGGTAGAAAAATTACGATAGAGTACACCACCATCTAAATTAAAAACTATTTAACAATATTTGAAGAAATATACAAACAAGTCATTTATCCTTTGAGCTACTTTGACAAACTATATGTCCATAGTACCATACAAACACTTTCGTGTGAGCATGATATGTTAATAACATAATGCTGGATGTACAACATCGATTGTCATAATACTACAACGACGTCACGGGTATTGCGTTATCGCTTTCGTATAAAAATATTTGACACTCACATAATCCTCCTGGTGCACAAATCGCAGCAGCGCTCGCTTCATATAGACGCAGGCCAGGAAGCGCTGCAGCGGCGCGAGCGGCGGGCCGGGCGGCGCGCCGGGCGGCGGCTCGCACGGCGAGCACAGCGCCTCCAGCTTGCTGACGGCGAGCGGCGTGCCGGGCAGCGCGCCCCACGCGCGCCCCGCGCCGCCCGCGCCCGCGCCACGCCCGCTCGCTGTGCTTGAACTGGCTTGTGGACCTGGTTATGGGTAAATTATCATAGTTTTTATATTATACCAACTGACGAAAAACGTTGTTCTGTCCTTCAGTTGATGATGATATAATCTTGAGTTCATTCAATAATCGGATAGAAAAATCACTTAATACTTTCTTAGATTTACGCGAATATTTGACATTATTAAATAAAACTATCTTTTCGGATTATTTCGCGGATTTATTTTGATTTTTGGTTCCCGACGTTTCGAATGCTTTACAGCATCCATGGTCACGGGAGAGACTGAGGTGTTACATGTCTTGAATGTATAGTTGTTACAGACAGCCTACCCACAATTAACAAAATGAAAAATGCACCAATTACATTACAATATTTTAACTTTAAAACATTTTTATAATTTTAATTATAATTGAATATGGAAAATTATTTATTTAATTTTTGCTATTATTTTTATAATTATTACAATTTTAAAATATTAATTAGTAATCTATATTTAGTGTTGCCATTATTATATTCATAACCATAAAGAAAAATATAAAATATAGTATTAATTATTTAAGCCATATAATTGATCTATGTGTAATTTAAAAAGTTAAAATTAATTAAGGATAATAATTTTAATTTAGTTTGCTATTATTTAAAAACAACTTACTAAGCAACACTATTAATATATACTTTTACAAATGAAAAATGAAAAATATTAATCTGATAAGCTGTCATTTTGATCTACACAGTATGAACTTACTACATCTGCCTGTCTGTTTTGTTTATATTTATTATTTGATTTTATTATATTAATAACAGGATCCCATGACGATGGTAGTACCCAGCCATCTTCCCTATTGAAATTTGGATGTTTTTTAATTTCTATGGCTTCTCGAAACCGATATCGCCCTAGAATGATTCGAGAAGCCATAGAAATTAAAAAACATCCAAATTTCAATAGGGAAGATGGCTGGGTACTACCATCGTCATGGGATCCTGTTATTAATATAATAAAATCAAATAATAAATATAAACAAAACAGACAGGCAGATGTAGTAAGTTCATACTGTGTAGATCAAAATGACAGCTTATCAGATTAATATTTTTCATTTTTCATTTGTAAAAGTATATATTAATAGTGTTGCTTAGTAAGTTGTTTTTAAATCATAGCAAACTAAATTAAAATTATTATCCTTAATTAATTTTAACTTTTTAAATTACACATAGATCAATTATATGGCTTAAATAATTAATACTATATTTTATATTTTTCTTTATGGTTATGAATATAATAATGGCAACACTAAATATAGATTACTAATTAATATTTTAAAATTGTAATAATTATAAAAATAATAGCAAAAATTAAATAAATAATTTTCCATATTCAATTATAATTAAAATTATAAAAATGTTTTAAAGTTAAAATATTGTAATGTAATTGGTGCATTTTTCATTTTGTTAATTGTGGGTAGGCTGTCTGTAACAACTATACATTCAAGACATGTAACACCTCAGTCTCTCCCGTGACCATGGATGCTGTAAAGCATTCGAAACGTCGGGAACCAAAAATCAAAATAAATCCGCGAAATAATCCGAAAAGATAGTTTTATTTAATAAGAAAAATCACTTTCAGCATTTCCGAAAAAAATGCATTTAAAAAAAAATTCTCATTTATTTTTCTGTAATTCAAGATTTAGACTTAAAAAAATGTTTAAAAAATAGTCAACCCGCTTCATCTATTCTTAAATGATATGCTTATCATCATTTCATTTATTTATTTTATTTTATACTAAACACAAACAGCGCAACAAAAACCATGTATGATAATTTTTAACTATATAGATTAGTACATCTAGAATAAGTTATTGAACGACCGTGCTAACAATTGACATTTTATAAAGAAGATCCACATGTAATGTGAAGTTATCTTGGCAAAAAAATGTACTGTCACTTGAAGTTACATAATCACTACACAGACACACAATAAAACAACAAAAAAATGTGCCTTTATGATCAAGATGGTGCCGCGGCGAGGGGTGGTGCCCGGGCGACGGGCGCGGCAGCGAGGGCGAGGCGGGCCACGCGGTGAAGGGCGAGGTGGGCGGCGGGTGCGGGGACGCGACCGGCGCCAGCGGGGACGGCGCCAGCGGCGACGCGGGCGAGGCTGACAGCCCCGCGCCGCCCGCGCCGCCCGCCGCGCCCGGCGCGCCCGGCGGGGACGTCAGGTTGAACGATCCACCGCCCATCTACACACCACAGATTACATCATATTATACTAGTAAAGATGTATCATCCCATACAAAGAAATTGGACAGCGCTAGTTTGGTTTTTTTTTGCTTAAATAGATAATAGATGTCGTTGATTCGCAAATAGTGAAACTGTTTTATTTTATAAACATGTGCAAACTAACGAATGGCAAATATTGTAAAATTCATCTTGCATTCGAAAAAAAATCTGTGATGTTAACAATTTTTAAATGATAAACAATTCATAAAAAGTAAAAGCACAATCAATGAATATACACTACAAAACTATCATCTGATTGCTGATATTTCAATAATCAGTAAAATTACGCAAATTTGATTTACGGGAGAATTATTTCGTTTCCCTTCACTTAAGAATATTTTTTTAAAACAATAATATACCTTTTTTGGATCTATTTTATATTTTATTTTTTTGTAATTTAACGGAACTTTAACAACAAATCGATACATGTAACGTCATCTATTGACATTTATTTGAACAAATTTTTCTTTGTTCGTGATGAAACATTTATACCCGCAAACATCATATTATGTAGAGAGATAAACGGAAAAAGAAAAAGTCTTATTACTAAGTGCAAACTCTTGACAGACAACCTTTCATATTAGTAGAATTGGAAACGGGACAGTACAAGTAATCTGGAGTATATAAAAGTTTTTAAATCTACCTATATATGTATATGCAGACACTATAACTAAATATAATTATTATTATTAGTGAGAAAAAGTATAAAAACATTTGGCGAACATCGACGGGAAGCACGATCCGTAACTTTATAGGTTTACTGTAAAAGAATTGACAAAGTAATGTGGTACAAGGATGTTAATTTTTGCTGGTTATCGTCTATACATATAATAAAATTGTAACTAAGCTAAATCTGCACATTCGATATTTTTTGGAAAATCTTATCGATGTAAACATTATTATCGATACAGAGGCCGCATCTATGGTTTTTAGAATTTTTGTCTGTCTGTCTGTCTGTTACCGCATCAGAGAAAAACCACTGGAGAGATTTTGATGGAATTTGGTATGGTGATAGCTAGTTATCCGAGTCAACATATAGGATACTTTTTACCGCGGGAAAATATCTCATTTCTGAGAAAAAAAATACAAAAACTGCAAAGTAAGAGTATATTATTATGTAATTTTTGTAACCTAAAAATTTGGTTTTTGGTCATCTGAACGCAGGCGGAGCAGCCGGCAATGCTAGTCTTGTAACAAATTCAATTGTTCATTGAAATAATTAATTATATGGAATTAAATAGCAGCGTTTTACCTACCAATAAAACGCATATTAATTTACTTACCTTATTCGAAGCTTACGTATTGAGCTTACGTATTGAGATAGGCATTACCGTTTCCGCCGTTTATATATTTATCCTTGTCTATCCGTCTACTGTCTCGCTCTCTACCGCACCACCTGGCAGCAGAGTGGGGATCGGTGTGAGCGATTCCCACTCCTAAAATTATTTCTTCATTGAGTCGAAATACACCAGGCAGTTATTCAAAGTTAAGCTTCGAATAAGGTAAGTAAATTAATATGCGTTTTATTGGTAGGTAAAACGCTGCTATTAATTTGACTTGACCGTTATTCGAAGCTTACGTATTGAGACTTGTTTGTTATCGCCTGGTGGTGCAAGCGTAGGAGACGGACGCCAATGTGATGAAATAAACTCTGCTGTATGTAACTGAAACACTGAGATGAGATTTTTACTAAGACCAAAATAACCATTTAATGCAGTGCTTTTCCAAAGTCCTTTTACTAATAAAAATAAATTATATTGTAGATAACACAACTCACAAGGTATTAATATAACGTGGGAGACATCTCCCTGACCGATTACGGCCTCGGTCGCCAATGTTTCAGAAACCATCTGTTATGGTTTAAAAGTGTGTTCACTTAGCATGACCAAGTTCATTCTTACTTCCCTCTCACAGTCCAGTTATCAGGTCCGAAGACGAGACCCTAGACTGTGAGCTTCAGAAAAACTAATACCTAACATTCCTCCACGCGACCTGATACTCGAACAAGAACTTAAGACTTGATTAAGGCTTTGGAAGTGCCTATATTTATAGATAGAGAGATACCTCAAGAGAAGAGATGATAACTATGGTAGGGAAAGGTTGACTTCGCATGATACTAACATACGTTGTAGGTAAATAAATAATAATAGGCTAGTAATAATACTAGGCTGTAAAAAAATAACAAGACAGATCTACTTTCCTTTAAAGAAAGCTCAGCTTAAAGAGTCATTGTTTCGCCAAAGTGACTCGCATTCAAATTAAAATTTTAATAATATTATGTAATTAGAATAATACTTTCTTAGATTTTCACGAATATTTGACAATCCGAAAAGATAAATATTTAACTTGGAATAATAACAATGCTTAACGTACATCCTTTCCATAAGTGTGCCAAAAATACCATAACGGAAATATACTGTTAAAAATGTTCGCATACACATTGGTGTAAAATTTATGATTTTTTTAACAATGACATACGTATACGCATATGTGCACGTTTACCTCGATGACAAATTCATGATTTACGTTGAAGAAGCTACGTATGATGTACACGGATGCACATCACAGAATATTTCCACATATGCCAATAAATCGAGAACAATTATTAGGCACGAGCACTATAACATACATTTTAAAACAATGTCACTAAGACTCATCAAATATACACCATAGCTTTTATATAGTATGGATCGGTCATTAGGTAGTCTGACATTTGGTAAAATCCATAACCAAGCGATGGACCAATTTCATTCAATTAAATTATCTTGTTAGTGGCTTCAAAAACGTGTCACTTAAGCAAAGATTACTTGCCAATGTCACGCAAAATGAAAGACCATTTTTATAATGTATTACGTACCTCCTCAATTTGTGCGTATAATTCATATTTTTCAGAAGTACCCTAGCTGTCAGACTCGGGTTTCATAATAATATGTCAAAACTTACAATTTTAGCGATGATCATAATATAGAAATTTTACCTGAAAATAAAATTTGTATTATGTTTCCTAAGACATCCGAAGTCCAATTATGAGAGTACATCAACCTTTTCCGTCGCTTTCCGCTAGATTACTTCCGTTACAATTTGTGCTTTTAGCGCCAGCCGTGGCCAAAACTGAAACTAACTTTTGCAACCTGTGTAAGGCAAGCCGCCATTTCTAAAATCATTGTTCGGTTCATAATGAAAATGATGCTGATAAACACCAGGAAGGCCTTATTTGGACTTCGGATGTCTTAGGAAACATAATACAAATTTTATTTTCAGGTAAAATTTCTATATTATGTGTTCCGTTCGACATCCGAAGTCCAATTATGAGAGATCTGTTTGTTATCTCCTGGTGGCTTGCTAAATAGAACGCAACAATGTGATTATAAAAAACATACAATTGGCATTATTAAAATTTTATTAATAAAATTAACCAATCAAGGATTCAAGATTATCCATTTTGAGTAATTCAGAGCATACTATATAATTATAAGTTAATCTACATATTTAAACAAATATTTAAACTTAGGATTGAAATGACAAAAATATTATTAATTTGACACTGCAAACAATCTAGATAGTGACTTTTCTGAATCAACATTACTATTATGATCTTTACTTTTAATCTCTCTATAATAATATTTCCGAAAGGTATTTTCATGGCGCCAATTTGCCTTAGCTAAAATCTCGTTAACTGGGTACTTCTCTAAACAATTAAGAGATGACACAGCTGACCTAACACTACCTGGCGTAGCCTCTATCCCAGCTTCAGAAAGGATACGTCTTATCCAACCCCCAATGATTACAGGACTAGCTGGTTTACTAGGAACTCTCGTGTTTATGAATAAATTGGTCAAATTACTTCGAACATCTTCCGAAATGCGTATCAATGATCTTAACCAAAACAAGGGGTCAGTATTTCTATCAGGCGAAGCCAGTAACTTCCAACTTGATTGTTTATAAGTTGCCGAATCAGTTTTCGAGCCAAATATAGGATGCAAGATAATTGAATCCCCACTGTCAACAAAATGTTCTGGATCACAATGCAGGAGAGTTAAGTCGTGTATTCTACGACCCGAAGCCAATAACAATATAATAGCTGTTCGCCTAGAAACATCATACAAACTATCTATGTTAGGATTTGTATTTTTCAAAAAATTTATTACTATTCTTGCATCCCATATTTGCAATTTCGGTGGAGCCGGTCTAGCTAATGACACGGCCTTTAAAATATGTTTAACTAAATGATTTTATGTAATCTTTATATCCGATAAAGTTTCACAAACTGAAGCTATAACTGACTTATGTACCAGAATGGTACGGTATGATAAACTATCTTTAAGAAAAAGTTTAGCTAAGTACCTGGCTACACTGGCGGGGGCAGGACGACGATAGTCCACTTTATTTTGCTTACACCATAGAGACCACTTGTTCCATATTGGTGTATAAGTTTTAAGTGTGGATGCTCTCCAACATCGTGACAAAAGTTGCTTTTCCTCAGCGGACCAGTCCTGTGTTAGAGAGTCCCAGCCGAAATGAGCCAAGCTTCCAACTGTAGGTTGTGAACTTGAGCTGGAGGACGCCCCGTCACTGTGTCCACTAATGTTGTTCTCAGATTCCTGATTTTCATTGGACGAGCGCGCGGCTCTTCAAGTCCGGCCTCTAAAAGGGTTTCTTCCACTTGGGTGCAACAATTATGAACCTTCCCTTTGAAGTGTAAAATGTTTATACATTAAGTATAGTATAATATAGCATAATATAGTATAGCATTAGTATAGTGATAGTATAGCATTAAGTACTGTAAGCCATACTTTAGTAATGTATCATCAATCTCTCATGTATCATCCATATATGGTCGACCACCCATTAAGCTAAGCTTCATTATAAATTTACTTATTATATTCTGATTATTAAATATGTCTCCAACCTAAGAAGACGTTTATCTTTGGAACCTCTAAAACATACCACATTTGATGGCGACCCTGCTGAAAAGACCTGCTTTTCTGCCTTATTCTTCTACGTAAATCCAAGTATGTGTCAGTCATCGCAGTCAAAAGAAAAAAAAAGTGTGTAAGTGCGTCCTTAAACTGTGATCCACGTAAGTGTTTAAACTGTGCATAATTATATTCGGCGCGTGTAAACTCGCGAATATGATACGCGCCGCCCGAGACGGAAAGATGTGACATTCCATTCCCGCTCAAATTACACGATGTACTTAGGTATCTTATTGTCAGTAATGTTACTATGTGCTATTTTAAGATTCGATGTTTATTATAATTATTAAGATTTAGTATGACAGATAAATTATGTTTAATATATAACTCTTTAATTGATATAAAGAAATACTTAATAAAATCGGGTAAAAAAAGATTTACGGGAAATATCATAGAAAATAAATTAAATGAGTGTGAAAAACTTTTATCAAGTAGCAGTTTAATTTTAGAAAATATAAAGTATAATGAAAAGTCGGATATAATTAATAAAGCTATTGAAATATATGAAAATATTAATGTTATATATTTAGAGATAAAAAAATTGTGTATTAAGTCAGAAAGTTATTTCACAAAAATGGATTTCGATTTAAAAACGGCTTGTAGTTTGTTGCCGGTTATGGACGGTGTAGAGGAGACTACGAAGAAATTAATTGATGGCATTGAAATGTATGCGGATATGTTTAAAGATTCAGATTTTCCTTTATTAATTAAATTTATTTTAAAAAGTAGACTCTCCGAAAACGCTAAAATGCGCATGTTGACAGACTATATTTCTGTTAAAGATATTGTTAAGGATATGAAAATTCACCTTTTAACTAAAAAATCATTTACGGCTATTCAAGCACGTCTTCAACAGACTACGCAAGGTTGGAGGTCAGTTGAGGAGTATGGAAGTGAAATCGAAAAGCTTTTCACAGAATTAACAATATCTCAAGCAGACGGAAATACTTCTAATTATAGCATTCTTAAGCCTTTGAACGAAAAGTCAGCAATTAAACAGTTTTCGGATGGTTTAAAAAATAGTAAATTAAGTACCATAATTGCAGCTAGAAACTACTCTTCTCTTAAAGACGCGATCCAAGCGGCAAAGGACGAGGAGATTTTCTTACCCTCGACCTCAACGAACTCTGACGTCATGCACATAAGGAGATCCTCGGCTCGTGGTAAAAGAGGTTTTGAAGGTAGGTACAATAATTTTAAGAATAGGTATCCTACCACAATGGGACATAATCAACGTGATCATTATGGTAATAAATATTTTTCATGTGGTAAGTATAATAACCGTGGAAATCAACGACATTATCAACATTCAAATCGCGGTCAATTTTCTAGGGATACTAAACGTAGTAATAATAATCGCAATGTATTTCCAATAAATACAAATAATACAGTCAGCGAACCTATAAAAAAAGATGACGTAGGTCAGTTACCGGATCAGTTTTTTCGGATTTAAGGATTATATTTTTACTTTAAATAATAAACAAAAAATAGTTCTTTTTGAAATAAATAAATATAAATATTATTTTTTACTGGATACTGGTGCTTCGTTATCTGTTATAAGAAACGAAGTTCTACATAAAAATACTACGATTTATAAAAGTGAGACTATAGTAAATGGAATAGGAGGTCAAGTAAAATCTCGAGGTCATGTGTATTTAACATTAAAAACAAAAGATGGTGAATCATTTCATCATAAATTTTATGTTTTTACCAATTTATCGTTAAAAGTAGATGGCATTATTGGATTAGATTTCCCAAGTAAGTTTAGATGTGATATATTTTTAAATTCTAATACTTTGAGTCTTCACTCTAATAGAAAACAATGTCTTATGCCAATTTATGAAATACCGGATTATACTACGGATTATTTGTTTATCCCTGCTCGAAGTGAGTCAATACACTATGTAGCTGTAGAATCAGGTTTGGAAGGTGATTGTGTGGTTTGCGCGAAAGAATTAAGTAAAGAATTGTTTTTAGGAAGTACGATTGTAAGAGTAAAGGATGGCAAGATACCAATTAAAATTTTAAATACTAGTGAAAAGGATATAAAATTACCTAGATTCATCTCTGAGGTTCATTCATTAGAGCATTATAATATTTGTAATTTTAATAAAACTGTAGCAAACGTTAAAAGAGCCGATACTCTATCATCAATCTTAAAATTAGATCATTTAAATCCCGAAGAAAATAAATCTATTAGTACTATTTGTCGGAAATATGCAGATATTTTCCATTTACCAGGTGACCAACTGACAACGACAGACATTTATGAACAGACAATTACATTAAAGCCCTATACTAGTCCAGTCTATATAAAGCCATACAGGATTCCTCAATGCCTGAAACCTGAGGTTCAAAAGCAAATTGAAAGCATGCTAAAAGATGATATAATAGAAGAATCTAAAAGTGAATGGTCTAGTCCAATATTATTAGTTCCTAAAAAAAGTGACAAAACAGGAGAAAAAAGTGGCGTTTAGTTGTAGACTACCGAAAACTAAATGAAAATATTCAGGATGATAAATTTCCACTTCCTAACATCACAGAAATTTTAGATTCACTTTCAGGTTCCATATATTTTTCCCATCTTGATTTAAATTCTGGATATTATCAAATTCCCCTTAACCCAGGACATCGTAAATACACTGCATTTTGTACTAATTCAGGCCAATACCAAATGAAAAGACTTCCTATGGGTCTAAAAATTTCACCAAGTGCGTTTAGTAGAGTTATGTCGGTAGCTATGTCTGGGCTTACGTTTGAAAAGTGCTTCATATACCTAGACGATTTAATTGTTTTTGGCAGAAATTTAGAAATTCATAACAAACATTTGATTGATGTCTTTGAGAGACTTAGAAAAGTTAATTTAAAATTAAATCCAAGTAAATGCCAATTTCTAAAAAAAGAAATTTTATATCTTGGTCACGTAATTTCATCAGAAGGCATATTACCAGACCCTGAAAAAGTTTCAGTGTTGCAAAATTATCCCATTCCTAAAAATGCTGATGAAGTACGACGATTTGTTGCATTTTGTAATTATTATAGAAAATTTATACCCTCTTTTGCTAATATAACAATTCCTCTCAATAGACTTACTAGGAAAAATTCTACATTTTTTTGGAGTAAGGAATGTCAAAATTCATTTAATATTCTTAAAGAAGCCATGATTTCTCCCCCTATACTTCAATACCCAGATTTTTCTCCGGAAAATGAGTTTATTCTTCAAACAGATGCATCAGGAATCGCTATTGGTGCAGTTTTGACTAATAAAGATTTGAAACCTATTGCGTACGCAAGCAGACCTTTAAATGCATCAGAATTAAATTATCCAACAATAGAAAAGGAGCTTTTAGCTATAGTTTGGAGTGTAAAATACTTTAGACCGTACTTATATGGTAGGCATTTTACTATTAAAACTGATCATAAACCACTAGTATATTTATTCGGAATGAAAGATCCTTCTAGTCGGTTAATGAAATTTAGATTAACGTTAGAAGAGTATGATTTTAGAATCGAATATGTAAAAGGTAAAGAAAACGTAGGAGCAGATGCTTTGTCAAGAATATATATTACATCTAATGAATTAAAAGGCATAAATGAGCAAGTTATGGCTGTGTTAACAAGAAAGCAAAAGAAGGTAATAGAAAAGGTAAATGAGAATAGCATGAAAGAGGATACACCCTTCCTTAATAACTCTGGAGACGAAAGGCCTGATCAACCAAGAGTTGTAGAGTTATTAAGAAAGCCGTGTGGTTCAGTAGAAATGAAATTGATAGTAGGTTACGAATTAGATAAATTACGAAAGGGAAACAGAATAAGTGATGAGTATGAATGTTTTTCTTATTGTCCTAGTAAAAAGATGGTTTACATTAATCTCAACTTTAAGGCGCAATTCTCGCGAGTCGAATTTGTGACAATGTTGAGTAATTTCTGTAAAAAGTTAAATATTGAAGAAATATGCATAATAAAAGATAAAAATAATGAAAGATTTATTAACGATTTAAATGATGAAATAAAGTCGATTAAGAAGTGGTCCGGACCACGGATTTGCATTTTAAAAAGTGTAACTAGGATTGATAACGATGAAGAAAAATCATTCATATTAAATGATTTTCATTTACTACCAACCAGTGGCCATGCTGGTGTCCGTAGGATGGTAAACAACATTAAAAGACGGTTTTACTGGCCAGGTCTCGAAGCTGATGTAAGAGAATTTGTTAGAAAATGTTCTAAATGCCAGAAATCTAAACATTGTAAATACGTTAAAGAACCCATGACTCTATCGACAACTGCGTCATACGCGTTTGAAAAAATATTCATGGATATAGTGGGCCCGCTACCAAAAGATTATGACGATAATGTATATATTTTAACTGTTCAATGTGAGTTAAGCAAGTTTATAGAAGCTTATCCACTAAAAAATAAGGAATCCATTAGCGTAGCTAGAGCGTTAGTAAATAATTTTATTTTAAGATTCGGCATACCTAAAATAATAGCAACAGACAGAGGAATAGAGTTCACATCTTCCACCATAACCCAGGTATGTAAACTATTAAATATAGATAATATTACCTCAACAGCATACCATCATCAATCCATCGGAGCATTGGAGAATGCTCATAAAAATTTAGGTTCATTCTTACGAATTCACTGCGACAAAGACAAACAATCTTGGTCTTATTGGCTACCATACTGGTGTTTTAGTTTTAATACCACAGTCCATACCGAAACAAAATACCAACCGTTTGAACTTGTATTTGGTAGGCAGTGCAATATTCCCAATAGATTATCTAATACAATAGAACCTGTGTATAACCCAGAAAATTATAGTAGTGAACTTAAATATAGGTTGCAAGTTGCTTTTAAGGATGCCCGAAATAATTTATTAGAAAGTAAGTGTAGTCGTAAAATAAAATATGATAAGTATATTAATCCTATTAGTTATAATAAAGATGACTTAATTTTAGTAAAGTCAGAAACAGGTGGTAAGTTGGACGAACTTTTCGATGGACCATTTGTTGTATTAGAAGATATGGGACCAAATGTAAAAATAATTAAGGATAAGAAAATAGATATAGTGCATAAGAATCGAACAAAACGATTTATTAGGTAGTACATGTAATATAAAAAAAATATATTTATATATTAAAATATATTTTTTTCTTTCACCCCCGGAGGTGAAGTGTAAAATGTTTATACATTAAGTATAGTATAATATAGCATAATATAGTATAGCATTAGTATAGTGATAGTATAGCATTAAGTACTGTAAGCCATACTTTAGTAATGTATCATCAATCTCTCATGTATCATCCATATATGGTCGACCACCCATTAAGCTAAGCTTCATTATAAATTTACTTATTATATTCTGATTATTAAATATATCTCCAACCTAAGAAGACGTTTATCTTTGGAACCTCTAAAACATACCACATTTGACCTTTGCGGAGTTGAGATGCCGTAACACCCGCGGAAGTACAGCTGGTGGAGGAAATATCCAGGCGAGGTCGTAGCTCCAGCATCTGCTGAAAGCGTCGTGAAAGCAGGCGCTCGAGTCTAACAAGTCTAGAGTAGCATAATCTGACACTACGTGAGCCTTTCGCGAGGCGAACAGATCGATATCTGGGGTTCCCCACCGGCCGAATATCTTGTTGGTTGCCTCGTCTAGCAGGTGCCACTCGGTACCGATTCGATTCCGAGAGATCTGATCGGCTTCCGTGTTGTACAGTCCCGGAAGGTGGTGAGGGATTAGTACAACATTCAGGCTGTCCGTTAGTGCTAGGAGCTGATTTGTCAATGTCAAGAGATTCCTCGACTTGTTTCCTCCTTGATTTTTTATATACGACACAACAGTCTTGTTGTCGCTCTGTAACATTATTGTTGAATTTCTTAGAGCCTTTGCCTCCAGAGATATGGCTGCTATCACTGCATACATTTCTTTCAAGTTGCAGTGCCACTTCAGCTGATGTTGACTCCAGCAACCTTTTATTACTTTGTTGTTTACTAGTGCCCCCCATTGAATGTCCGAGGCGTCGGTGACGAGGTAATTGACAGGTAAGTTCCTTGGGTGAATATAAGACTTCTGGTCGATATTTTCCAATCAATTCCCCGCGCACTTCGTCTGCGAACGGGATAGGCCGGTGAGAATTTTTCTGTAAACAATTGCTGTGGCGCTGAAGCACTCGGCAATGCAACCTTCCCCGAGGGGTGATGAAGGTCGCAAAATTGAGATACCATAAGAGGCGTTGCGCCTGCTTGAGGGTCCAACTGCCTGCTGTCAAGCGAGCCCATAAGCACTGACGGATCTTGGCTACCTTTTCTGGGGGCAAACTCTTGGAGTTGTAATGCGTATCCCAGATAATCCCTAGGAATTCTAAACGCCTCGTTGGCCTCAGAATAGATTTTTCCACGTTGATATTCCAACCTAGGGAGGTGAGAAACTTTAAGGCAATATGAACATGTAATCTTAATGTTGCT
This sequence comes from Brenthis daphne, assembly GCA_947093115.1. Taxonomy (NCBI): domain Eukaryota; kingdom Metazoa; phylum Arthropoda; class Insecta; order Lepidoptera; family Nymphalidae; genus Brenthis; species Brenthis daphne. The sequence continues at coordinate 16,667,863 of OX352472.1, read as the reverse complement.
TTGCTTTGATGGACCATTAAAAAATCGTCTAGATAGACAATTAGGCGAAGACCCTTGCTGCGTAATATCTCGGCAGTCCAATTTGTAACTGATGCAAACATTCTCGGAGCTGCAGCAAGGCCGAATGGAAGACATGTCATCTGCAGCAGCCGACCTTCGTAACTTAGGCGTAGAAAACAACGATGTCTTTGAGAAATTCGTAAATGGTAATAGGCCTGTTTTATATCCAGCTTCACCATCCAGTCGCCTGCTTGTAGAAATGTTGGCATTTTGTGATGATGAAACAGATGGAAATGCCTTGGTTGTATAAATTGATTTAATGCCTTGAGGTTGAAGATAACCCGATTCTTTCCATTGCTCTTTGTTATAATGAAAAGCGGGGATATGAATGACGGACTTAAAGGGGCTGCTTCGAGAATCCGATCTTGAATCATGGTTTCTATCTCTGAAGACATTATCAAGGAACTCTGTGTTTGAAATCTTTTCATGACATCCGGCGATGGAAAGATTAGAGGAGGCGTCTGATTGAATGGAATACGGGCGGCAGAAATTAATTTGAGAATTGTTTTGGGTGGCCGAAACTTGGCCCACACCTCTTGATAAAACATCAGACAGCCGCCCACAAACCTCGAGTCATTTGCGCCTACTTCTGTTAGCTTCATCCTTTTGGGCCCCCCTTCCCCTTTTAACTTGCTCGTCAAAATTTTGTCTCTTATTTTTCCCTTTGCTTTGGCTTGACTTGTTGAAAACGAAAGGAGGGTTTTTCCCGAGATGTAGAAGCAATCGGTGATTTAGAAGTCACTGGTAATTTAGAATGTCTCACAGGTTTTAATTGAGGTCCCATATCTTTATCTAATTTGTCCAATCCGCCTATTTTTTGTATATAAGCCGATAAACTTTGAGGATTAAACATATATTCTATCGAAGGATATACATTTTATCGATATCTTCCCGTATATACTTTCCCTTTAAACCTTTAAGCAAAGCTTTACGCCGTAGTTCTAATACCTCTGCACGTTTTCCACAAATTAATTGTAAAATGTCGTGAGATACAGCCTTATAATTAGATTCGTTTCCAAATAACTCTTTTAATTTGTCATAAATTAAATTTGAAGTTAACTGCGCATCAGGTTTCGCGGCCCAGTCTATTAAATGTTTTAATGCAATATTTACACATTCATTTTGAGCTAAAAAAGGCATTAGACAAGGCAGAAAAACTGCGTTCCATCTGATACCATCTGAGCGGAGCAAAAGGATCCTCTAAACGCCTCAATTCCTCATTTACTTTTAGCTCAGAAAATGCCGGGAATGCCACATATTTCTTTTGCACCTCGGTGTACCGAACAGAATTCCAATCCAGAGAATCAAATCTTTGCATTGACGCTATTTTTGCAACCCGATCAGGATTTGCCTTTGGCATAGTTGGTTCCGTGACGGACACATTTAGCTCGGCAATATCTTTTAATTCACCTACTGGCGTTAAAAACGGGTCATCGAGCGAATTATTTACTGCTGTTGAAGCAGCCGCCATAGGAAACGAGGAGTTCGTGGATATCGGATGCATGGTAGCGTAATTGACACAAAATAAATTATTTATATGACTAACCAACTGCTGCGATAACTGATCAAACCTGCGATCGATTTCTTGACATGAATCGGAAGACCGACTATGACGTCGTCGCTTTGGCGGCGGTTCATCTTCCTCGCTCGAACTTGAATTCGAATCCGATGATTCACTTGAAGGCGTGTGAGTATTTTTCTCCAACCGATTCGAATCACAATCACCAAAAACGTCCACATTATTATTAATCACTGGCTCGGTATTTTTCTCACTGTCGTCCATTTTACGATTTAAAACACAATACTTTAACGTAACGGAATAAAACTGTAACTTTCTACTTTAATCTCGAAAGTTTAAACAATAATTCTACTTTTGAAAACTCTAATATAACAACGGTCGTTTTTCTTAAACAAGTTTTCTAATAAATCTAGCGATGCGTGCAACTCAGAAAATGACGCAACAATGATTTTAGAAATGGCGGCTTACCTTACACAGGTTGCAAAAGTTAGTTTCAGTTTTGGCCACGGCTGGCGCTAAAAGCACAAATTGTAACGGAAGAGGAAGTAATCTAGCGGAAAGCGACGGAAAAGGTTGATGTACTCTCATAATTGGACTTCGGATGTCGAACGGAACACATAATACGTCATTTCCGTTGTAGTTTATATATGTGATCCAAAATTAAAGATAAATTTTCACTGTAATGTGCTACATTTCAAGCCTTCTTTGAGACAATGTCATTTTCTTAATATATGCATTTGCCAATGCAATATTTTAAGTTATATTCGATGCTTAACATTTACTCTTATCGTTTACTGAGAACTTTCAATAACCTTATTATAATTGAAAATTTTCAACGCCGTAGTTTACCAACATGTAATGTTTGAACGATTGCTAAGCTCTTTAAGGCTTAATTTGTAACACAGGCGACCTGTCGTTACAAGCACAGCAGGAACGCCTAAAATAGCAATTGCCCCTGATGCCCCGAGTGGGAATATCAGTTTAATATGAAATACAATACGTTACATTTAATCAACGTAATTCAGAACGACCCGTAACGTATGCATTTTGTAAAGGCACACTGTTGTTTCTTCTTATAATTTGCCTTGGCTAAAACCAATTGGATTTGGCTGTTCGACCACTGGAATAGAATATTATAATTTTTAACGTATTCAGCAATTTTTAACGACTCACTGCTGGGCACAGGCCTCCCTTCAATAAGAGGGGGATCAGGCTATTGGCCCTACCCTTTCCCAGTGCGGGTTAGAAATTTGATAAATGGATATGCGATATCCATATGTTCAAAAATAATAATAATGTATAATATTTCTTATAATGCTCAAAAGCCAATCCATTCACAGATTTGGAGTTCATATATTTCATACCTAGAACTATATCTTTTGAATCCGACTTGTATCTTCATAAAAGTGAACCAATATTATCGAGACGATGCCTTCCCATACAATTATAGGCTCAGTAATATAGCAATTGTCCTAATACAGTGGATTTAACCAAACTATATATGCAAGTGACCATTCAGCGCATGGCTCGAATTTTATGCTATACATATCAACCTTCAATTGATATCAAAACCTGCACATTAAGCTCACTGCTATTTTTTTCCTGAAGAAAATTAATATGTGACTCAACATGCGTGTCATTCGGACAAGAATCAACAATCTGTAGAGATTGTTTCATGGAACAAGTATATTCTCAATCCCGCGAGGATTTATATTCATATTAAACTCACTGCCATTTTCTCTTGAAGAAAATTAATATGTGACTCACACTCTGACAAGAATCAACAATCTGTATAGATTGTTTTATGGAACAAGTACGTTGTCAATCCCGCGAGGATTTACATTCATATTAAACTCACTGCCATTTTCTCTTGAAGAAAATTAATATGTGACTCACACTCTGACAAGAATCAACAATCTGTAGAGATTGTTTTATGGAACAAGTACGTTGTCAATCCCGCGAGGATTTACATTCATATTAAACTCACTGCCATTTTCTCTTGAAGAAAATTAATATGTGACTCACATTCGGACAAGAATCAACAATCTGTAGAGATTGTTTTGTGGAACAAGTATATTGTCAATCCCGCGAGGATTTATATTCATATTAAGCTCACTAAACGGGGCTTACATTCAACATTTGTGATTATGATATTAATATCACAGCTAGATGAAAATCTCAGCGTTGGGGTCTCCATAGATCCTCCTCCAATGTGCGTATGTGTTACCTTGTCGTGGTGGAGAAGTAATTAACGTCCGGCAATCCTGCGACCCCCTTTAAGACAGGGTAGGTTCGGTTGGATTTTAGTGGGTAATACAGCCTTTGCCGATGAGTCTCACATAACTACCTGTATGTATGTGCATGTAGGTAGTATGCGTAAATGTATAAGTGTCACCTTCGATACTCCTTAGGTACCCACATAACTAACCCTGCGAGGGTTAACCATTTTACGTACTCCTGCGGGGAGACCTTTATTTATAAAATACAGCTTATAGAACCTCTTCAAGGCAATTAAGAGTTGTATTTAGTCTAATAATAATCAATATACACATGTACCATGGCAGTGTTATGAAAAATAACTAATGTCCTTATCCTGTCACATAGATACTCGTGTTGACATCTTCACTGCATTTATGATCTGAACTGAAATAAAGCTTATAAAATATCGTAATTTGCTGAAAATGAATATGAAAATAAAATATTATATGAAATTGTCGACTACACCAGTAATTTCTTCCTTTTTCCGAAAGCATTTTCACAGTTCATATCACGTACTTACAAAATACAACTGTAATAACTTAGTTTACAGTGCTGAAATGATTTCTCAATTCTAATAGATATTCCATTACACTATCTATGTCAATTATCCATGAACCACAAAAATATGTAGGTATATAGCTTACATAGTTAATATGAAAATGACATTTAAATATGTATTAAGTTTACTTTACGCTACGTACGTACGTTACATTTACTTGTTTATACCCTCAAATTGCTTACGCTATTTGAACAATGTATAATTATTGCATACTCACGTGAACCGTACAGCTATTGTTTCATTATATTTCTGTAGGAACATGCTCCAAATGCGAGCTACTGGCATCATCGGATGTCCCCACATGCCCTTTTCGTGTTGCTCCCTCTCTTTTGCAACACTGCATATTTTATGTAAAAGTTACCTATATATTGATATGTGTCCTGCGCTTTACCGTTTATGTTCCTTAAATAGGCCAAATTTTGGCTTTAACAATGCATCCCCTATATTCTAAAAGTAAACAGCAAAGCACTGCAAGGTAACTGATTAAAATGTAGGAATTCTACCATTGTATAATCTATGTAGTCAATAGTAAAACAAGATTTATAACCTAAATTGAATTGCGTAGTGGCAATATACTTTACCATGGTGTTAATTTATATTAATTTAAATTATTATGGCATGAAATGGGCAGGGAGATGATGATGGTATTAATTTAAAAATTGCAGTTAATGTAAAAACATTTTTAAACATTTTAACAGTTATTTAACATAACGTGCATTAAATTTGTAATTCTCAAATACTATTAAGTATTTGTTACTCATTTTATTTTGTGCTAAACAAATGTCTAGAAAAAATGATGATAATAAATAAGGTAAATGTACTTACATGGTGTGAACCGTTACCTTTTAAATTTTTTGTTGGCGATTACTTCAAAAACTTACATAGAAACGTCTTCCTATAATGCTATGAGTTCAAGTGTATAGTCGGTGCAAGCCCAAGCCAGCACGACTGCACTCGGCGGAAAACAAGACGCCAATGAAGAAATAATTTTAGGAGTGGGAATCGCTCACACCGATCCCCACTCTGCTGCCAGGTGGTGCGGTAGAGAGCGAGACAGTAGACGGATAGACAAGGATAGATATATAAACGGCGGAAACGGTAATGCCTATCTCAATACGTAAGCTTCGAATAACGGTCAAGTCAAATTAATATTCTTATAATAAATATTCTTGTGTCCATGTAACAATTACCTGATGCTGTGCCGGCGACGCCGGGTGTGGAGTGACGGGCGCTGAGTGCGGCGTGTGCGGCTGTGGAGGAGTTAGAGGCGCGGGGAAACGTAGTCCACCTGTTGTTGATAATATTGAACGTTATTTATAATAATAAATACGTAAAAAAATGTGTGTGTACATATGTACGCACGTAAGAAGTTATACTTCTTTGGCGTAACAGAATAAAAGTAGCTAAATATTTCATCCTGTATGTCTCCTCTCTGTTTGTAAAAGGAATGATAAATTAATAAAAATAAATATATTTTTTTATCTCCACTGACATAACAAGTGTTATAGATTTATGAATATTTGAGAAACTACTTTGAATATAGTTATGAGTTTTCACCCGGGAACTGGAGAGACAGTTATCCGCTAACTTCATCATGTCCCTTTTTGGCTGTCGGTGTACGCGCGCATCAGTAAAATTTTACTCTCATACTTTTTTCCAAACATGCCAAAAGAAGTATAACTTCAAAAATACAGTTATAATATCTCATCGACTTTTTTCATCCACAAATTGAACTTACCTGGTGGCATAGGAGACATCGGTGATGGCGGATTGTCATCTTCCGCTAACAGCCTGACGCTGATGCTATCGTCAACGTATCTTGAGAGGAATGTCTTAAAGAAAGAATACATGTTATTAACAAAACAACTTTCAAAATACTACAGACCAAAACAATATATTACATTTTCATACCTTTAAACCAAGTGCAGGCGCGAATTCATCGACAACTGTGCTTCTGTCAAATTTAGAGTACGCGCCGTCGCGTATTGTAACCATGTTGCCACCTCTAATGCCCACTTCAATTGAATATGCACCGGCGTATATAATTCTTATCTGTAATAAATAAGTCTTATCATTTCATATCAAATATAATAATAAACATATTTTCGTAACACACTAGTAGCCAAGTGGGTACATATCCCGTGTCTCGCACCTCTGATATTTTCATATGCGAGTCATTTCCAACATAATTATGACATATGTATCTCACGGTGAAGAAAAACATCGTGAGGAAACCTACATCTCTGAGAGAACCTAGCAATCTTTTGAAACATATGTGAAGTCCGCCAACCCGCACTCGGCCAGCGTGGTGGACTATGGCTTCATTAGCCTCGTATTGACGGCAGTGTTTCCAGCGATAGGACGTAAAAAAAGGCTGAATAGATTTAGTGCTCACAGTAAACGCGTTACCACTAGGCTATCACAGTCTAATCTAAACTTCGCCTCCTCGCCTATAGATGGAATAATTATTTTATTGATGTTATGTTATTTTTGAATAATATGTATTGCCATGTTTTGAATATGTATGGGTTAAGAGTGGAGACCGCGTTCAGACGATGGACAAATGACATAAGAAAGGTAGCGGACACTAGATGGATGTGTTCAGATGTGGACAGTGATAGGCCGATTGTTTGATATGTAATAACCAACCTTCCGCCAGGAGTGCGCGAGCAACGTGAAGGTGGGCGTGGGCATGAGCGTGCGCACGTGGTGCAGGCCCAGCTGCGGCAGCGCGGGCAGCCGGCTCAGCGCCAGCAGCGGCGCGTACGTCTCGCGCAGCACCACACCCAGCGACATTAGGTCTTTGTGCCTGTATTGTTTACATTTTATTACCTCTTTAAAAATTGCAAAGGGGCTTGCTTAATATAATTTATTTTTAAATATATATTTAAGAGTGAGTTTATTGTAATCTTGTATTCTACGGTTAAGGTTTAAACAAAAGAGTCCCTTTGTTTCATACTAATATCACAGTTGACTAATCTGATCTAGATGTGCGAGGTGAGGCACAACAGACTATCTTATTTACTTTTATATGACAATTGGAAAACGGATTTATAGCATCAACCCTCATATCCGTCAGCGTACGACTGTAAGCTGTCACTAGATGGCACTATAGTGATTTAACTTCAAAACCGCTTTTCACCATTTAGATTGATATTTTTGATAAACGTTGCATTTGACAGTGTGTCCATTAAAATCAAAAAGCAATCGCCTACTGTATTAATTTTTATACTGTGGTAATAACTATGTTGTTAAAACAATATAACAAGTATACGATGTAATAAAACTAACCAGTTGATATAATGATCGAGGTGATGATGCAGCAGATGGTGCGCGTTGGCGGCGGGCTGGTGCGCGGGCGTGGCCACGGTGTAGCGCTGCGCCGCGGCCGACCACTGCAGCACGGCGGTGGCGCGCTGCGCCGCGCCGAACCCCAGCACCAGCGACCGGTACGTGTACGAGCGGATGCACACGCCTTGCCACAGCGACTCGCGTTCTACACACAAAAACTTTTGTTTGACGACACGTTTGGCATTGTTTGTAGTGAGCCTACTTGCTGTGCCAGCGGTCGAGGTTTCGAGTCTCGCTCGGGGCTATCATTTGTGTGATGAGCACGAAGTCATGGGTGTTTATATTCATATAAGTATGTATTTAAAGTTATATATGCGTAGTGTATCAGCTACCTGGTATCCATAACACAAGCCTCGTAGCTCACCATGCAACTAAATAGTGCTGTATGGTATGGTAATGTCCCAACATATTTATTTAAATTTAATAACATCCTGTTTAAAAGTTTACTATTAGCTCATCCTCGTTTCGCTCGGGTATGCCTCTAAAAGAACGGTTTCACTCGTAAATATAATCATAACGGTAGCTTGTATTCCGCCTAGAAGAGAAAATGTTGTCCTACTTAATTTAAAATTATTATTATCATATTGGTAGCTTAATTTTGCAATGTGTTTATAATTACAGTCTATAACCTTCTTAGATAATACCTCTTCCTATTGCTAAAAACTGTAGAGATTCGTACTGTGTTTTTTAAACGTTATGAAGATGCTTAGACGTTTTAAATTTAATATCGCGGTAATAGCTGATAATAGAATATAATTGACTATTATATTGAATAAATGTATTCATTGTAATTTTAACATTTCGATGAAACTCAAATAACAGATTATTTAGGTAACTTATACAACCACTAACCTTGACTAGGCCGGAGCATAAAGTCATACAAAAGAGTGTGTAGATGGACGATAGCAGCCCAATCGGCTAAAAATGCATCCGCTGTACGTCCTGCATCCGTGCCGAGTTCATATTGGAGGTACACACATCGTCTTTCGCCTGTAATTATAATTATTATATATATTCTTTATTGCACTAAACAAGTAATAAAAAAAATACATAGAAAATAGCGTGGACAAAGGTGGACTTATCTCTATAAGAGATCTCTTCCAGTCAACCCATACATGTGGGAAATAGTGTCAAGTAGCGGGACAGAAAGAGAAAGTGCAGAGAAATGATAAGAAAATATATAAGAATAATCATAAGTAAAACAAAATAAATACAATATATACATAAACATATTATTTAATATTTATTTAATATATACATAACATATTATTACAAAACAGAAATGTACACATTTTTCAATGATGAGTTAGAAAATAATTTTTCATATTGATTTTAAACGCATCATTAGAAGGGCTCTTTTGTAGGATTTTGGGAAGTTTGTTCCAAAGCACTGCAGCCTGTACCGAGAATGAGTTTTGGAAAAACTTGGTGTTGCTTCTTGGTATGTCAAGCATCGATGAGATGCAGGGCCGCCTGGAACGCGATGGAGTGGGAAGAAAGTTAAACCGGGAACGAAGGTAAGAGGGAAAATTGAGGTTATGAAGGATGTTGAACAGAAACGAAAGGTGCATATCACGGCGAAGGCGGATAGGGAGACATTTAAGACGAGCTCGAAAGTCGGAAACATGATCATACTTGCGTAGACCATAGATAAAGCGTATGGCGAGATTTTGAAGACGCTCTAGTTTATTCAGTAGCTTATTCCGTCACATCCAATTTATTAATAATAATAAAAATATTTTTTCCAGCTAAAGTTCTGATTTTACTGATTTTTTAGTTTTTTATTAATTTAAATATAGCAAACTGCCTGATGAAGCCTGATTGTACATTATAAGATTTGGAATATTATCCTTTGACGCTTGACAGAAAGCAGACGCAAGAGGAATAAAACGAAATTATACTTTCTTTCCCCAATCGACCCTATCCTTTTATTTTAACGCTAAACACAAATACAATATAAAAAACAATAATACAAGCAAATAAATAATAAATACCTTGCTCTTTCGGATTGGGCGTGGGCACAGGCGAGCCGTGGAACACGATCTCGGCGGTCCACACGCGCGCCTGGTTCTTGGTGGTGAGGCGTATGGTGGCGGCGAGCAGGCGCGCGCGTAGCGCCGCCGCCGCGCCCTCGCCCGCGCCCTCGGGCCGCGGCAGCGCCACCACGCGCATGCCCAGCGCCGAGCCCGACCACTCCACCTGCACGCCGCCGTGCGTCACGCCGCGCGCCGCCAGCTACACACACCGACACATAATAAGTATTTTATCTATGAAATAATTGTATGATATTATGTTTTATAACAGTTTTTTGTTAAATTGATTTTTGGTTCCCGAGGTATCGAATCACGAATGTTCTTTTATAGCAAACAAATAGGACAGACTGTAAAAAAAAGTTATATTTAAAATGTCAACTTTTAACATAAAATTAAGAAAGTAACCTAACAATTATACTTAACACATAATGTTTCTTAAGCAAGTCTAACGAAAAATTAATGAATACAACATACATATCAATAGTATTTATAGTGTTAAATTATTTTAACGTACCTCCTGAGCGAGGTTGACGAAAGGTACGCGCTCGTCCGCGGCGGCGACCACGTGCGCCAGCTCGGGCAGGAAGTAGGCGGGCTGGCGCACGCGCACTGAGCGACTGTTAGCCGCGGACAACTTGCGCTTGCCTGGCTGCATGCCTGGGACAAAACATATTTTATATATTTTTTATCTACACAAAATTCTATTACAATAATATCACAAGCTCTGTAAAAATTATTAATTAATATATCATTTTTAATTTCATATAAATTTACCACTATACAAACAAATAAAAAATTAATTCAATAATAGACCCTAATTTTAGGTGTCCATGAACAGTTGATGTTTGTTAGTAATTTTTATATGTTTATACTTTATATTTTTCACAACTTTATGAACATTTTAAAATGAAATTTTTAACCGACTTCATAAAAAGAGGAGCTTCTCATTTCGATGTTTATATATTTTTTTATACTATTCTGAGTTAGTGCTTGACTACGTTCCACCTGATGGTAAGTGGTAACGCAGTCGCAGATGGTAAGTCGCACTAATTCAGTAGCCACCTATTCACTCTTGCCTTGAATACACCCATATTATAATCGGACGGAAACACCGACGCAGGCAGGTTGTTCGAATCCTTAGCCGTACGTATAATAAATAACGTAGCGAAACGCTTCGTGCGGACGGGTGGAATGTCCACGACATAAGGATGGAGACCAGCCGTTCGTCGGGTTGTCCGATTATGGAAAGGGGATGAAGGAACTAATTCATGTAGCTTATGCGCACACTCTGCGAAATGTAACCTATAGAATACACAAAGGCTGGCAACCATACGTCGGTGATCGAGGCTTTGAAATAATATTTATTATTAAATATATATATATATTTAATAATAAATATAATTTCATATAAACGGATTTGCAAAATGCTTTTTTGTTCGAAAGAGATTTATTCCGAAATGGTCCCATTTAAATTTAAAAAAAAAATGCACCCCTAAGTGGATAGATAGAGCTAAGTAGAGAAAAAAGGGGACGATTCTTTTTTCACCTACTGCATTTTAAAAATATTTTCTTCTTATTTTGCCATTTTTACTAATCAATACAAATCACACCAACTTCGTAAATATTTGATTAGCTATCTATAGTAAATGAAAACTACCAATCAGTCATTTTTTACTTTTTAGTATTATTTTTGAAGTCGGTTTTTTTAAGTCTTTTATGTATAATATTTTAAAACTTACCTGGAGTGTCTAGCGGCGTGAAGGGACCATGTGTCAGTGTGAATGTGTCCAATTCAACAAGTGAATGCAATTTCAAGAAGGCGCGGGCCGTAGCGGGCGATGCTGCAGTAGAGGATGCTGTGTTATTCTAAAAGGGAAAAGACTTACGTATATAAAGCTAATGGGACCATTCACAAATGAGTTTTATTTCATAACAAGAAAACCTCATTGCCTGGTTAATTTTTATATGAGTATATATAGACCTAAATATTAATAGTAATAATCTCATATACTCTTTATTGTATACCTACAAAAAAATAAGAAAGATAAAAAATAAAGGTACAAGAAAAATAGAAATAGGTCTACATAGTCCTATTTCTATTTTTCTTATACAAGAGGCGGCCTTATCGCTAAAACAGCGATCTAAAAGTGTCACACGTGACATTTAATCACCATTAATTAAAATCACACTCACTCAAATTGTCGTATTTTTTATATTTGTAAATTTTCTTATAACAATCATATAGTCTAGTCAACAAGTTCAAAAACGTGTTAAATAGATATAAAGCTCCTAAAAATATGTGCCATAGCTCATTCGATTCGGAATGACGTCTAGAAAAATGTTTTTAAGGGCATATTAGCACATAAATAATTGCAATTGTTATTAACAAAATAAGATTAAAAAAAAAGGTATTTAGTTTTTCGTTAATAACTTTTAAAATAATGATATTTAAGGAATTATGAAAAAAGATCCTGAAAGAGGAGGAAATTTCCAATAAAAAAGTCCTAACTCCCGGAACTCTATCTATATTATTTATATTTTTTTTTAACGCTGGAAATAGGGCTCCGCGAGGGCGTTACGGCATAGGCGCGCCGTCTAAAAAGCCGGTATATCACCTAAAATAATTTTTTTCTAATATTAAATGACAATTTAAAAATTTGAATAAATTATGGTGTAATCTAGACACTTGAACGAAAAAAACCTCGGTGAAAAAAAAATTATTGACAATTTTTCAAAAAGTTACACCATTGTTAATTAACTAATTTTTTTCCTATCTCTGTTTTTATAAATTACGGCATAAAAGTTTAAATAATTAGTCTATAAATTTTTCGCTTCGTGGAGCTCTTCTTATTTAGGTACTTAATAAAGTTATGCAAAAAAAATTTATTAAAGTTTATTATTTTGTTAATTATAATTTTTTTAAATTAACTAAAAATGAAATTTCTAAAAAATGTTATCAAAAAAAATTTTTTTTGGTAATATCTTATTATTGCTGTTTTTGCATCTTAATATAGGTAATAATTAACATTGGAAAAAAAATTTCCGTCATTTGTTAAGAAATTGTTTATAAACAAATAGACTATTTTGGGATTTTTAAAAAAAATTTTTTTACTTTCTTATTGCATAGGTAAAATGATGATTTTTTTTAAAAAAAATCTTTTCTTAAATAAATTTTTTTATTGTTTATAACCGTTTTTTTTATATTTCAATTGTTTAAATAATTAGTTAAGAAATTATTTTATTCTTAAAAATCATCATTGACCCTTTTCAATGGAATAACAGAGAAATAATTTTTTTTTATAAATAATTTAATTGTTTATTAACTTTACAATTTGTTATAAACAAATAATATTAACCGTTATATTTTTTTTCGAAAACTTCAAAAAATTACAAAAACAACCATATATATAACAAAGTTAAGAAAAAAATTTTTTGTTGTAAAAAATACAAAAAAAATTTTTTCTTAACTTTGTTATATATGGTTGTTTTTGTAATTTTTTGAAGTTTTCGAAAAAAAATATAACGGTTAATATTATTTGTTTATAACAAATTGTAAAGTTAATAAACAATTAAATTATTTATAAAAAAAAATTTTTCTCTGTTATTCCATTGAAAAGGGTCAATGATGATTTTTAAGAATAAAATAATTTCTTAACTAATTATTTAAACAATTGAAATATAAAAAAAACGATTATAAACAATAAAAAAATTTATTTAAGAATAAATTTTTTAAAAAAAATCATCATTTTACCTATGCAATAAGATAGTAAAAAAAATTTTTTTAAAAATCCCAAAATAGTCTATTTGTTTATAAACAATTTCTTAACAAATGACGGAAAATTTTTTTTTCCAATGTTAATTATTACCTATATTAAGATGCAAAAACAGCAATAATAAGATATTACCAAAAAAAATTTTTTTTGATAACATTTTTTAGAAATTTCATTTTTAGTTAATTTAAAAAAATTATAATTAACAAAATAATAAACTTTAATAAATTTTTTTGCATAACTTTATTAAGTACCTAAATAAGAAGAGCTCCACGAAGCGAAAAATTTATAGACTAATTATTTAAACTATTATGCCGTAATTTATAAAAACAGAGATAGGAAAAAAATTAGTTAATTAACAATGGTGTAACTTTTTGAAAAATTGTCAAAAAAATTTTTTTTCACCGAGGTTTTTTTCGTTCAAGTGTCTAGATTACACCATAATTTATTCAAATTTTTAAATTGTCATTTAATATTAGAAAAAAATTATTTTAGTTGATATACCGGCTTTTTAGACGGCGCGCCTATGCCGTAACGCCCTCGCGGAGCCCTATTTCCAGCGTTAAAAAAAATGTAAATAATATAGATAGAGTTCCGGGAGTTAGGACTTTTTTATTGGAAATTTCCTCCTCTTTCAGGATCTTTTTTCATAATTCCTTAAATATCATTATTTTAAAAGTTATTAACGAAAAACTAAATACCTTTTTTTAATCTTATTTTGTTAATAACAATTGCAATTTTTTATGTGCTAATATGCCCTTAAAAAACATTTTTCTAGACGTCATTCCGAATCGAATGAGCTATGGCACATATTTTTAGGAGCTTTATATCTATTTAACACGTTTTTGAACTTGTTGACTAGACTAATAAATCAATTGATTACTTTATTGTTATTAGTAACCAGCGAATTCCCCATACAAACTTTCATTTAACTTTCAATCCCTTAGGTATAATTTCCGGAATAAAAAATATCCTATATCCTTCCCAGCGTCTTAAACTATCTTCTTGTCAAATGTCATCTTAATCGTTCTAGTAGTTTTTGAGTTTATTCGTTACAAACATACAAAAATACAATTTTTTTTTTTAATAGTTGTATAGATATGACGTGTAATGCAAACCTCATCCTCACACTCATCGGGCGTGCAGCGGCGCGCGCCGGCCAGGTGGAAGGCGAGCGCCACGCTGCACGCGCTGCCGCTGTTGCTGCTCGAGCTGGTGGTGGCCGTGCCGCCCGCCGCCACCTCTTTCATTTCGACCACCTGTTACACATTCTTGTTACTATATGTGACATGCGTATATTTAAAAAGCACCTGTCTCATTTGTTGGTAAAGCTGCAGATTCTAGGGTTCGAGTCCCGTGTAGGTTCAAGTAAGTTAATAAAATTATAATAGCAGCGTTGATTTGGGAAAGTGGGTCCCACACATTGGTGTGCATAAGAGTGTGCGTACTCTAATGTATTCTGGATCCCTTTTTCATTCCTATACTCGTAGTTCGATGAAACGGAAAATTCGATATTCACGGATAAGAGATCAAGCACAGGACCGATTTTTTATATGCTCTCTGCTTGGAGTGTAACACTGTCAACTTTTCAACTCCACAATAATACTAAGAATTCCTTAAAAAAACAATATCTAATAAAAAGTCAGATACATATTAGACACTAGGCCATCAAGTTGAGTTAGCTAGTTGCAAGATTTATAAGTTATAACATTATTCAACGTTTATACTCACTAATATATGATCAGTATGTCTGTGTAAAGTGACGTATAGACGATCGGGGGAAAGCTTATTGAGTGGATGGTCAGGTCCGTGAAGGAAAGGCAAGTGTTCGCAAACACTTGCCGGCAAATGTTGCAACGTTTTTTCGCATCTACGTGCGACCAGCCAGAATCTGAAAAATATTGAAGAAACGGATATATATATTTGTTCATATATACAATATACTTGACAATTCCGATTTACTTATCTAATTAAATATTAATCTCATTTAAATAAATGAAAAATTTCAATCTCCATATTACCTAATTCTAATTCCACACAAAATCAGATCTTGGTCAGTATGTAAAAAACAGATAAATAGTAGTATAATGTTAATAATTTAGAAACATTAAGACGCAGGGTTTGTTAAAGTTCTATTCCAGTTATTTATAGTTAGTATATTACACATGTATGTATGTGCTATGTAGAGCAGTAGGCAGTACCTGAGATGCGTGAGCAAGTCGCGTACGGCGCGGCGGTCGGCGGCGGCGAGCGCGCGCGCCAGCGCGGGCATGCGCGGCGTGGCGGGGTAGGCGGGCACGCGCGCGCGCAGGCGCCCGCCGTGCGCGCCCACCGACACCAGCAGCTGCTCCGCGCGCAGGCACGGCCACACCACCGAGCACGCCAGCACGCACGGCCACCCGCCCACGCTGCACTCCACCTGCGGTATTCGTTCTCGTACTGGTCATTTGCTCTCCTAATCCTAAGGATATTTTAATTAAATCGTTTTTTTAGGCAATGGGTGAACTGATCTGGCTTTAATGAATAATCATACACCCTTTATAACGATACCGATGTAAACTTAAAAATTAAAACTCAAGGTTTACTTGTCTCCTCTGTATAAAGTTAATAAAATATTAATAAATCGAATTTGAATTCTAGACATGATTTACGCGTAGTAGAAATATAAAAATGTTTTATTATAGAAAATCGACATTTGGTTACATACCTTTGCAAGTTTTTTTGCATTTCACCACTGCCATTACCCCAATATAGATACCTACTGTCAGCCATTTACTTACAAATACCAATATTTTGGTAATAAATTATGTTATTTGTAAAGTAAATGATAAATACTTTAAATTGTACTAAAAAAAACGATGTTAAACTTTAATTATTGCACACTAAATAAATTTTAGAAAAAATAAATTATAATACAATAATATATACAAATTCATGATCATAATACGCAATTAACAAACAGAAATAATTAACAAGTAATAAAAAGTCGATTTTCAACTCACCCCTAAATCATTGAGGAGTACTTTCAAATCGTTAAGTCTTTGCCGGGAGCGCACGTGCACGGTGTGCGCCAGCAGCCGCTCCATGGAGGGCGCGTGCGGCGTGAGCGCGGCGGCCACGCGCTCGCCGCCCGCCAGCGCCGGCACGTGCCACACGCACAGAGTCTCGCCTTCCGCGCCTATTATCAGTCTGTAGCCGAGCTCGCATCCCAGCTCCCTAATTAAATACATATTAAAATTATTACATACTAGCCAGCTTGATTCCCCATACAAACGTTCATCCCAATTTTCAACCCCTTAAGGGATGATTTTTGGGATAACAAGTATCCTATGTCCTTTCCAGGGTCTCAAAATCTCTTCTTACCAAATTTTATCTAAATCGGTTCAGTAGATCCAGAGGTTACCCCCTACAACGTCACAAAGTCACAAACTTTACCTCTTTATAATATTAGTATAGATAAAAGTAGTAGTACTACATACAACAGTTAAAGTAGTATCCTATTTATGACATCAAAAAATTACAAACATATAATTAGGAACTGTATGACACCATGAACCAACTCATTTGACTTCATTTTGTATGGTTAAGAGGCCCATCACAAAATGTACAGTTCTACGGTACAGAGTTCGAGCGGCCGACGCATCGCATTTTGTGTAGTTGTAATTACTTTTATTATACATTGAATGATAAATTTATTTTATTAAAATTTTATAATAACTTATTTAATAAAAGTATGTAATTACGTTTCTTTTGAACTGTATATTTATGCCGTAAAGATAAATTTACAGTTAATTCTGAACGTTTTTAGTAGTTTTTAAGATTTTGAAAAGGATTTCTTATGTGGAAATCCAATACATATTTTCAAATTCCGAGGCATCTATAATCTCAATCACTATATACAAGATATTATTATATATTTTTCATTTCGTTTTTTTAGTATAGTATTTCAATACATGAGTTTGAAAAAGTGTCGTCGCGCATTTTATTAAAAACTTGCTTCGGAATTTTGGCTTTATTTCGATTAATAATGAAAATTTACAAAAAGCGAGGCCGCTATGAACTATATGAATAACTATTTTCCAATCTCCACCAAACAATAAGTCAAAATTGTCAAAGACATTCAGCTTCTCTGAATAAGAACGTTAAAGATGGGCATTTAATTGAAAAATCTCGGTCGTAATGTAATAGGCCTCTTAAGAGCATGTAAAGTTTGCCGTCTTATGCTTTCATACAGTAGAAATTCCTAATATATAGATATGTACATATATACAAAAGACAAAAAGTTAAGTGTGACATAATAATCATTAAGGTATTTGGTTTTAAATGCTTAATAATATTTCGGAATTACCTCCAATAAGAAACTTGCAACTTTTGTCCAGGTATGTATCTGTCGACTTGGAGATGACGTGCTAAACGATCACGACATAATCTTAAAGTCTGTGTATACAGTAGCTCTAAGGAAAGGGCACGACAGAAGTATCGGAGGGCTGTTAGCGCGCCGCCTAAGCCAGCAGCGGCTAAACGAGCCTGTGCCACCCCACGGAGCCAGTTTAACTGTGACGTGTGCACTAAAGGTTTTCCCTCTGTAAAATTTTAAAAAATCGAACATATTACCTATTTAAATATTTTAAAAAATTAAATAAAATACGATTGTATTAAACGAGAAGTTACCTCCAGTCTCATTATCCTGTATAAGTATAGCAATGTCCAGCAGACGCCATGGCAAATTAGGCGCATCCCCCATGACTGTTAATGAAACACTAAACTCTTGACCAATGGAAAATGTGGCTCTCCCATTTTCTACCTAAAATATTACACCAAAATATACTTCTTTGCATTAAATTAATTGAAAGCCTATCTTATGTTTAAAGGCAGGATTTTTTTTTGGAACTATAAAAGGTGGTAGCTGTAGATGAACATTTCGTAAAACAGACAACAAATGTTGTTTCTATTGAAACGCGAAGAGAACATGAATTGAGTTTTTAAAGTTTTATTGTTTTATTTGGAGAACGGCAATAGACACAAGAATCAAACTTAGTACCTATAGAGAAAGTAAACTAATAGACATTGAATAACAAAAACTGCCAAGTATGATTTAAACACTTTTTTAATGTTGGGAAATGCATTTACACATACCACATGTAGACATACAGGTGGTTATGTGGGATTCACCAGCTAGAAAAACCAGTACTACCCAATAAAACCTCCCCCGTCTTAATGGGGCGTCGCAGGATCGATTACGCAATCAACTAC
This sequence comes from Brenthis daphne, assembly GCA_947093115.1. Taxonomy (NCBI): domain Eukaryota; kingdom Metazoa; phylum Arthropoda; class Insecta; order Lepidoptera; family Nymphalidae; genus Brenthis; species Brenthis daphne. The sequence goes on along the minus strand of OX352472.1, from coordinate 16,649,059 downwards.
GACGCCCCGACGGCAGGTCTGTCGAAGCAGACCACATAACCCATGGGATTGTTCTACAGTCCACTCGGCTATCAGAGAAGTACCAGGAGCTAAAATAGAGGAGGATTCGCGCCCGGCTGAACTGCCGGACGCTAATGAGCGCCCCACAGGTATTCTTTAAACATGCGCTAAGATTTTCTGACTATCTATATTTAATATAAGATTATTTATATGTATCTATATTTAATATAAGATTATTTATGTTATTCGCAAATATACTCGTATAAATATTTTTAGTGGTGTGGGCTACCGGGGCGCAATTCTGACTCGACTTAGTACTATTAATGTGCTTATCACAATATACCTAATTATTACCTTTAAATTTCTAACATCGCTAGGTAACGACGCTGTTGTTAAACGCTGTCGGACAACATGAGCAAGAGCACGTAATGTAGATCGTCGTTCAGCGGGTGTTAACGATGGTGGGGGCACAAGCCGTTCACGTATTACTGCTGGAAGGCGACTGTAGGTGCCTAAAGTTAAAACTTCTACAGCAGCTGCCATGTGGAAAGTAGGCAACCTAAACCAAATAAACATTTCCAATAACAACTTTTTAACAAAAAATAAAAACCGACTTCAAACAAAATCACTAAAAAGTAAAAAATAACTGATTGGTAGTTTTCATTTAGTATACATACGTAATCAAATATTTTCGAAGTCGGTGTGCTTCTTTTTGGATCGACTGGCACCGACTTCGAAATTAATTGATTAGGTATGTATAGTAAATGAAAACTACCAATCAGTTATTTTTTACTTTTTAGTGATTTTGTTTGAAGTCGGTTTTTATTTTTTTGTTAAAAAGTTTTTATTTTTCCCTTTTTAGTGTACACAGTAGTAGCGAAGTAAGAATTCTAACGTGTTAGGCTTGTCAAATCAAACAAAATAAGCCCAAACTCAAAGTATCTACTATTAGCCGTTGAAGAGTTCCACCTATCCACCTTCTGGCCTTACCATCAGATCAGGTCAATAATACCGAACCACTGTACTATCAACGGAAATAGAAACACTTGCAAATTTAAAGTTAATATGACAATTAGAAGTAGGTTAAATTCATCATTAGCTATTTTTCCATCCTTAGGGGTGGTATTTTTTTTTGAAATTTAAATGGGACCAATCTGGAAGTATACCCTTTCAAACAACACAAAAATTGTCCAAATCGGTTAATAAATGACGGAGTTCTGAGGTAACAAACATAAAAAAAAATACAGTCGAATTGAGAACCTCCTCCTTTTTGAAGTCGGTTGATAAAAGATATTTTTACTAAGTAAATAATTACATAGACTATAAATCAAAGAATATCGAGGAATTGTGTCAACAAGTGATTTTTGATGTGAAACATCTACTGGCGCGCTTTAACTGTAAAACCGACTCGTATGCCGTGACGACAAACGGTATGACGCTCTACTACATCTACACCACTGCTCTCGACTGCCATGTGTGTGCGCGCGCGTATATTATACACTTTGATGCTTCTCTGTGTGAGCTGTGTAATGTTTCTATGTGACTATTATAGTATACTTGAAACATTTACTGCTTGAATACCCGCTTTGTATTTTTAAAATAAAGAATTTATTCTTTTAAAAAATCTGAATATTTTGTTTTTAATTACATCATAAATATTACTGCCTTTAAAAACTCGCCTGTTATGCATATTATATATTTTCTATACAAAATAGTTTCGATGTTTCACATCTGCCAGTTGTGCCGTGATTGATGGCTTTGTTTTCTTTTATATTTGGATTTGACTTCATCACAATAGGAATAAAACAATTGGCTTAACAATTATCAAAGAAATCACAATTAAGTCTTTGACAAAATATTGACTAGATAGGACTAGTGGTATGGGGTAACTATCAAAGACTTTTTGGAACCAGGATGAACTAATTAAGAAATACAAACAGCACCTTTATCACTTTAATGAATATATAGGACAAAATGTTTGACTAAAGGATTATCTCAAATATCGCTAAAATTGTAAAATTGCAGAAATTTATTTTCAAAACTTATTAATTGAAATGTTATATTTATTCAAAATATTAATACAGAGTGAACATAAATATAGAGTAAGGTAATGTTCTCCTTGCTTAACCAAATTTTATGTCTATAAAAGATACATGTAATATTAGTAGTATATACACACACTATACTAAAACCTTTCACAAACCTGGCATGGACCAATGTCTCCCGTGCTACACGAGCCAGGACATCAGCTGTCTCAACAAATAAAAGAGCTTGTTTATCTAAGAATGCCATGATATGTGCAGATCTATCAACTTTTGTGGCACTGCTGGCCCACTTTACCAGAGCAAGTAAGCGAACAAAGAGTTGTCTTGTCCTTGCACTGAATTTATAAATTTCAATTTTGCGCTCCATGTCAGTTTTCCGTGGTAACCTATAAAAAAAATATTCACCTGAATAAAACTCTTCTCATTTACTTATTTTATTGAGTACATATATATTTTAGTATGTATAGTTTATATACTTTAGGGGCATTAAAAGTGTTAATAAAATAATTTAAAAATATACTTTTTGTATCCTAATTTTAAGATAAGTCTAGCAACACAGACAGACCTATCTTACCTGTGTTTTAAAAACTTGATATAAATATTATTAAACAAAATTTTTTGACTAACAAAAGTTTGACTTTTTGTTTTGACAACTAGCGACTCACCCTTGTTGATTCCCCATACAAACTTTCATCCCCATTTTCACCCCCATTAAGGGATGATTTCCGGGATAAAAAGTATCCTATGTCCTTCCAGGGGCTCAAACTATCATCTTACCAAAATTCTTCTAAATCGGTTCAGTAGATCCACAGATTACCCTCCACAACCTCACAAACTTTACCTCTATATTATTAGTATGGATGTGAGATATGACTAGGGATTTACACATTTCATATGTGACAAGGAAAGATAGAAAATAACTATTAAGAAATTATTTACTTCAAATAGATATAAGATTTTAAGGTAAGGCAGTGGAAGTTTAAACTTGTGATTTTATATTTAAAGGTTGTATTTCATCTAATGATCCTTAATATAGAAACAAATTAAGCTATAAAGGTTAGTGTATTTGAAGCTAAAAATTATATACAAAGGAATACTTACAACTCTGCCAAAACTGTAAGCTCATCATATGTTCGTTGCACTATAAAATCTATTAACAATCCGAGTGAAATAGAACCGCCTCGGGCCCCGCCACCTTCAGCCCCTTGGGTACACCCTTCGATAGCCACTGGCACCATCGTGATGATTATAAAATCAAACTGCCTCTCAAAAGACGTTCATTACTAAATAGGGTATAAAATATAAAATCACCAATTTTGAGACTGCCTAGATATTTTTATATTCCAAAAAAATTGTTACATTACTAATAACAGTTACAGTAACAGTGTGTCATTTATAATATTATTTCCAACAAACAATTTTAATAGCCATTGACCATGTAACTTTATTCCATAGACCAAGAACAACAAGTCTAAATCATGGATGACAAATAAAATAGAAATACAAATCTCAAACGTCAAAAGTCAAAACCATAGACTAAAGACTCAATTCTCAAGCAAAAGCTCAACTAAAAGTGTAAGCAGACCATCAGATTTAGTTTAACACAGGATCTGATTTTTTAAAGACAAATTAGCTTGAACTTAAAAAACAATTAATTCATTTTATATACAACTAGCAACTCACCCTCGCTTCGCTCGGGTTCATACTAAGGTTGATCCCCATACAAAGTTTCATCCCTATCTTCACCCCCTTAAGGGATGATTTCCAGAATAAAAATCCTATGTCCTTCCCCCAGTCTCAAACTAACTTCTTACCAAATTTAATCTAAATCGGTTCAGTAGTTTTTGAGTTTATTCGTTACAAACAAAAATAAAATCTTAACTCTTTATATTACTTTATAGTGTAGAAGTGTAGATAATGTAGATTTATATAAAACGTAAACGTCTAACTAAATCATTCGTTAATTTGTATTCATCTTTTTAACTTTTCTGCAATAGGGTTTTTCTATTTTTATAATTCTTTTTTGTATCTTTTAAAACAATTCTAACTCATGAAAGTTATATAGATTTAAAGAATATCGATAGTGAAAATTTTAGGTCTCGAATAAGATCGAATGGACTTAAATTAAAAATCTTCATAACCCGACAGGTTAAAATTTTTCGGCACCCTTAATGGGTGCATTAAGTCGCTTTTTTTTTCTTTTTACACATAAAAACTCTTGAAGTTACATAATCGTTGGGATCTAAAAGAATAATTTTTCATCTCGGTAGGTTAAAGTTATATTTCTTTTTGCATTAAGAAGCTGGACTGCACAGGTAAGCATCACTTATTTTACATTAGAAAAATGTGGAGGATATTCGTACAAACCGACAACAGTCGAACAATGGAAGAATAAAAATTTACTCTTCCGTAAGTTCAACGAATAAATATTTTTATTCATCCGATTAGCGAACGATTGTTATTACCTTAAAAATAATGCTTTTTTTAGTGTTATCTGTGTAATATTGTGTGCAACAATTTTATCATCTGATCTATGCCATTTGACAATTGACATTTCTAAGACAACTGACAAGGCAAAAACATACATTTTAAAACCTTATTTTTCTTTATTTATATTCCTTGTAACTATTAAATGTTATTTATATTTTGTATGTTTTGGGTATGTGTTTAATATTTTTTTATTTTTAAAACCATTAAAAACTATATAGGTAACTGGTCATTTTAAAATCTCTAAATATTAGAACACATTTTTAGCAAAAAATAAAACATTTATTTAAATATAATATACTTGCATAATGCAACCTTAATTAACAAGGAGGCAATTTTATAAGTAACCTCGTTATTAGCTTTATTATGAAAGTATTCCCTCCCTTTCATTAATGCCTAGAAGGTCCTAGAACTTTTATTTAGAAGTTATAACGTGCGTGTAAAAATATGAACATATTCCAAATAACAGCGGCAAATAGAAATAGCAATTTTTATTTTGATATGCTAATCTTAGCCCTGATTTTTAAGGAACAAATATGGGATTATTAACAGAAGGAATTCCACTTTCGTGGGAAGAGACGAAAGCATTGGCAGAACATGTTCGACATCATGGCATAGAGCAATTCATTAATCTCTATAGTAAGCCAATAGACCGCACTGGAGATGTTCTTAAGTGGGGAGATGAAGTTAGTCAAATTTTATTATTAAAGATTATAAAATTCTAGTGTAGTAAATAGTAATAAAAAATATTTTGTTGCTAATGAATGAAGAAACATTATCTGCAAGTAGTCAGTAATGTAATTTGCTAATATATGCACAGTATAATGTAATAGTTAAATATTAAAAGTTAAGTTGATAATTTTAGGTGGAGTACATAATAGTAAGATTTGATGATGAAAATCAACGAGCCACTGTTAGTTTAAGAGCTGAAGAGCTACTACCTATACTTCAAGAAAAAGAACATGCTGATCCTCAAAGTATATATAAGTTTAAGTAACCTTTAAATAATTAAAACTTATGATATTAATAATATAGTATTGTTTAAATTATCTTAATGGGTTATTTTACCATGTGATTTTTTATATTAGTTATATAACTTTGATTGTTTTAGACTTAGTGGCTTACCTTGCTTAAGGTGAATGGCATAGAAATGCATAGAGGATAAACATAAAAGAATTTTTTTTGGACAAGAACATTCACAGTCATACATAGAACACCTCACTATAGAGTCATCACAATCGGATGAATAGCTTAGGAACACATAGACACTAAAAAACATTCATTTTTATTTCTATAGATAGATAAGTCATTGTTGAATCAAACATTATCTGATAGTACAGAACTTATTAGTCATTATAAATGTTTCATTATACATGTGTCAATGTCAAGCAACTCTATGTTTATCAACATCTCACTCTCTAAATTCATTTATAACCCGATATGGTTAAATCCTTTGATGGTGGGGGGCTTTCCTTTTGCGGGATAACATCTACTGAAATGAGGTACTTACTTTATCATGCAATGGCTCTGCATGTAGGATCAAGAGTAGACAAGAACCAATAGCATCGACTAATCGAAGTTCTGTCGTCTCAAATAAAATCCACAGTGTATTTCTCTTTGTCCCAATCACACTAATGCATATTGCATCGACTAGAGAATATAGCATGAAGGACTTGGCATGTATGGCATGTTTTATAAGAAATATTCTACACCCCAAATACTTTCTTTAACTATAAAGCTGTATGAATCATTTATTGACCTAAAATGCGTTTTTTATCGCTAATTTAATATATTGTAGATGCGAAGTCACTTTGGCGTCCAGAATTCGGTTCTTATATGATTGAAGGAACGCCAGGGAAACCATACGGAGGTCTACTCGTACATTTTAATATAGTAGAGGCAAACATGAAAAATCGCCGAGCTGAAGCTAGTAGTCTCTTAAAAGATGGTGAAGTTTTAATGAGTATTACAAACTTTCCTAGGTATGTATATTATACCATTTTTACTTTTGCCTTGAATCTATACTAAAACAAGCAGTACCCGCGGCACCGCCCGCGTCCAAACTTTCGATCTCTAACAAAATACACAGAATCACCCGCTGGGCTGATCTGAAGATTACCTGAAAATTTCATCAAAATCTCTCGATTTCTTTTCATTTTATTTTATCAACAATTTAAAATTAATTATTGCTCGGAAAATGGAGTTTTTTATGAAAATCCATTCCATCCATCCAAAAAATTGAGTTTTTTATGAGGATCCATTTGTGAATTCAAACCTTGCAGGGAACTCGTGAACTCGAACTTGCACAAAAAATATCATTAAAATCGTCGCTGCCATTTAGGAGATGATCTGTGGCACACCGACTGCAGCGCCACCTACTGGGTTCATTTATATTTTCAAGCCTTGCAGGGGCCCACTCGAACATACACAAAAAATATTATTAAAATCCTCCCTGCCGTTTAGGAGATGATCAGTGGCACACACACTACAGCACCACTTACAGGGTCCATTTGTATTTTTAAACCATGCAGAAGTCCATTGAAATAAACATACAAAATTCCATCCAATTCGGTCTAGCCCTTTAGGAGTATAAGGTTAACAAACACACGTACAAATGAATTATATATTACTAGGGACTCACCCTCGCTCCGCTCGGGTTCGTCCCTAGGGTGGTCCACCCTTATCACTTAGGGGTATGGAAAATAGATAGTAGCCGATTCTCAGACCTACTGAATATGCATATAAAATTTGGTAAAAATCGGTAAAGCCGTTTCGGAGGAGTACGGTAACTAACATTGTGACATGGAAATTTTATATATTAGAAGATATTAAGATCATAAAGAGGTAAAGTTTTTGAGTTTGTGACGTTGTAGCGGGTCATCTCTGAATCTGCTTAACCGATTTAGATGAAATTTGGTAAGAAGATAGTTTGAGACCCTGGGAAGGACTTAGGATACTTTTTATCCCAGAAAGCATTCCTTAAGGGGGTGAAAATGGGGATGAAAGTTTGTATGGGGAATCAACCTAGGGACGAACCCGAGCGAAGCGAGAGTGAGTCGCTAGTATAAAATAAATATAAAAAGTTCAGAACCAAATAAGTATTTTTTTTTTAGACTAGGCTGTCCAAATTTCACCAGTCCACCATATACCCCGACGCCGGATAAGGGTGTGACAAGGTCATATTTCTTTCCTGATGAGGGAATATTTCATGGACATCCGCGTTTCAAGACACTAACTTCAAACATACGGAAAAGAAGAGGAGATAGACTGGCGATAAATGTTCCAGGTACAAGCCACGAGGCACTCATAAATTCTTTAAACATTAAGAGCTATACATATAAGAAAATATACAAGTTTCAGTTTACAAACGAATAGAAATCAATAATTTATGTTGGTTTTGTAGTTTTTCCGGATACAAACACTAAGATTCCAGTGGACGATTCACACAAACTCGCACCAGGGATAGCGCTGCCAGACTGCGTGTATATGGATACTATGGGCCTCGGCATGGGCTGCTGCTGTCTGCAAGTAACCTTCCAGGCTTGTGGCATATCTGAGGCTCGCACTCTTTACGACCAACTGGCACCATTGTGCCCCATCATGGTGAGTTTATTCAGTGTGTACATGCAAGTTACCGACATGTACCGAAGACGTGACTAACTGTTGCGTGTCCCGCAGCTTGCGCTCTCGGCCGCGGCGCCGATCTTCCGCGGCTTCCTCACCGACGTGGACTGCCGCTGGAACGTGATCTCCGCGTCGGTGGACTGTCGCACGCGCGAGGAGCGCGGCCTCGACCCGCTAAAGAACGACAAGTTTTGTATCGCTAAGTCCAGATATGACTCCATCGACTCCTACCTCTCGCCTGAACATGAAAAGTGAGTATCTTGCAGATTCCAGATGACGCTGTAGCATCAGGCCTTGGTTACCATATACATATATAGACAGATGCACAGATATAAAGATACAAGAAAACACACAGGTTCACACGTTAATCTTATAACTCCGTTGAAGGTTAAAACGATGTAGAAGGTGAACACCCAAATTTTTAAAGAAATACCGATAATGTGCAGTCAGTCGTTTTTATGCAAGGGTTAGAAAAAATCAAACAATATTTATTAATTACTGTACGTACGTACATGCTATTGATATAATAGGCACGACATGTGAGACTTCACCTCATTTTCCTTTCCCTTAATCATGATGTCTTAATTTTCTTGATCCTCCCACCAATATAACGTTACAAAAGTGTTATAATGTATACTTGTTATACGTATTATAATTATTTAATCTAGATTGTACTTAGTATGAAGATATATAAAGAAATAAATGATATGAACGTGCAAGCATATTATAAAGTGCAATGTTTTTAATTATAAAAAAAGATTTCATATTCGTAATCCTGTACACTACTATACCTAAAAATCGAACATCTACACATATAATAAAATTCATTCATGATTATCATTATCATAATATATATATATAAATTTTATATATGTAGTTCGTCCAGCAGAAATATTATCCAGTGTTTTTTCTATCAATATGAAGCACGTTGTAATTAATGAAGATAGTGATGATGACTAATAAAAGTATTTTTTATGAATATCGGTTCAATTTCTATTGAGAAAATATCTATTCTATTTCTTTTTAAGCCTTTCGTGCCCAATATTGAATAAATAAATATATTATAAAAATAAAAAGCCCGACTGCATATGAGCTAACTAAAAATATAAAAATAAGCTCACGATGGAATATACACGTTTCATCCTTGCCGCAAGATTTACATACTCGTATGTATGTCTCCGACTGCATAATACTATTTTCCATCGTGAACTTGTTTTTATCTTTTTAGTTAGCTTATATGTAGTCGTTTTTTTTTTTTATTTTTATACCATATTTATTTATTTACAGCTTTTTAAGTATTTAAAGTAGGAAAATTAGCGAGAATGGTTTTTAACCAACTTTAAATCATTATATATCCTAAACTGTTATTAAAAATGAAAAATGATAAAAGAAACTTAAAAATGATTTTTAAATACCTATTCAACGATACCCCACTTGACATAGTTCGTCGATTTTCACTTTTTTCCTTTTCACATTAAGGAATCTAGCAGTCCCAATTTTTTATGTCACCTATCTAAGAACACTTGCGAGTAATGAGACGAATCTAACTATACCTTAATTAAAGAAATCCATCGAGTGGCTTGGACAGGGCCGGATTTAGGGGAGGGCAACCAGGGCTAGAGCCCCGGGGCCTCCACAAGAGAGGGGCCCCCACAAAAGAAATATCCATATAAAAGAAAAATCCAAAAGAAATATGCCCCATAAAAAAAATCAAATTAAATTTATTGAATTCACTCACAATCAAAACATCACCCACAATAAAATTGATGTAGAGTTATACAAATTTATATACAATAGAATCATGAGCGAATTAGCCACTTATTATGGCGATCGAACGCTGAATAAACGTCTACCGTACCTTAAGAACAGTTTGCCCGCTAATATTAGACTTGAACCAAGTAAAAGTAAATTCGCCAAATTATTAAAAAAACATTATATGGACAGCTTAACATAATTAGTACTTTAATTAGAAGCCTTAAATATCATAATGTAAGATTACCGTGAGACTCTGATCCCACAGACAAACTGTGCAAACAGTTTTGTGGATCAATTGTAAAATTATAAGTAAATCATATCTGTTTTGTATATTTTTGCAAAAAAAAAATAATAATTTATTTTCATTCGTCGAATAGCTATAGAAGAGGAAACTAGCAAGAAAAGCTAAGAAAGGAAAAATTCCCGTTGGTTGGAGTTTCATTTTGAAACCCTTAAATACAGTCCACCGTATTTAAATTTAAAAAAATCCATAGAGTATATCATGTTAAAACAAGTGAATAAGTTTGGATTATATGCTGTTGCTGATATATGCTGTTGCTGATAATATAGATGTATGCTTTTTTCGCCGACTGTGGCGAAATAGGCTTATGTGTTTAACTCGTATGTATGTCTGATTCTATGTTCCTTCGTAATCACAAAATTCTATATAGAAAAGTCAAAGTGGCGGATCCTAGGTGCCAATTTGTGTATCTTGAAATTTTTTTTTATCCAAATCAATCAATTGGGTTATCAAAATACAGGTTATTAAGAGGCGAATACAGAAATATTTACAACTTATTTGTTCAAAGTAATTTAGGATAACAAATTGTTAAATCAAACTAAAAATTTCTAACTCTCTTAAAAAGTTGTAAATAAAAAAATATTTACAAAAATAAAAAAAAACCAACGGCATAAAAAGCGAATTAAAAAGAAGTGAACAAGTTGACGAAGGAACATAGTATCATGCAGTCGGAGACATACATATACTATGTACATAACTACATATCTATATGTTTTAGAATAGTTGAGAGAAAAATATTTATTGATAACTACCTATCTATTAAAATGATGTATATTCCTTTACATAATTGAAATGTAACTTTATCATAGATTATTTTTAACCGGCTTCCAAAAACGAGGAGGTTCTCAATTCGTCGGAATCTTTTTTTTTATGTATGTTCACCGATTACTCGAAGACGCCTAAACCGATTTGGAAAATTTTTCGACTTCGAAAATATCTGATTAGGTATCTATTCTAAATGAAAACCCCCGTTTAGTTACTTTTTACATTTTAGTGTCTGGAAGTCGGTTTTTTTTTTGTTTTTATTGCTTGCATTAAGTCTGTAACTTTTATATTAATTTTAAAGGGTAATTTAAGATTTCTATCCATAATCTAATCCATCAGTCGCGCTTGCGCGTCCGTTATCGCCGGGCGTGTACGTTATGTGTAACAATGTCGTGTACGATTAAGTGTAACTGTGATAGACGAGTTACTATTGTATATACAAAATAAAATATCGATAGCTGACGAAGAGAGTTTAGTTAAGATATGTGCTTCGACGTTCTCCATTGAACAAAGAAATAAGTCCAAGGAGTTACTTTTTGGATCTGTTCCGTCAGATCAACGTAAAACGATTAGAAAAGGGAAGGGAAAAGAGAATCGTGTTTTATTTGATATAATCAGTTTCTTCAAAGTAACTGATCCTGACCTACTCCCTGTGTTCGTAGCGCGGGATCTAGAAAAACTGCCCCCAATTTTTTTCGACCATTTGGATACATCTAAGCTCTTGAAGGATTTGGCGTTGGTTCGTAGCGAAATTGATATCATTAAGTCCTCTTATGTATCCATCGACCAGTTGGAAGCCGTAAAAAGGGATCTTTTAAAGTTTCAATATGCGTTATCCCCCTTTTCTGTTGCTAATATAAACATTGAAAGGGCGCGTACCAAGATAGCGGTCCTATAGGCTTAACAAATATGGATGAATCAGCTATAAGTCATTACGAAAATGAAATAAATCTTCCAAATATTGATAGTCCCCGTTTTAAAAGTTTAAACAAAATATGCGCGGACGGTAGTAATCAAATTACTGTGAGCAAAAGTCCCTCGGTGCGGCCGGTAAGCGAAGAGTCACCCGACAGCAAAGAATGTCAGCTGAGTGATGGCGATAAGACAACGCAAAATAAATCTTATGCGATAGCCACAAAGTCGAAAGCGAAACCTAACCCAAATGAGGGGTAGAAACTAGTCCAAAAAAAGGACGAAAGAGAAGGAAATTATTGAAGGGAAAACAGGGAGTGTGGTAGTGGATGCGGAGGAAAAATTCAGAGCTGCAGAGCGACACACACCCCTATTTATTACAAATGTTCATAAAAAAACCTCTGAATCGGATATCACTACGTATATACATAAGAAAACTCAAGAAACAGACTTGAGAAAATATCTATACAACGTGAATGTGAATATAATGCATAAATTTTTTTGTTTTACAAAGTAAAGTCCCTCTGTTCTTCGACGAGAGTCTATGGCCAAAAGGGATTATTTTTCGCCGCTTTATTAATTTTAAAGTGTCACGAAATAGAAATATCGGCTCAGTTATAAAAACACAAAATGGATAAAAATAAAAATATTTATAAGTTTGCTACATTTAACTGTAAGAACGTAAAAAGATCTGTAGATAGTATCCGTGATTTATGTAAAACAGCTGATGTCGTGGCGCTCCAGGAGACATGGCTGTTGCCTGATGAAATACCTTTTATAAACACCATCAGCGACGAGTTCAGCTGTACAGGCGTGTCAGCCGTTGATACCTCGGTGGGAATCCTGGGTGGTAGACCGTATGGCGGGGTAGCCCTGCTGTGGAGGCGTAAGATCTTTCAAAATGTAAGAGTCGTACAGTGTAATAGTTCTCGCGTATGTGCAGTGAAAATGGTGTTAAATCAAAGGACAATCTTAGTAGTGAGTTTATATATGCCGACGGATTCACTGATTAACTTAACGGATTTTACGGACGTTATGAGCTCGGTAAGAGCAATCATAGACAATTGTAATGTGGACTGTGCTTATATTCTTGGTGACTATAACGCTCACCCTTTCGAGCGATTCTATGATGAGCTTATAGCCTTTTGTAATGACCAAGAATGGGTATGCATAGACTTTGAAATGTTAAATCCTGTTTCTAATATCTACACGTTTATTAGTGAAGCTAATGGTTCTAAGCGATGGCTCGACTATTGTGTGGTGACCAAAGCAGCCGCTCAAACAGTTAAAAAAGTGTATGTAAACTATAATATGACGTGGTCGGAATACTTTCCATTAATTGTAGAATGTAATTTCCCAAATGAACTTCGTAAGTGCGGTGACGTCATTTGCTATGATCCGAGACACAGAAGTATCATAGATAACTTTTACGAAAATATTGTAGCCGTTTTAAGTGAATCTGCCATTATAAGTTGTGTACGTTGGAGGGGTGGCAGGCGGGTAGTACCAGGTTGGAATAAACATGTCGCTGCTGCTCACACGGATGCCAGGCTAAAGTTTGAGCTATGGTCGTTGCAAGAAAGACCGACAAACGGTTCTTGTTATCAAAATATGTGTGAGGCTAAAAGGAAATTTAAATCGCGTTTAAAATGGTGCCAAGACCACGCGGAACAAATTAAAATGGATATATTAGCATCACATCATGCAAAAAAAGATTTTCGTTCATTTTGGAAGTAAACTAACAGATTGCAACCGAAGCCGGGTATCCCTGTGAGCATTAGCGGTCTAACTGATCCTGAGCAGATTGCTAATCTATTTATGGATCACTTTTCTGTAAAGTCACCACTTGGTCGGTCGAATTATATGCAGGATGCTGGGACCGGAGTGAACAGGTTGACAAAAATAACAACTAAAAGTATTGCTGAAACTATAATGTCAATGATCAGAGGTAAGTCACCTGGTCACGATGGTCTTAGATTGAACATTTACAGTCAGCTGGTCCTCACTTACCCCGTGTTTTGTGTATGTTATTTAACATGTGCCTAAATCATAGTTATATATTATGCCGGATGATATGATGCGTACGGTGGTGGTTCCTATAGTCAAAAATAAAACAGGCGACAACGCTGATAAGAATAACTATAGGCCCATTTCGTTGGCAACTGTCATTTCGAAAGTGTTTGACAGCATTCTTAATACACAGCTTAATGTGTACGTCCAACAACACGACAATCAGTTTGGTTTTAAACCGGGTCTATCAACAGAAACCGCAGTGCTGTGTCTTAAGAGTGCTGTCACCTACTATGTAAAGAGAGAAACGCCAATCGTTGCTTGTTTCCTTGATCTCTCTAAGGCTTTCGACCTGGTCTCATACAATATTTTATGGAAAAAACTTCAGAAAAGCGGTTTACCTATAGAGCTCATCAACATTCTTAAATATTGGTATGGGAACCAGGTCAATAATGTACGATGGGAGGGAGCGTTGTCTCAGCCGTATGGCCTAGAGTGTGGCGTAAGACAAGGGGGTTTGATTTCGCCAACCCTTTTTAACATTTATATAAATGAGTTGATAGCTGAGCTCAGCAGTACCAGAGTTGGCTGTTAAATAGATGGTGTATGTGTGAATAACATTAGCTACGCTGACGATATGGTGCTGCTGACTGCGTCCGTCTGTGGCATAAGAAAATTATTGTCTGTATGTGAGTCGTATGTTAAGTCACAAGGCTTAATTTATAATGTAAAAAAGAGCCAAATAATGGTGTTTAATGTCCGGGGCAAGTGTACTAAAGAATTACTACCGGTATTACTAAATAATTGTATTCTGGATAGGGTGGATAGTTTTAAATATCTTGGACACTAACTGACTTCTGATTTAAAGGACGATACTGATATTGAACGGGAGCGGAGAGCATTGTCGGTGAGAGCGAATATGCTTGCTCGTAGGTTTGCACGTAGTTCACCCAACGTTAAAACAACATTATTTAGAGCATATTGTACATCTTTTTACACGTGCAACCTATGGGCAGGATATACTCAAAAATCTTATAGTGCTCTCCGCGTTCAATACAATAACGCGTTCAGGGTGCTGTTGCTGCTACCTCGATACTGCAGCGCCTCAGGGATGTTCGCTGAAGCGCGTGTTGATTGTTTTTACGTCCTCATGAGAAAAAGGTGTGGGTCTCTGGTGCGTAGGGTACGGGGTAGTGCCAACAGAATTCTGAGCATGATAGCAAATAGACTGGATTGCATATACATGAATCGTTGCTGTGCCGTTGCAAACGGAATGGTGCAGCGGTGATTCGTCTGTATTGTAACATTAATTTAAAAAAAATATGTAATAATATAACTAACCTAGCCTCTAAGAATTATTGTTTACTAACCATAATGAGTCACTGGTAACTTGAATAAAAGATTATTATTATTGTTATTATAAAAACCATTAATGTTCAGCGAAATCATCAACGATTTTCGATAAAAGCTCGTAAGGTTCCATTCATTAACACTGTATGTATTTTATTTTCGAATAATTCTTGCATTTGACTATATCTACATATGTTTATAGAAAATAATTTCATTTGTTTCGCAATATATTGGACTGCGTATCTAGTTCTTTTTTGATAGACGACATTAAATAATATTTTTTTTTTAGAAAATCTTATTAAAATTGTCTTATTATCGATACAGAGGCCGAATCTGTAGTTTTTAGAATTTTTGTTTGTCTGTCTGTCTGGGAACGCATCGCGAGAAAATCACTTGACAGATTTTAAAGAAATTTGGTATGATGATAGCTGGTTATCTAAGTCAACATAAATAATACTTTTTACTGCAGGAAAATATCTCATCTCTGAGAAATCTATACTTAATACTAAAAGTAAAACTTATCGGGCGAGTCGCTAGTTAATGAATAAAATTGTATGTAGATAAGTCGAGTAGTAGAATCTTTAATTATCTTTTTTAAGTTGGCTGAATCATCACTGGATCATTGCAAAATATATTGCAGATACAACGATATACCCATAATACACGACCCAGCAATATACCGACGTCTGCGCGAGGGAGGCATCGACCATCCTTTAGCGTTGCATGTCGCGCATCTTTTCATACGAGATACCATTTCTCTATTCTCAGAGAAAGTCCACCAGGATGACTCTAACGATACAGATCACTTCGAGGTAATGTTCAAAATAAGTTCGTTTAATTTATTTTTATACTGTACATGATCATATGATTTTTTTTACCACGAAGATAGTAAGCAAACATTTACATAGCGTTACTGCTTAATAGTAAGCGAAACTAGCCTTATGAATCGTTCCAATTTCAGGGCAAACTTTGACATTACAATGATATTGAGTTTAAAGATGGTAGGGAAAAGAGCTAATGAGAATAAGGATTTGCAGTATTTATTACGTTGTTACGTCGATATTCTATGTAGTGACTGGTGGATATTAGTTCCCCGGCGGAGTCGGTCAACTTATGTAAAATTTATATAATTTTTAAATATTCAATGATATTTGGGTAATATAAAGAGTGAAATCAGTAGAAAATATTGAATGAAATTTGCTTGTTGACCATTCATTTTCAGAACATCCAGTCAACAAACTGGCAGACGATGCGCTTCAAGCCGCCGCCGCCCAACTCGAGCATCGGCTGGCGTGTGGAGTTCCGTCCGTGCGAGGCACAACTCACGGACTTCGAGAACGCCGCTTACGTGTGTTTTGTGGTCCTGCTGACGCGCGTCATCCTCTCCTACAAGCTCAATTTCGTGATACCCATCAGCAAGGTGAGTCCTGAGGAGGAGTAGTGAGGAGGAGCGTAGTGTGGCGCAGTCTGACGTGGCGTGGTGCGTGCGCAGGTGGACGAGAACATGCAGCGCGCGCAGCGGCGCGGTGCGTGCACGCAGCAGCGCTTCTGGTGGCGGCGCGACGTGGGCGCGCCCGGCGACGTGGCACCGCTCGCGCCCGACACGCGCGACCAGTACCTCGAGCTGACCGTGCACGAGATCGTCAGCGGCAAGGAGGGCGTGTTCCCGGGCCTCATCCCGCTCATCGAGTCCTACCTGTCCGGCATGGACGTGGACGCAGACACGCACTGCACCGTGCAGCAGTACCTCAAGCTCATCCAGCGCCGCGCCGCCGGCGAGATCGCCACCATGGCCACCTGGATGCGCGAGTTCGTCGCCGCCCACCCGGACTACAGGTGCGTATACACACACACCCCTGTCCACTGTACGCTGTACGCACCACTCACCTCACTCGTGCGTTGCTCGTGTCGCAGGAGAGACTCGGTGGTGACGGAGAGGATCAACTACGACCTGCTCAAGACCGCGCACGGCATCCAGACGGGCGCCGTCCCCGCGCCGCGGCTGCTGGGCGGCAGCAGCGTGTCCAAGACCAACGACGACATTCCCAACGCCTTCCGCAGGATGATTAGCAAGGACTGCTCATAACTGCGCCCTCTCTCCAATCTCGTCTCCTCGCGAGTAGTGCCTTGTTGTAGTTGACTAGAAATCTTGCGAGTTTATTTTTAAGTTTTTTTGATTTTTTTGATTGCTAATTGACTTTTTATATTGTTTATTCTTAAAATAAATGTATAATCACAAAATTAATAATACATACATTGTTAAAGTTTAGTCTCATTATACTGATACATAAGAACATACTCAACATTTGAGAAATATTCGAAAACAGGTTCACAAATAGGTTAATTTTAGGGTTTTCATATAGATTTTACATATTTCATTCCGTTAAAATTAGGTGTGTTTTTTATGTAAATAATCACAAAATCAAGGAACTAAAATAATTTAAAAGGTACCGCAATATTTGTTTTTCGTGAACCGGACGTGCCCCCCCTGTCACGTGCTTGTTTACAATGAAATGATTTCACTGTATAATATATTTTCATAACAAGCTATAATTAAAAGTGATTATATTGGTGATCAATTTGCATTTTAAATCCAATGATTTATTATAATAATATTTTTAGATAATAGACATGATGAGGTTATTTAATATTTAGCTTTAAAACATTATTGTAATTATGTTAACGGACCAAATCCTTATAACGAAAAATACATGTAAAGTAGGATTAGACACGAAGACTTGGTACATACCTAATTAAATAAAAATGACTACTATAAATTTATATTAAAAAATTCCTACACTGAATTTATCAAATATTTTTATAATAACAAATGTAATATTCCATAATTGGGTGTGACAATAAATAGTCGTAAATAATAAAATTTTACTCTACAGGTAATATTGCATATCCAACAATTTTAGTATAGATAACGTTTGAAATAAAAATGTATGACTCGAATTTTTACCATAACGATATTATGACTAGATTGCATATCTCCTCATTGTAAATGTATAACACTACGACGTTACAGCAAAAGTAATAAATCGGATATTATATATGCAATCCAATCATTATATGTACATATATATATATATATATAATATCTACTCAATTTAGACAAATTGATAACTGACACAGAATTAATTACATTAATAATCTATTTTATATATTTTTTTCTAACAGTTTTAGTTGCTTATGGCACTCGCTGGCCGCTATCGCATCACGCTCGCTTTGCTAGTTCGGCTCGTCCGTCGTGGTTACAGTTCCAACCTAACCTACCCTTTTTTGCCGAGAAAAAGATATCTCAGTTTTTCCGACGTTTGCTCAAATTTTATCTGGTTACGTTTCCAATTTACCAAAAGTTCTTTCTGTCATCCATATTTAAAACTCTTTCAAAATCCACAATTTTATGAAAAATACTATAAGCTCCCTATTAACCAGATTCTTACTGGTTAATAGGTAAAAACTCTGTTCCACCATATAATATACTCTTACAGTTCTAAAATTCAATTATGCCTCACACAAACAACCGTCAGAATTGACTTACAGGCGCTGGCATTCTTTTCCCGAGGTGCGATCAAAAAGTGATGTCACTTTTTATTTTTATCAAAAAAAAATTTTTTTTTCATCAATATTTATATTGTCCCCTACAAAATAATCCTCCTCCGACCATAATACACTTGTGCCAACTCTTCCAGCGATGCAGCCTTTTTCTCCTTAATCGTTGCAAATCTCCGTCTTTTCATGGGTCTATTCAGTTTTGGGAATAGGAAAGTTATGATCCTTTTGAGCAAATCAAAATTATCATTGACGTCATTCAACAATTCCCGAGCGACGCGACGCTAGTGCAGTGCCGGCTTTGGTGTGGGGGGTTAGGCGACTGGCGCGGCTGCCCCGGGCGCCAGGTTATACAGGGCGCCGCGTGCGCCAGCTCAACTTCACCATTTAACTTGAATATTTATTTCTATAGATCTAAAGGAAAAGTAGGCTCCGCGTTTTATCGTATCTCTCACTAAATAATTCTACGTACACGTTTTTTTTAATTGTAATAAAATAAATATACCTAAAATGGCGCCAAAGGCATGACTCGCCCGGGGCGCCCACATGGCTAAGGCCGGTCCTGCGCTTGTGCGGTGGTCTGTTTTGGTCAAAAATAAGCAGTTTCGCAACAAACACGTCTCATTCCCAAAACATTCGTTATAATTGCTTAACACGAACCAAACGAGATGCTGAAATCATCAGCAACTTCTGTAATGGTGATTCGAGAATTCCACAACGATATTTTCTTTACTTCTTCAACGTTTTCATCAGTTGTTGACGTGCTAGGGCGTCCAGGGCGACTTTTGTAGTTAATAACTTCTCGGTCTTCTTATAAGGCTTGTACCACTTATAAATATTTTTTTTACTCAGAGTACTCACCATATGCCACTATGAATATGTCAAGTGTTTAAAAGCACTTCAATTGCTTGCACAAAATTTGTTGCAATTTCTTTGATAATTTTTTTCCGACTGCAGAAAATCGTCGAACACACAAAACACTTCTTACGTTTATGCCTTTCACAAACAAACAGAAAATGCTATATAGCTGAAACTGTGAACGTTTTAACATATTTAAAACGAAAATCGTCCGTAGATATCCCGTGATATTCAAAATGACACTTTACTTTTGGATCAGACCTCGTATATATATTTTTATTATTCTTTCCTGTAACGGAAACTTATGGGCGTTGATTTATGCGCTGGCGCCTAACCATATAAAAATATACAATGTATTGTTAAGATTAGACAGAGACTTAAATTGTAAAGAATCAAATTAGTTTATAGTAACACAATCGTAGCTTTATATAATACGTTAACTATTATTAGTATTTGTTAATCATTACGGGGAACTACTGAAAATAAACCAAATTTTGTGTTTATTTATTATCTGTTTGTTTATAATTCAAATTCCAAATTTCCTAATTCCTATTCCTACGTACGTACCTTTCACGTATGACGTTCAATGGAAATCAGTTAAGTGCGGTTAATGATTATTACGCCATAAACGTATAACGAGTAGGTATATGTGTATGATATTGATGATAATATTTTAGATTAGTACTTGTTCGTGAACAACACAAACCAAATACCAACTAGAGACCACCAAACTTAAAGCCATTAAGTTAATATTAAAATTATTCATTTTACGTTACTCTGAATCGCGCTATGGAACCAAACCATAGCTCTCTAAAAGTATTTGGTAAATTATAAATATGTAATTTGTCTCATGTTAAAGGCCTCGCCTTTCTTGTCGAAGTTAAATAAAAGCCTATCTTACCAGCAGTACATTAGTGTTGGTACTTTGGTAGTTTTAATTATCATTAGATTAAAATATAGTTCACTTTTGACTTTAGTGCAAGGCTACCAGTTAAACTGATTCCACAATCAACATTCAACAGTACTAAAGTTAAAAGCTACTAAAATTACTACCTATAAATTATAATCTGTTTGATAGCTTGTTCGTGGTTCTAAACGATTATCAATTTCAGACATAGCGCTGCTGTGACCCAATATCTATAACAGTGGGTACCTGACCAGTGTTGCGAATTTGTGGGGAATTCTCCAAACTGCAGGGAATCTCTAGTCGATTGGGGATTTATGTTGGGGAATGGCATTATGCGGGGAAAATGCGGCGATTGTGAATATCGATAGTCCTACCGGGTCCGAACACTTAAACCTTAAATTACTAACAAAAATCGGACATAGGTTCCACGTCCTAGCCGATTAAGCTTTTAATTTAAACTATACTAAGTGTTAAAAATAAAATTATATAATATAATAATATAAATTTTCCAAATTCAAAAAAAAAAGTCCAAATATCTTCACTAGTAATAATTAATAAATTACTCCTAGTAATAAGTTCTGACTTAAACTCGTAATAATAGTTTTGGAGTTTTATTTATTATTTTTTTCAGAAAAAAAAAATGATTTTAAGCTAATAAAACAAAAAATGGAACTCAATCATAGTCTAATCTTTTTTATTCATTTAAAATTTGTTTTTTTTTAATTATTTTGAGGGGAATTTGTGGGGAATCAGTATATTTTTGTCCCCAAATCGCGGAATTTGAGTTAGATTTTCGGGAAATTTGATAAATTGGTATTGGCAACGCTATACCTGACTGTAATTATAGGCAAAGTGTTTGGTAAACTTTTTAGCCAACCCGCACTTGACCAGCGTGGTGGTCTATGGCCTGATCCCCCTCGTATGGAAGAGAGTCCCGTGCCCAGCAGTGGGACGTTAAAAAAGGGCTGAATACAAATTCTTTAGTTCATGATATTAAAAACCCAAAAAAGAAAAAAATCATTAAAATTCATTCATTATAACTGTGTTCCGCTATTTTTCATTTATAATGACTAATTGCACTGACTAGTAGATTATATTGCAATAACCATAGATGACACTGTTTACATTTTATAAATAGTTTATCACAGTTAAAAACGGTTAAAATTACTCAATTTGTTTCATTAAGTGCAAATTTACCTTCGCTGTATTTTATAAGCTTTTATTAGTTTCATCCCGGTTCGTGTAATGGAATCTTGCAAGTTTCGACCTACTTCCCAGAGTCCGATTAAGTTGAAATTTGACAAACTAGTTTGGTTCACGAATCCCGGTACAATGCACGATTATTTATATGCCGCCATTTTTAATCTAACATGGCGGACGTTACGAAATGACAATTTATCATTTTCATAGTGACTCATATGATAATAGCATCAAATGAAAGGGCTTGATGAGCGAAATACAAAGCAACGTGACGTCATTGTAAACCTATTAATTTATTACATTACACAATTTATCTATACATATAATAAAATTAAAAACATTAAATATTAAAAACATTAAAGACATTAAATATTTTTTGGAAAATCTACAGGAAGGAAGGATACAAAGGCCGAAAGCCCGAAAGTCGGAAGGCCGAAGGAAGAATACAGAGCCCGAATCTATAGTTTTTAGAAATTTTGTCCGTCTGTATGTCTGTTTGTCTCTGTTACCGCATCACGGAAAAACCACTGGAGGGATTTTAATGAAATTTAGTATGATGGTAGCTGGTTATCCGGGTCAACATATAGGATACTTTTTATCGCCGAAAAATATCTCATTTCTAAGAAAAATACAAAAACTCCAATGTAAGAGTATACTAATATGTAAAATCTAAGAATTTTGTTTTTGGTCATCTGAATGTGGGCGGAGCCGCGGGCAATGCTAGTATGATATAAAAGCTTGTCGCGAGATTTGTAGTTAAACAAGAATATAATATTTAAAATAGGTAAAACTTGTTTTTTTAATTAACACTCTTTACTGATCATCCTGCGGAAGGCATTGGGAATGTCGTCGTTGGTCTTGGACACGCTGCTGCCGCCCAGCAGCCGCGGCGCGGGGATGGCGCCCGTCTGGATGCCGTGCGCGGTCTTGAGCAGGTCGTAGTTGATCCTCTCCGTCACCACCGAGTCTCTCCTGCGACACGAGCAATGTGCGAGTGAAGTGAGTGGCACGCACAGCGTACAGTGGGCAGGGGTGTCTGTGTGTATACGCACCTGTAGTCCGGGTGGGCGGCGACGAACTCGCGCATCCAGGTGGCCATGGTGGCGATCTCGCCGGCGGCGCGGCGCTGGATAAGCTTGAGGTACTGCTGCACGGTGCAGTGCGTGTCCGCGTCCACGTCCATGCCGGACAGGTAGGACTCGATGAGCGGGATGAGGCCCGGGAACACGCCCTCCTTGCCGCTGACGATCTCGTGCACGGTCAGCTCGAGGTACTGGTCGCGCGCGTCGGGCGCGAGTGGTGCCACGTCGCCGGGCGCGCCCACGTCGCGCCGCCACCAGAAGCGCTGCTGCGTGCACGCGCCGCGCCGCTGCGCGCGCTGCATGTTCTCGTCTACCTGCGCACGCACCACGCCACGTCAGATTGCGCCACACTACGCTCCTCCTCACTACTCCTCCTCGGGACTCACCTTGCTGATGGGTATCACGAAGTTGAGCTTGTAGGAGAGGATGACGCGCGTCAGCAGCACCACGAAGCACACGTAGGCGGCGTTCTCGAAGTCCGTGAGCTGTGCCTCGCAGGGGCGGAACTCCACGCGCCAGCCGATGCTCGAATTGGGCGGCGGCGGCTTGAAGCGCATCGTCTGCCAATTTGTCGATTGGATGTTCTGCCAATGAACAGTGAACTCAAAAGCTTCGATTCATGTTTTCGAAAGAACATGTTTTGAGAACGTGAGAACGTAACAACTACCTCCTTGAACCTTTTATCCTCTATCCCCTTAATGTCAATACACGCGAGTTACTCCCCTAGTACACCTACAAAAATTGTTAGAATTATAATAGTAGCGACCAAAATTAAATAATACGTACTATATAAGTTATTAAAGTGATTAAGATTTTTAAATTTGAGATTAACAAATATTGTACTTTACTACTCACTATTTTTCTATTTCTTAAAAAAATATTGCAAAATTTTGTAGGTAGATACCGTCAGTATCAGCTATAGGTATAATTACTTTTGAGACGTCTAAAGGTGTGGTACATTAAACCTTAGTCTCCCCCGTGACCATGATTGCTGTAAAGCCCTCGAAATGTTGGGAACCAAAAATCAGTAAAAAATAGTTTAATTTAACGAACTTATTTTGAACATTACCTCGAAGTGATCTGTATCGTTAGAATCATCTTGGTGGACTTTCTCTGAGAATAGAGAAATGGTATCTCGTATGAAAAGATGCGCGACATGCAACGCTAAATGATGGTCGATGCCTCCCTCGCGCAGACGTCGGTAGATTGCTGGGTCGTGTATTATGGGTATATCGTTATATCTGCAATATATTATACAATTATTAATTAAAAATTGATTCATATTAAAAAAGTACATTAATGACTCGCTTATCTTTGCGTGCCTAAGCGATTCATTCCATACCAATTGCTATGAAATGATGATTACAAGAAGACGTACCTACTGAAAACGGACGTACAAGTTGCAACGATAATCTAAGAGTTAATAGAATCTATTCCAAGATAGTCCATGCCGATAGGAGTGCGTGAACTACATACATATGGGATATTTTGAGAAGTGTATATTATTGTGGATATCATCTACAACCAATAAATTATGAGTATATTATAATGTGTGTATTTACAGTGGCGTGTCTAAGGGTGGAGGCGGTCCACCCTGGTCCCTTCGCGAAATGGAAACAATCTGAGTTTTCTTGCCTTGCGGGTGCCATGCCTGTTTGGAAGTGATACCTGAGAAAAACTTATATTTTTGTTGGTACTTCCTGTTTAGGGGACACTCAACTATACAAATGTTTCGACGTTTTAGAGTTTCGATAAGGAATGATGTTTTTAAGAGTTACATTTTCGGGTGTCATCGACCGCTCCGGGGATCACCAATGTTAAGCCACTTTGTATTTAAGTAAAGAATAAAAAAACACAAAAGAACAACTTCCAGGCCAGTACACCACCAGATATTTATTTCTCGAACTTACATTTCATGTTCAGGCGAGAGGTAGGAGTCGATGGAGTCGTATCTGGACTTAGGGATACAAAACTTGTTATTCTTGAGCGGGTCGAGGCCGCGCTCCTCGCGCGTGCGACAGTCCACCGACGCGGAGATCACGTTCCAGCGGCAGTCCACGTCGGTGAGGAAGCCGCGGAAGATCGGCGCCGCGGCCGAGAGCGCAAGCTGCGGGACACGCAACAGTTAGTCACGGTCTTTGGTACGTGTCGGTAACTTGCATCTACACACTGAATAAACTCACCATGATGGGGCACAATGGTGCCAGTTGGTCGTAAAGAGTGCGAGCCTCGGATATGCCACAAGCCTGGAAGGTTACTTGCAGACAGCAGCAGCCCATGCCGAGACCCATAGTATCCATATACACGCAGTCTGGCAGCGCTATCCCTGGTGCGAGTTTGTCTGAATCGTCGACTGGAATCTTAGTGTTTGTATCTCGAAAAACTACAAAATCAACGTAAATTATTGATTTCTATTCGTTTGTAAACTGAAACTTGTATCTGTTCTTATATGTATAGCTCTTAATGTTTAAAGAATTTATGAGTGCCTCGTGGCTTGTACCTGGAACATTTATCGCCAGTCTTTCTCCTCTTCTTTTCCGTATATTTGAAGTTAGTGTCTTGAAACGCGGATGTCCATGAAATATTCCCTCATCAGGAAAGAAATATGACCTCGTTACACCTTTATCTGGCGTCGGGGTATATGGTGGACTGGTGAACTTTGGACAGCCTAGTCTAAAAAAACAAAATTATACTTATTTGCATCTTAACTTTTTATATTTATTTTATTATATTTAAGGCAAAAGTAAAAATGGTATAATATACATACCTAGGAAAGTTTGTAATACTCATTAAAACTTCACCATCTTTTAAGAGAGTACTAGCTTCAGCTCGGCGATTTTTCATGTTTGCCTCTACTATATTAAAATGTACGAGTAGACCTCCGTATGGTTTCCCTGGCGTTCCTTCAATCATATAAGAACCAAATTCTGGACGCCAAAGTGACTTCGCATCTACAAATTATCAAAATAAAAATGTTTAAAGTATTATTAACGAAGAATAAAGGAAACTAAAGATTACCAAATCAATTATTATTTATTTTGTAAATATTAAATAATGAAGTTTAATCGAATTTTATTTTTATTTACATACTTGCGACTCACCCTTGCTTCGCTCGGGTTCGTCAACAGGTACGTTTTAACGGTAAGTATAGAATAGACTATATATACATATATGTATTTACAATGTACATAAAAACTCGTAGATATAGAAAAGTAGGTAAGTATTATAAATAACTTAACTTTTTGCGTGAAACGGGCACATCGATTGGACTAAATTAGTTTTATTATAGATATAGATAAGAATAGGTATTGCGATGTACTTTAGTAGATAGACATACCTATACTGCTGCAGATTTTTCTGTAGGCCTTTACAATACCTAAAATTTTTAAGTATATTGTTTTGATGTAAGTCTTAAGGTTTAGCCAGCGGAAGATTTCTAAGGACTCGATAAAACCATTTATTGTGTTTTCCCGTGGGACAGAAAGATTTTCCTGAAGTAAAAGGTATCCTAAATGTAGACCCGAGTGATAATTTATCACTTCACTTTTCGTTGGAATCGGTTCATTCCTTTTTGCGTGAAACGCGCACAAATAGACATACAGACAAAAAATTTAAAACTATTGTTTTGGGGTCTATATTGTGAACATAATACGTTACAGTCATTGTTTTTAAAAAATATTTCATGTACAGATTTCGCTAACTGCTTTATTATAATTAGGTAATAGTATAGATCATAATATGTATGAAGATTGGATCTATTTTTACCCGGCAACTGCGAAGCCCAAAGGAGGGTTATGTGTTTGACCTGTATGTATGTGTGTATGTATGTCCGATCCTACGTTCCCTCGTAAATACTAAAAGGCTTAATCGATTTTAATGATTCATACGTCATTAATTACGTCTTGAAAATGTGAGTGTCATCTATACATATAATAAAATTTTAACTGAGTCAAATCTGTACATTAATATGAAACATACAGGTATGTGACTCGCATCAAGGATAGAACATGACGTATGATGTATGCCTCCGACTATATAATGAATTATATGTTCCTCCAATCTTTTTAGAACTTTTTTTACGCTGTTGAGTTTTTGAATTTTAGTAATTTAATTTTTTCTTTCTCATTATATCCTAAATATAAAAAATCCCCATCTCATGTTTACTTTGTAATGTCATATATTCTTAACTATATATATCTATAATCTTCAGGTAAATTCAAGTCTAACAGTTAACAGAAGCTACATTATTATATTACATATATATATATATATATATATATATATATATATATATATGTATATATATATATATATATATATATATTTATATATATATATATAAATTACTCAGATATATATATCTTAAGTCATCAATATAATAATTAATAATGAATCTTATCAATCGTAACCATCTTTTTCTCGAGCTCTATAATTGCACATAACGAATAAGCGCTCGCTGTTTGTAGAATGTAATAAAGTATGTTAAAAATTATTACTGCTTTAATACGTACGGACATGATAATAAAGTTCTATTTAGAATTCTTACCACAATATGTTAGAACTTAGAACCAATTCTGCATTAGCATGACTCAGCGATAACACTCACTGACATAAGATTACCATGACTTGCATGTTTTATTTACATGTTTATAATTGCATACATATTATGTATACATATATCTAATAATGGATTATTTCATCATTCTTTAAACACATGCTGGGCTAGCGACTTACCCTCGTTTCGCTCGGATGCGTCCCTAGGTACGTTTTATTTTTTTTGAGCGGAACCCTTAATTCTTTTTCTAAAATAAAAGTAGCCTAACTTATTCCTTATATAATCAGCTATCTGACAGTGAAATTGCCGTCAAAACGTCAGTCCGTCCGTCTCTGCCCCGGAGATTAGTCGGAACAGGCAGACGAAAATCTTAAAAGTTGTGTTTTTCTTTTATGTAAGAAATACCTTAAAGGTAGGTATTTCTTAATGCGTTTGATAAAAAGCTGTTATTTTGACATTACAAATAGGCATTTCCAATTTATTTTAGACGTTGGTTTATATATTTATTGCAATTATAGTTTTATTTTATACTAACAGAACCCGCGGATTCGCACGATAAAAATGATCCCCTATTTTACCTCCTTATAGAATTTCGAACAATGCTAAAACACGCTTGTTTAATGGTATTGAAGAGCATTAATGCCAAGATGCAACTAATTCTGATCATAAATAATTTTTTGGGTTGTATTATAAAGTGTTTTCCCGTGGGAAATGATATGATCTCCAGTCCTCGCAACTATCTTTACACAAAAAATTACGCCAATCCGTCACTCTATTTTGACGTGAAAGAAGGACAACCAAAGAAATTTCACATTTATTATATTAAGTATGGATTTTTATAAAGTTCATACATACCCAATGATATTAAAAATAATACTTATAAATTCAAATCATTGTAGCTACCTATTTTTGTTAATGAATAAAAAATATTTTAAGTCGACAAATAATAATATGTACATTAAATTATTTAACTTTTAATTTTAATATACTTTTTTTAGAATTCTTCCAAATCCTTCGTGTGCGAGATGCACGATATATGTTAAAAGAATGTTTTTACTTTTTTTTTAAATGGTGTGCTATGAGTAGGTACTAGGTATAGCACACAATTTAAAAATATATATAAAAAAGTAATGATTATGACAAATTAATTTTACACATACTTTTCGGATCAGTGTTTTCTTTTTCTTGCAATATAGGTAGAAGCTCTTCTGACATTAGACTAACTGTGGCTCTTTGATTTTCATCATCGAATTTTACTATTATATACTCCACCTAAAATAAATATGTATGTAGGTGCTCAATTTATGTACAACAATGGACATTTTTCTATCTGTAGGTACTTATAATAAAATCATATTGTTAGTTAAATAGTTTTATTCTTGTTTTGATGTTAGTTTGTTCAAAGTTAGTGGATAAAGTTTGGTACTTCAAGCTTCTACTTATACAGGATGGAAGAAGCAAATGGGAAATGGAAGAAAAGTAAATTTTCAAGATATCAAGTTTCATTCAAAGGATCATATTATTTTTATAAAGCTTATTAAGTCAGTAGTCGAACTAACTAAAAACGTTTAAAATACACCGCCAGTATTTTTTCGAACTGATCGAAACTGGTAAGGATAAATCCTCTCGAACAGACATAAAATTTTACGATTAATGAAATTTTTAAAATCATATACCTACTCGTAATACATTCTACGTTACGTATTCGTATTAAATATACAGGGTTATTAGTAATACGTAACGATCCCGTTAGAGGGTTATAGTACAGCTCTAGTTTAACTCTCCTTTTTTACCTGTTGACCCTATTGAAAAATAATCTTTAACTATTTTGCATAAAAGTCATTTTTACCTTGATCCTGATTTAATTCCTTAACAATAGAATTAGTTAGAATTTTCCACCTGGTCTCTTTGTTGTGTCATTTTCTCTTGACTTTATGGTTTTTTTTCTGTAACTTTCATGTACCGATGGGTAGCTAACGATACGTAGATATTTTTAAAATGATCGGCAGGATAAGTGTTATAGGGATTTTTGCAGAAAATTTGCAAGTTATGTCCCACGTGTTATATCCCACGGGAACCGCACAGTTTTCCAGGATAAAAAGTAGGGTACTATATGATTATGTGTTTTTCCAGACTATATCTACTTCTGTGCCTCATCCAGATCAGTTCAGCCATTCTGGCGTGATGGAGTAACAAACATCCAAACATCTAACTAAACTTTCACATTTATAATAATAGTATAGATTACTCTAGAAAAACAAAAACAAATCTATCCCATGGGAACAGTACATTTTTCCGAGGTAAAAAGTAGCCTATGTGTTATCTTAATATAGCGTGAAAAATTAACAAACATCCATACATCTATACTTACATTCAGGCATCCATATATACTCACAAACTTTCGCATTTATAATATTAGTAGTATACTAGATTTTACTTTTTTTTATTGAACGATAGGCTTGCGCTTGACTACATCATCGCTGGGAAGCACTGATGAGGTCTAGGTTGAAACGCGCTTGCCTAGAAAAACTTTGTTACACAATTACATTATAATGAATTATGGAAGCTAGATATCGATACAGAAGCAATGTGTTATTAAAATTAGAAGCTATATAATGGTGATACAAAACAACATATATATCATTATTAATTTAGCGTATACCAAAATTATATGACCTATATATCTAACCTCATCTCCCCATTTCAGAACATCTCCAGTACGGTCACGTAGCTTGTTGTATAAATTTATAAATTGTTCTATCCCATGTTGACGAACATGTTCTGCTAACGTTCTTGTCTCTTTCCATGAAAGTGGATTTCCTTCTGACAGTAATCCCATTCTTAAATATTTCCAGTGATAATTATATCACTTTGAACACACTTTTATTAAATCTAAATAAAAATAATATTGTGAAATCAAATTTTTATCCAAAAAAATTAATTATCAAAATTTCCGTTACTATGAAATATATTCATCAAAAATATAAATTAGCTAATAGGTATAAATTTTTCACTAAATTTTATTTTGGACGATATTGTTTAGCACTATTATATCGAATTATTCACAATAAGTACGTAACGTACCATATATTTAATAAACGACTGTTTGAATTCAGTATCACTTCGTTATTGAATAGATTCTCTACTGTCAACGATGATAACGTATAAGATAAGGAAGTTTATGAAAAAATACATGTATAAATAACACTATGATTCACTTTAATACCACTTAAAAGACACCATCGACAAATAAATAACAATTTTCAAGTAATAGCAAAATTTGCGTATCGACTTCGTAGTAAAGGGAGATTTTTATTTCAAAATTATTTTAAGTACGTTTTTCTACACTAGATCAGGTAAAAAATGAAGAGTAAATTATAATACGTTACATACTATTACCTCTTGTAACTCGATTGCGAAGTACAAAGAAGGGTTATGTGTTTGACCTGTGTATGTATGTATGTATGTATGTATCAAGGGCGTAGCTACCGCCGTATTTGCCGTATCAATTATACGGGGCCCCCGGGCCACGGGGGCCCCCAAAGTGTGTAAGGAAAAAGAATAAAAACTTTCTAATTTATTTTATTTTACAAATGACAAAATTCTATAAAGCAATTCCTTTTTTTCCCGCCTTAAGCGTGCGTTCAAAAGTTGGCAACACTACATCGTTATGGCGGGCTGCGGGACTTCCCCGTTTTACTTACTTCATCTTCAACTCAGCGGGGAATCCCCGGGAATCCTTCATCGATATCGCGATGTACGTGTACGTTGTTGTACTTTGCATTGGATGTTAAACCACGGAGTGCAGTGCACTGTTTATTTACGCGCTTTATATAAATGTGCATTACATTGTAATTCAATACAAACAATATTGTTCTTCTGGTTTAGCAGTATTAGTAACGATTTGTAAAAGAAATGAGTGAAAGGAAAAGAGATTATCCCAGCGGCGCTGAGAAAAGAAAAATTAAACAGAAAAGGGACGAGGTTATAAAAAAAGTGCCCAAAATTTCTTCATTTTTTCAGAGACAAGATACTGTGAGTGATTTAGATTGGAAAGGTAAGTACTACACTACTACCCAACCCATTTATTAGGGGCCCGTAGTGATAAACAAGGAAATCTTTTAATTTCGGTCTGTCCATCTGTCCGTCACAAAAAGTTGTCTCCCCCCTCGATTTTCACAATTATACTGTTTTTAGGGTTCCGTGCCTTGATTAAAAAAAACAAAATTCTAACTTATCTATAGGATCGATTTGTTTTGTTGTTTGTTTATCAGTCCGTATCGTATCGTTAATTGCGTGTTGAGAACTTCAGATGTGCAGACTCGCTTTCGGGTTCTCGTTTTGTATGGCCACTACACTACGCGCTGCGTTTAAATAGCACGCAGGTGTATAGTAATGCACGGACAGGCTGCAGGTGATTTTGTATCTACTAATAGGTACGAGCACAATCCGCGTAGAATCTGTGTGCGTC
Organism: Brenthis daphne; assembly: GCA_947093115.1. NCBI lineage: Eukaryota > Metazoa > Arthropoda > Insecta > Lepidoptera > Nymphalidae > Brenthis > Brenthis daphne. The sequence goes on along the minus strand of OX352472.1, from coordinate 16,617,179 downwards.
TGAACTGAACACTCTCTAACTGTGACCCTTAGTAACGTTATTTATTTATATATAACTCTTTTTAGTTTAGTATCAAAGCATTCGTATTTATTTTTTAACAATTACTCGTTTATTTTTAGATTCTTCTGAAGCATGTTCTTCGTCACATATCCATCCGGAAATAGAAGAAAGCCAAGCACATACTTTATCGGATGTCCATCCAGAAATCGAGGAACCCCAAGTCAACGATTCTGATATATCTGCAGATAATGCAGATTGTAATATAATTTCATCAGATAGAGGAAATTTTGGTGACAATTTAACTGAATGCGAACGAAAAATAATTTTTAAATTGGGTCCATTTAAACCACAAGGACCATTTCCAAAAGTTTCAGAAAATAACCGACCTTTTTCAGCTTATTATTATTCATATTTCAATCAGGCAGGCATAAAAATTATAAGACCATGGTTATGTTATTCTAACGTTTTAAACAAACCGTACTGTCACTTCTGTTGGTTATTAGCAGATCGTCAAAACAAATCGTACTCCTCTGCTTGGGTTAACGGTGTTTCGGTTAGAAGCAATTTCACACAAACTATTCTTGACCATGAAAAGTCACAGCAGCATATTAGTGCCTCACTCTCTTATAATAATTGGTTGCAAGGAAATACCATCGATACTCTATTGAAAAGTGAAATCGATAGTAAAATTACATTCTGGAGAGATGTACTGCATCGTATAATTAATGTTATAATTACTTTAGTATCTTGTAATCTACCTTTGAGGGGGCATGATTCTGATTCTGGCAATTTTATGGCAATTTCACGTCTGCTATCTAACTATGATGCAACTTTAAAAGAACTTTTTCTAAAACCGAAAGGTGAAATAAATTATTTAAGCCCTACGATTCAAAACGAAATTATTAGTTTGCTTGGTACTAACGTTAGGAACAGTATTATCTCAGAAATTAAAAAAGCTCCATTTCTGACAATAATTCTGGATACAACACAAGACTTGTCAAAAATTGACCAACTATCTGTAGTTTTTCGATATATCTCGGTTACAGAAAATGATGATAATGTGCCTAAAGAAATAAAAATCTGTGAGTCCTTTTTAGGATTCATAGCAGTAACCGATTGCAGTGCTGCAGGTCTGAAAACTGTCATTTTAAATTTGACTAAAGAATATGGAATTGATTTGACTAAATGTAGAGGACAGGGATACGATGGAGCAAATGTTATGTCGGGTGTGTATGGAGGATTACAAACCCTAATAAAAGAGCATGCTCCAAATGCCGATTATGTTCATTGTGCTGCGCACGCTTTAAACTTGGTTTTGAACGATGCTGCGAGACATGTTCGTGAAGTATCGACTTTTTTCGATAATTTAGAAAAAATATATACTTTTTTTGGCAATAGTATAAAACGCTGGGCTATGCTAAGTGACGATTCATCTGAAAAATATTTGATTACCCTTAAAAAGGTATGTCCTACCAGATGGTCTTCTAGGAACGACGCTTTATTAGCAGTAAAGAAAAATTTTTTACTAATCATGAAAACTTTGTACCAACTAAATTTAATTTCAAATAAAAAAGATGAACGTGAAGAATGTAAAAGTATAATTAATATTTTAGAGAGTTTTGATTTCTTAGTGCTCGTTACATTTTTTTCTTCACTATTTGAAATTATTAATCCTGTTTCTAAAGCTCTACAGCATGATAATAATGACTTACAGAAATCTAGTATTTTATTAAGTAATCTTTTAAATAGACTGTGCCAATTAAGAAATCAGAATTCATTTAATAGTTTGCTAAATGAATCCAAAGATTTAGCAAAAAAGTGGGGGGTAACAACTGTTTTTAAAAACAGTAGGCGAAAGATAACGAAGCGTTTTTTTGATGAGTTATCACAAGATGAGAGAATTTCCGACCCGGAATCCTATTTCAAAGTCAATGTATACTATTGCTGTTTAGATATATTAATTTCGCAAACTAAAGAAAGATTTCAGAGCCTTTGCAACCTGAGTAGTATATTCGAAATATTACAACCGGAGAAACTCCTATCTTCTTCAAGCGAAGAGATATTAAACGCTTCCGGAAAACTGTCTGCTAAATACAGTAAAGACATCTCACTTAATCTTTGTGACCAAGGCTCTAAAAACATGCTTAAATTCTGAAATTAAAAAAATTTATTCCATTAAAGAACTCATTGAATTATTGCTAGTAAAATTCAATAGTCTTGCATCCAGTTTTCCCGAGGTAATCACAGCATGCTTTTTATTCTTGACCCTTCCAGTTACAACCGCAACGGCAGAAAGAAGTTTTTCAAAATTAAAACTAATAAAAAATTACTTAAGAACTTGGATGGTACAAGAACGGCTGTCAGACATCTCACTATTGTCCATAGAGGCAGAAACTTTAGAAAAACTAAAATCATCATCAGCCATAAATGATTTAATAAATCAGTTTGCCGATAAAAAGGCAAGGAGAGTGAATATTTAAAATTCGATTTTTATTTGTAAAATGGGTAAATTATGTGATAAATAAATATTACTTCTCACAATATTTTTTTTCTTTTGTGAAAAATCTTTACCTCCATATAAGGGCCTCCAAAAAAATTTTTATACGGGGCCCCGACAAGGCACGCTACGCCACTGGTATGTATGTATGTCCGATTGTAATTGTATGTTCCCTCGGAATAGTGAATATGCGTGTGATTTAAATAAAGGTGATTTTTTTAATCTTTAGTGCTTCTGAATTAAGTCTATATCAATATTTTTTAAGGTAATGTCTTTTTGATTAAGAAAATAATTATTGAAAAGTGCAAAAATAGGTGGGAAATTCAAAGTAGATAGGTAGTTGAAACGGAAACCATTGCAGGTCAGACCGAATGTGACGTCAAAGTCTGTTGTAATAGAGCGTTGTTGTTTAGTGTTTGCTTTTGGTAAAAACAATCTAGGTTCTAAGATCATTCGTTGATTGCAATGTTTTTAATGTATTTGTATGATATTTTTAAATTATTTTATTATACTAAATTTTAGTTTTTTGGAGTTGGATATTTTTTACCCGACTGCCCGTGTGTCTTGTATGTTTCTATGTATGTAAGTTTGTAAATTTCTTTATTACTTCATATCTTTCAAACGGCTGGGATGGATTGAGACAGTTAAATATTGTCAGATTCGACTCAAAAGCCCAAGTGTCCTTAGATAGGTTAAAAAAAAACAAAATAGCGGATATCGTAGCCGTCAATTTGTCTTGAAATTTTTTTTCATCGGGATCAATCGAGTTGGGGGGGGAGGGATATGGGTTTTTGAAAGGCGATTATAAAAATATAAACAACTTATATGTTGAAAAATAATATCTTTTCAGATATTTAAAATCTTAATTTCTCCGGTGGCCACGTTTCCTTTGAAAATCATTTCGGTTAGCAAAATATAATCATTAACCAACTACGGCCGCTCTCGCTTCACGAGAAGTTAATATGTATTAAGAAAAAATAATAATTATAGTTTAAATAATCAGCTAAATATTACTTTAATTAATCATTAAATATCTATTAGTAAAAGTAAAACAGGTTATCGCTATATTATACCAATAAATAAACAAGTCTTTCCTCTTTATAATATTAGTATAGAACTATAGATTTACAATAAATGTTGTTGTTAAAACGAAAAATACAATATTTCTTAATTAAATAAGAGATTTAAAGAGAAACCTTTGTGCCTCCATCATCTTTTTTTTTCATTTTTTTTTTTGTGCATAAATGAAACTGGTATCTAAGTATACTAATAAGTCAAAGAGTTTGGTTTATAGTAGTTTGAGCGCACGAATGAGACGCAGTCTCGAAAACTGGACCGCCGGAGTCACAATTGGAGGCCTGAAGATCTCAAACTTGCGCTACGTGGGTGATACCAGTCTTTTCACATATAATGCTCGCTGTTCACGCCTTAAAGCAGATGTGGACATACCGCCTCACATCACCCGCATCTTATTTTTTAACTGTAACCGTTGCTATAGCGACTTGTCAATATATATGTCATACATTACCCTTATAGACTTTAATAATTAAATAAGTAATTCAAATATACAAAAATAAATAAACTTTTCAATTCATCTGGAACACCTCCGCCAGCGAACCTTCCCCACCAAGTGGTCCTACGATCCGGATTAACATAGAAGACGGAGACAGCGTGAAGATTATTCAAAGGCGAGCGTTATTGTTCCTATCGTTACATTAATATAAGGGAATTTTATATTCCCGCAAACATTATACGTTATATTTCTTAATGATAATTCAGTTTATAAAACATTATGTCTACATTACTTGAGTTAAGAAGAAAGCGAGCATCATATAAAGCAAAGCTTACTCAATTCGGCTCTTATGTAGAGTCCATATGCGCTTGTGAAACGCCAAATGAATCACAAATATGTGATCTTAACCTTAGATTATCAAGAATTGAAGAATGGTATGGTCAATATGATGCTTTACAAATTGAAATAGAGAGTTTTCCAAACATTTCAGAAACCGAGTGTGGAAAGGAGTATGAGTATCGTGAGAAGTTTGAAATCGAGTACTTCGCTACTGTTGGCAAAGCGCGAGAGTTGGCGAGCAGGTTTACTTCTGCGCAGCCGGGCAAGGACGACCAGGGGTCGGCTGATTCTCTATCTGGCACTGTGCTTACGGCGGTTAGGCCTAGTCTTAAGTTACCTACGATACATCTACCTACCTTTTCGGGTCGTTATGACGAGTGGTTGAGATTTCATGACACCTTTATGTCACTTATACATTCTAATGAGAGTATACCGAAGATAAACAAATTTCATTATCTACAATCATCTTTAAAAGACAAAGCCGCAAACGTCATTACGTCTTTAGATTTCTCCGCCGACAATTACGGCATTGCATGGCAGTTATTGTGTGACCGCTTTCATAATAATAAGGTTCTAATAAACAATCATATTCAGGCATTATTTGACATTGAACCCATTATAAGAGAGTCATCTGTCGCGTTACGGAATGTAATTGATAGCATTAATAAAAACCTTAGGTGTCTTCAAACTTTAAACATTAGTACACAGAACTGGGATCTACTCATAATTCACATGGTTTCTAGTAAACTAGATAACGTCACAAATAGGAAATGGAGAGAATATTTAAATGAGTTAGATAAATTGCCAAATTTAGAAAACTTTATCAAATTCATACAAAATCGCGCAGGATTATTAGAAACCATAGATCAAACACACGTTAAACGCAGACACACCGAACCAATTAGGTCCCGTGCACTAGTTGCAAACTCTGACGTACAAACACGACGTTCATATACGTGCCTTTATTGCAAACACGATCATGCTATTTACCAATGCCCTAAATTTAAGGCTTTAACTGTTCAAGCCAAAATAAATAAAGTAAAGCAATTGAAACTTTGCCTCAATTGTTTGCGTCAGGGACACGATGTAAAACGATGTAGGTTCGGTCCATGCAGAGTCTGCGCTAAGTGGCATAACACTATATTACACATTGACGATTCAGCACCCAATACACTAGAACAATCTGCCGCTACCAGCTCCACCACTACAAGCGAGAAGCATGTCATGTTGGCGGCGCCGGCGCCTGAGGACGTCGAGTCTGATTCGCAGTCTATTAATGATGACGAACCAAAACAAGTTAATATTGGTTTATCATCCACCCATAGTGGTTACTTTCTTCTGTCCACAGTACTCATTAACGTTCTTGGTGGTGATGGTAAATGGCACACTGTTCGCGCCTTACTTGATAACGGTAGTACGTCTAACTTTATTACAGAAAAATTAAGTAAATTGTTAAAGATTCCTTTTCATTCAACTTCGGCAACCGTCGAAGGATTAAGTCGTGAAGCGATTTGCATTAATAAACGTTCTATCGTTACCATATCTTCTAGGACTGAAACGTATAAAACAGACATTTCTTGTTTTATTATATCACATATAACTCAAATGCTGCCGGCCACGTATTTTAATATTAAGTCATTAAATATTCCTAAGAACATACGTTTAGCCGATCCAAGCTTTACCTCACCGTCTGAAATAGACATGTTACTTAGCGCGGATGTTTTTTGGAATACATTAGGTAACGAACGTATTGAGTTAGGTAAAAATAGGCCCCCCCCCAACGTGCGTTCACCTTGTCGTGGTGGGGGGGCTCAGTAGCAGTAGCGAAGCTAAGAAACGCACAGGGAGGTTGCCCACTTCGGTGGGCAGTGGGAGGTGGCCCTCTTCGGAGGGCGGTGTACCATGCGGGTTGCTCCTGGTACTTCTCTGATAGCAGAGTGGACTGTGGAGCAACCCCATGGTTGTGGTGGTCTGCTTCGGCGGACCTGCCGTCGGGGCGTCGTAGTTGAATGCGTAAGCGATCCTGCGACGCCCCATTAAGACGGGGGAAGGTTTTGTTGGGTTTTAGTGCGTAGTACTGGCTGTATTACGCCGGTGAGTCCCACACGTCGTGCGTAAATGCATTTCCCAACGTTAAAAAAAAAAAAAAAAAAAAAAAAAAAAAAGGTAAAAATAGGCCGATCCTTGCTAATACAAAATTTGGTTGGTTAGTGTCTGGTGCTATGTACACACAATCAAATATAAAAAACACGCGCGTTAATACAGTCCATTGCAATTTTGTAAACGAACTTGAGCTTCAACATCAGCTTAATAGATTTTTTGATTTAGAATCCATATCTTCACCTCGTAAAACAACAAAACAAGAGGACGAGTGTTAACAACATTTCGTTACGACAACCAAACGTCAAAAAGATGGTCGTTTCGTTGTGCGCATTCCCTTAACACAATCTCCGGAGGTATTGGGCGATTCGTATGAACAGGCATTGACTCGATTGCAGTCTTTAGAAAGAAAGTTTAAACGTTATCCATTACTTAAGCAAAGATATTGTGACTTTATACAAGAGTATATTGATCTTGGTCATATGTCTGTAAATACGAATTACTTTAGCTCTAAAGAAAAACACTCATATATATTACCTCATCACGGTGTTTTGCGTGAGTCCAGTCTTACAACGAAACTAAGAGTTGTATTCGACGCCTCCGCCAAAACTACCACAGGAATATCATTTAATAATATCCAAAGTATAGGTCCGACTGTACAAGACGATTTAATTTCAATCTTAATTCGTTTTAGACAACACAAGTACGTCGTTACTTCTGATTGCGAAAAAATGTATAGATATGTACTTGTTGCAGAAGATCAAAGATATTTACAACAAATACTTTGGCGTTTTGACGTTAGCCATGAAATAAAGGTATACATACTCAACACCGAATCTGAGTTAAACTCTGCCACGAATACATTATGCAAATTGGTGCAACTCGACATGTTCTCAAATGAATATACACTTTTACTTAAAAATAAACCTCTACCAATTAAAACACGCACATTAAGTTTAAATCCGTTCATATCAAATGAAAAACTAATTCGAGTTGGCGGTAGACTATCAAACTCTAATTATGATTATGATACGAAACATCCTGTTTTACTTCATGCAGCACTATACGTTACAAAGTTTTTATTTAGGCATTACCACAAGATCTTGTTACATGCAGGGCCTCAACTGCTTTTAGCTACATTAAGACACAAGTTCTGGGTAATAGGAGGTCGAAATCTAGCTCGAAAGATAACACATGAATGCCATGCATGTTGTATATTTTCAGGCAAAACGATTCAACCTTTAATGGCTAGTTTGCCAAAAGAAAGGCTTTATAGTGAGTTTCCCTTTTTTAACACTGCAGTAGATTATGCTGGTCCTATAACTTTAGTCGACAGAAAAGGTAGAGGGTGTAAATTAATAAAATCGTATATCTGCGTTTTCGTCTGCCTAGCCGTAAGAGCAGTTCATATTGAACTAGTTACAGACTTAAGCTCCGAGGGTTTCATAGCTGCATTAAATCGATTTATAGCTCGCAGAGGTAAATCTGCAAAAATCTTCTCAGATAATGGGACTAATTTTCTCGGGACTAGTAATGAGCTCGCCAAATTTCTCAAATCGAAAGGTAATGACATTAGTTCTTATGCGGCTGAGCACTCGATCCATTTCAAATTTTCTCCGGCTTATAGTCCTCATTTTAACGGCCTCGCCGAAGATTCAGTGAAATCAATAAAATACCATTTAAAAAGAGTGTTGTCTCTAGCACATTTGACATACGAAGAACTAAACACAGTCTTGATTCAAATAGAAGGAATCCTCAACTCAAGACCTATAACTCCTTTATCGTCCGATCCCAGTGATTTGATTCCGTTAACTCCTTCTCACTTCCTGATTGGTCGGACTCCAATTATGCTGCCCCACTCTCAGATTGATTTGAAAGGAGAGAACCAGATTTGTACGCTGCCTCGCTACCAAAGAGCACGAGCGCTCGCGCAATATTTTTGGAATAGATACTATAAAGAGTACATCTCAGAGCTCCAGAAACGCACTAAATGGCTGCGCACAGACAGTCGAGAGCTAGGAATCGGAAACTTGGTCGTAGTGAAGGATGTTTATCTTCCGCCAAACCGCTGGCTGCTTGGTCGAATTATATCCAAGGCCTGATGGCATAGCTCGTGTCGCCGATATCACTACTTCTTCTCAATTCGAAGAGCCTACAATAGAATTTGTCCTTTGCCTGTCTCTGAAGATTAACTTGGATCCTGAGGATCCAAGCCCGGGGAGCATGTTCACGCCTTAAAGCAGATGTGGACATACCGCCTCACATCACCCGCATCTTATTTTTTAACTGTAACCGTTGCTATAGCGACTTGTCAATATATATGTCATACATTACCCTTATAGACTTTAATAATTAAATAAGTAATTCAAATATACAAAAATAAATAAACTTTTCAATTCATCTGGAACACCTCCGCCAGCGAACCTTCCCCACCACTCGCCATTTAGAGGAGCTTCTCCAAAAAATGGAGAATATTAGTCTCGAGTATGGCCTTAAGATCAACCGCAATAAGACCAAAGTTATTATTGTCAACCGCATAAACAACAACTTTCCAGAAACTACTCAGATCGTGAACTGCTCGGTGATCCAATCATATATTTACTTGGGAGCGTTGATCTCTAACAGTGGAGGCTGCATAGATGAGATCAAACGACGCATGGCGATGACCAGATCGGCGATGGACAAACTGCAAAAAATATGGCGGAACCGCAAAATAACCAAAGCCACTAAGACCCGGTTAGTTACACACTTATATTCTCCATATTCCTTTACGCATCGGAGACGTGGACCCTAAGAGACAGCGAAAAAAAGAGAATTGACGCACTCGAGATGTGGTGCTGGAGACGAATGCTGAGAATACCCTGGACCGCATTCAGCACTAATATCTCTATCCTCAAAGAACTCGGCATCAAGCAGCGTCTCTCCTCTATAGTTCAGGCTCGAATCTTGAGCTACTTTGGTCACGTGTCTAGACGCAATAATGTGGCCATCGAACGATTAATAAAGAGGAGTGGAGGCGAATAGTCGAACGGGCCTATATGATGACCACGACCAGTCTGTCAAGATTGTAACGACTAAGAAGAAGAAGAGTTTAAGCGCGGGTGGATCCGTGGCTAATGCTAGTCTATGACTCTATCATAAGAATTAATGAAAGTTTAAAATGAACACACGACTATGACGTGACGTTCTGTATTGGCTGTATTCATGGTTACTAATGACATTCTGTATTTTTCTATGGTAGTATATAGTATGTGCTTTGATTATATCTACTTGTAAAGTTTAGGCGTTTTCCAATTACAGCACTAAAGCGCATTATGTGGCATAATGCTCAACTTTGAATTTTTCAACTACAGCAAAGGCTCTGCACAATCAAGCACTTTGAAAAAATCGGCTTTGGCGTGATGCGCGCAACGGATATCAACTCAGTAGCAGAAAATATAAGAAGTGTTTTTTCATATTGTTCTTGTTTGTACGCCATTAAGCTCTGTAATTGGAAAACAGGATCTAGTTACTCCCTGTTTTCAAGTTACAGAGCATAATGCCGTACTTTGGCGCACAATTTCGAAGTGCGCGCTAATGCTTAGTTGGAACGTGAATTAGTTCCAAGAGCACCAGCAGAGGGTACTAGGTTCAGTGTTGAAAGAAAAATATATAACTAACTAATATGTAATATGTATGTATATATAATAATACATATCGTTGATAATATTAATTATATAATAAACTAGCGACTCACCCTCGATTCTCTCGGGTTCGTCCCTAGCTTTCTTCCCAATACAAACTTTCATCCCCATTTTCACCCCTTTGAGGAATGATTTCCGGAATAAAAACTATCATATGTCCTTCCTAGAGTCTCAAATTATCTTCTTACCAAATTTCATCTAATTTGGCTTAGTAGATCCAGAGATTACCCCTTACAACGTCACAAACTCAAAAACTTTACCTCTTTATAATTTTATTAGTATAGATATATAATAGTATAAAACTAATTAATATATAATTATATAAATAAAATATAAACAAATATTACTAAGGATAATGTAAATGAAATTATGATCAATGCCACCTTAAAGAAAAACAGTTGTCATATTTTCTGTTAAGGAGATGGTATCCTTGCGCGTATCACGTCAAAGCACTACTTTTCAAAATGCTCGATTGCAGGTGCGTTGCTGCAGTTGGAACATCCGAAGTTAGTATTATGCCGCATAATGCGCTTTAGTGCTCTAATTGGAAAACAAGGACTAGTTAGTAGTTATTAGTTCTTTAATCTGTGGTTAAGTCACTGTGAGTCAAAATCTTACACTTTTTGCTGTGAGTTGACACTTGACGGCATATATAGCAGTATACTGCTGCTGTGATACATATAAAAACAGCGGTTGACAGCGTAATGTTGTTTTTTTGCGGTGTTTCTGTGTTTACGGTTATATTATAATGGACTCAGTGACATTAAAATTTCTAACTGAGAAGTATTTATATATTACCACTTTATAATTACTTGAAATCATTTAATTCAATATTCAAATTGACATAATCTATATGCATATTCAAATTCACTTGAATATCTAAATTATTGATTTACCACAAGCTAAGCATTAAATGAACTTAAGTTGTTTTTTGATAAGGTTTTGTTATACGATTGGATTTCCAGAAGGTACATTTAAGACACGTTTTGCGTACCGGTATATCCAAATAGCACAAATGGGATTACTCACAGAAGGAAGCCCACTTTCATGGGATGAAACAAAAGCATTAGCAGAACACGTGCGGCAACACGGCATCGAGCAATTTATTAATCTTTATAGCAAACTACGAGACCGCACTGGAGATGTGTTGAAATGGGGCGATGAGGTAAAGCAAATCTAAGAGTAAACTTAGTGGATATGATTGTTTTTATTTACTCTTATTGTAAAGAATATATTATAGCAATTTTAAAAATATTATGGCATCAAAATAGTGGTGGTAAAGTGAATAATAATTACTTATACTACTCAAAGTGAAAACTGATTCAATAATGTAAATACTTCATAAAGCATGTAAGTACTGATAGTCGATTGAATAACTATTTTTACTAAGAAGGAAACACTTATGTCCATTAGCTTTATTTAAACTTACTTGTTAGTAAATATTCATAAATAGACATTCTTGTAAATAAATACTTAGTGATTATTTGAACAAATTATTAAATATCTCATATATATACTAATTAAGTATATGATTTTTTCCTCTCAGTGTTAATCATTTAGTTTTGGTAGAACTAGTAACCTTTAGCTGATGACATGGTCTTTCAATTTTTAGTATGTGTATTTCAAATTCTGCAAAATTAAAAATAAATACTTATATATATATGTAAATTACAAAAACATTGTCAAAAACCGCTTTGCCTAAGTGGCGGCCCAAAGCGGCCATGGGGGTAAGGGCAACATGGCCACCCTTAAAGTTCAAAAGAAATTAATTTATTTTGTGGATACTTGATAAAATAAAAATGCCAAATATATTTAAAAAAAAAAAACATTTATCACTTCTTCATATTTTTATACTAATTACTTAACACGGGCAACTTTTACTTGCCAATATTTGTGAGAAAGATAAGTATTTATTATTCACTTTAGCCATTATTACTTTAGTAGTATTTGTACCCGACTCTAACCAATATTAATATTTAGTAAGTATACAACCAAACTTTTACATGCATAATATAAAAATAAATAAGCTTGTAGTGGCAGTGCTGAAGCGCACATTTTGCTTTTATAATAACTACCTACATTAATTGATAAGAAAATCCAATATTATAATTAATCAAAACTGGCAGATTGTACAACTTTATGGTTTCTAATCCTTTTTGATTCTAAAAATACAATTATGTGTAATTGGAAACTCAAGTGTGTAAATGCTGGTGCTTATTGAAACAATCAATATAAAATAATGAACAATCAAACAAAATAATAAATCTAAATATTTAGCTAAGAATAAAATTAAGGACAAAGTTTTCAGTCTCCATTATCTTTCCTGATTGAAAGATTTAGACTTTTGGTCATGAAGACCTTCGTTAGATAAATATATCTATTTTAAAAACAATCTTCACGATCTCATCAATCCACAATGGCACAAAAAGTTCCTTGATTTTTTGTTATTAATTTCAGGTAGAGTATATAATAGTTAAATTTGATGATGAAAATCAACGTGCCACTGTTAGCTTAAGAGCAGCAGAACTTCTACCTATATTACAAGAGAAAGAACATGCTGATCCACAAAGTATGTGTTAAATTAATTTATAATGACTACACTATTATAAAACTAAAAAAATAAATACTATACTTGTAAGTTTAATAAAATAAGCCTGCAAGTAGAGCAGTAAGTTTTATTAGTAGCCATTGAATAATTTCAACCATCTCCGGACTCAAGCAAATCAGCTGGTAATCGATACAATACTTACTAGATATGTTAAAATCAACTTTGCTTGCATTATGTAAGTAATTTACATACAAAATTGAAACTTTCAAATGTGCAACGCTAGTTATGTGAATTAGAAAATGAGGAATTTTGCATTTTTAAAATGAGCGATAGCAATAACAAGTACATTACCATTGTGAGTAATAAAAATACAATGAGCAGCAAATTTGTATAAATACTTTTTGACCTATTGTTTTATAGACGTGAAATCATTGTGGCGTCCTGAATATGGCGCTTACATGCTTGAAGGGACACCAGGAAAACCATATGGTGGTTTACTAGCACATTTTAACATAGTAGAGGCTAACATGAAATATCGAAGAGCAGAAGCTAGCGCTCTTTTAAAAGATGGTGAAGTCATAATGAGTATTACAAATTTTCCTCGGTATGAATTTATTATATAGATTTTTTTGCTAAGTTAATATTACATGTTTATTATTTATGTTATTATTAACACTAATAATTTAATGTTTTGTTTAAGACTAGGTTGCCCAGCCTTCACTACTCCTTTGTATTCTCCAACTCTAGACAGGGGTGTGACAAGATCGCATTTTTTTCCCGATGAAGGAATTTTTCCAGGTCACCCTCGTTTTAAGACTTTAACGTCTAATCTACGACAAAGAAGGGGAGAGAAAATGGCAATTAATGTTCCAAGTATGTAATTTTAATAGAAATATATGAAAAGATAACTTTAGTTCACTTATATTTAATATTTGACTTTCCAGTTTATCGCGACGTAAATACAAAAATTCCAGTGGATGATTCACATGAATTGGAGCCAGGGGCAGCTCAGCCTGACTGCGTGTATATGGACGCTATGGGTCTAGGCATGGGTTGCTGCTGTCTGCAGTTGACTTTCCAAGCTTGCTGCATATCTGAAGCTCGCACACTTTACGATCAACTAGCACCATTGTGCCCCATCATGGTGAGTTTATTCAGTGTAAAGATGCAAGTTACCGATATGTACCGAAGACCGTGACTAACTGTTGCGTGTCCCGCAGCTGGCGCTCTCGGCCGCGGCGCCGATCTTCCGCGGCTTCCTGACTGACGTGGACTGCCGCTGGAACGTGATCTCCGCGTCGGTGGACTGTCGCACGCGCGAGGAGCGCGGCCTCGACCCGCTCAAGAACAACAAATTTCACATTCCCAAGTCCAGATATGACTCCATCGACTCCTACCTTTCGCCTGAACATGAAAAGTAAGTTGGAGATGCTTTTCGTATATTAAATAAATTTATTGACATAATTGACGCCGTCAGTGCAAAAGTGAGCTAACCCCACGTTATTATTCATATACTTACCTTTCATGCAGGCCAGCAAAAACTAGTTTAATATATTACGATCATAGTTAATTGATTTGCGACCAAGAAAACATTAGTCCGAATTACGTTATACTCGTATAATATACTTATTATATATAATTGACGTTTTCGTCAATTCTTCGCATCCTTCATTGAAAATAGAAGGATAGAGGTCTTTTGCTGTGATCTTATCCGCTCGGGTTCTCGCGAATGCCGAGCTTACTAACTACTGGACAAAGGCGTCATTCCGGGAATGGCCGAAGGCCGTCATCGAGGTTAGTACACGAATCCTTTTAATTGAACATCTTACTAAAAATTTACTCGCTCGTTGGAAACCCAGAACAGCAAAAATATAGTCCACTAAAAATGTAGCTACCGAAGGTGACTCCCCTGTCTCCGTTCTTATTACAAAAATAAAAAAAACTGACTATGTAAAAAATAAACTAAAAAGAGAGAAACAAGTTGAGTTAGAAACATAGTATTATGCTCTCGGAGAGATACATACACGTAGCAAGAAACGCAACAAGGAGAAAACATGTAAACTACTGTTTTTTTTGTAATCTTACAGCGTTACAAAGATAATAAGAATATAGTTTTAGCACAAACTTATTAATATGTACGGCCAAAATTAGATAACTCTATTGTGGTAACTTATAGAATGGATATCAAAGTAATCGTAAATTGAAAAAAGAAAATGAAAAACCTCTGAATGATTAAATTGATCATGCTAATGAATATGATATGCACAATCTGTTTGATGTGCATATCATGTGTGTGTGCGCGCGTGCGTGTGTGTGACGTGTACGTGTAACGTGTGTATGGTAATTACAGACATTTTTACAGGTATGCAGACCTATTTATATAGGTAGATATATGAAGATATTAAGCATTTACGTTTTTTTAAGAACGTTTTAAGAGTTTTAAAGAACGTGCTTACCTTTAAACTGTTTATTTTTGTGTTATTATTAATAGCGTACGGGGCCATCAGCCTAAGCCCCTCTTTATGTGAAAGCCTAAATTAGGAAGGCTAAGCCACTTTTGCAATAATTAATTAAAAAAGGAAGAAACTAAAATTCACAGCAATATTTATTAAATGTCAATAAAACTGAACTTATGTAGCCTATATACATACATATAAATGAAAATTGTCCGTCCTTAAATTAGCTTTTATTAAGTGTTAAATAGTTAAGTGAAAAAAGAAAAATGTGGGTTAGACCACCGCAGCACTGATGGTTTGAAAGTATGTTTTGATTTAGTGTATTGGCTAATAAGTACTTGATACACTCGTTTCGTCCGTACCTAAAAAAATTCTGTCAAATGTAAATGTGTTTCGTCAGCACTGCCACTACAAATTATTCTTTTTCTGCACTCTGATTAATTTTTGTAATAACCAAAAAACAAAAAAATGTTATGAATTTCGTAGATCACCATCATGGCTTGCATTCGTTCAGATGTAGAAAGTATTTAGTTACTCCAAATAGTAAGAAGAAACGTTAGACTGAATTAAACATTTTTTATAACCATTAACGGACCAGCTCATTTCTTTAATTTATTTTATGTTTCAGTGTCATATACGTATTAATGTACCTACCTATTGGGAAACAAATTTAAATCTTTTAAAGAATTTATCGAGTACATTCTAATTTTATTTATTCTGCGTAGGTATAATGATATTCCTATAATACACGACGCGAATATCTATCGACGCTTACGCGACGGCGGAATCGACCATCCACTGGCGCTGCACGTTGCGCATCTGTTCATTCGTGACACGGTTTCCCTATTCTCAGAGAAAGTGCACCAAGACGACACGAATGATACAGATCACTTTGAGGTAAAATAATTTGGCACACCATTAAATGGCGCAGAATATTTTTCTATTATAATAATTTAATTTTTCTTTAAATTCTTAAAACTGTATTCATGTTTCATTTTTTCATCCACGAATACTATATAAACATTTTTATCTAAAATATTGTTTGCATGTTCGGTTATATTCATTGGCAGAACATCCAATCGACAAACTGGCAGACGATGCGCTTCAAGCCGCCGCCGCCCAACTCGAGCATCGGCTGGCGCGTGGAGTTCCGCCCGTGCGAGGCACAACTCACGGACTTCGAGAACGCCGCATACGTGTGTTTCGTGGTGCTGCTGACGCGCGTCATCCTCTCCTACAAGCTCAATTTCGTGATACCCATCAGCAAGGTGAGTCCTGAGGATGAGTAGTGAGGAGGAGCGTAGTGTGGCGCAGTCTGACGTGGCGTGATGCGTGCGCAGGTGGACGAGAACATGCAGCGCGCGCAGCGGCGCGGCGCGTGCACGCAGCAGCGCTTCTGGTGGCGGCGCGACGTGGGCGCGCCCGGCGACGTGGCGCCGCTCGCGCCCGACGCGCGCGACCAGTACCTCGAGCTGACCGTGCACGAGATCGTCAGCGGCAAGGAGGGCGTGTTCCCGGGCCTCATCCCGCTCATCGAGTCCTACCTGTCCGGCATGGACGTGGACGCAGACACGCACTGCACCGTGCAGCAGTACCTCAAGCTTATCCAGCGCCGCGCCGCCGGCGAGATCGCCACCATGGCCACCTGGATGCGCGAGTTCGTCGCCGCCCACCCGGACTACAGGTGCGTATACACACACACCCCTGTCCACTGTACGCTGTACGCACCACTCACCTCACTCGTGCGTTGCTCGTGTCGCAGGAGAGACTCGGTGGTGACGGAGAGGATCAACTACGACCTGCTCAAGACCGCGCACGGCATCCAGACGGGCGCCGTCCCCGCGCCGCGGCTGCTGGGCGGCAGCAGCGTGTCCAAGACCAATGACGACATTCCCAACGCCTTCCGCAGGATGATTAGCAAGGACTGCTCATAACTGCGCCCTCTCTCCACTCTCGTCTCCTCGCGAGTAGTGCCTTGAGTGACGCTCTAGTGAAGCGTTGTACTTGACTCGCCTTAAATAGTATTATAAAATCTTATTTCATTCCTTTTAAGACATGCAAAAATATGGTATTTAATGACCAAAGTAAATGCCAATAGATTTACTGACGAAATGCTTCAGATACTTGATTTTTATCTATACACTTTGAGTACTGTGAGTAAAGTAATTACGATAGGATTTCAATTAATTAGTACTTTATACGTTTATGAATGGTAAGAATGCAATTTAGATAAAATTTTATCAAAATGTGCAGTTGTAAGAGCTTAGCAGTTGCTGGCGTGGAGTTTAACTTTAATCAATTAAATAATGTGCTACGTGACACTCTCCGCGTCCATGTCTTCTGAACAGATGCTACTATAAGTTATCCTGGATGCCTGGTACTGAAATGCTGGTAACTGATGAAGCTACGTGGGATGCCTTCGTAGGCGATCAACGTTCCTAATTTTTAAATTTAAATTACATGAAGATAAATAAGATACGTGAGATAAGAGGGCCATTAAGCCAGCGTGCCAAGTTTGAAAGTGTTTATATTTGAAAGTAAATAAAAATGTTCAAAAAACCTTGTGATTACATAACATTTTGATAATTTAAAAAAAAAACAAATTACTCACGCTACATGGGGGATACGCGTGATTTCTTTTTAATTTTTTATACAATAGCTAACATCGTTATATAATTGTAAAAAAATATCCAGCTCGAAAATACTAAAATTTAGTATAAAAATAATATCATACCAATACGGATACTTTAAACGTCCTCCATTTCGCGCGCTTAGCGTGAAGTCACAATATGGTATACATAGAAAAATTACGACTCAGTTTGTAACGACCAAATCGCTAATAGCTCTGTTATGATACTTTGAAGTCATATTCGGTCTGACCAATTTCAACTACTTTGAATTTCCCACCTGTATTTGCACTTTTTAATAATTATTTTCTTAATAAAAAATAAATTACTTTAAAAAATATGAATATAGGCTTAATTCAAAAGCAGTAAAGATTTATAAAAAAAAATATTTGACCATTATTTAAATCACACGCATATTCTCTATTATTAAGATTATAAAGAAATTAGAGACTGCAAAAAAAACGAACAAGTTAAAAATTTTCTAAGCCAAAACCGGTTAATATTGTCACGGTAATATTATGCATTACATTACCGTGATATTGTTTACCTCGACTTCTTTTAACTGCAGGTATATATAAAAATAATTGGCTCACCGATATTACGTAAATAACGATGATAAAGTTCAAGATCAGGTATTATTAGTACGTAGGTATACATTTCGTATTTAAATTAATATGCGGCAATTTTTTTTAATATGAAAGTTAATATTTATTTTGTATAAGACCATACTTTCGAGTTGTACTATTTATTCTTGCATATAAGTAGTTATAAATTTACTAGCATATGTCCAGAATATATGTGTACTCGTCAAATATTGGAACTTATTGTATGTTCATTATTAACCTACCTCCTAAAAGGAGGAAGTTCTATTAGCGGTTACAATGTGTTTATACCTCCACGACCGCGGACACGCCGGCGTTACAGTTAACAATAGATTTCTTAGAAATTTTTATTAATTTCTTAGAAATTTACCTGGAAGTGACAAGATATTTCTATTATTTTTAATATTACAAGGGTTTTGTAACAGACGAAAATAGAAATACTCAATTTATGAGGATGAAAAATCTATACTAAATTTCGGCTTAGTTATTGTAATTGTTACAATCATGTATCTTGCAATATCATGAAATTTAACTTAAGTAGACTATAATTTCAGTATGTTTTTAACACTATTGGTTACTTAAGTACCTAGTAGTAGTGATATTTTTTATATTTTACATTGTTTTTAACAGACAATTTCTGTCCTAGCTTTGTTGCCCACAACATAATTTCTAATTTGACTGTGTAATATTCAAAAAAAAATCCATTATTTATTTTGTATTTGAATCTTATTATTTTAAGAATTTTAATAGAATATTTAACGGAGTCTGGGTTTCTTAGATTATGGGTAATATAATCTAAGCTGGGTTCCATATAATTGTGATAAAGCTGTGACGAACTATAACTCAAAATGAATTTATCTTTTTAATTAAGGATGGGCTTATTCACTAAAACTAAATAGATTATTAAGTTGTGTTAATAGAAAGTATTATTTTACCTATAGAGGACGTCGATTCTACGTGTTTTTGGATGTGTGCCTACTTAACCATGTATTCTTGCACATTAATGGAATATATTAAAACGTTTTTTTTATTGTTACATGAACTATGATTGAGTAATAATGCACTATAAATAAAATTATTTTAATGTTTATTCAATTTGTTTTATTTCATGTATAAACTTCTTAAAAACGAAATGCACTTAAGATACTTAAAATTTATCTACTAGTTGCAGTATGTGTTGTTGCTCTTGTTGGCGCCATTCCTCGCTGCCGGCATCGCCCAGGTTACCCGCATATTCTGCACATATAAATATATTTAAAAAATCTGGATTTATATTAGACACAAAAGATAACGAGTTAATATTAGTCCCGCTGAGTTTCTTTCGCCAATTCTTCTCAGGTCTGAGGCTTCATCTTTCCGAACTGGTAGTAGACTCATGACGTTCAGTAAAAAATTGTAATAATTTAATGCTGAATAAAATGTTTTGAATTTGAAAACCCCTTTTGTCAAAACAAAGTATTTGTAACTGACTAGGTTTGTCATCTTTATTTATCATATGAAGAGTATATTATTACAAAACAAAAATCTTAAGTCCGTGTTTGCGAGTATGGAATATTTTAAATCGTTGGAAATACAGGTCCAAATTTCAAAAGGCACTTTGCTCTTCCCATGTTTCATTGTACTTTCTTATTTTATAGCCTAAATATTTAAGTATAACTGATAATCCTCAAATAAGTTTAAGCAATTAATGTCGGCTTTATTGTACATATGTATATTTTTCATGTAGCAAGAATGATAAAATTCGTGACAGGTGACTATATATTTATACATTAGTTACAAAAATGTTCAAAGGGAATTTTGACAGAACTGATTTGTTAAGATCATGTTTGAAATAGTGTGTGTGTGTCTAATATAGACATAGAGATATAGAGATAATTAATAACATCCTATTAGAATTTTTTTTAGGAAATCTGTTTAACTTTAATTTTCATCTATTTTTATTTTTTGCTTTTTTTCTTTATTTGTGCTGTAATACCTTGCTTTTTACCAAATTTCGTGATTCTAGGTCAACGGGAACTTCCTTATAGGTTTTCGACTCAAAACCTGAAGGGTACTTCCGGTTGACCTAGAATTGTCAATTTTGGTCAAACACAAGGTCTTAGAGCACAAGTAAAGGGAAAATTCCGAAAAATAAAAAAGTTGAAAATTAATGTACATTTTGGTACTTACAAATTTTCGACATCTTTTTATCGTGTTGACTCAGGACCTAGATTTTTATACACCTAATAGGGACTAAAGACCTCAAATCTGGTATAAATTTCAACTTACTAGGTCCACCCGTTCTTGAGAAAATCGGTGGTGACACACGGACAGACAGACGGACAAAAAAGTGATCTTATAAGGGTTCCTTTTTTTACCTTTTGAGGTACGAAACCCTAAAAAAAATAAAATGAATAGTTACTATACACACACACACATACATATAGTTTAAAAGAAAAATCCTACCTCTCATGACGTGTCGAATAATTTTCAGTGAGCCACCTCTAAGTGACAACACGCGCTGTACGCGCTGCTTTATAGTGGGCGGACCGGCGGTGCACACCTGACACATACGTTACGTATTACATAATATAACCATATACAGTCAAACCGCTAACTAGTTAATAATAAGACTTTCCAGTAAACCCTAATTGATGATTTGTCTGATCTAAATGATAAAATTCCATGTTGAATTAAAATTTCATATTTCGAGTTAATTAATCTTGGATTTTAAATATATTGAGTTATTTTTTTTTTATGAACGACCTTAATCTAAAGATAATTTACCATTCAATTAAAATTTTAGATTTACAAAGTGAATGGAGGTAGATATCCAAAATAAATCAGTCTCGGATAACACTTTCGGCTTCAACATCGAGACTAGCGTACATTTAGTTTTGCAGTAACATATGTATTATTTATTTACATATATAATTTTACTACAAGTTGACTCATTAAAAATAACCCACAATATTTTTCAATTCAGATTTAGATAGAAAGCATCGTTAAATTGATTAATTTTCATATAAAAAGGAAAAATGCAGTAAATGCTCATAAGTCATAATACAAATATAATATTTAAATGTAATATATATAAATAAGTATAAAAAGTACCTCTAATATAATCCTATCAATAAGTTGCAATGTGAACAGACCACCAGACAATCTTTTTAAATATTGGGCTTCATCGTCTAGGTCTTCAGCTTCTTGCTGCAATACAAACATTTTAAAAAAATATATATTTCTAGATGTAGATAGTATTAGAAATTGTGAAAAAAATAATATAAAACTCACTTCCATTTCTTTTTCAGTTCGGTCTACTTTGTCCATATATTTAAAATGTAATTCTAATAACCTATCAACTTTTTCTAGATCATTCTCGGTAAATTTTGCTAAAAGCCTCTGTCTTTGACTGCCTTGACAATTGCGTAACATGGATGCTATTATGGACACCACATGTTCTAAAAAAAAGAAATATTATATAAATTCAATTTCCATTTTGTAAAAAAATTGTAGTGGTCAAATGCCGGACATAGAAAGGCATAATATATATATGTATACTAATTGAAAGGGTCATTTATTTTGATTTTTGGTTCCCGACGTTTCGAATGCTTTACAGCATCCATGGTCGCGGGAGAGAGAGAGAGTTCTATTTTTTTTTCTAATTCATTACATGCAACACTTAAGCGCTGATTCAACAATTTTTATAAATTTATTCTTTAAACTGTAATGTTTTTTTTAACATAGAAGTAAACAAGGAGTAATAAAATTTTTGTATGTAAAAAAAAAATGTTATGAACCTTCATGTTGATCAACTGTTAGTATTCTTTTTCGTTTCGGTGTTTTCATGAACAGTGGAAATACTGTGCGAAGTCCTAAAATATCTACAAACTTGTTACAATTATCTCGACCATCCGGTCCCGCCAGAGCGTGGTCTAAAACTTTTAATGATCCATTACGAGACATTTTCTTTTCCCTAAAAATCACACAATTTAAAATATGTCGTTATTATTAAAATTCGAAATATATTACAGAATTTATTTAAGAAAGATAAAATACGAGTCTAACATATAAAGTTGATAATGTTATATATTTTATATATACACTTATATTTCCATCAATAAGAATCAATCGATTTTTTTGTAAAATTATCAACAAACCTAAGCATCAGATTCATAAGTTGCAAGCCTTCTCCCCTTAAGAAGCGGTCCCGGTTAGCGGGCTCCATTAGTGCACAACAGAGTGAATCAAACATGTTTTCCATAGCCTCTTGTTCCTCTGCTCCACTTGGATCATGCCGCTTATAGAACTGCATATATAATAATATTTAAGGAATTTCTATCACAGAATATAAATGTTTAATGCTTCAGTGATACTTTACTAAATATTTATAAAACATTGATTACTATGTATATTGACATACAACACATTTTTAATATGCAAAAAATAAGAATATATTTTTTGAATGTCATATGGATTATATGTTAATAATTTTGTATAATTTACTCATACATATATGGAATAAATGAACTAAAACATACAGCCAACTGTTGAAGCAAAACATCAATGCCATCTAGTTCACCAAGCAATTTCCTGTTCTCTAGAGTGTTTTGTAACAATATTGATAAAATTTCTGTTGCATATAACTTGTTGCCATCAAATGGAATTTTCACCTAAAGTAAAAAAGAACTTAAGTTTTATACAAGCGAAAGTTACAAATAAGTAAAACTAAAACTAATTTTACCTTCAATCGTTTTAGGATCCACTGTATAAAGCCTTGTTTCGCTACTTCTACACATAATTCTGGTCTAAATTCTGTTAGGTTTTCAATTATACCTATGAAAATATAAATTATATATTATTTAGTCACTCTTACTAGTTAATATTTCTAAAAAATTGATAAGTATTATAAAATTTATAATATACCTAAAGTATTATGAACAGCATCTCTTTCATCTGGTACTTGCTCGTCTAGACGGGCCAAGTTGTGCAACAGTAGTGAAGGGCTTTCTGCTTCAGCCAAAGCATTAATCAACTCTTCAGCACCTTCTTCACTTTCATGCAAGATATCTACATCTGTTAACTCCTAGAATATTTAAAATTATAATTTAAAATTAAAATGCTGATTGATTTGTAATATATTTAAGTATAAATACTTACTTGTAAAAGATTAACTACTTTAGTAGAAACATCAGTATTATCATGTGAAAGAAGCTCTAGCAAAGAGTTAATGCATTTTAAATCTACTAATAATGGATATTGGTCTGGAACTGTCGCTACTGCACTTAAGTCCTAAAAGAACAACATTAATAATATATTGTTAATCTTGTAAACAAATATGTCATAATTTTTAAGCATTAATCAACATAAAATTAAAGCTAAATTAACATATTCATAAATCATTTTAAATTGTTACATATTATATACAGTACACAGACTCCAAAACAGTAGTTGATGTAAATTTTGTCTGTTTGTCTGTGTATCTGTGTGCATTTTACACAAAAAGTACTGAATGGAAGTAAAGAACACTCACAATAACCATTTTTAAAACATACCCAGGGATACACCTGAGCAAAGCTAAACTAAGTTAAAAGCGCATTCATTTACTAATCAACAAACAACCATATAAAACATAACCAATTTTAAGTGTTAATAGATATTTGATTTACCTGTAGTGCTTCATATAAGTCAATTTCACTTTCCATAAATTTTTCAGGTTGATCTGGAAACTTTATCCTCATTTCTCTATTTTTTAATGCCTTTTTTTCAAAATTGAGCACTAGTTTTTTTACTGCAGTATCATCTAAAATCTCTCCCTAAAAATAATTATTAACTTAAATACTCTGACATTAATGTATTACAAATTATAGGATTTCCTAATAGCTAAAATCAAGAATGTTTTTGTGACTGTTAACATTATGAATATTATGTAAAATTTAAGGTTATCTATCATGAAAACCGTAATTACTTCAGTTGCTTCTGTTTCAACAAATTTTAAAATATCTTCCCTTTCTTTATCTGTTATTGCTGGTTCCTTGGGAAGATAATTATTACTAGGCTGAGACATGCGTTCTATTGCAGCTTTATTCAGTCGGCGCATTTTTGAAGAACGGCTGTTGTCATCATCAGAATCTTCTAGCTCATCTTCATTGGGCCGTTTGGGAGTTGGTGTCGGCTTAAAAAATAATTAGATTAATATTTCATTACTGAAAATTGTATAATAAAAGTACTTTTTTAGTTGTAACAATATTTACTTTGAACGAGAGCAGTTCTCCAACATCCATTTTGGATATATGTATTTATTATATTTAAAAGAAATTCTTATTAAAATCTAAAATGTACAAGACTTTACAAATGCAAATACTTTTAAAGTAAACGTAAGAGATATATAAATTGTTAAATTTCTTTTAAATTAAACTCTTAGAAAACACTAACGATGTTATTGCTATTTGCTGAAATTTAATGTTTACGACATTGACAGTTTAAAAAATCCCACTTACCCAGTCCCAGTAGGTACCTACCACAGATGAATAAAAAAAGTAGGTACCATTTATCAACATGGGTAACATTCAAAAAGTAAAATATATACATTTGGAAGACTATAATATAAATGAAATAATAAAAGTAGTCAATAGCAAAAGCTTTGTTAAATTAACCGTTACTAATATAATAAATATATTAAAGACGAAGCAGAATGGTGTAATGCCATTATCACTTCATTATTGGAATTTATTAAAAAAAAAAATTTAAATGGCGGTAAATATAAAATAATATTTCGTATATTTTATTAGTAATGTGGAATTATGAATGGACAACTCGAAAAAATACTACTTGTGGTTGTTACAAGCCCTTAGTATGTAATTTTGTTTTACAATTTATTTATTTTGGACTAATATATAGGTAAATAATAACATATTTATTTACAGTTCGGATTACCAGCAAATCCATCAAATAAAATTTATGAACAATTAGAGTTATTGCAGAATACACACAATATAAATTTCCTCACAAATATTTTTTCAAATTTAGGAATATATACATTATCAAAGGTAAATATCTAAACTGAGTCTAGACTTTTGCACTTAATTGTAATTAAGAGTATCTGTAATTTTTAATTATTGTTTAGAATATTGGGAGCGAAATAGTTAAATATGAGCCACTGTATGAGAAAATATTGTTTGTATTAAATAGTGGCTTACAAGTAAAGATAACAATAACTCTTAACTTTATATCAGCATTATTGTACCTTGATGAGGATGGACCAACAAGGAAAAAAGCTTTATACATTTATGCACAGAATATGCTACGCAATAGTGGTTGTCTAACAGCAATGTCTAATATATTCGCAAGTTTTATGTTGGTATGTATGTAAAATATGTAATACTCGCTTCGGTTTCTCAAGCAAGCGCGTTACCACTGCCTTTTATACATAGGTATACATATATATATATATATATATATATATATATATATATATTTACATGTGCTTAATGTAATCTATACATATAATAAAACTGTAACTAAGCCGAATCTGTACATGTTAGATATTTTGGAAAATCTTATTGAGATAAACATTATTATCGATACAGAGGCCGAAACTATAGTTTGTAGAATTTATGTCTGTCTGTTACCGCATCACAGAAAAACCACTGGAGGGATTTTGATGAAATTTGGCACGGTGATAGCTGGTAATCCAGGTCAACATATAGGATACTTTTTACTGCGTGAAAATATCTCATCTCAGAGATCTACACTAAACGTTAAAACGTAACGTAGAAACGAACCCGAGCGGAGCGAGGGTGAGTTGCTAGTTTATAATATTATAGATATGTATTTAACATTGGAACTTGATTCTCCAAATCTATTCCAATTCTGACGATAATTCTCTTGATGCCAATATATTACAGGTGACATTTTTTTTTATTTTCCTTTTTTCATTTACAAGCATCAAGAAACATTGAAAGCTCTTTGTCATAGCATAAGTGAAGCTGTTCGTGATTCTTCGGTCAATCAATCTTTCTGCTCACATTTAGTACCTTTGGTAAGTGCAAAGATTATTTTTGAAATAAAAATAAATAAATCAAGATATGACTATCGATGCCGAAGCGAATAAATTTTTTTAAGATTGTTTTAAATAATTATAATTCTATCATCTATGAAACAAAGTCAGTCAGCGAAAATAGCCATGGGTATTTCTTACCCGACTGCAGTGATGCTATTATCTGCCTGACCTGTATGTATGTGCGATCCTATGTTCCCTCGTAGTTACTAAACGACTGAACCGATTTTGATGATTCATGTCATCAAACTTGTTTTGATAACGTGAGTGTCATAGGGTAATTAAAATTGATTTTTAAAATGGCGGATTTCTGGAGCCAATTTGTTTTTTTTAATCTTCCAAACCTATCGAAGGGCGTACAAAAAATATGCAACTTATATGTTTTATTAAAGTCATTTAGGATATGAAATAGCTAAATAAAAACTCCATATTATGTCTAACTGTGGTTGTGCAGACATTCGTCAAATACTTCATTCGTCAATTTGTTATATCGTTTCTTAGCTTGTCAAATTTAGCTACTATTTTAGTCAGTAGTCACGCTTTGTACAGTCAGAAGGAAATTAAAAATACAAGTATATTTTAAATAATATTTTTTTTAATTAAATATATAGTTTTAAATAGTGTGAAATGTATTTATTACTAGCGACTTAATTCTGCAGCGTTATTCCAAATAGCTTGCGAAAAATGAAAGAAACAACCTTTAACACGCACATCTAGGAAAATGACCTTAATAGCATTGATAATTGCTAGTTCGTAATCACATTTAAAGTTTATTATTTGTACTCCAAAATATCCTTTTTTATATAATTTGTTTTTATCAGGTAATAGACACTAGAATATAGGTATTATTGTAGTTGTTATCGATGTACTTTGCATATGTAGGTACATACATGAATTGAAAATAGTTGGGCGAATGGATCTGGCATCAGTTTGTACCATCTCCTAAGAACAGATCTGTTTTACAGTGTAATCCTTGTAAGTACGTGTGAAGAAGCAAAAATATAAAAAGGATTTAAATCATCAGCCTTAAATAACATGTTTTTTTTCTTGAGCATACTAGGGAATTCCACGTCGTTCACAGATTTAAAATGTTCACATGTAACTTGCAATGCCTTCTTACGACACGTGTATAAAGCATTAATTTTGGATCGTAATCCTGAGATTTCTTGATCTGAATCTGGTGAATTAATTTCACTATTTAAACTATTCATACATTCTGAATATATTTTTCTGATTAGCTTAGAACACTGGATAGAGTTGGCCATTGGGCTAAGATAAATAAAAAATAATAACAATAATAGTGTAATAATATTTTTTGCAAAAAATACTAACATAGTATTAAGTATAATTGTTACTAACCAATTAACAATATATGGATGTATTTTAAATAAAACTATCTTTTCGCGACAAAATCCGAAAAGATAGTTTTATTTAAAATGTCAAATATTCGCGTAAATCTAAGAAAGTATTAATATATGGACGTACTTACGTCTGAAATAAAGATTATTATTATTATTATTAAACTCCGTTCGGACACGTTATTTACATAAGTAATTTTAATTATTTTAGTGCATTCAAAAATCCCGCTGTGGAAGTTCAGAAATATTTTCAGTGTTACAAAGTCTACTCAACAAACATAAGCGTAATGTACAATTATTTCACCAAAATAAGGGAATGGAATTATTTTCTAGGTTTGTTTTTACGTTATCTATGTAAAAGTATTTTTAATAGTTCGAAATGATAGAAAATCTTTATTTTGAATAATTGAAGTATTTTTAAGGTATTACATAAAATACATTTTTAATGAAAAAAATATGATAATTTCTTCATAATCAATGCGATCTCGAATATAATTCTCATACAAATTTTGCAGAGCGACAATGCAAAGTACTTTTAACTTGCAGCTGCTCAACACTGTTGTAGAAAACACAGAGTCCAAAGATAGGGAAATAATTTTAAATTCATCGCATATATTCGAGTACCTGTTGAATTATTTAAAAATATATGGTGCTAGTACTCCGGTAATTATTTTATTTTAAGGTTTTTTTTTTAAATTGATATTAGATTTGCTATTTTAATTCAAAGGAATAGAGCATATGAAGAAAATTGCAATTTTTTTTTATAAAATTACATTTCTCACTTTTTTATGTTCTCAGGTTAGCCAATGGGCCTCGATCATTTTATATTCATATAAAAAAGGTATATAAAATTTTATAGATAATGTGTTTTTAATTATATTCTTTATTTACTGACAATAACATTATAACTACTAGTTTTAGGCATCAATATCAACGTGGAATCTATTTTAAGTAATGTATTTGTAGAGGAGCACAGAAAAAGCATTTATTCTACTAATCTTAGTACAAAACCAAATTATTGTACAATAAATCCTGAGCTGAACGAAACTAAAGAATTGTTCAGAAATATCTTAAGCGAAATAATTGGTTCACAAGGTCGGAGAAAAAGCAACGACGATATAAAATTTCAACTGAAATGTGAAAATACTTATACTAATGTAGATTTAATAAATAGACAACATTCAAAAGCTGGAGAGAAACAAACTAATATTTTAAAACCACAAATTCCCTGTCAAAATAATAATTTGTCCTTTTCTTTTTTGCTTCATGAAACTAAAAAGCGAAACAAATTTTATAATCATCTGAGTAACTATGGGTCCAAGTCAATTATCAAAGACCAAAATTCAATAACGAATGTAATATATTGCAATAAGTATGATATAGATCAACAACAGCATCTAACGCAGAATTGTACGAAAATGCTGGATGGGAATAAAAACTTATCGCGAAATTCAGATAAAGAAAGTGTGCTAGATTTCGAGCCATTCTTTGCTTCTACGCCAAAGAAAAAAATGACAAAAGTTAATCTAAATTCAATATCACAAGCCTCTCCGCATACAACAATAAGAACGTCCACGTGTAGATCACGTGACTCAAATATGACAAAAATCTGTAGGCCCAAAAGGGAATATAAAAAAACGGTTAATAGATTGAAAAATAAATCTGTGAGTTCTAAATTCCTGGATATAGTAAACGCTTCATGTACAACAATAGTTAAAAGTTTTACGAATTTCAAAAATATATTCAAAAGTAAGAAAGTTCTAAAGAACTACGAAAAAAATGATTCCGATACAGAAGTAGACACATGTAGTTACAGCTTCACCAATTACATGCGTGAAAGAGACGCCATATTGAAGAGTAATAAAGATAATATTGAACATTCAAAACACATCAGCGTGTTTAGTTTAAAAGCAAATAGTTTAAACGACTGCAACACATGCAATGACACAATTGCTTTGAAACAGAAATTGGCCAACAATTCGTCTTTGCAACAAACTGTCAAAAGGCTGAAGATGGGCATAAACCTATATGGATGCGACTTTAAGGTTAGAAAAAAAAACAAAATTTAATGTTAGATTATTAGTATTATATTTCATTGTATAAATATAATGTTTTTTACTATTTCCAGAAAATATCAAAGGCTATGTGGCCACAGGAAAAGTATATGACTCCGACTGTGCTTTACAATTTGTATCGTAAACTTATAATTAAATAAATTACCCGTTGTACATTTTCTTTTATTATAACCGCTTATGAAGCAATCAAAGTCTACTATAAGCTGTCTCATGGCGGACCATATCCCTTGTTATGTCAGCTACAGTGGCCGTACCTGTAAAATTAAAAATTTCTAAATGCGAAAAATGCTCATAAACATCAAGGAATATGAAAAAAATTAGATTTAAAAAAAATATTTGGAATCGATATTCGATCTCGTTGTTTTCTAAAAAAAACGATATGTTTGAAAATGGCGGCTCTTTCTGTCAATCATTATACAGATATTATTGCAACAGCTTTTATATATTTTTTAATATGAACAATATTTACTAAAAAAAAAATTACCTGCAATTTGGAACGTATATTCCAATTCATTGCGGAAAATACTTAGCATTTTTTCAACTCCTGCCTGGCCACCGACTGCCAGACCCCATAGTGCAGGGCGGCCGACAAAAACCTAAAACAAATATATTAAACTAGATTTACATGCAGCTCTACTAGTTCCGCGATACTCACGAAACTTATACACTTAAGTTACATGTTATAGCTACTTTAAGATTGATCTTGCTGCCATATTAAGTATTTATATAATGCATAATCTATACGTATAATATAACGAATGTGTACAGAATATAGACCCAAAAACAAAAGTTATTAAAAAAATGTCTGTTTTTCTGTATGTCTGCTTGTGTACTCATTTCACGCAAAAAGTACTGGACCAATTTTAACTAAATTTTATGTAGTGATAACTTATTACTCGGGTTAAGATTTAGGATATTTTTTACAACAGGAAACTCATTCTCCATACTTCGAACTCAATACTCATTCCCACGGGAAAACACAATAACTTGTTCGAGTCATCCTTAGAAATTTTAAACTAAACATGGTTATGTTTAACAAGGTTTAACTTAAAGAGGCCTACAGAAAAGTTTGCAATATCAAGCATGAGTCTTTCTCCTAAGTTACACTCGCAATAATTATAATAAAAACGTCGATAGGTTTATCCGAGCAAAGCGAGTAAGTACTAAGTTGTAAGTAGTGCTATAAAAAAGTGAGTAAAACGACCAAACTAAATATAAGACTTATTGCTATTTTAGGTACGAAATCCTAAGAATTAAAAAATATATATAAATCTGGCGTTACTATTTAATAAAATAACTTGAGATTTATCAAAGTAACGCTTACCATTTTCGCTCCTAATGCTAAAGCTTTGTAAACATCAGTACCGGTGGTGACTCCTCCATCCAAATAAACTTCCACATCGTAATTTTTGACAGCTTCAATTATTTCAGGCAGAGCATCTATCTAAAATAACAAATTCAAATGAATTCTCATATTTGGCAAGATGTAAAATATATTTCGGGTAATCCAAAGGTAACCAACGGTATTGGTTCCTTGATTTTTGCTAGCAAAGTATTATGTATTAGGTAAAGATACTTTAATATGTTTTTAACGTACTCATTTAAATTATTTATTAAATCAATAAAACGATTAATTTTTATGTTTATTTTAGCTAAGGCATTCCCCGAAAATAAGCTATATTTTGTAAAAATCGAACAACAAAATTAGTTAATACTACCGTTGATGGTACGCCGTCTAACTGTCTTGCACCATGGTTGGACACCAGGACCGCCTTGCAACCGGCTTCTACGGCTTTGACTGCGTCGTCACTACGTAAAATGCCTTTAGCTACTATAGGCAACTTGGTTATGCTGTAATGCAAACACGCCCTTTATTTTGCCTACCTACTTAATTAAACCCATTTCATTTCATATATTTTTTGTAAAACTAAACTATCTCAATTAACATAAAGGACCAAGTAATATCTTCATAAAAATAATTAATGATTAGTTGAGGAAATTTTACAATCTTTTATTAATTCTTATTAAATATTTCTTTTTTTTTAATCCCTCTCTTGCTCTTTATTTACCAAAGACAACGAAGACTATAAACGACAATTTTAATTCGCAAGTTTCGTAAGAATAAGTAGAAAAAATCGTAAAAATAAATGATTTCTTTACCAAACATTGTAGCACACACGGCATTGCTAGACGTGCGGAATAAGAGAAAAATTTAAAACTAGCTAGGCAGTTTTAGCAAATGTCACGAACTTAGGGTGAACGTGAAGCACGAGTGAAAAACACATTAACACATATCACACACGCATGACGCAGTAGTCAATTTGTACTATACTACACGTATTAATAGAGTGTTAAGTGTAGGAAAAGAAAACTACAAAGTAAAAATATATTTTAAAACTATAATTTATAAATATTACCTCTTGAGCCATTTCACTTCATCCCACGTTAAAGTTTTGTCAAACAAACTGACATAGTTGTTTAATCCACTGCCTTCTCCCGTACTGTGTATTTTTGTAGACAAAATACCTTCAAAATTAGCTAACCTGTTAAATAATATTTAAATTAGTTAATTGCACCTGTAAGCTGCAGCTACACTTTAATATACATTTAGTATCCATTAGCGTATTTTATTTATGTTAAACGTATAAATGCTACTAAGGTTCATGACGTGATGTTAGATAGCCTATAACCCTCCTTAATCTATACATACATATTATTTATTATCTATAGTAATGTTATAAACAGGCAGTTTGTTTGTTTGTTTGAACGAACGTGCCAATCTCAGGAACTACTAATCCGATTTTTTTACATTAGATAGCCTGTTTGTTGAAGAAGGCTATATTATATATCATTTATATATCATATAATTTATAGGGACTCGCTAGTCTTTACATAGTATAAAATGAAATATCTTCCGCTGTCTGTTCACGTAGATCTTTTAAACAACTCAACGGATTTTAATACAACTTTTGATAAGATAGAGTGATTCAAGAGGAACGTTTATATGTATAATACATGCATATTAAAGTAAAGAAAAGCCGACAAATTCAAAGATTTGTATTTCATTCTAACCGTTAAAACGTACCTAGGGACGAACCCAAGCGAAGCGAGGGTGAGTCACTAGTATATAATAAAATAGTAACAATGCGAAATCTTTTTTACATACATGAAATATTTTTATGACTGTAGCGTATTTTGTACAAAATATACACCCCAAAACAATATTTAATGAATTTTTTATCTTTTTGTCCGTATATTGATACACCTTTTACGAGAAAACACAATAACTGGTTACTCGAGTAGTCCTTTGTAATTTACATGTCTACTGCTAGCTAAACCTTAAGAAATACATCAAAAGAATGTACTAGAAAACTGCAGGTCTTAAAAGGCCTAGAAAAAAGTTCGCAATAGCATAATCTATCTTCTAAACTACTACTACTACGACTATGTTGGGACATTAACACACAGCACCATCTCGTTCCATGGTAAGCTACGAGGCCTGTGTTATGCATACCAGATAGTTGATACACTACATACATATAACTTTAAAAACATACATAATATTATAAATATAAGCATCCATGACTGGAGTACAAACACTTGTGCTCATCACACAAATGAATACCCTTAGCGGAACTCGAACCAGCGACCGCTGGCACAGCAAGTAGGGTCACTACAAACTGAGCTAAACGTGTCGTCGTAAACTAACTAAACTCTAAAGTATCCCGAACTATTTTTATATTTTTAAAACGCAGCTTTATAGCTATATATAGCGGAGCGAAGCGAGGATAAATCGCTAGTAAATGTTTAAAGTACATAAAGTAATATAATTAAACATAATTAAAAATATAATTAAACTGGTAGTTCCAGAAATTCAAATTAACAAAAACAATCTCTTTAGATTTAGGTAATATGTCTAAGTACGTCCACAATTAACATATGTACGTCCATCATTGCATTTGTTTTAAAAAATATATTTAAAAGATACGTACTTGAAAATGTTTTAAAGAAACCCAGCCTTATGCTTAGTCACGCTGCGACTTACATAATGCTTAGAATATGTATAATTGTTTTTAAAGTTATTATTATGAAAATAAACACATACTTACTTTAAATGTTTAGGAAGAGCAAATTTATTCCTAACATCAGCTCGCCTTAATCCAAAAACTGGCGTATCCACTGTTAAGACTATGGCTTTATATCCGGCCTTTTCAGCTCTCAAAACAAGCTGACGAGTCACTTCCCTATATAGTGAAAAGAAATAAATTAAAAACAAGTACAAACAAAAAATATCACACACCCAGTTTTGTGTTTCAGTTTTTTTTAGCTTTTGTTTGAAATGGTGGTATCCATTTTAAAATCATGTGATTAAAACCCTTAGTATGAGTTTAAAATGGGGCAAATACCAAAAAAGAACTTCGGAGAAACAGATCGGAACATGGAAAGGGGATCCATAAAGTGTCTGGCCTGATTTTTTTATTATTCTTACTAATAATACTGTCTTTCTGGCTTATTTCAGCTGCGCCGACCAATTTCAGTGAGACCATGCGCAAGTGAGTGCACAAACACTCTATTTCTTTACCCCTCAAAGTCCGGTGGGACGAAAATTCGACACCACCTACAAAAACTTAGAACCGACTGCCAATGCACTTTTCGAGGCACGGCGTTACTGCCGACGTTGTCAACTTCCTTATTGTTTTTAGGACCATTTCTTATTTGACTATTCTTAAATTGACCTGGAATTCAAACCATTGGCTTCCGGATCTGACATTGAAGTTTTCTTAGGATATAACATATTTTTTTTATTTTAACCAGTTATTCATTACAGCATTTAAGAAGAACATACAAATAGCGTAAACGTAAATTGAGTTCATAACTCTGGGTACGATTCTTAAATAATATTTACCGATCATTGTAGATGTATAGCTGAAACCATTTAATAGCGTTCGGGGCAGCTTCAGCAACTTCCTCTATAGAACTAGTACTAATTGTACTTAATGTGTAGATCACGCCATTAGATTCTGCGGCTGTAAATTTTATTTAATTATAGATAACCTATGATATTTGAATTTGTTAAATATTATTTAGCCATACTATCAACAACTGATACCTACATATATAACAAAATATTATGTTATCATCTATGCGTGATAGACTATAGTTTATTTATAAAACATAAAAAGGCCATCAAACTTGGTAAATTCATCTGATATTTTTGTCTCTCAAATTGTACAATAAATAGGCTTCTAAACTAACATTAGTTTGTTTTGGTGCATTGAACCTATGTGATAGGAAACAAAACAGTTTCTGTGGACAAGCGGTCAATCGTATCTTGACCTCGCACGTGTGATACTGTAAAACTAATGTTTCTTTTGTTTTGTAGCCATTATTTTAAGTAAGATTGTATGGGTTTTGTGCAGATTATCAAAAAATAAGGCCTGGAAATCATTGCGATTCTTGTAAAAAGTTCTTAGCTGCTATGCACATGTTGCGTCTGTACTTTGGTACTTAGTACTTGGGTTACTGACGCTTTAATCAAACTCAGACAAAAACACCCAAGTTTTGGGTGTGCATATAGGTACATTTCAAAACGCTGCTTTTGGATGATCCAGTAACGATTCAGCTAGTGAAAGTGAGAGGTAAATATAATTGAAGACATTTGTTACACATAGTTTAGTATAGCTAATTTTTTTCTGTATTCGCTATTATTTTTTTTGAAAAAACCTGGCCTTTTCATTTCTATTCAGTATCAGTATAATCTATACATATAATAAAATTGTAACTAAGCCGAATCTGTACATTAAATATTTTTTGGAAAATCTTATTTTCAACACATTATCATCGATACAGAGGCCGAATCTATAGTTTTTAGAATTTTTGTGTCTGTATGTGTCAAATTTGGTATGGTGATAGCTGATTTTCCGGGTCAAAATATAGGATACTTTTTACCGCGGGAAAATATATCATTTATGAGAAAAAATAAAATAACTGCAATGTAAGAGTATACTAATATGTAAAACCTAAGAATTTGGTTTTTGGTCATGTGAACGCGGGTGGAGCCGCGGGCAATGCTAGTAAATATAATAAGATTTTGCTAATGGGCGAAAAATGACCGATTTTTACCCACCTCCTTATATCAGGTTTTTGGGTTAGAATATTTTTTTCAAATAATTTTTAAAGAGTGTAACGAGATTTTAAAGTAAGCTTGCAAGGAAATTGAAAGTAAGCTTAAGAGTAGGTACTATAAGATTCGGGTTAGTGTAGAATTTTGTTTGACAAGTTTGTTATTGGAGTGAAGCTTTATATAAAGATACGATATATTATAATCTATACTAACATTATAAAGAGGTAGTTTGTGAGTTACTGAGTTGGTGAGGTTGTAGGGGGTAACCTCTGGATCTACTGAACCAATTTAGATGATGGTAAGAACATAGTTTGAGACCCTGGGAATGATATAGGATACTTTTAAAGTTTGTATGGGGAATCAATCTTGGGACGAACCCAAGCAAAGCGAGAGTGAGTCGCTAGTTAATATAACGATAAAGGGTTATTTTATAACTTACCTTTTACATTAGCTGTTTCACCATCAGGATGAGCCATTCTTTGCATTGCTGTAGGTGATATACCTAAAGGCATCGACACTTTTTCTCCTAGAATAGTCGTCGTGAGGTCGCAATCTCTTAATCCAACTAGGCATTTTGGGCGAATTCTTAATCTGCAAAAAAACAAACAAAATCAATTGTGAAAAGTTTAGAAAATATAGTTCTAATTTACGTATTTAAAGCGTTTAAGTTATCTTACTATATACACATTACCATATTGTGTACACATTGTTACTTGTTAATAGTTCTATAATCTATACACATGATAAAACAGTACCTTAGCGAAATCTGTACATGAAATATTTTTTAAAAACAATGACTGTAACGTATTATGTACATAATATAGACCCCAAAACAATATTTATTAAAATGTTTGTTTGTGTGTGCGTGTTTCCAGTATCGAGTCGTCCTTACAAATCTTCCGCTCGCTAAACTTTAAGAAAAAATTAAAATTGTAGGTTTTGAAAAAGCCTACAGAAAAGTCTACAATACACAATACTTATAATAAAACAATAACTTAGTGAAATCGATATGCGCGTTTCGAGCAATAAGTACTGAACCGATTTTTACTAAATCTTGTGTAGTGATAACTTATTACTCGGTTCAATATTTAGGATACCTTTTACTATAGAGAAAACATAATAACTGGTTTTATAGAGTCGTCCTTAGAAATTTATATGGCTAACGCTGGTTGAACCTTAAAAGATACATCAAAATAATGTACTACAAAATTGTAGGTCTTAAAAAGGCCTACAGAAAAGTCCGCAATAGTATGTCTATATCCTAAGCTACACTTAGTAACTTTGTGTGTATCTGTCTGTCACCTTTTCACACGTAACTGCTGAACCGATTTAGATGAAATTTGGTAGAGAGATAGTTTGAGACCCTGGGAAGAAGAGAATAATTTTTATCCCAGAAAACATATCTTAAGGGGGTGAAAAAGGGGAGTTTGAATGGGGAATCAATCATTTCTCAAGTAACCTATTTTTTTTTTTTAAATACTTACGTATCTACTTTTCTATAACTATGTATGTATATTGTACATAATTATATATCATATAGTCAATTCTATACAAACCGTTAAAATATACCACTTTAAAAGAACCACAACATACATAATAGGGACGAACCCGAGCGAAGCGAAGACGAGTCGCCAGTACAAAGTATATTTTAAATAAAACTACTTTTTCGGATTTTTTCGTAGATTTAAGATATTATTATTCGCGAAAAAATAGTTTTAATCTAAGAAAGTGTTATATAATAAATATATATATAAATAAATATATATATATATATATATATATATATATATATATAAATATA
Organism: Brenthis daphne; assembly: GCA_947093115.1. Taxonomy (NCBI): domain Eukaryota; kingdom Metazoa; phylum Arthropoda; class Insecta; order Lepidoptera; family Nymphalidae; genus Brenthis; species Brenthis daphne. Next base: position 16,579,418 of record OX352472.1, on the reverse strand, counting down.
TATATATATATATATATATATATTTAATACGTAGTTATATTTTATAGATACCTTTGAAACGCCCGCTTGTTATCTGCCAATGTATATTCATCGGTCGCGCCACTCTTGTAGTAGTCACGGGCATTTCTAGGCAGCACCGCTAACGCTGCGTCTTCCAAATCTTTAACACTTATAAATTTCTCCATTGTAAAGTAAAACGTACCGTTTTGATGAACAGAGACGAACGTAATAAGTCAAATAATTCTTGGGAGATAAGAAGTTATGTAAGTATTTAATGATTTATCAAAATAAAACATCAAAGGCCAGGGATCAGTTATTACTTATTACACTGTTTCGGTACTTTTTTTTGCAAATTATTTTAATGTTCCTTTTGATAGTGTAATTAAAATCATATATTTAGAATATTTTGGAACTCTGATTTATATCATATATGAATAAATAAAACACATGATAATTTTTCAAAATGTATTTTTTGATTTTATTATATTTGTATGAATGCTATCCTGAGCATTCTATAATGCCAAATGCCATTCGTTACATATTTGCCATAGAAACCTTATACAAAACTCAACTGATCTTATAATAAATCTATCAACAAAATTTTACACTTCAGGCGAATAGGCATGCTTTTTCTGGATAAATTCAACGACTTTATTTTGTTACCGACATAACCATCGTCACCACTGAGTTGCCGGGGACGACATACACATTTATAAATGACAGTAAATTTACGTTCTTAACGTAAGTTAGTAAAGCCAATAATTTTGTCGAATCTTTAAAATATAATTGGGTATCCAGGTACAAAATAAAGTCACATAAAAATGGTTACGATGATATTTACACGATATCGAAACTCGCACGAGTTTGAAAGTTGACGAATGTGTTTGGCAGTTTAGTTTTGTGTCTCATCACCATATATATCTCACCTATCTAAGCCTAAGATCGATCACAATTTTCTTCGTTAACATAACATCATTAACTTTTGCATTTTATAAAAGATACAAAACATTTCAATCACTAAGCTATGTAGAAAGAGGGTCGCCAATCACCCTCAGTCTATAAATCCATCTTTGGTAATAAAGTTAACAACGAGTAACGGTCACTGCACCAAGCTTTGCATTATTAAAACGCTTAGTTTGTTATATTATGATATGATTAAAAAAAGTTCAAAAATTTTAGCCAAGCAATATTTCAATTTTTAATTCATTCAAAAACATATGATTAGATGATTTTAATAGATGGAACAGACTATCAGGAGTAAATAATTGAGCAACAAAAATAAAAGTAAGGCACAAGGTCAATGCGACCAACAATAAATGTTTCATTACTACTACATGTGGTATTATTTCATTAGAAATTCGGCAAAGACTTGGTACTTTAATTTGCAACTATAATTGTATACTTTAACTATTCAGAATTAAAATTAAAACCAACAAACTTACCATTCTATATTGTACAAAATGTTTTAAAATGCCTAAGTGTGGTTAAAATCTGCGCTAGCTTTCGTTAGTTTAAATACTGGTATAAAACTTTGTATGAATTATTATTACACGAATATTCCACACCGAATCACACGTTTCCCTGATAGCCTGAGTGACGCCACGAATTAACCACTAAAAGAGAGGAAAAAATATACAACCTTTAATGGAATATTAAAATAAATAACATATAATACAAAGCGGAACATCGACGTGGCAACATTTTCCTGTTAGACTAGTGTTTAATACCTCTATAATATCTACACTCTCTACACGCTTTGTTACTATTATAAAGCTAGCAATAAAGTTATAAAACGTAGTAACGCAGTGCTCGTTAGGCCCACGTCGTACAGTCCGGCCTCGGCCGCGTGTGTGCAGTCAGAATGTGCAGTCGAATGTAACTAAACGAGATACTTGTTAAATACGAGTGTTATTTTTACATACACAAAAAACGATAACTTTTTATACGCTAAATTAAACTATAAATAATAAATAAAAAGTCAAAGTACATAAAGCGGCGTAGCTATTTACGAATATCAACTATTAACTTGTGATGCGGACAAATTGTCTACTACGATTCTATTATAATTATTTATTGACACTCGGAACTGAATTTCAAAAATTAATAGTATTAAAATTGTTAAGATAGTTAACACGAACAAATATTAAGAGAAGAAACAGTAGCTAGATACATTCTGTTATACTCATGCGTTTAAGATATCGAAGCCATCAAGAAGCTCAAGTCAATAAAATATTTATGAAATCTCCAAATATACTAATAATTAAACGGTAAAGTTGTCCTCATCGTAATGTTGCTCTACTTCACTATTATCACATAAGAACATTATATTTCAGTCATAATAAATAAAGGTTTAATCTAATACTTGTTGCACTTAGAAAGACTATGTAACATTAAAAGAATTTATTTTATCTATATTTATTATAACTTTAATAATAAAAAAACAATAAAAAATAAAATTTATTATTAACAAAAATATATATACTTCAAAGGTGTCGATATAAACACTGGGGGCAATGTAATACAATTTATAACAAACGAAAGGTTATAATAGTTTAGAAAATAATCTTTCCCATAATATGATTATTTATAACTTATTCTAGTGATTTTTGAAATTCGTTTACGAGTGTATTTGTTTTGTAATAAGTGTGATTAAAGTAGAATTTAGATTGCTACTAAATCGATAGTCGATATAGTAAGTCATAATAGAATGTGACTACTTTTCGGTTTCCTTTTCACTATTATCCAAAACATCATCAGCAACGATCACGAGAAGCAGAGTCGGTCGAGCACATTTAAATATTTCCTTATAATAATAAAATATTAAATATGCTATGCGTAGATAGAAGGAAAAATCTCCTATCCGAATAAGTAATCAATTAGTCTTAATAAGAAAAAATAAATACTATGGTACTTTTAAAACGGATCATTATGTTACATAAACAATAAAAAAAAGTAAGCAACGCATCGACGAATCCGCGCGGCCCAGTCGGGGGCGGGCGTACACGTATCTATAACATCACAGAACAAAAACTACGTCTAAGCGGCGGCGTCTCGTACAAAACGTGGGGCGATAAGGCTTAACATAAAGAGACGAGAGGGGACTAGAGGCTCAGCGCGCTCACAGGCCGGTGGGCGGCGCGGGCGGGGCGGGCGGCGCCGGCGGGGCGGGCGGCGCGGGCGGGGCGGGCGGCGCCGGCGGGGCGGGCGGCGCCAGGTGCAGGCGACGTGGCGCGGGCTCGTCGTCGTCGGGCGCGTCGTCGTCGCCGCTGTCCTCGCCCGCCTCGCCCGAGCCTGACCCGGAACCCGCGTCACGTGATTCCTCCTCCTCCTCTTCTTCTTCAGGGCACAGCTGATACGCTCTGTCGATAATAAAGTTGTTTATAATTTATACCTTTTTAAGATAAAAACATACACTATTTCTTATCTCACAAATAGCTAGATGTAACAAAGGAATATATTTTTACAATAAGGAAGGAAGAAATTTGCCGCATTATGCTTTATGGATTTAAGAGGTGATTGATCAATCAATCATTCATATTGGGAATTTTCTTCTTCCCACAAAGCTCTTTATAATTTTAAACATTATATTTTCATTTTGATCCTTTACATTCATTATTTATATTAACTTAATTACTTTTACATTTTTTACATTACATTACTTACATATTACATTTTATATTAACTCACATTTAATATTTATGCTTACTAAATTTAGAAGTCACTTACTTTTCTAGAGTTTTTCTGGCGGAGTTACTTCTTTCAAGAAAATATCCACTAGAAGTTTCGTTTGAAATGCTAGGGGGCGACCACGTTCCGTAGGAACCGTAACCTCCAGGCCCATACTGTAAGAAAGTTTGCATATCAATAGTGTTTGGTGAATAGTAGCATGATTACCTATTATTATTGATATTTTATACACATACATACTAATATTATAAATGTGAAAGTGTGTGTTTGTTTGTTTGTCCGTCTTTCGCATCGAAACGGAGTGACAGATTGGCGTGATTTTTTGTATGGAGATAGTTGGAGAGTGGGAAAGTGACATAGGCTTTTTGCCGCGGGAGATTATTTCATTCCTACGGAAAAACACGTTATAAAACCAACCCAAAAAATCTCTTTGAGTTCTTAAGGTGTTTTTTTTAAATAGCCCCCTGAACCATATTGCTCTCCATTCAAAACTTTACACCAATCACTTTTGTTATCTCTAATAATAAGTAAAAATAGAATGGTTTCTAAAATCTCAGTCCATCAATATTGAGGTCTTGGCATTGACGAAACCGTCAGTAACAGCCATCATTCAACTTTTAAAGCACACTCAAATAGTGAAATAAATGTATAATAATATTACAGTATAAAAATCCATGTAGGTGGTCGATCTTTGATCTTAATGGAAATCCCGCAAAATGCAAGGAATGCCAACAATATCAATAATCATAGCCAGTTTCTTAATAAAAGCTGCAGCGCTCGAACTAAGTTATATAGTCCCAACTGTCAATCTTAAAACCATTTCCCGATAGTAAAATTTTGCATGACAGTCGGTAACACTTCACTTGCGTCTCACTTCGGACTCCTTTCAGTCAATTGCCCAGACTCCATCGCTAGACGACTGCATAGGTTAGTATTCTGTGATATTATAATAGTATGTACTCACTCTATCCAACTCGTCCTGCAGCCAGGCGAGCAGCTGCCGCCAGCGCCGGCGCGCGTCCTGCTGCGCGTGCACGGCGCGCACGGCCAGCGGCGTGCGGCACATCACGCCCACCACCAGCTTCACGCACGCGTACGCGCGCTTCTGGTAGTGCCCGCGGGCGCGCAACGCAGTCTCTAAGAGACCGGGACGCTCTTCGGAAACACCCTGTCGTGAAAGAATAATAATCTATACTAATATTATAAAAAAGCAGAGTTTGTTCGATTGTGGGCTGCAAGTCCGATTTGAAAAATTCTTTTTGCATTAAATAGCCCATTTATTGAGGAAGGCTAATAGACTATATATAACCACGCTACTAGTCAAGGGAGTGGAGCAGTTATCATAGATGCCAACAAATCTCGCAGATTTCCATACATTATAGTAAAACTGATGTTCATAATATGTTTAAGTGCTTTGCATTTCATGAATGCGAGCGAAACCCTAAAAGCAAAGTGACTCCGTTGTAAATTCAATATAGCCTCCCATGATATGGATATCAAATGAAATGGTTTGCTCAGAACAATACGAAATAAAAAACGAAAAAAAGAAACAATAAGAAAGAAAGCCTTTATCTTTAAAGCTTTTATGCTTTAAATAACCAAAGAAGTATAACTTCTTACGTGCGTACATAAGTAAACACACACATTTTTTTAACCGACTTCAAAAAGGAGGAGGTTCTCAATTTGACTGTATGATTTTTTTTTTATGTTTGTTACCTCAGAACTCCGTCATTTATTAACCGATTTGGACAATTTTTGTTTTGTTTGAAAGGGTGTACTTCCAGATTGGTCCCATTTAAATTTCAAAAAAAATAATACCACCCCTAAGGGTGGAAAAACAACTAATGATGAATTTAACCTACTTCTAATTGTCATATTGACTTGAAACTTTGCAAGTATTTATATTTCCGTTGATAGTACAGTGGTTCGGTGTTGTTGACCTGATCTGATGGCAAGGCCAGAAGGTGGATAGGTGGAACTCTTCAACGGCTAATAGTAGATACTTTAAGTTTGGGCTTATTTTGTTTGATTTGACAAGCCAAACACGTTAGAATTCTTACTTTGCTACTACTGTCTACACTAAAAAGGGAAAATAAAAACTTTTCAACAAAAAATAAAAACCGACTTCAAACAAAAGCACTAAAAAGTAAAAAATAACTGATTGGTAGTTTTCATTTACTATACATACCTAATCAAATATTTTCTAAGTCGGTGTGCTTTGGCTAAGTAATTAAAGCCTACCTATTAAATACATACCTAATCAAATATTTTCGAAATCGGTGCCAGCCCATACAAAGCAAAGCACACCGACTTCGAAAATATTTGATTAGTTATGTATAGTAAATGAAAACTACCAATCAGTTATTTTTTACTTTTTAGTGCTTTTGTTTGAAGTCGGTTTTTATTTTTTGTTAAAAAGTTTTTATTTTTTCGTAAAGTGCGAGCGAAGCCGCGGGTTCTGCTAGTTAATTATAGCTTGAATGATGTGATTGCTTTGAAAAGACTTGTCGCATTTTTAAAATAGTTAAACATGAATATCAATATGTAATAAACGAAAAATAAAAAAAATTGACTTTTAGAAACACACTTTTCCTATGTTTGTGTAAAATAATTCTTCCAGCCTTAGGAGGTGGAACTATTTGTTGCCAATAACATGAATTTATTTATTAAAAAATATCAAGAAAATAATTTCGCAACCGAAATACACATAAATACACCCGTAAATAGCCTTTTTTGAAAACAGTCAAAAATATCTAATTAGTCCTTTAATGTCGTACTTTGATAGCGTTGTGTATCCGATGGTGTTGCCAGCTGTCCTCCATGAGCAGCAGCGCGGTGAGCGCGTCGGCGTGGCGGCGTAGCTCGTGGCAGAACGCGTAGGCCATCTGCCACAGCAGCTCGGCGAGCGCCATCCGCGACCAGCCCGCGTGCTCCCAGCACAGGAACTGGAGCAATCTTATACCTTCTTCACAACCACAACACTCTTCTGTTAGTTTCTTCATGTAAGTACTGGAAATAAAATGTATTATATCAAAAATCAATAAGTAAATATTGACTTACTCACTGCATTATTTTATAGAGGGTAGACCGCCCCTACCACCACAGAGGAAACTATATTTCTATCTATATTAAAACCTCATCTAAATACAAAATTTGATCCAAATCGTTAGAGACATTTCTAAGGTACACAAATTAATTTATATATAAATATACAACAATTAGAAATACACGAAATAAATCTATATATTTATATCTGCATAAATATTATAAATGTGAAAGTTTATGAGTATGGATGTCTGTTACTCTTTCACGCCAGAACGGCTGAACGAATCTGGATGAAATTTGGCACAGAGATAGATTATAGTCTGGAATAACAAATAGGCTACTTTTTATCTCGGAAAAATATACGGTTCCCGTGGGATAGATTCTTGTTTTCCTAGTTCCTGAGCTAGTTACTCCATTAGGCCGTCAGTTCAGTCCAACTCACCCAGTCCGGTTGTACAGTACGTCGAGGGCGGCGGCGGAGAGCGCGGGGCGCGGCGCGTGCGCGTGGGCGGGCGGCGGGTCCGCGTACGGGTTGGGCAGCGGCGGCGCGCCCTCGCCCGCGCCGGCCGACTGGCAGCGCGCGCTCACGTCGCAGCAGCGGACGAGGGCGCACACCACCTGCGTCCGTACCAAATGTCTTTACTGATATAAAAAAGTAGGATATATTTGTTGGTTTGTCTTACTTTTAAATTACAACATTCAAAGTCGGGACTATTGACTTTGCGTCGGACGAGCGTCAAACGCGCATCTACGGCTAGTAAAAAAGTCACCGTGGGCAAAGGCCGAAAGCAGTTCTTATGTGATAATATATTGCGTAAGACCATATGAGACATCTTCATCGTTGAGAAATCTTCTAATATTATGTTTTAAAAGATATAAGTTTGTGCATCATACGTAAAGACTTTACTAGACGACCCGTTTGAGTTTACTTACTGTGTCGGTCGTTTGTAGGTTGTTGTCGGTTGCTGTTGCGGTCGCAGGGCCCCGCTGGGGGCATTAACTTATGTAATGAATGTTTGTACTCCAGGCGTGAGTGTTTATATATTTTATAATATGATGTGTTTAAAATTATATATGTGTAGTGTATCAACCACCTGGTATCTATAACACAAGCTTTGTAGCTTACCGTGGAACTACATGGTGCTGTGTGTTTGTCCTAAATGTAAATCATAAGTAGGTAAGTAAAGAACAAACCTGATGTATTTTTGCTGATTCTGGATATTGATATTTTCCGATGGAAGAAGAAGTATCGTCCAAGCAAACCGTTAGCACGATGTCCAAAATTTTAAGCTGAAACAATAAGATCAAACTTTTTTTTTATATTCATAAATATTCATAATTTTACTCATTCAATATTCATATAATTACGTTTAGTTTATGAGAAATATTACGATTTAGTATAATTGAAGTTCACTGTTCAATACTTGATGTATTTTCAAGTAACTTAATCATGAGATATATTTGATCAACAAACAGAACAAAATGTATTAAGAATGTAGACGAAGTAATGTCATCCTCTAACCGATTTCGGCCACAGCGATAAATGTCAGTGAGACTAGCCAAATTAGGATCGATAGCTAACCGTGCTCTCCTAAGGACAGGATTGAACACACCACCAACTTTCCAACTCCGGGCTGTTACTGCGTATTTTATAATAGAAAACCTAAGAAAGTATTATGGCTTGACACAAGACTCGAAACCAACACCATACGTTGTAAAGTGTATACGCTAGCTACTAGACGAAGCGGTTAAGTATGACATATATTTATGGTAGTGTAACCCTCGCACCCCTCATAACCACCTGTATGTCTACAGGTGGTATGCGTAAATGCATTTCCCAACATTAAAAAACAAAATGATATAGTGTACCCGCAAGAGCTGGTGGCGCTCGGGCAGCCCCAGCATGGCGTACGCGTGGAACAGATTGAACAGCAGCGGCAGGTGGCGGTGGTCGGCGTGGTGCGCGTGCGGCGGCGCGGCCAGCGCGCGCGCGCTGCACAGCACCTGGTCCGACAGAGACGCGGCCTCCTCGCGCGAGCACCACGACCCGAAGCCGCAGGGCACTGTGCGTGTTGGACATTTCATTAACCAACTTCCAAAAAGTAGGAGGTTCTCATTTCGTCGGAATCTTTAATGTATGTTCACCAATTCCCATGTGTAATCATATAAATTTTATCGAAATCGGTCGAGCAGTTTTAAAAAAATCAACAACAAATTATTTAATGTTGATATGAATTTTTATTTAAGATATAAATATCTAATAGGTACATATGACAAGGTATGAACTCTAATTTTTACTTTTTAGTGCCTGGAAGTCGGTTTTTCTTAAGTTTTTATTTACATGACTAGCAATGCCTGCGGCTCCGCCCGCGTTCAGATGACCAAAACCCAAATTCTTAGGTTTTACATATTAGTATACTCTTACAGTGCAGTTTCTGTATTTTTTCTCAGAAATTAGATATTTTCCCGTTGTAAAAAGTATCCTATATGTTGACCTGGATTACCAGCTATCATCATACCAAATTTCATCAAAGTCTGTCCAGTGGTTTTCTCGTGATGCGGTAACAGACAGACAGACAGACAGACAAAAATTCTAAAAACTATGGAATCGGCCTCTGTAACGATAATAATGACTACTTCAATAAGATTTTCTAAAAAATATTTAATGTACAGATTCGACTTAGTTACAATTTTATTATATGTATAGATGAGAACACATTCAAATAAAATTTTTTATTAAAAAATATATAATCTAAAATCTAAAAAATATATAGGCTTGACGGATTTGGATGAAATTTAATATACAGATAGACACCTATGTTGTGACGAGCAACAGCAGCAAACCGAAATAAAGGTAAATCGCCAGTAACTAATAAATTACATTAAATAACTAACCTGGTGGATCTTGGATAGCAAAATGTGCTAAGAAAACTATTATTTTCATGAACACCACTCTCACTTCTGCAGATGGACAAGACAGGAGATAGTCACATAACCTAAAAGAAGGTATTATTGAGCAATTAATATTAGAGGATGTCAAAGATAAATCACAAATAAATAATAAATGTTCTATACCTGTGGGCATGTTTGAAGAGGTCTGTTGCAAACCAAGTTCTAACAGCCTGAGAACATCTTAAGTGCTGACAGAGGATATCATGCCTAAAAAACAAAAGAAATAAAGATAATCTATACTAATATTATAAAGTGTTAAAGTTTGTGAGTTAATGACGTTGTAGGGGGTAATCTTTGGATCTACTAAACCGATTTAGATGAAATTTAGTAAGAAGATATACTTTTATCCCGGAAATGATCCCTTAAGGGGGTGAAAATGGAGGTGAAAGTTTGTATTGGACAACAACCAGGTGTTTAATAAACATTGATAAAAATGAAAAATTATTTTTAATTGTAATTACCAATCTGAAGCAGGACCGCGCAACGTCTTTTTCGTATGAAAGCCTACTTGGAACAAGAACTTCGAAGCTAGCTGAACCGCTAACATCGACATTTCTTCATGCTCTGGACCCTAAACATATCATTTTTTTAATTGACATAAAAATAAAATCCCATATATTGTAACTTTAAATAAAAAAAAATGAATATCCTGCTTACCCACACTGCACTTTGTGAACCTGGCAATACTTGCAAACGCATACAACACAATTTCTTCATAAAGTTAAAATGTTCCAAGCTGAACTGATCTTGATTGTGTGAGAAAGCGATATTACTACGACGAACTGAATTCCAAATAGGTTTCGGTATGTTATTCTCCCTGTCAAATACAAAAATAATTAATATCATTGTATTTGCCAATAATAGCATTACATTAAAATTAAATAAGCTTACTTCAGTGTCATATTTTGCATAGATTTTTCGAGGCCCGACGTTTCAACCATGTCTTTCCTCGTGTAGAACAACATGTATGCATTCCACCATCGCTTTTGTCGTTTATAAGTTACCCTTTTTATAGTGGAATCAAATACCTAAAATAAACACACCTAAGTAGAGCTATCTACATATATACAAAGAATTGTTTAGTGACACTAATATTTACATCTACATTATGTATTATATTTACAACAATACATAATATCGTCTCACCTCGCCCATGTACTCTCCGCCGAAACATTGCGCTTTCATCTCCTCATCGTCTTGCATTGCACATTCTGATACATCACCATCATCCAGTTTTACCCAGCGACCCGCTTCGCTACCATTGTCCCTGGAAAGTTTTAAATTATACTTTTTTTTTATTAATCTTAAACGCTAGGTATAAAATATTCAAGGAAAATGGGTATAAATTATTACATCCGAAACTGTATTATAACCGACCTGTTGTGAGAATTCCTTTTTTTGTTAGGTTTTAGCTAAAATAACTTTTCGATGATATATCCAATAACTAAACCATAACATTTCTACTACTGACGAGCTTTAGTGTCAATAAAAAAATCAATAATGATTATGGTCGAATTTCACCACTGGGCGGACACTAGTCATTAAAAAAGCTAAAAGGCTAAGCTGATATTGATATTACATTTTTATTACATGGATGTTTATTAAGCTAGACAGTACTAAAAACATATTTATTCTTTGTGGTAAATACACATTATTGCAAAAATAGCATAAAATTTCAATCAAATTCAAAAAAAGGGATTGTGCTGATATTAAAACATTTGTTGCGTATGTTACGCAATATCTTCTTCAATAATTGTCAATCTAAATTATACTTCTAAGATTAAATTATTAACAAAAAGTTCATGGAACATACCTCAAGAGTACATAAGAATAGTAATGTCCGCCGGAAGCTTGACCCGAGTGCACCACGATGCCGCTCAGCTGGTAGTGCGTCTCGGGCGTGGTCTCGGCGCCGCCCTCCCACAGCGTGGCGTCGCCCTCCGCGCGCGCCAGGCCCCACGCTGTATTGTAGTTAACATACATCATTTCACTATATAGTATAAAACAAATTCGCTTCTTAAACTACGCAACGGATTTTGATGCGGTTTTTTAATAGATAGAGTGATTCAAGAGGGAGGTTTATATGTATAAGAACTGCATATTATAGTACAGAATAACCGAGAAATTCAACGATTTTTATTTCATACTAACCGTTAAAACGTACCTAGGGACGAACCCGAGCGAAGCGAGGGTGAGTCACTCGTATAAACTATTTTATATTAGATGATGCACTTTGCTTTTAATAGACTTTATCAAAATCGGGTGACTGACTATAATAAACACGAAAGTTTATATGTATGTTTGTAACTCATGCACGATGCAATGGCTGTGTACCTAGGGTACTACTATGATCTAAATAGTTTTAGCTTCATATATCAACCCACAAAACTCAATAACATAATGAAATATTTTATTAATCAATCAGTACCTGTGTATGGTTCCACATCTAGATCTCGAGGAAATTCAAAGTAGTCATTGAACTTTATGGCGCACACTTTCTCGAAGTCGTATTCAAATCTCTTCAACTGTATAACTAGTACAGGAGGTAACTTGTTCAAACATAAGCGCTTTACAGTTACAACCTAAAAAGATTATATTTATATAATAATGATTAAAAGAAAGCATTTATTGATTCACTGAAATTTAGGGTTAATAAATAGTTTAAATTTCTAGGTGAACAATAGAATAATAAAATAAGTTACCTACCTTCTTACTACATTTATCACAATAATAAGCATCAGCACCTTCCAAAAGCTCCCCTCGCACATACGCTTCTAACGATTCCTGTAGTCGTGACATATTTCTAATGTCTAAAGAAACCACACTAAATGGTTCTTCTTTGCAATATCTATAAACAAATCATATATTTATTAAAAAAAAAACAAATATATGATACCAAGGCAAAGAAATTCCTTAATAATTTACCTATGAGGGCAACCTTTACAAATTTTCTGATCTGAATATGTTCCTCCCATTGTCTTAGCCATTAGTTGTTCTTGACCCAAGGATTTAAGAGCTTCATCTAATGACTCTACCAGTGACATAAAAAACTCCACAGCATCTTGTTGCTCCCGCAAATTGACGGGTTCTCCTTGAAGCCTAAGTTATAAGACATAAATTAATTTACCATATAACAAGTTGATTTTTGTAAATATTCCTCCAAACAACTTTTTTTTTCATTAGGTCTAGAACTTGTTACTTACTTAAAATGAGCCCATAGTCCTCTGGGAATGTAATACTGGAGCTTGCTATAATGTAAGTGTGCGAATATAGCCTGAACTTGCTTGAGTATTGTGATATTGTAATCTGTGTTGCCCTAAAATATAATACATGTAAAATAATAAATATATACAATTTATAGTAATTCTAAGTCAATTTCATAGTTTTTACATTTAATAAAAAAAAAGTTGGTTGAAAATACAAGTACCTCCACATTATTTTCAAGTATACTGTGATGATGTGATTCACCAGAAAAATCTTCATTAGGATCAGTGGCAGCCCCTGTAACAAAAATATAAAAACATAGAAAATTATTAAGGAGTATTTTTTTATTACATCAAAATTCGAAGGTAAGTTCGATCTGAATCTTGGTCACAAGCAGACAGTAACTCTTTAAGACCAATACATAAAGGTTCAGTAGAAAGATAGGCTTTATTCTAACCTTGCACGGCGAGGAGCACGTCGCGCACCGCCCGCACGCAGTACAGCTGCTGCAGCACGGAGTTCATGTAGCACGTGGCGCCCGCGTTCTTGAGCCCCACCAGCCCGGCCGCCGGCCGTGGCCCCACGCACGGCATGTACTCCCACTCCGACAGGCCCATGGCTTTGTCTATACACATTTTGTTTAATCATCATTTTATTCAAAAATTAATAACCTACATGGTCACTTACTTATAAAGCCGCTGCTTACAAAAATTATTAAAGGATTTAAGCACCTATTTTGGATTAAAGTAACATAACACACAAGTGTATTCTATCATCCCACAAGCTGTAGATAATATTAATAGTTGAAAATGTTAATTAATTCAAAATAGTCTAAAAGGTATCAATAGATAGACCTGGCTATAAATTAAATAAGAAACGTTATTGATATGTTAAAAGGGTACAAAACATGATATTTTGTGGTGGCTCGCGCATGGACTTACAAGCTGACATTTAATTTAAATTTAAATAAAAAAATAAATGTTAATTTTTATTATTTATTCCAAAGTTCAAACGGTCTATTAGAATAAATTACATTTTCAGGAGATTTGAAGACATAACTGACCGCTATAAAACATGAGATCGAGTAGATTAGCGAGGGCGGCCATGTTGGGCACGCAGGCGTGCACCAGCGCCAGCAGCAGGTCGGTGGCGGCGGCGGCGGCGCCGGGAGTGCGGCACAGCGGCGTGGCGCCCTCGCCCGCCTCGCCGCGCCCCTCCTCGCCCTCGCCGCCCATGCGGCACCACGCCCACGAGTACGGCCATAGGAATTCTGTTGTTACCTCCTGAGGAAATATTAATCAATTATACAAACTAATGTTCGCCCAGTGGTCTAAATAATCAACATCAACACTTATAAATAATAATACTAAACTTTTTATCTTTACCTATCTACACAAAAAAAAAAAACAACTGTTTACAACATTTTTTATTGATAATACTAAACTTCATCAATATTAATGAACAAAAAAAAAGGAAAATAGGTTTACAAACACAGAAAAAAAATGTAGTCCAGTGGCGAAGGGTCCATAAAAGACGATTCTCACCGTCTTACTTTTTAGAAATCCAATATTTTTTTGCATTACTATATAAAAAATGGATATCAATGTTTTTTGTCTGTTTTTTCTAGAACGGCTTACCTCTGCTAAAATTTCACCCTTCGCCACTGGAAGGTACTAAACTGTTTTGTCTTTGCCTATTTATGTTTAGTATGCACTGCATAGGACCTTATCCACTTATCAAGTATAAAGATGATCCTTCGTCTTGAAGATACAAAGAAAGGTAATTTTCCCTTTACTATTTTTTATGAGTCTTGTCATCTTGTTTTATATAAAATACCTTAATTATAAAAAATATTTAGTGGTAGCTTTCCTTACCTTAATAAGACCTGAATCTTTATGGTCAGGATGTGCACCATACTGAAATTTTATTTGGGCTGGCACATGTGTGAACAATTCTTTAGTCAAGTTCAAATGGCCCTCTAATAAAGTGTCGTCTAGAGTTGCTGGGTTTGCGCGTACAGCTCGCAACCATTCCACCTGGATAAATAAATACATGTATATAAAAAGTATACTTTAAAGTAAGTGATATTAAAATATGACATCCTTTAAAAGTAAAAAAATAGAATAAATAGAAAATACAGAAAAAAGACTTCTAGAGTAGAGACCGCAGCTTTGCAATTGTAGTGTAAGACTTGTTCATGCTAGAGCATACTAATTATGGAATATTTGCCAGATTTAGATTTGCCAGCTTGAACCGAAAAAAATAAAATAAGTTCCTTAGCTTGCTTTTTAAAATAAATATATCAAAAATAATTAATGAAAAAACAATTGACCTCCACAGCTAAATCTTCCAAGGTGCGCGAGGTGGGCCCCGCGAGCGACACGAGGCGGCACAGCAGCTGCAGGAACTGCTGCGCGTGACGCGCGTGCGCGGCGAGGCGCGGGTCGGCCGCCGCACCGCCCGCGCCGCCCAGCGCCGCCAGCGCGCCGCGCGCGCCGCCGCCGCCGCCCCACGCGCACATCGCTAGCAACTGTTCTGCGCATGATACCCTCACCTGTGCGAAATATATGTAGATTAAAATAAATTAATTATTGTAGTTTTAATTAGTGTTGTTGTCATATATGAAAGTTTTGTTTGCTTACAAAAATAAAAGCTTTGATTAAGGAGTATAAAAATGTTTTCGAAACCGTACTTGCATATGTACATATATGTATAACAAATATGATTGTAATGTTATACAGTACAAACACTAGTGTTCGCCCAGTGGTCGAAATTCGTGTCTTTTTTTTGAAAATCTGACTGTCTTGTCTTTGCCTATTAGATAATATTATACTTTTTTTTATAATCCACCTAAATAATGTTGAAAATTAGTTTGACTATATGTTATGTAAACTGATTATTTCTTGTAATATGAATAATAACAAGTGATTGCAACAATTTACTTACTTGAGGATTGGGACAATCAATCATTAAGTACAATGCCGTATCTTGCCACCATGATTCATGTAAAAGAGATTCTAAATGGCCTCCACCCAGTGCGATGCATATCGTCACAACTTCCATACATTCTCGCACCACTAAAGAAAAGAAAAGTACATAATTTAGCTTTTCATAAAATCATCTCAAAAAAAAGTTTCCATTGTGAACTAACGTACAAAAAAATCCCAATCAAAAAAAAAATGTACCCAAAATTGGATTGTTTAGCCCATCAGAAATAAATTTTTAACATAGTTGCTATATATGTGTTGTACTGTGTAATAGAAATTTAAAATATTAAACAACACTTACATATAACGTCATCGGAATGCACGAGACCGTTATGTTCAGAGGGCTGCGCCACAGAGTAGGCGAGCGCGTAAAGCGCTCGCACGGTGGCCGCGGTGGGCACGCGCCACCACACCAACGACGATACCGAGTCGCCATCTTCACTGCTGCTCACCATCTGATTTACATTAATAATAATAATAATATATAAGCTTATTTTTATTAGAAATAATAATTGGCTTTTTCTTATTAACTCTGGTTGTACAGAACGTCATATGGATGCTCTTGGATTGTCAATATTGCATAACATCTTAATTAAAATCTAGCGCGAAAATATTATTTGATGCATGCATGCTTTAGTTAAAAAATAAACTTATTAAAATTAACTTATATTAATTAAATGATGTATTTTGTAAAAACACAATGAAAAACAAAGTTAACTTGCACTTAAAAGCTAAATCCCAGGTACAAATATTCCTTTTGAGAGTGGGCACAAAATTCATTATCATCCACTATAATAATAACATGAGATATATTTATGCTATAATCTATATTCATTGCATGGTAGCTAGAGAGAACGAATGCAAAGAGCAATAAAATTATGAATTTCAGTAAAATTATATGAAGATATTATATATGTACTAGACACTAATATCATTAAAATTAGACAAATGTACAATAGTAAATATTTTTTGTCGTATAATCACCTGTTCACCTAAAGTGTTCGCCAATTTTTCTGCTACGGCTTTTACGATGAGTTCACAATTATGATTGGGTACCGTTTGTAGTGCCTCTCGCAATATCGTTACATCCATTCTGCGAATGTTTAAATATAACAAATAATGACATGTGATATTAGTTATTGTGCCATTTGATGCCGTTTGAGTTATATACCTTAAATCTTTATCCACAGATGTGTCGGATCCATCGGGCGCAAGAATTTCAAAGAGATGCCCTAAAGTGTACAAAGCCAATTTAGCCAATCTAACTAACGCTAAGTAACCAACCCTGAAAAAAAAATATTGTCAAGGAATACTCTTAAAAATATACTTTTATATTTCAACACATAATAAAATTGTAACTAAGCCGAATCTGTACATTACATATTTTTTGGAAAATCTTATCGAAATAGACATTATTATCGATATAGAGGCCGAATCTATAGTTTTTAGATTTTTTGTCTGTCTGTCTATTACCGCATCACGGGAAAACCACTGAAGGGATTTTGATGAAATTCGGTATAGCGGTAGCTGGTTATCCGTTTCAACATATAGGATACTTTTTATCGCAGGAAAATATTCTCATTTCTCAGAAAAAAATAAAAAAACTGCATTTTATGAGTATACTAATATGTAAAACCTAAGAAATTGGGTTTTTGGTCATCTGAACGCGGGCGAAGCCACGGGCAATGCTAGTAATATTATATACCTTCTCGTATGAGGTGCTGCATCCTTCAAGAATTCACTATCAGATAAGCATTGCACAAGCAATGGAGCTTTCTTGACACAAGCCAACTGGAAACTTCGGTTGCGTTCTAGCCTTGTGTCTGATGACGGCATTATCATGCTATATAGCACCTATATGGAACAAATAAAATGTTAAAGCCACATTATATCACAATCTGTTTACAGTAATTCTATTATTAATAATACATTTATTATAATGCGAATGTTTGGATGGATATTTGTTACTCAATCACACTAGAAAGGCTAAACGGATCTGGATATTTGGCACAGAGATAGATTATACTCTGGATTAGCACATAAGTTACTTTTTATCACGAAAAAAGCATGGTTTCCGTGGGGTAGCTTTGTTTTTCGGACTAGAGACGAACCCGAAGTGAAGCAAAGGTGACTCGCTAGTGTTATATAAAGGAATGTTTTGAAATTGGAATGTAGAAGGTACATACACTCTGGAACTATTTATCTGATTCTGAAATTTCTTATAGTAGTGAGTGATATAGAATACTTTCTATCCTTGTATAATTAAATTAAGTTTATTCGACACAAACCTCTATACTGTATGCGACAGTGGGCGGTGCCGGACCGTAAAGCATATCTCTCAATTTTGTATCATCTCGACTGAGAAGAGATTCCGTTAATTTTTCCACCTAAAAAGAAACTTCGATAACGAAAGATTGTAAAAGCAACAAAAAATTCAAAATAAAATGGAGATATACATACAGTTTGCTTATGACTGGGACAGATTTGGGAAAGCAAATGTGCAGCTTCTGTCAACTGTGGGTGTCCTTTTGTAATACCAATATGTTCTAATTCTAAAATGAAGGGTATGTACCAGGAGCCTTGAGCGAATAGCTGAAAACAGATCATATTAAAAATATGGATAAATAGTTAATGATTATAGATACTAAACAATGTTTAATGTTTGTTTTATACATTATTTGCTTTATCACATTTAGACTAAAATTTCTTTAAACCATGCACACAAAATTACTCTTTGTAAAATTATAGATTTTTATAAGTAAATTGACTTACAACTCCTGGCAGAGCATGTTCGGGGGTGGGAGGTAGGGGGGGAGATGAAGTACTTGAGTCACTAGTTGATTCATTTGAAGATCCACAGCCACCGCTTCCACATACTTGTCCATCGTAAACCTAATAACAAACAGCGTACATTTTACAGTTCGTCATATTATCATATTAGATTTATAAACTATGGGAATTTGAATAATTTAAATTTACCTTAGCAACAATCACAGTTTTATCCCTGAGAGGTATTTGAGAGAGTATTTTACGGTCATGACTTGTATCCAAGAGTTCTCCATTAACATACAACTCTAGCTTATTTATGTACATTTCTAATTTAATATTGCTATCTGACGCACATTTTAATCTGGAAAGGATAACAAATAAATTAAAAATCTTGTTTTATTATAAAAATATCATTGAGTAAGTAGGCCAAGTTAGGTTAGTACCTCCTCTGAACTGCTGAACGTAAAGAATGTAATGTTTCATTAGAATGAGAAAACAGTTCTATATCTTCAATTTGTCTTTGGCCTGTTTGGAAATTAAATCTTACTATAATTGTACATTGCCTGCCTCTACCAGATCTATAGATCGGAAGAATTTGTCGTTCTGCAGTGAATCTTCTATCACATTCATTTATATATTCTTGTATGGCACGAATTACTCTACACATTCTTGTACAACACTCTGCAACATCTAAAAGAATACAAAAACATTACTTGTTGTCCACATTGTTCCCAAGTAATAAAAATTCTTGATTTTAATTATGATTCACTTTAGTTATATAAATCATAAAATAAGCATGTAATAGTATAACCATGTAATATTATACTATTTAAATGAGTTTATAACTTCATTCCATTTACAATATAGCAAAGAGATCAAGTATGACAACACACAATGTCCGTTTCCGATGATATCATTTGCTTAGGTATAACCAAATGCCCCCAATTAATTATAATAATAAAAAAACGAAACAAAGATTTCGCCATAGTATTTATTTGTCCAAATGACCAATTTATTGGATTTTAAATGTCAATTCTATTATTATTAAATACATATTTTAATATAAAAAAATCAAGACCACTAATAAGTATTGGTCGTTTGAAATAATAAGCTAGAGCAAAATGTGTGCACATGTGCACTGACCAGCCAGGTCCATATCCTTCTGCAGGCGCTGCGTGCGCGCGCAGCACTGCGTGAGGAAGGCCTCGTGGTGGTGCGCGGGCGACAGCGCGGGGCCCGTGCACGTGCTCACCTCGCGCAGCAGCTCCGTCGCGCGCGCTGAGATCTCGTCCTCGCACTCGGTTATCACCTGCACCACGAGTGAAATTACACGTTCTACGTTGCTACACTCATAATTATTATTACCCTAGCAGATAAACGAAATTTTACATTTTTTTTTTCGCACAAATGGCTTGTATTAAAATACTGTACCATTTAACTAATTATGCTGATTAGGTTTTTTGCGATTAATATATAAAATCATGGTATTTTTCATGAATATTTTGATGTTGCACATAATGCGGTCTCCCTCTATCATACTACTTTCACGCAATTTCTAATATTTGACTTATTGTTAAGGCATTAGTGGTAGTGTGTAATAATGTGTAATGCATAATGAATAATATATAATTTAATCCTTTTAATATATTAAATATATTTGTTAGTGTAATGATGTTATTAGTAAATTGTCAGTAAATTATTTCATATCAAATTACCTTAAATATAATTGATTAAAAAAAAGAAGTAAACTCACCCTCCATAAATAATCTAAGCCTATGAGATCAGCGTCATTTAGTAAAAAACTACGGCGTTTAACTTTAAGTTTGCCTTCTTTGGAATTTACGGCTTTAAAGAACCTGAAACAAGTAGTCATGTTAAAAATTGATTGAATTAAAAATAAATATTACCCCTTTATTTTGTTTTAAAAAAAATACAAAACCTTACCTTTCAAAACACTTGATTCCAGAATGGGTTAGTAGATTTGGGGGCAGTGTCATAATGTTCCGTCGAAAAAAATGCAAGTTAATATTAGGATCTAAGTCGGGCTCTTCACCCATAAGTTTACTAAACCATCGAAAACATGCTTCGCGATCACCCAAGTGTGCGGGTCTTTCAGCTAGGCAAATCCAAATTTGTTTCGCCTAAAAAAAGAAATATTACATGTTCCAATAATAATTATACATTTTTAAGTGTATAAATTTTATTAAGTAATCAAAAAAATATTTACTTGTTCAGCACAAAGCCATAACTGTCCATCTTTAAGTAAAAACCGAAGAAAACTAAGTCTTTCATGAACTTGTGCGGCGTGCGGATATCTTCCATCCGGTAACCAGTTATCCCAATCAATCGTACCCTCCGCTTGAAAACAAAATTTATTTATTATTAGTTTGTAAACACGCATATGAATGAAATATTCATAATTGTCTACATGTTAATTACCAGCTAATTTATTCCGAACAGCGTCCATGTACTGTGTGAGGGAGTCGGTGACGAGTATAACGAGGGAGTGCTGTGTCTGCAGCCGGTCGATGAGCTCCTGGCGCGTGACGTGTGGCCGCACGCCCGAGCCGCCGCCCGCCTCGTACAGGCAGCATATCTCGCGCATCATCTTCAACGCCGGCAACACCCACTTGTCGTTATTTTTTAATTCCTCTACACATCTGAAATTGAAGTTTTTTTTTTAATTTAGTTAACATTTCGATATTTGTAATTTAAAAAATAAAATTATTATTATTATTATAAAAATGCTGTATCTCATAGCACAAGGTATTTATTAGTTACTAAAACCAACATTTTCAGCACACTTACTTGTCTAACCATAAAGTTTTTTGAGCATCACGATCCTGACTACAGCTATAGTCGAGTATTTTTATTAGATTTGCTAGTGCTACATCCATGATTTCTGTACAAACTTCATCTGAGTGAGCCAAGTTCCAAAAGAGTACCAGGACCTTAAATTATAAGTAAATACTTGAAACAAATGTTAAAGATATAAAATTTAAAAAGGAAATAATTGTATGATATTTTACCTTATTAGCCATAACACCGTCCTTATCATCCTCTGCCAGTCTTCGGATTACTTCTAACAACTTATCACTTTGTTTCTTGCTTGATGTTGCCCAACTTGCCTGAAAAAGAACATTTTATATACCAAAATGAACATCTCGACATTTAGCGACGAAAGATCATTTAACGGTGAATATTACTAAAGAACAACATTAAGTATAAATATTTAATGAACTGCCCTATATTTTACATATTTTTACCTTGAAACAATCAAACAAATGATCAAGTTGATCAGGTGTGAAGTCCCAAGCTAGTTTAGCCAACAAGTCATGTAGGTTCTTTACTATAGCTTCATGTTTTCCGTGTTGCGCTCTCCATATAGCATCCAAATCGTCCCTAGTCAGAGAGTTCTCTTTGATCATGAACCTGAGCATCTTCTCTAATCTATCCACATACTGAGGTTGGTGGAGCGAATCTCGTAATACTATATCCACGACTTTATTTTCACGAATCCAATTCTGAAAACAAAAGAAAAACTCAAAATTGCAATTGAAATAATAAAAGAAGAATGTTAAAAATAGTGCCAACTACATACCGTTATTACAGCAGGAGTAAGCCATTCTGGTTTTGGTTGTTGGGAGATAGTACTGATGAGCTGGTTGATTTCATTCAACGCCGACATTTTACCATTAAACGATGACATTTGCAATAGACGTAAAATCATCTTCAACCGAAACATTTCTAATGCTGTAATGTCAAAAAATCTTGATAAAGTTTCTTTTTTATATTGAAAAAATAAAATGACAGTCACAATTAACATGAAAACATATGTAACAATCAATGAATGTCATCAAAATTGTAATACAAAATGTCATTTTAGGTCATTTTGTTCTACAACCTTGTGAAATTGTAAAACAAATAAAACAATATACAAAAAACATGCATAAGAAGCTGATGTGGCGATACTTGTGCAACGATGACTTAAGGACAACAACAGACGATGTAGCAGCTCAGGGGAGGTAAGCACACTTCGCCCCTTAGCAGCTACAGGGTCCGCAGCCGGCCTAGCTCCAAGGTATTGCTCCATACCATGTATTCATCAATAATTTAAATATCATTTTAATTACTTTATGTTACATTTAACTTACTCCTAAAGCTGAAATAAATGTATTGTGATCAACACTGACAAAGTAAAATAGACACAATATCAATGACAATAACTCTAGCACACCAACAATTGAAATTATTTTGCAAATGTATTCAAAGAAATCATTATTTTAAAACAATGACAAATATGCTTTAAGTTAAAAGATTTAACATTATCTTCTATTATCACAAAATATCATATTCCAATCAGCTTACAGCTCGCAAACCTCTTACTTGTTGCTTTTCGTTCTATAAATTCCAGTAACAAACTGAGAAATTGTGAAGAGAAAATGAAACCTATTGTAAAAATTTTTTAATAAATACATTCTCGTTTTCTAGTGAGAATGTATTTATCTGAAAAATATACTTACTATTAAACAAACAACCAAAGCACATAATTATAAAATATTGAAATAATTTATGATAACATTCATACATTTCAAATGAAAAGACATTTAAATTACTATGTAAACCATAGAAACCATTCAAACATACAAATCAATTTGAATGTAATACTTACAGCTTAACAGTAACAATAATCACTTACATTTAAGTAAACTGTGATGTTGAGGAGTTTTAATCGATACACATTTGCAAGCTCTTATCAAACATGATACTATGTCTGTCTTATTTTCACTACCCCTTGCCTCTCGTTTCAATTCTTCATCTGTTAAGCTTTCCAATAATGTTGGTATACATTCCTAAAATAAACAAAAATATCATTGAACCCTTATAATATTTTCCTAGGTTATTTATTACATTGGTATTGGCACAAGTAACAATGTGTAATATTACTTGCTTAGATGTATTGTGTTCTTTCCTATTATTTATTGGAGCTTTTTTAAAAAAAGTGGTCCATTAGTTGAGTCTTTCAAAAACAAACACATTTTACCTTAATAGAATTAGATAAAGAATATAATGAACATCTGCAATAAAAATGTATACTTACCAACACAGGTAGAAGGTAAACAGTAACAGTATTTGGGGTGAGGAGATCATGGCAAAGACCTAAGGGGCGTAAGAGCTGCCAGACTGCTGCAACACGCGTTTCACCATTTATTGATTGTTCTAATGATGATGGCTGTTCATTTCTTGTCATTGAACTCTATAATATAAATGGCAAAATATTTACATAAAAATATAAAATTTTAAGATGTTTGAATGAAATTTGATGTCTTTATTTACTATAACAACCTCAATGCTTTCTGTTATAGATGGTATATTTTCATTGGAGTTCAATTTAGTTTCCTCATTTTCCTTTTCTGTTATTTCATTTGAAACTTTTTCCTCACTTATAACAGATGATGTTAATTCAGATTTTTTAAAACCCATTATTGTTTCAAATCTTTCCCTAAGCTTTACAAACCCTCCAGCTTGACCAAATCTGCAAATAAAATCAATATGTCAGCAAAAGTCTACAAATCTTAACTTAATCTTACTAATAACTACACAGGTATGCAAAAAATCATGCTTACAAATTAATTAGATGGACCAGCCATCCCCTTGGTGTACGATGATCTTGTGATCGAGCAAACACTTCAGGTTCCTGAGTAGATCCCTGCCCTGTTGTTGCAGTAATGTTTGCCACTGATAAACCTTCACTTGTTCTGGTGGCGTTAAAAGTGTGGAACCTTTAAATAATTAAACATTTAGTACAATACACAGAAGCATTAATAAAATAAATCTATACATATAATAAAATTGTAACTAAGCCGAATCTGTACATTAAATATTTTTTGGAAAATCTTATTGAAATGGAAATTATTATCAATAGAGAGGCCAAATCTATAGTTTTTAGAATTTTTGTCTGTTACTGCATCACAGAAAAACCACTAGAGGGATTTCGATGAAATTTGGTATGGTGTTAGCTGGTTATTTGGGTCAACATATAGGATACTTTATACAGCAGAAAAATGTCTCATTTCTGAGAAAAAATACCAAAACTGCAATGTAAGAGTATACTTATAAGTAAAACTAATGAATTTGATTTTGGGTCATCTGAATGCAGGCAGAGCCACGTGCAATGCTAGTAAATAAATAAACACAGAAGACTTAAGATATATAAACATTATAATAAAAATCTTACTTGTTATTTGGATTGAAAGCCATATATAAGAGATGTAAAAATCTAGGATCATCTAGCTTCATGGCACATAACTTTACCAATTTTTCACAATTTGAACGCACACATTGTTGAATATTGCTCTTCCATGATGAGACTGCATCATCAGTTAAAATTTTTGTAAATGATACAGTCAGCGCATCATTGTAAAACCGTTGGCAAGATGGGTTGTTCAGATCTTCACCTAATTTACAATTAAATCACAATTAATTTTACCACTATCAAACTTCTTTGTAATCAATTATCTTCATTTTACAAACCTTTTGCAGCCAATTCAGTTGAGGCAATCAAAAGAGCTTCTAGTTCTTGTTCAGGTAAAACAGGTACAACCCACCGGGGATGAGAAATTTTTTCTTCTAAAGCTTTTAACTTAGCCTCGGGGAATATCATCTATAATAAATAATACATATAGAGAATTGTTAATGGATAAGATAATATTAAAAAAAAATAGTTTAAAACTAAAATACTTACGTCCCCGGGCATCTGATCTTGTTCCTTCATTGATATTGTCATTATTATAACATATCCCTAATCATTTCACCTCTCCTAGAATTAAGATGAAAATTATCTATGTTATTGTACCAGCCGTAAGAGCACAGACATTATGAGATTCGCGATATTAATGTAAGTAAGTACTTCTACAGTTACTTCAATTTTAAATAATGGAAGTAATACATTGACGTGCAACTTAAAGAAACACAACACTTGAACTAAAGTCCCTGGTATTTTCCCAAAAGAAAATTTACACCAATTTTCTTATTTGCAATGAAGAATCCATATAATCAATATATTCACATTGTTATTACGCACATTAATTTGTTAAAAGGCTATGTTACAGAGAATGACTATTTAAGACTTATCAGATGTGTAAACATATATTTAACATAATCGTTAAGAAATACTCAAAAAAACACTATAAAATATTATTTCTGATCAGCCGGCGCGACAAAATGGCGTCATTGTCCTAAACAAGGTAGACAATAAGAATACTACCAGAAATCTATAAAACATAAATAAATGATTTTTTAATTAAAAAATATGAAGTATTTAACTAAATAATGAATACCTTAATGTTATACACAATTACAGAAAAATATTTAAAATCACAAATAAGCACTACACTTTGACGTAATAACGAAAATAGATGAAATATTTGTAAGGTTTGTTATGGTACATGTATCGTATTTCGTTTGAACTGATTTCATTTGAAAAAATAATAATATCTGTATTTTTTAAATCATTTTGAATAAAAATGATAAAACTTTATTAAAACTCTGCAAATAATATTATTTTTATCATTCAGTACGATTTTAACATTTTGGATTAACATCGAATTTTAAAGGCAACGACACACCATTAAATTATTATATCAGATTCAGTTATTAAAAACAATTTTTATTGACCGACTTCCAAAAAGGAGAAGGTTCTCAATTCATCGGAATAGTTTTTTTTTGTATGTTCACTGATTTAAAAAAAAAACAACAATAAATTATTTTTTTTTAAAAATGGCTTAATCGAATATATTATTCAAAAACTTTCTTCTTAAAAATTACCTGCTTTTTACGTCTAGACTAAAAATGGAAAAATAAAAACTTTAAAAAAACAAATAAAAACCAACTTCCAGGCACTAAAATGTAAAAAATAACTAAACGGGGGTTTTCATAAAGAATAAATATATAATCAGATATTTTCAAAGTCGGTGGCAGCCGACAATATTTTAAGATATGGATATCTAATAGGTAAATATAATTAGGTATAAACTCTAATTCTCTATCTGTTAGTCTCTAAATCTCTCTATTCTCTAATTCTCTATCTGTTTAGTTATTTTTTACATTTTAGTGGCTGGAAGTCATTTTTTTTAAGTTTTTAATAAATGGGTTATCTAATGCAAAAAGAACTTTTCAAATCGTATTAGTAGTTCCTGAAACACGTTCAAACAATCATACAAACAAACTCTGCCTCTTTATAATATCAGTTAGTAAGATAATGACGTGAGAGACGTTATAATAATATTATAGTAATATAAACACTGCAGTCCACTAGAATACATCCGCCCTGTTGTTGTTGTTCAATCATAATCCAGTCTTGTTAAGTTGTTGTGTGGACTTGGAAGAGAAAAGAAATAAAAAGAGAGTCAACGCGTATTTGCGCAAACCCTTATTCATTATAATATCCCATTTAGTCTTGTGCCGACGATTAGTCTAAATCAAATATGTTGTTGGGACCAAAATTGGTCAGATATTTTTTTTATAGTTGGGAAATCCTATTACGGATACTACCCGACTTCCCCCGGGGTGGTTATGTGGAGACTCTCCGGCTAATGAGACCGGCATACCCACTAAAACCCAACTTCCCAACCCCTGCCGCCATGTGGGACGCCACGGGACCGCTTTCGCATACAACCGCGACGCCCCGACGGTTGGTCGAAGCCACCAACCATGAGGCCGCCCCAAGCGAGACAACCCCATTATGGGAAGACTTGCAACCCAAAACGTGAGGCCGCTGCTAAGTCCACTCTGCTGATCAGAGAAGTACCCGGAGCAGCCCCACACGACACAAACACCGCCCACCGAAGTGGGCAACCTGCAAAAAAAAAGCGGCCTAAGCCTACCACCCCCAACCTAATTGGGCAAGCCCCCCCAAAGACGCCCGCTAACGAGCCCCACCACAAACGGCTGCAGGAGAAGAGGATGCGACAACGCCGACACTCCCCTTCCCCTGCAGCCCCACCGCGTCCACCATCAGCGGTGGTGGCCCCGCTAGGCTGCGGGAGATAGGGACGAGCGGCGCATCGTCATACCGACACTCCTCTTCCCCCGCGGCCCCCCTACCGTCGGCCCACTTCCGGACCAAAATGGCTGCCGACATCCCTCGCTAGACACAGGACCACCGAATTGGCCGCGCTCCAGCCGCTGCACCGACGGGCTAGCCCCGGCAGTGCGGCCCGCGCAGCGCCTCCTACCGCGAAACGGCCGGAGACACCGCGCTACCTCCAAGAAGGAGACGGCGCCTTCCTGACGCCGCTCCCTCAACCCCCCCTCCTGGCTGTTGGTCCGCGCCGGATTGCTCCGGTACCACAAGCTCCTGTCGGGTCCAAACAGGTGCGAGTGGTGCTCCCCTATTCGCCACCCGGGGGGCGCGTCCGGTAGCAGTCAGCCTCTGCCCCGGAGATATGTAGATAAAATTGTCTAGCTGTTAACTTAGGATATTAGCCTATTTTCCATTCAAATTTCATTCTTAACACCTCCAGGTAAATTTCTAAGAAATTAATTAAATTTCTAAGAAATCACAAACAATAGTTAACTGTAACGCCGGCGTGTCCGCGGTCGTTGAGGGATTAGCCACTGGAAGATATGGCTCGTAAATCGTACTAACAGTATAAGATGAAAATCCGCTGGATGGCCGTTCGGCCCTGTGTGTAATGAACTTAAAGTACGGTTAGTTTAAGTTCATGAGACTGCTCTGAAAAGTGAATCTTATGTGCAGTGATTATGCATTTTTTATATTGCAAATTGCAAAATATAAGCTATCTACATTTTATCAATTATCAAACACTTTATTAATACCTATCTATATATATTCTAGTTTATCTTTTATCCCGATAATAATAAATGACTTTGATAATGTCTTATTTTACTAAAGTAATTCATTCTTGCTTCTTTTTACTATTATTGACCCCTTTTAAAATAACACGACTTTAACATGATTGCATCAACGAAGTCGCGTCTTCTAAAATCTAAATAGCTTTTTTATGTATTCTTAAATGATAAATATTAATTTGACTTGACCGTTATTCGAAGCTTACGTATTGAGATAGGCATTACCGTTTCCGCCGTTTATATATCTATCCTTGTCTATCCGTCTACTGTCTCGCTCTCTATCGCACCACCTGGCAGGAGAGTGGGGATCGGTGTGAACGATTCCCACTCCTAAAATTATTTCCACATTGGCGTCTTGTTTTCCGCCGAGTGCAGTCGTGCTGGCTTGGGCTCGCACCGACTATACAAGTAACTCGTAGCATTATATGAAGACGTTTCTATGTAAGTTTTTGAGGTAATCGCCAACAAAAATTTTAAAAGGTAACGATTCACACCATGTAAGTACATTTACCTTATTTATTATCATCATTTTTCTACACATTTGTTTAGCACAAAATAAAACGAGTAACAAATACTTAATAGTATTTGAGAATTAGAAATTTAATGCATGTTATGTTAAATAACTGTTAAAATGTTTAAAAATGTTTTTACATTGACTGCAATTTTTAAATTAATACCATCATGATCTCCCTGCCTATTTCATGCCATGATAATTCAAATTAATATAAATTAACACCATGGTAAAGTATATTGGCACTACGTAATTCAATTTAGCTTATAAATCTTGTTTTACTATTGACTACATAGATTATACAATGGTATAATTCCTACATTTTAATCAGTTACCTTGCAGTGCTTTGCTTACTAACTGTTTTCTTTTAGAATATAGGGGTTTATCATTGTTAGGTGAAGCCAACATTTGGCCTATTTAAGGAACATAAACGGCGAAGCGCAGGACACATATTAATATATAGGTAACTTTTACATAAAATATGCAGTGTTGCAAAAGAGAGGGAGCAACACGAAAAGGGCATGTGGAGACATCCGATGATGCCAGTAACTCGCATTTGGAGCATGTTCCGACAAAAATATAACGAAACAATAGCTGTACAGTTCGCGTGAGTATGCAATAATTATACATTGTTCAAATGGCGTAAGCAATTTGAGGGTATAAACAAGTACATTTTTTAAAGTGAGTCTTGAAATTAAATACATATTTAAATGTCATTTTTATATAACTATGTAAGTTATATACCTACATATTCTTGTGGTTCATGGATAATTGACATTGACATAGAGTAATGGAATATCTATTGGAATTGAGAAATCATTTCAGCACTGTAAACAAATAAAGTTATTACAGTTGTAGTATATATGTAAGTACGTGATATGAAGCGTGAAAATTCTTTCGGAAAAAGGAAGAGCCTACTGGTGTAGTTCACAATTTCATATATTTTATTTTCATATTCATTTTCAGCAGACAATACGATAGTTTATAAGCTTTATTTCAGTTCAGAGCAAAAATGCAGTTAAGATTGACATCTTGACCACACACGAGTATCAACATGAGACAACATAAGGACATTAATTATTTTTCATAACACTGCCATGGTACATGTGTATATTGTTATTAGACTAAATACAAATCTTAATTGCCTTGAAGAGGTCCTATGAGCTGTATTTTATAAATAAAACGTCTCCCCGCAGGAGTACGTAAAATGGTTAACCCTCGCAGGGTTATTAGTTATGTGGGTACCTAAGGAGTATCAAAGGTGACCGTTATACATTTACGCATACTACCTACATGCAAATACATATAGGTGGTTATGTGAGACTCATCGGCAAAGCCTGTATTACCCACTAAAATCAAACCGAACCTACCCGGTCTTAAAGGGGCGTCGCAGGATTGCCGGACGTTAATGATCCCTCCACCACGACAAGGTAAGCACATAAGCACATAGGAGGAGGATCTATGAAGACCCTAACGCTGAGATTTTCATCTAGCTGTGATATTAATATCATAATCACAAATGTTGAATGTAAGCCCCGTTCAGTGAGCTTAATATGAATATAAATCCTCGCGGGATTGACAATATACTTGTTCCACAAAACAATCTCTACAGATTTTTTGATTCTTGTCAGAGTGTGAGTCACATATTAATTTTCTCCAAGAGAAAATGGCAGTGAGTTTAATATGAATATAAACCCTCGCGGGATTGACGATATACTTGTTCCATAAAACAATCTCTACAGATTTTTGATTTTTGTCCAAATGTGAGTCACATATTAATTTTCTTCAAGAGAAAATGGCAGTGAGCTTAATATGAATATAAATCCTCGCGGGATTGACAATATACTTGTTTCACAAATCAATCTCTACAGATTGTTGATTCTTGTCCAAATGTGAGTCACATATTAATTTTCATCAGGAGAAAATAGCAGTGAGCTTAATGTGCAGTTTTGATCTCAATTGGAGTTTGATATGTATAGCATAAAACTCAAGCTATGCGTTGAATGGTCACTTACATGATATAGTTTGGTTAAATTCACTGAATTAGGACAATCGTTATATTACTGAGCGTATAATTGTATGGGAAGGCATCGTCTCAATAAGATTGGTTCACTTTTATGAAGATACAAGTCGGATTTAAAAGATATAGGTTTAGGTATGTATGTAATATATAAACTCCAAACCTGTGAATGAGTTGGCTTTTGAGCATTATAAGAAATATTATACATATTATTATTATTTTTTTGAACATATGGATATCGTATATCCATTTATCAAATTTCTAACCCGCGCTGGGCAAGGGTAGTGGCCAATGGCCTGATCCCCCTCTTATGAAGGGAGGCTTGTGCCCAGCAGCGAGTCATTAAGACTTGCTGAACACGTTAAAAAGTATAATATTCTATTCCAGTGGTCGAACAGCCGAATCCAATTGGTTTTGGCCAAGGCAAATTATTAGAAGAAACAACAGTGTACCTTTACGAAATGCATACGTTACGGGCCTTTCTGAATTACGTTGATTAAATGTAACTTAATGTATTTCATATTAAACTGATATTCCCACTCGGGGCATCAGGGGCAATTGCTATTTTAGGCGTTCCTGCTGTGCTTGTAACGACAGGTCGTCTTTGTTACAAATTAAGACTTAAAAAGCCTAAGAAATCATTCAAACATTACATGTTGGTAAGCTACGGCGTTGAGAATTTTCAATAATAATAAGGGTATTGAAAGTTCTAAGAACGATAAGACTCAACGTTAAGCATGGAATATAACTTAAAATATAACATTGGCAAATACTACTACTAATATATTAAGAAAATGACATTTTCTCAAGGAAGGCTTGAAATGTAGCACATTATAGTGAAAATTTATCCTTAATTTTGGATCACATTTATAAACTACAACGGAAATGACGTATTATGATCATCGCTAAAATTGTAAGTTTTTGACATATTATTATGAAACCCCAGTCTGACAGCTAGGGTAGTTCTGAAAAATATGAATTATAGGCACAAATTGAGGAGGTACGTAATACATTATAAAAATTATCCTTAATTTTGCGTGACATTGGCAAGTAATCTTTGCTTAAGTGACACGTTTTTGTAGCCACTAACAAGATAATTTAATGTCCATTGCTTGGTTATGGATTTTACCAAATGACCGATTTATACTATATAAAAGTTATGGCGTATATTTGATGAGTCTTGGTTTTATAAGTGACATTGTTTTAAAATTTATATAATAGTACTCGTGCCTAAGAAGTGTTCCCAATTTATTGTCATATGTGGAAATATCCTGTGATGTGCATCTGTGTACATCATACGTAGCTTCTTCTACGTAAATAATAAATTTATCGTCGAGGTTAAACGTACACATATGCGTATACGTATGTCATTGTTAAAAAATCATAAATTTTACACCAATGTGTATGTGAACATTTTTAACAGTATATTTCCGTTATGGTATTTTTGGCACACTTATGGAAAGGATTTACGTTAGGCGTTGTAATTATTCTAAATTAAATATTTATCTTTCCGGATTGTCAAATATTCGTGTAAATCTAAGAAATTATTATTCTAAAATTAAATAATATTATTAGAATTTTTAATTTGAATGCGAGTCACTTTGACGAAACAATGACTCGTTTAGCTGAGCTTTCTTTAAAAGAAACTAGATCTGTCTTGTTAATTTTTACAGCCTAGTATTATTACTAGCCTATTATTATTGTTATTTACCTACAACATATGTTAGTATCGTGCGAAGTCGACCTTTCCCTACCATAGTTATCATCTCATCTCTTGAGGTATCTCTCTATCTATAAATATAGGCACTTCCAAAGCCATTATCAAGTCTTAAGCGTTGTTACATTTGATTTATTTATTTTTTATATACGTAAAGAGTTGGTTTCCCAAACCAATGGGCTTCAGAGTTATTAAAGAAATGGTATAAAATGGGGCGCACTATTTATTAATAATGAAGAGGAATTGAAAGTCAACTAATGTGTGTGTTTTCAGAAGAATATTAACTAAAATTGGAATTTTAAAACGCATTAATTGTTAATGTTAGTCATTGAAATTATTGTTCGAGTATCGGGTCGCGCATAGTAATGTTAGATATTAGTTTTTCTGAAGGTTTAACGGTCTAGGGTCTCGGCTTCCGGCCTGATCACTGGACTGGGAGAGTGTAAGTAAGAATAAACTTGGTCATGTTAAGTGAACACACTTTTAAACCATAACATCTCGAGGGCAGATGGTTTTTGAAACATTGGCGACCGAGGCCGTAATCGGCCAGGGAGATGTCTCCCATGTTGTATTAATACCTTCTTGAGTTGTGTTATCTACAATATAATTTATTTTTTATTTGTAAAAGGACTTTGGAAAAGCACTGCATTAAGTGTTTATTTTGGTCTTAGTACAAAATCTCATCTCAGTGTTTCAGTTACATACAGCAGAATTTATTTCATCACATTGGCGTCCGTCTCCTACGCTTGCACCACCAGGCGATAACAAACAAGTCTCAATACGTAAGCTTCGAATAACGGTCAAGTCAAATTAATAGCAGCGTTTTACCTACCAATAAAACGCATATTAATTTACTTACCTTATTCGAAGCTTAACTTTGAATAACTGCCTGGTGTATCTCGACTCAATGAAGAAATAATTTTAGGAGTGGGAATCGTTCACACCGATCCCCACTCTCCTGCCAGGTGGTGCGATAGAGAGCGAGACAGTAGACGGATAGACAAGGATAGATATATAAACGGCGGAAACGGTAATGCCTATCTCAATACGTAAGCTTCGAATAAGGTAAGTAAATTAATATGCGTTTTATTGGTAGGTAAAACGCTGCTATTAACTAAAAATCGATTAAAATATCGATTATTCAAATTTCTGAGTCAATTGACATAACTAAAGTTGTAAGTTACTAAACCTAAACGTAAACTGTAGGTAAACGCGAGGAACTAAATTGACAAATAGTTTCGTAAAAGTCAAGCGGAAATAAACGATTGTTACCTTATTCTGTGCGATTGTAAGTTGTAACAAAACAAAAAAAACTGTCTAAGTTATACTGTAAACAATGAACCCCAAAAGTCCAGAATCAAGAAATCGTGATGACAACCCGTTCGACGGATTGAAAATATCAAAGTCTGTTGAATTAGATAGCTTAGATAGTCGAAGTCCATGCCCACGTTGCGGCAAGTCCAGAATGTATTTTTGTTACACTTGTTTCGTTCCTGTCACTCAATTAGATGGAAGAATTCCTTTATGTACAGTAAGATAAGTTTAAAATGTTTTATCGTATTATGCCAATTAAATATAATTTTGTAATTAAGTACTCAATGTTTGTTTTTCAGCTACCTATCAAAGTTGACATTATTAAACATAAACGAGAAATAGACGGTAAAAGCACTGCTGCTCATGCTGCCGTATTAGCACCTAACAATGTAAATGTCTATACATATCCTGAAATACCAGATTATGAATTAAATGGTAAAACAGTTTTGTTATATCCAGGTACAGAGGCATGCACTGTGAAAGAATTATTCACAGGAAAAAATAACTCCAAAACCTATTCTGAAAATGTGTTAGCTGAATTACCTTCTGGCTATAATCTTGGAACTCTAAGAACAAAAATTCTTAATCCTGATTTTGATGTAAATGAAATTTTCCATGTAGATAAATTACCTATAGAAAGACTAATACTGATTGACAGCACATGGAATCAAAGCAGAGGTATATTTGCAGACTCAAGATTACAAAAAATTCCAAAAGTTGTTTTACAAAATAGAATATCTCAATTTTGGCGTCATCAGAAGGGAAGCCCAAGATGGTATCTTTCAACAATAGAGGCATTACATCAGTTTTTGTTAGAATTGCATGCTAGTGCTTGGGGCCTTAGCCCTAATTATCAGAATGAACTTACAGCAAATTACCCAAGACATAGTCAAGAACATCATATTTATTGTAGACCTTATGAGGGGGAATATGACAATCTTCTATATTTTTTTAAATTTATGTATGAGAAGCTTCATACACTTTATAAACATGAAGATATGTTAGCATACAAAAGGCCAATGAAACTATAAAAAAATTATGAAAATTTAGTCTAAAAATTTAACAAGATTACATAAAATAATGTGATCCAAATGAATAAAAGAACTGAAATGTAAATAAATCTATATTTGTCCTAAAATGATTTGGAATGAAAATTGTTGACATAATGTATATTGTCGTGAATAATGAAATGTCAGGAATCGCGAATGATTGTATTTAAAGTACTATAACAATTATTACTTTATTTAAATAAGTATAAAAATTGGAGATAATAATTTTTCACCTTCAGTATATTTTTTTCGGTAGGAGTCTTTGTAAATACAAATAAAAGAGCAAAATTATTAAGTTTTGTGTTACATTTCGTGTATTAGTTCTTAAAATAATAAAATTATAATCTTCTCTTACAAAATTTATACACACAAAAAGATACAATTTTACATATCAGTGTATTTATTTTAAAAACATTCTATTACAGTTGTATTCTTACCATTTTATTTTCTGTATTATATTTAAATTGATTGAGTTGTTGATATTTACTATATGGATCTTTAAATGAAAAATATATTATCAGTTCTTTAAATTGTTATCATAAATTAAATGATGAATCTCTTACAGTTTACGTAAATCTAGAACAAACACACTTCCATCACTGGCACTTGCTCCTACTTTAGTGCCACGAGAATTCCAACACACTTCAAAAATGCCTCCTGTACCCTTGTACGAGTGAACAAGGCCTCCTGTTTGAGTTGACCATATATGCACACATTTGTCAAATGAGCCACTTGCTAAAAATTTACCATCAGGTGAAAATGCAACACTATAAACAGGTTCTGTGTGTTTTGTTAGTGTGTGTATACAAACTCCTCTTTCTACATCCCATAATCTTACTGTTGAATCAAAAGATGCACTTGCCAGAATTAAATTCATATTAGGATTTTGAGTGCCTGGTCCTGTTGGAGACCATTTTATAGTGTATATTTCCTTTGAATGTGCTTTTAAGTCATGAACACAAGTATCTTGTTTCATTGACCATATTTTCAGTGTCATATCATCAGAGCAGGAAGCAAGTAACTGTCCTTGGGGATCCCATTTAATAGCATTGACTTCATTCTAAAAAACAAAGATGAATAAATATATGCAAAACATATTTCAATATGGTAATTGTAGTTTTACTTACTGTGTGGCCTTGAAAGCTTTTTATTGGTTTATCAACATGTAGTTTGCAAACATGAATGCATTGGTCAGTTGAGCAAGATGCAAATGAATTGTTTGTTTGCCAATCAACATCAAGTGCTGGTGCAGCATGAAAAGAAAATTGCTGAGTACATTGCCCAGATGCTGCATCCCATATAATTGTGGTCTTGTCCACCTAAAAATAATGATAAATTAAGTCATTTGCAACAATAATATTACTTAAAATAAAATTTGCTATACTTACCCCTGCACTTAAGATATAGTTTCCTCTTTT
This sequence comes from Brenthis daphne, assembly GCA_947093115.1. Taxonomy (NCBI): domain Eukaryota; kingdom Metazoa; phylum Arthropoda; class Insecta; order Lepidoptera; family Nymphalidae; genus Brenthis; species Brenthis daphne. Next base: position 16,542,872 of record OX352472.1, on the reverse strand, counting down.
ATTCCATTTTAGAGCAAATATTGGACCCTTATGCTGACCTAATGTGGAGGCCAAAGTACCGTCTGTTGTCCAGATACGAGCATAACCATCGTATGATCCGGTTGCTAACAGATTACCATCACACTGAAAAGTAAATTATATTTTTATATAATATGAAGTCATCATATTACACATACAAAAAAGTAAACATACATTCCAGTCTAATGATGTGACATCCTTATTACTCGGTACTTCGGCTCCACCTTTTTGAATGCAATGTCTTAGTACAAGTTGATTTGGTGTTGTGGCAGGATTATCAGACATATCCCATATTCTAAAATTTTTTTATACATTTATAAAAATAAGTGTGTAGAAAGGATGATAATATAGCATACATCTTAATTTAAATGGATACCTAGCTGTACTGTCTCCAGAGCCACTGGCTAAAAGGTCTGTGCTGGGATTCCAGGCACATATAAATACTTCAGATTCATGTCCTCTGAGAACAGTTGCTTTGCTGGCAGGGATTTCAATTGATTGGTCTACATCCATATTTTCTGGGGCACTAGGAGTAGCAGAACCTCCAGTTGATGAAGCTGTATTGCATGTAGTTCCCTGCGGGTTAACAGACTATTGTTGTTATTTTGGATACTGATATCTAATAATCTAATGATAAACCACCAAAATATAGCTAAACATACATCAACACCATTCTGTTCTCCTCCAGAGCCTGGTTCTTTATTTGCTTGTTTTTGTGCATTATGAGCATTTTGTCTTGCAGCTACTATATCTGGAGTAACTGCATCAATTAAGCTAAGACTTTCTGTAAGTCGAGTTTCTGAACCTGAAAACAACATGACATAATTTGTATACATTTAGTAGTCTTAACCATGTTTCACGGCTAAATCATGTTATGTCCCCATTCTTACCATCTTCACCAATAGTTATTTCGGCTTCTGTGTATTGTAGGCCTTTCTGTAATATGTTAAGTAATGCTGCTGGTGGCACAAGTGCTCCATTAATATTACTTTGAGATATATGAGACTCAATACCAAAGGTATATGCAGAATGATGAAAGCCTAAAATATGAATAAATTTATTAGTACACTCAGATCTATTTGAAAAAGCATGTTGGCGTCTATTATCCTGTGTCGGAAGATAAATACCAGATTCTTGTAAGTATCGGTACACAAGAAAGTTTACTTCATCAATTGAAAAACTCATTTTTGGATGTCAATACTACTATTTGATTCGTAAATTAAAAGAAACTCCAATTTTCAATTATAAAATTCATCATGAACAGTGGACATGGTTTTTTCAACAATCACTGCTTGTTTTGAGTCTTTATAAAAATAAAATTACGGCTTGAACGTAGGAGAATTAGCTTTTATTCCATAGATTAAACACGTTTTTGTCATAGGCTAAAAATACCTACATATTTCTTTGTTGTAGAGTTTAGACCATAGACCAGGAACAACAAGAGTGAAGACTGTCTAGTTCTGTTGTAATTACCATAGACAAAGTTTTAACTCTTAAAAAGTTCACTCTAGTTTATAATCTATGCTTTTAGGTGGCTGTTGGACGTTGGTGAATGGTGACATTTCTTTAAAGTTTAAATTACATTTTGACATGACTTAAATAAGATACTCTCAAACAGTGAATTATGAATACTGAATAGTAAACAATAAACATTTAAATTGATTAATTGTAAGTTAGTAATAATTATTTTGTATAATTATCTCCTAAATGTTTCAAGTTTGATTCCATTTATTCCTAACAACAGTTTACGTAAATATTGGTCTTAGATTAATTAAAATAGTACGTAGGTACGTCAAAGTTAAGAAAATTATTATGCCGGTAGCACAATGAAATATCTTAATATTAATATGTAACATTTTTCTAAATTAGATGGGTATGCCAGCTAGTACGATTGCTACATTACTTCATAAATTATGTGAAAGCTTGTCATCTGATCCAGGTAAGTTTCCTTTTTTAAACTATCTGTCAATTTTTGATTTCGAGATTTTTAATATTAAATATCAATATTATTTTTATCTATGAGTAGCTTTCAGGAATATTTAAAAGATATAATTGGAAAGTTTAAAATAGGTAATTATATTATATACTTACCTAATAAATTTTAATTGAATTTTAAAGTTAAAACAAATAAATTGCTAAAATATAGTTATTTCTAAAAAGTATTTTTTTCTAAATTATTTTGTGATAAAAATAATTATATATCATAAACATTATTAATATCAAGAGCTCATGATAAATCTCTTCCTATTAAAATAATAATTATATTACTGGTATAATAATTTAAAATCCATTAACATTTGTATTTTAGGCTTATGCAAAGTGTGTTTTCTTAAGAAAAATCATTTTGGAAATTAAGACATATATTTAATGAAATTAGACCTATAAGCAGTATTGGTTGTTGCAGATGGAGCTTATGAACTTGCATTATCATATTTATCTTCAACAAGTAAGAAAACACGACCAGTTTTAGATGAGGGATTGTTGTGTCAAAGGATTCATGCACGGTTAGCCAGTGTTTCTGCAAGGGATAGTGACAAATTTAGTGAAGCCTATTCAAAACTCAAGAGTTCAGTAAGTCTATACAAAGTAGTATAAGATTTAGAACATGTTCATTAAATATTTATAAATTGTTTAATTTCAATTCGGTAATATTGAATTTTTGTTTTAGTTTGTATTGAAACAGAGAGTTGCCGTTCTTTCCCTTCTGTTGGACCTGTCTGAAACACCTCAACAAACTGAATCTACACAACAATTATTTCCTATACCAAATATTTCAATCACGGTAAGATAATATAAGCATTTACAAACAAATTTCTATTTTAAAATTATAGATAATTAGCGACTTACTTCCCTGTTCTCGGGTTCCTCCCTAGGTTGATTCCCCATACAAACTTTTATCCCCATTTTCATTCAAGGGATGATTTCTGGGATTAAAACTATCCTATGTCCTTCTCAGGGTCTCAAACTATCTTCTTACCAAATTTAATTTAAATCAGTTCAGTAGTTTCGAAGCCTATTCGGTATAAATAAACAAAAAATCAAATCTATCCTCAAGGAGGGTTAACCTCAGGCAGGCGGCCGGTTGTAAAACTTTTGCCAAATCTTATCAGCAGTACAGAAGATGTATATATTTTTAAATATATTTATAACTTGTATGTTGTAGTATATATAGCATTGATTATAAAAAAGAATATACCTGTATTTTTACAGAGAAAAAAAACGGTCATATAGTTTTACTTTATAGAATTACTATAATTATAATATACAGTGTCATGTGTACATGTAAGGGCCTCTGCATATGCAATGGTTTTAAGTACGTACATCAGCACAAAATATTCGTTATACACGCATTCTTGGCACGTTTATGGAACATAGTGTAGGTAGGCCATGTTGAGTTTATTAGGCGCGTTGTCGGCGCGTATATAAAACGTGGCGAACCTATGCACCACGTTCAGGGTCACCACGGGGTCTATACACCAAAATGCAATAAATCTAAATAAAACGAATTATACAATTTATAAATGCATTTATTGATTAATATAATACAATCGACTCACCCTCGCTTCGCTCGGTTTCGTCCCTATCACTATTATACTACTATATATATATATATAATTTTACAACAATGTGTGGAAGTCTAGTTTTACAATAAATTACTGCTCCGCTTCCTTGAGTAGTAGCATGATTATATATAGCCTTCCTCAATGAATAGGCTATCTTAGCAAAAAGAATTTATCAAATTGGATTATTAGTTCCTGAGATTAGTTAGTTCAAACAAACTCTGCCTCTTTATAATATTAGTATAAATACATACATTAGTTTAGATTTAACTTTTGTAAATTTCTTTTTTTTTCAGAATTCTGCTTTAGGTTTATCAACTCCTGCATCCAGCTCAAGTAAGAGTAACATAGGACCAGTGAGATGGGGCAGTAATTGCTTAAAACAACAAGGCTCAAATCAAAGTCTTCCTTCAAATAAAAGTGATTTTGCAGTAGCTGTCTGTTCTAGTGGTGAGACTTAAAACTTCTACTGACTTACTACTAGATTTAAGACTTTATTCAGATGATTAGTTAGCAATTTAATAAGAGTTAAATAAAGTCCTGTAGTCTTAAAAAACACTTTTTATTAAAGTTTTGAAATAACTCATGGCACTATATTGATGTTTTATATAAAAAATATAAAGTTATTTATAGATATACAAACAATTATATACTCAGCTGAGCTGTGTCTAAATATGGTCACGTTTTCATGATTCAATTATTTACGAGGTACCATGGTATTGCATGCCGTTTGGATTCGTTTTGCTCACTCATTCATAGCGAAAATTGTAAATCTATAGTTTTTGTCTGTCTGTCTGTCTGTCTGTTTATCTGTCTGAGAAAATATCTCATCTCTGAGAAATCTGTACTAAACTTTAAAACGTTTACACGACTACTAAGACGTTTTTACTATACAACATTTTATGAGGTAAAGATTTTATTGCTTGATATTTGGTAAAATTTACAATTTTTAACCCGCACCGCAAAAAAAAACGGGGAGTTATAAGTTTGACATGCCTGTGTGTGTGTACGTGTGTATGTCTGTCTGTCTGTGACATCATAGCTCCCGAACGGATGAACCAATTTTGATTTTGTTTTTTTTTGTTTGAAAGGTGAATTAGTCGTCGAGTGTTCTTAGCTACGTTTAATGAAAATCAGTCCAAGATGGTCGGGATTTTTTTAATTTTTCATGTATTACTTGTTAAGAGCAACTGGTACGCCATATGAGATACGTGAGTCCAACGTTTTATACGCGTTCTAAGTATGTTGATAGCTAATCTGTAGATTTAAATCTGTGTGTATAGATCACTCAAACGAGCGTGCATGTGTACGGGATGCAGTGTTGGCTGCGACAGGGATCAAGGCCCGTGGTCAAGAGAGCTGGACTCGTCCGGCACAGATATTATACAGTCGGATAGCTCACTTAGGCTTCCTGCATGACCGACTTAAGGAGTTTATTGACCCTGCATCAGGTCTTATGCCACAAGGTAAATTATTAATAATTTCTAAAGTTTTGTATTTCCTTAAACACTATAGCCTTGACCTAAACATTTTTTTTTTCATTTAAGCAATTTATGAAGAACGATACTTTTTATTCTTAAAAATTGTACACGAGCAATGTAAATTTCCTCCCTCTCTCCCCGCTGTGGACGGACATTAACTCACGCCGTGCAATAATGAACTAATTAAGACACACGTATCGTAATGTTAATTCGCGTTAAGAAAATAGTGAGTCATCGGTAGTCACCGGCCTAGCCACGCCCCCCGACCAATTAGGTTGCTTAAAGTTATAAAAGTCAAATTCACAATGATCAGTTGAAGGCAGACTTAAATATATTATTAATGATTTTATTTGATTTGAGATAATTATGTTCATGCCTGCGGCGCCCCTTTATATCTGGCACTCTGGGCGGTCGCCCAACCGCGCCCTACCCTAACGCCGCTACTGATATTATAAATGATGACTTTATTTTGATTTAACATAATTAAGTTGATGAATTATCTCTAATCAAAAAGTAAAATAATTAAATCAAACTATCTTTTCGGATTTTTTCGTGAATTTATTTTGATTTTTAGTTCCCGACGTTTCGAACGCATTCGAAACGTCAAAATAAATTCGCGAAAAAATCCGAAAGATAGTTTTATTTAAAATGTCAAGTATTCACGTAAATCTAAGAAAGTATTATAAAATAATTAAGTTGATTTTTATCCATTAAACTTAATCTTTTGAAATATTGAATTTGAATTGAATTTTTACTCCCACTTTGTATTCACCTTTACTTGCCGTTGCACTTGATGACTAACTATTTCCTTAACGCGAATGGACTATAGGTTCATGTAAAGTATTGAATCGCCATAAACCAAAAATCAAAATAAAATCGTAAAAAAAAAAAACAAAAAAAAATGTTTTTTGTTAAATATAAAAGGTATTTGTTGTAATCGGAAGGTATATTGAACTTAACGTCAGTCTTAGATTAATGTCGGGGCTAATTGTAAATGAAAAAATTGGCAAACTTAATATTTTATTAATAATAATACAAATACCTGTATAATATACCATGCCCTATGTCCGGCGACGTTCTACTGTTTAGTAAAAGAAATACTGCACTGTGTATGGACGCCTACAAATTTCAATCATCATAATATTGCGCTTCTTTATACAGGTTTGATGGGCGAAGGATTAGTGGCTTCCATCCGAGACGAGCTCACTGAGTACTACCGAAGTGTTGCGTTACTACAATCTCAGGTGAGTTTTGAAAAATTACTAAGTTATTATAGAAGAATAGTTCTAAAATTATATTGACTTTATCCGATTAAACTGGTGTATTCTCCATTCTACACGACATTGGCACGCCTAAACGCCAAATAACGAAGAATTGAATTCAATTGAAAACTTGTGTATGGTGTTTGTGAAGTAATTATAACACGAAACCAAGTCTAAGAAAGCCACTTAAACATTCATGAAGGAGAATAAGTATGCAAGCTGTTTGCCATAATCGAAAATGATTAGAAGGAAATTCTTACTACAACACGTACACACGTGTACATTTGTGTAATTGGACCCAGTTATGCAAAAAACAGCCATGTGCGTAAAAGTACCAACATAGTTATAAGCATTTTATTATAAAAAATAAAATAATTATAAAAAATAAATAATACTTATATAAATATTGTTCAATTTTAAAATAACCAGAAAAACAAAACATAACCCAAGTGCAACTATCGACAGAAAAATGCTAATAACTCTGTTGGTACTTTTACGCACATGGCTGTTTTTTTGCATAACTGGGTCCAATTATAACTTAATTTGTTCTTGCAAGATACTAGATAGTCTTGAATTCGTAGCCAGTAAGGTTTATTTAATGCATATTATTGTATGTAAGATATGTGAAGGCGATGGCGCCGGCGGCACGCTACGGCGAGTGTGTGTTTGGGCGCAGGAACCGCTGCACCGGCTGACTTGGCTGGCGAATATTGCACACACCGTTCATCATAAGAAAGGTATTCATAAATAAGGTTTTAAACAAATAAAAAGTTATGTTATATTTATAAGTAAAAAAGTAAAAAAAAAACGGGGAAACGTAATGAGGAAATTTTCTTGTCTAAGATATTAGATAATCTTACTAATTTTCGTGTGTAGTCTGCTTTATTTGGCTATAGTGTAAAACCCGTATACATCAGTGGGAACTTTCTGTTGCTGAAATATTATTTATTTATAATCATTAGGCGGGGAGCTGGCGTCATGTGTACATCGCTTCGTGAGGCACGGCGACGACCGCGTCGTGACACTGGCTCGACGTCTACTCACTGCACTCACGTATCCGCTACTACAAATGCTTACAAGATGGCTATTGCACGGTAAATTTAAAATATATTTCATTTGGTCATTTTTACTTATTAATTATTGATATTGTTTACGTTTTATTATTTACTAGCATTGCCCGCGTTCAGATGACCAAAAACCAATTTCTTAGGTTTTACATATTATTATACTCTTACAATGTAGTTTTTGTATTTCTTCTCAGAAATGAGATATTTTCCCGCGGTAAAAAGTGTCCTATACGTTGACCCAGATAACCAGCTACCATCGTACAAAATTTCATCAAAATCTGTCCGGTGGTTTTCTCGTGATGCGGTAACAGACAGACAGACAAAAATTCTAAAAACTATAGATTCAGACTCTATCGATAATAATGTCTATTTCAATTATATTTTCCAAAAAATATTTAATGTACAGATTCGACTTAGTTATAATTTTATTATATGTATAATAATTTTATTCCAGGAGAAATTGATGACCCTTTTAATGAGTTCTTTATTGAAAGTAGAAGTGGTGTTCCTATAGATAGAATGTGGCATGACAAGTACAGGGTGCGGTGAGTTGAGAGAGTATTTTATTTATTTTTTAGATGTACATTTGTGTCAATAAATTGACTTCTGTGACATAGATTACGGGTTCCATTATTGCTTTGGATAAATAATTTTGAACATAAGTCAAGATAAACCATTTCATATTGAAAATTTAGTCATAACAAATATCCAGTATTTATTTCATGTAACTATGTCTATTGAAGATAATTATATGAGAAAGACATAGGATACTTACTCTTCAGTGCGCTTTTTTTAATACGCGGCGTCGCAGGAATTTACCGTTATATTGAGTAAAAAGAAATGCATTAAAATAAAAAAAAGTTATATTTTTTTTATAACTAACATTAATAATGCGCAGCATAAAGTAATCTGTTGGTGATACGCTCGCAGGGAGTGGATGGTGCCGTCGTTCATGTCGCGCGAGCAGGCGGCGCAGATCCTGGCCACGGGCAAGAGCGTGGTGTTTATGCGCGAGGCCTGCGCCGACGCGCCCGCGCCCGCCGACCACCACCACCACCTGCACGAGCTGCTGCGGGCCGGCGCCGGCGCGCGGCACCCGGGTGCGTGCCTGCATCTGCCTGCGTGTTCTCTCTATCTAGCCGATATATTCTAGTGTTCGAAAATTAAATTTTTTTCTAGTAAACTCAATTCCTTTTTGGAAAATGTTTTGTTCCTAACTCGCTTGCAATTTGCGATTTACTGTTCTTTGTTAATTGCCATACGTTGACAACTGTCTTAGGATGTATTAAGCGTGTCAGATGTTCCATTTTGAATTATTATTTTTGGTGTAAAAATGTTACACGCTCCATTACGCGATAATATTATAAAAGCGAAAGTTAAAGAGTGGGAAAATATTTGTTATTTCTTCACGTTGTACCTTTGTGCGAAATAAAGTGAAATTCAAAATGCCGACGCGACATTTCTACGCAAGAGAATTATCTTTCTATAAAATTGGTCTTTTAGTAAAAATGAATGTAAGAAGATTTAGATTATCAATTTGCATGGGTGATATGGACATTGACAGGCGGCGAGAGGTCGGAGCCGGCGTGGTGGGAGGCGGGCGGGCTGCCGGCGGGCGTGGCGGCGGCGCACGGCGCGGCGGCGGCGCGCCTGCTGGCCGCGCTCACCACGCACCACCACTTGCTCGACCACCTCGCCGCGCACCGCCGCTACCTGCTGCTCGCGCAGGGCGACTTTGTGCACCACCTGATGACTTTGTTGCAGTATGTGCCTTGTTATATGTATATACATACTAGCGACTCACCCTCGTTTCGCTCGGGTTCGTCCCTAGGTACGTTTTAATTTTTCTGAGCAGAACCCTAATACTTTTTCTAAAATAAAGTAGCCTAAGTTACTCTCTATAACATCAGCTATCTTCCAGTGAAAGTCCCATCAAAATCAATCTAGCTGTTTCAGAGATTATCCGGAACAAACAGTCAGACAGACAAAAATTAAAAAAAAATGTTTTTCTTATAAGTACCTTATTTAGACCAATTGGAATCCGTTTATTTTTAAGAGAAAATTTTTAAATTTTATTGAAAACCTGAAGTCTTATGATTTTAAAATGTTAGCAGGTATATAAGAAATAGAAATTCGTAAAATGCCCCCTCTGCCCAGCTACCCCCGAGAAATGGGGGGACGCAAAGCGTTGAAAAATAGTTTTTTTTTTCAATTTCCGGCTTACTGTAATGTTTACTAAAAAGTTGTAGGCTTAGTAAAAATCTATACCTTTTAAGAATAACACTTTTTACAATAACCTCAAAGTTTTCGAGATATTTGCAAAAAACTCGGTTTTTTACTTTATCTTGGTTTTTTATTTTTTATTTCTAAAATAATCTTTTGATTTCCTCGAAACTAAGGAAATGTAATCTTCGAAATACATATAATAAATTAAAAAAAAATGAAATTGAAATGTTTAGCCATTTCCGAAAAAAGTATGTTTTATGGTCTTGAGAGGCTGAAAATCACCCCCAACTTAAGTGGGCGTTTACATTAAAAAAAAAATCGTTCAATTTTCAGATAGGGCTCATTCTTTTCGTCTTAAACTCTACTTTTTGAAAATATAAAAGCATTGTATGGTTATCTTGTAAAAACACCCTTAAAAATTAAAAAAAATTGGAGAAATCGATAATTTTTACTTTGTAGACTACATTTTTTTCAATTGACACGGTCCTAGCATTGTTATGGTAAGAGATGGTGTAGTGGGCAGACACCTTTAATACACAAACACTACACTGCCAACAGAGACGAGTTGAACAAGCCGGCGACCTCCCTGTACGTGCACAACCTGACGTGCACGCTGGAGGCGGCCGTGCGCGCCACCAATGCGCAATACGAGCCGCCGCACGTGCTCGCGCGCCTTCATGTCAACTTGTACCCCAACTGTAAGATTATCATATTTTGATTAAACTAAATTATACTATTCCGCCTTGGAAACATTTAGTTTTTTTTAATAGGTTCAGTGAAACTAAAACCAAGTGAAGTGGGTTCAAATCCCGGGTCTCGTACCTTTGATATTTTCATGTGCGAATCGTTTTCGACATGATTACCACTCGTCTTACGATGAAGGAAAACATCGTGAAGAAACGGCAAGAGAATCTAACAACAAAATTACTTTTGTTTTTTTTCAAGTTATATGAAAAAAAATATTGGAATATTAGAATGTTGGTAAATGCTTTATAAGTTATAATTTAATTTGATGTTCAAGTATGCGAATGGTCTTTTATGTTGACTTATATTGACCATTCATTGTCATACGGCAGAAAACAAATAAGATACTACCATGAACGAATTAACCACTGGACTAGACATATAAGCGGACGTACCTTTATCGGTCTTCTCAGTAACCAGGAGATTTTAGGCTTGGTCGTTTGATTTTTGCGTCAGTCTCAAGCACTTATTTGTCAACAAAACATCTCCCAAAAATGACTAAATGTTCTGTTAAATGATGTAAAAACTATAACGGCGGAAGCAGCAGTATTTCTTTTCACTTGTAAATACATTATTTTATTACATATATTGTTATTTATCACACAATTTAATTAAATGTAAAATAAAATGTCATATTATCCAACTATGTTAAATATAGTCGATATTTCTATGTATTGTTGACATCTGACAACCATCATAAAATCCCTGGATTATACCATTCAGAACAAAGGACTAAACTGTCGAGTGAGTCCATTTGACATCGACTAGTGCTTGACAATGTCGAAAAATATATCGATATTTGACAAAATTACTAAACGAATTGTGTTATTTGTACAGTACAATAACATAAAATACTTTTACCACAGTATCCTACAATCTGATGACAATAAATTTATAAAAATATTTTCTAAATCAAATAAAAATATAAATGCAAAAATTATAATTAGTATGTGTACTTAATTTTTTATTTTCTTTTATTGCACATTTATATACTTTGGAATATTATTCCATTGTAATAATAATAAAGATCATTTTATTTCAACACATAAATTACACAAAATCAAACAATAATGTTTTAGCACTAAACTTCTGGGTTGGCGATTTGTAATAAAACACTTTACCACTTGCACTAATTATTTTACTTTCACGATCCAACACTCACTTTTTCACAATCTGCAATCACTTTTTCTTTTTCCTAATTTCACAAATGTTTATTAAGAACTGAGCAATATTAGGACAGTGTCTCATTTTTATAACTACCCGAGACAATCAATTGCCAATTAAAATAGTTCAATAACAGAATCAACAAAATCACTTTATTTAATTAAATTAGCTTAATATTTTTTTTAATCTTTACAAAATAATATTTATTATATATTAATGGAATATATACCCGATATTCATTTGTTCATTAACATTATTATAGGCCAACAGAATGTTGCCATCAATGCCATCGTATTTATATAAATCAAATTAAAAAATAATTATTATTTGACACATTATTATTGCCTCTTTAATTCATTTATTTTAATTTATTAAAATTAAAAGAAGAAGAATAAATTAAAAGATGTAAAATATGATGACTATGCTAACCAATGTCTAAAATGTCATTCATTGGTTCATCGATATATGTATTTTATCGATTACGTTCAAGCACTAGAAATATTGTATTGTGTATCAGTGTTTATAATAATGTAATAAAATCTTTGTGTGCGTTATGCGTCACTTGGTTGAACTAGTTTTCATACATTTGTATTTTATGTCAGGTCCAGTCTCTAATTCGTTCATGGATACTATCTATGTCTTTCTATTAACCTTGAAAGTGCACTATATGCATATGACATTCACAATAAACTTTATAACATAATACTTCATTCCATTAAAAACCCTATCGATTATAAAGTTATTTTAGCAACCGAAAGAAACTTTAAAAGTCAATTAGCAAAATGAAGCAATTTGTCCATTTTTTTTGTTTGTTAAAAATGTTCTGTGGTCAATATGTGTTCACGGTTATTATTTCTATACGTGTTTAAATAAAACTATTTTTTCGGATTTTTTCGCGGATTTACTTTGATTTTTGGTTTTCGACGTTTCGAATACTTTACTATAGCAATCATGGTCACGGGAAAGACTCTCCAAAAAATCAAAATTAATCCGCGAGAAAATCCGAAAAGATATTTTTTTTTACAATTAAAAATGTCAAATATTCGCGTAAATCTAAGTATGTATTCTTATACGTATATCGTCAGGCGACGGACGCGAGGACAGCGGGTGGGACGTGTTCGCGCTGCAGTACCGCGTGGACGGGCCGCTGGGCACGCTGTTCCCGGCCACGTGCGCGGCGCGGTACCGCGCACTCTTCACGCAGCTGTGGCGCGTCAAGCGCATCGAGCACGCGCTGCACCACGCCTGGCGCGACCACGCCATACTGCAGAAGCGGCTCAGGCATATGCCCGGTATGGACACACTTTCGTAAAACGGTCCAAGAAATGCCGCCATAATTTTTTTTTTAGAATTCTCGCATCTGGGTGTATTCGAAAATACCCCATGTATATTCCGCGATTTTTCGTAGTTTAGAAGTTATGATTTTTTAATGTGTATTTGCGGATTTTTTACCGGAAAATCATAACTTGTTTAATAGTAAAATAAAAATTGGTTTCTTTTTCTGCAACATGATCGTCTTGAATCACTCTTTCATAAGTTATAATCAACTACACAACGTTCTTCATTATAAGTTACCAAAAAAGGGCCGAAAGTGAAAATTTTAGGTGTGTTGGACAGAGTTAAATTTTCAAAATTCTCTTAACAATACAAAATGGAAGTTTCATAGATTCAAAGTACTTTTAAAAACTTCAGCTACTTATCAGCTTACCAAATAATAATAAAAAAAGGTTGTTGATAATAGGCGATTTTACGATAAAATCGTCTTCCGAACTTTGTTAAGTGAAAATGAGGTAAGAAAATTTTTCTCAATAATTCAAAATGTTTGCATATTTTATAAATGATTTCAATATTTCGAAAAATGTACTAGTATTTTTTTTAATTATTCATTTTTTGGAAAATAAAGAAAGCGTTTTTGATAACGCGAAGAGATTTTTTTCCCACCCTCCGAATTTTGCCGCCCGTGGAAATTTGCCGCCCTGAACACTAGCCCGGAGTGCCCCTAGTGTAAATCCAGCACTGATGGCATACTGTATTAACTTGTATACTGTGGGCAGAGGTGTGGAGCCTGATGCGCCGCGTGTCGTGCCTGCGCGCGGAGGCGCTGCGGCTGTGCGGCGCGCTGCAGGAGGCCAGCTGCGAGGGCGCGGAGGCGGCGTGGGCGGGCCTGCTGGCCGCCGCCGCCGCGCGCCTGCCGCTCGACCGCCTGCTCGCGCTGCATCTGCGCGCGCTCGACAGGCACTCTATACACGCCATGATACATCATACCACACAGGTGCTCTAAGTACTAATATTATAAATGTGAAAGTGTGTTTGTTTGTTTGTCCTTCTTTCATGTCATTACAGAGTGACGGTTTGGCGTGTTTTGGCTGGAAAACACGTTATAATACAACGCAAAGAAAATATTTATGATTAGAATTACTTGAAACTTGTATTAATGCTCTTCAATATAATTAAATAAATACGTGTTGTAGCATTTTTCGAAATTTATCCCATAAGAGGGTAAAATAGAGGATAAAAGCTTGTAAAAAACCTACCTTTTTAGTTTTTTTGTAGTTTCAGCGCGAGCAAAGCCGTGGGTTCAGCTAATATAATACTATAAATAACTTATATATATATATATATATATATATATATATATATAACATTGCCCGCGTCTCCGCCCGCGTTCAGATGACCAAAAAGTAAATTCTTAGGTTTTACATAGTATACTCTTACAATTTTTGTATTTTTTCTCAGAAATGAGATATTTTCCCGCGGTAAAAAGTATCCTATATGTTAACCAGCTATCGTCATACCAAATTTCATCAAAATCTGTCCAGTGGTTTTCTCGTGATGCGGTAACAGACAGACAGACAGACAAAAATTCTAAAAACTATAGATTCGAACTCTGTATCGATAATAATGTCTATTTCAATTAGATTTTCCAAAAAATATTTAATGTACAGATTCGACTTAGTTACAATTTTATTATATGTATAGATAATGAATGTTCTTATGTTTGTCCTCTATGCGTTCCTAAACAATTGATGCGACTGTGATGAAACTCTGGTGAGTTATTCGGTGTATGACCCTGAAGGTTAAGACCGAAAAAATAAATTAAGGGGCGGTCCATCTCATAGCCGGTGCCAAATGTTAAAATACGTTACTGGGTAGATTTTTCGATATAAGCAAGTATAATAAAAAATATGAATAATAATAAAGCCCTTTGTTTTCCACAGGAGCTCCAATCGTACCTCGGCAACGTGCTGAATGAGACGCTGGCGTTGCGCAGCTTCGAGACCACGCTCCACGCCGGCATCGCCGCCGAGCTCGAGCGCCGCGACCGCCTCGAGCAGCTGAAGGCCGAGCGGCTCGCGCGGGGTATTGACACATAATGATAACTTAAAGGAGTCTGTCCACTACACAGTCTATTAACATTAGTGTGCTATGAACGTATCAGGCACGGAAACGAGCATAACATGGACTACTATGCCTAGTGTTAGTGCTGCGTATCCTCACTACCGCGCCGCCTGCGCGCATTAGCCCGAGACCTGGTCACGAATTTTGGGAAAGTCCTTTTGGCAAGTTGAAATTGTGAAAAAGTATAATTTTGTCAATTGGCGAGTCCAGTCCCGCGAGTCTGGCATAGCGTTTGTGGTTATTTCGTTACTGCGCAGTATATAACATTTGCAAAAATATATATATATAAAAAAAAAAACATTTTTGGCAACTTGATTTTTGTCTTTTAATTTAGTTTTTATATAATTCAAAAAAAAGAACCCCAGACGTTTTTGTCGGTTATAAAGTATAAAAAGACCTCTCCAAAGATATATTATTAAAATTCCCAAAAATATACTTTTGGCAAATTGAAATTTTAATCACGTATTTATTGAGTAATTTTCAATAATACTTGTAAATCGCCAGACAAATTTACCGGTTTTAAACAATTGCCAGACGTAAATAAAGTTTACAAATGAGTACTACAAAAAAGTCTTATGTGTAGCCATAGGTGCGAGAAAGATAGCTTATCGAGGTATGCCAGCAGCTGATGGGGGCCCAAGGTCCTCGCGGTGTGATTGGTTATCGAAAAACCACGCGTTTCGAGTATGGTTCGGGTTCTGCGTTCACAACAGAGTATTTAGAGTAGTTTATTAGGGTTCCGTACCCAAAGGGTCAAACGGGACCCTATTACCAAGACTCCGCTGTCCGTCTGTCACCAGGATGTATCTCATGAACCGTGATAGTTAGACAGTTGAAACTTTCACAGATAATGTATTTCTGTTGCCGCTATAACAACAAATACAAAAAAAAAACAATAAAATAAATATTTAAGGGGGCTCCCATACAACAAACTTGATTTTTTTTTGCGGTTTTTATAGATAATGGTACGGAACCCTTCATGCGCGAGTCCGATTCGCACTTGACCGTTTTTATTTTTTTCTTAAAATTGAGAATGATTTAAAAATGTACAAACTTCAACTTCGTTTAAAACCTACCTTGTCCTAGCACGGTCATGGTATGAGACGGTGTAGTAGGCAGACACCTTAATACTTTTATTACATTTATTTTAAAATTGACGACCCTTGCTTTGCCCAGGTGCGGTTCTAAGTGCCTAACAGTAGTAGCCTATATGTGCTAGGTCATCTATTAGTGTACTAAATCTCATTGAAATTCGTCATTTTAGCGTGATGAAATAATAACCATACATACATATGCATATACACAAACTTGCTCATTTATTCGTGAAGTATAGTAGTCCGACTTTAAATAATGCCTATTAGTGAAATATATTAAAAAAAAACTATAAAATTCATGTTTTGGGTTTTCTTCGAGAGAGTTTTCTTTGAGGTATAACCTTTCAATTAAAAATAATAATGAAAGTCATTTTAGAATTGGTGAAAATATCGCCTAAGAACTAGGAGAAATCTATATTAAAAACTACCCCAAAGTATATACAGTCTGTTAGGATTTACTTAACCTATCTAGTGTAGCTTCTACGAATATATGTATACAACTATAAACATAATAAACTTTACTCGAATTGTGTATGACCTACTTTTGTAAAGTTGGTCAAGTACCTTATAGTCCTTCAGCTTATGCTATGTTTATTCAAAATAATGACAGCTAACGTATCGTTCGTTGTTGCGTAAAGAAGGAGAAACAACATTACGCTTTTATAGCAATGATGATTACAAAAATGTGGTAATATTTATTATAATATAATTGTTACTGTATCCCAATGGTACTTTAGAAATTATTGGATTTTTTAGGAAAGCAAAAACAAACCTATCCCACGAGAACTGTACATTTTTCTGGGATAAAAAGTAGCCTATGTGTTATTCCAGATTATAATCTAGATAGATTATAATCTGTGCCAAATTTCATCCATATCCGTTTAGCCGTTCTGGCGTGAAAGAGTAACTAACATCCATACATCCAATTCCATACAAACTTTTACATCTATAATATTAGTATAGATTGCAAATTGAAGTAAATGTATATTGTAATTGTATAGTAAAATAAGTAGTTTTTTGTTAAACAAATAATTAAAATGTGAATTTAAATCACTAACTAAACACTATTTTTAAGGTGAATATGCCTTCAACGCGGCTGATGAAACGCAAGATAAGGAAAAAAGAAAAATTTTCCAGCAATTTTTGGCAAACAGAAAAGCTGATTTAAATGTTTGGGCGAGAACATACAGGTAGTGGTGTATTCAAATAAATTATTTCCCAATTAAGAACATTAAATAATTAGCCAAAAATCAGTTCAGTCATTAATTAGTCCTACGGATACGGTTACCAACGAATAGACTGATATGTTTTTTATGTACAGGGGGCACGTAACAACACTCATCCTCAAGCTGGCCCTGCACCCCGAGGTGTCCCTCCAGACGCTCGCCTTCCGGCTCGACTACAGCGACTTCTACAAGCGCGGCGACGCCAAGCTGCACGAACCACTCACCTACCAGCACAAACGCCTTAGCGAAATCGGTCTTAGTTTAACTAAGGTGAGTCTGATGAGTTTGTTTATTTGCAAATTAAATATTAATAAATAGTACAAAGATATATATTTTATTTTATACATTTTTGACGTGAATACTTTTTTAGCCGCGTTGAGCTATTTTTGGTAGGGGCAAAACTTATGGGTTCGCGTAACCGATATGTTATATGTAACATGTGACGTGTCGACAGTCTGACGCAGACTGGCAACGCGCAGCGTCATATGCTTTGATTAACAAATAAACTATATCAAATTGCTCGGAGTGCCAATGGATGTTAAAACCAGACTTATAATAATTTCAATTTACAAATTATTAAATTTTAATTATTAATACTATAATTAATTAAATAAAAACAATTATTCCAATGTTATAAGTTTTCACTTCTGTCGGCAGTCCAACATTACCATTTTTTTTTTATAATTTACTTGGAGACAAATGCTCGTTTATTTAATACTTTGAATTTAATTATATCTCTTTTTTAAACAGGGTAAACTAGATCACAGTAAGAAAAAGTGACACGTATCAGCGGAACCGCCCATTGCCAGTGTCTGCTTGCCGTGGATCGGTTTCGGCTGCATTCCATCTAATTGAATAAACAACATACTCTGTTTTTAAACATATTACAGAAAATTATTTTAACAATCGAGATACAAAGTAACATCACAATTATAATTTGTTATAACCTTTATCGACATACACATACTTACACGATTCTCTTTGTATTTTCTCTGAACTTAAGTGCCATTAAACTAAAATAAAAATTAGATAATAAATATTTGTGTTTTTCTTTACCCTTAATAAATAAAATTAGAAAAGTATTTACTGTTCTGCAGTCATTGACATACAAAGAAAAAAAGTGCCCTCAAAAAAGAGCGAACACTTTCTGAGAGATTTTAGTACAGAACTCATAGATGATCTTTAGTCTAGATCATGAAATGAATTGAAAAAATTATGATAAACAAAATATTGAAATTTTAAACACTTTCATAATGTGATCTTGTTTAGTATATTGTATATCCAATCAAAAACACAACATGTAATCAAATTGCAAATCTCGCAACGCATTTCTTCTACCGCAAAGAGATATAGTGTACAACCAAGTCGGTTAATTTATTCAGTGCCTATCTAAGGAAGCATCTTTCCGACAACTTTGTCATATATCGTTACCCAATTAGTTAAGTTACAACATTTTATAGCGACCGTATCAATATTAGATATATTTATTTCTTTATTTAATAGAATGATGAAAAGTATCCTATATGTTGACCCGGATAACCATCTATCATCATACAAAATTTCATCAAAATCCCTCCAGTGGTTTTTCCGTGATGTGGACAGCGGAGACAGACAGACAGACAAAAATTCTAAAAACTATAGTTTCTTATCTGTATCGATAATAATGTCTATTTCAATAAGATTTTCCAAAAAATATTTAATGTACAGAATCGCTTAGTTACAATTTGATTATATGTGCTAGCAGTACCCGCGGCTTCGCCCGCGTCCAAACTTCCGATCGCTAACAAAATTCACAGGATCACCCGCTTGGCTAATCTGAAGATTGAAAATTTTATCAAAATTTTGGAGTCTATAGGAAACATACATGCACAGATCGATTTTTATTTTATTTAAACAACAATTTAAATTTATTTAAAATGCTCGGAAAATGGAGTCTTATGAAACTTTAGTGACACACCAACTGCAGCGCCACCTACCGGATCCATTTGTGAATTCAAACTTTGCAGGGGCTTACTTGAACATACACAAAAAAATAATTAAAATCGTCCTTGCCGCTTAGATGATCAATGGCATACCGACTGCAGCGCTACACTGGGTCCATTTGTATTTTCAAACCATCCAGGAACCCATTGAAATATACACACAAAACTTCATCCAAATCGGTCCAGTCTTTTAGGAGGAGTAGGTTAAGAAACACACGCACAGAAGTATTATATATATATATATATATATATATATATATATATATATATATATATATAACGTGCGCACACCTCATTTTTACTTACAGATTTAAATTAAAATTTAAATAATGCAGGGAGAGTTCCGGGAGTCGGGACTTTTTATTGGAAATTTTTTCCTCTTTAAGGTTTTCTTTTAAATTTCTTAATTATTAATAGTTTTTGAATTATTCGCGAAAAACTAAATATCTTGTTTCTTATTTTTATTTGTTTACAAATTACAATTTACAACTTTTGCAATTTTTTACATGCTGGAAAATGGTTTAAACACATTTTTAGGCATCGACGATGTTTTAGGAGCTTTATCTCTAATTTTCACCATTTTCAACTTGTGATCTTCCACCTCAGAAAGTATTATTTTGCGTTCTTCAGGATAGTTATTCCATTTTCTTAATGAACCATCTTCTTTCCGCTATAACTGACAACAGTTGTCCTTCCATCGCTCCAGAACATCTTTTAGCTTTGTCAAGGTGTTACCTCTAGCGACGTCTATCCAGCCCCTTTCGATTTAATTTTTAAAGGTACTCGTCACCGTCACGTGTGAGTAGTTTTATTTTTGAGAAGAAATGTTTAGATCAAATATATTTTCCTATATAGCCATTATTAATATAACATCTTTATTTTATTGTATTTTAATAAATTTAATCGCGTTAAAAATTACTAATATCTTCAAATTTATATAAGAAACTTCGAAAACTAACTATTCAGAAGAAGAATTATTATAATAGATTATCATTGGGTAAAGATATCAAGAAGTATAGGTACACTTAAATTGAGGTCCTCCTTCCTTTTTGAAGTTGGTTTACAAAGTCCAATAAAATTCATCCACCCATTCACGTCGCACGTCACTCAAGTCACGAGTTAGAGCATCGATCAGATATTCTAAAATATATTAATTGGGCGGTGGGCCCTTTAACAATTTTATTTATATTTTTATAATATTCTGTAATGCATTTATTGAAAACTAAGAATTAATAAAATTAATAAAATATCAGTTATTGCCGATTTATTCTGGCAACTCTTAAAAGTTAAAATATTAATTGCAATTTGCGGTTCGTTGTTGATCAAAGTTTTAAAATTTAGCGTTGTAATTTTACGTTGTCAAAAAGTTAACAGATAATATTTGTTTCTTCTTTCGTTTCTAAAAATAAGCAAATAATTGCGTAATTGGTTTTCAATCATTCCAAAAAATGATTTCCTCAGATCTTGAAAATATAGATGAAGAAGTTAAAGAACTGTTGCAGAATTATAAATTTAAAAAGGCGACCGCTTACGAACCATGTACATTAAAGAATTTTAAAGAATGTTTGATCGGCTTGAGTGAGGTAAGATAATATTGAATATATTGATTTAATATTTTATATCCTTTATTTGTTAACATACTATAGGTTTATATTAATTATTATGTTTTAAATAGTAAAATTCTCTTTTCAGGAACTTAGCTTGTTGAACATAGAGTACATTTTCAATCCACATACGGATGTCGAGAATGATAATCTTCACCTAGAAGCTCTAGTTAAACTGATTAACTCTGTTTGGACATTGTTGTACCATCACAAAAATTCAAAGGATAAGGTTGAAAATTTAGAAGAGCAAAATTATGTCCTTGATAATAGTAACAAAGAATTAAACGTGAGCTCTATTTATTTGTTATTAGAATAGAATATATGAAGGAACCTATTTTAAATAATAAATAAAGGAGTTATTTTTACAATTTTTTCTTTATATTTATATTTTGTAGGTAATAGTGGGTAGATTAAAAGATAAATTAAATTGTGAGAAGAATGAATCAAAAGCTTGTGTTGCATCTGCACGGAGAGTTTCGGATCAATCTGATGAATTGTATCAAAAATTTATTGACACAAGAACAAAATTGAACCAATTAACTAAACAAAAAGAAACCACTGAGAAGTGCTTACAAAATAAAATATCTAGATTGAAGCTTGAAAATGATAAATTAATAGATAGACTGAGGGGCAAATCTGGTAAGTTTTTTAATATTATCTATTAATTTGTAGGCCAAATTCTTGTATGTAAGTATATTGCTAAATAAATATTTCTTTCAATAGACAGCTTCACACCTTGTGCTGAAATATGTGATAGTACATTAATGCAATTGAAGGAACGTGAAAGAAAACAAAGAGCTTTAATAGCTCAGCTACAAGCAAACAATCAAGAATTATTACAAGAAGTGCTAGCCCTAAAGGAGGAGCTTATACTTGAAGGAATTGGAACTGTACACATAAAAAAGTAATGAAAAATGCTAATTATCAAAGTACTTAATTAATATGATAAGAATAAATAATCATAATAATAAATTAATAATCTAATAAATGATCTCTTTGTATTCAGTATTACGACATAAGAAATATTTCCAGTTATGTTATTTGAATTACCTTGGACTGGCTGTGCTTATAATAACTATAATATAATAATAAGTAATTTGTTGATATAAGTTTTATTTCTCATACATTAAAAAATAAATAACTAAAATGTTTGTTTCATTTTAATAATACCAAAAAATAATTCATTCTACTAGACTTACAAGAATTTTTTAATTATTTATTTTTGAATTTAAAGTACATACATCCATAATGTGCGAAATAAAAGCTTATTAAAATTATTGAACTTATCGTCCGCAAGAGCATAACAATGATTTTTGAAAGCTTTTAAACTGCTTCTGACACAATAAAATTCAAACTTTAAAATTCTAGGTCTGTTTTGAATGATCCAATCTCAGAATGCGAGATATAAACTACTAGCGACTTACCCTCGCTTCGCTCGAGTGCGTTTCTAGGTAAGCAGATTTTCTTCACAAAATTCTTTTAGAACTTGGCTGTAACAAACAAACAAAAATTTATAAAAATGATTTTTTCATCATAAATATTGTATATACTTTTATTTGCATTTAGTAGACAATTTCTTATCCAACATATATATAAGTTGTATGTATTTTTCAAATCGTCTGTTAAAAACCTGTATTTTGTTACCCCACTGAGTGAAGCCCACTCGATTGACTTGGACGAACAAATTTTTATTGTCGTTAGCAAGACGAATTGAACGACGTGTGAATCATCAAAATCAGTAAAACCGTTTAATAATTACGAGTGAAAATAGGATCAGAAATACAAACAAACAGACATACATACATAATTTAGTTAACCCTAATAAGTCTCAAGCCATAAAGTAGAGCGTCTTCAAAATCTCGCCATACGCTTTATCTATCGTCTACGCAAGTATGATCATGTTTTGACTCCCTTTCCGCCTTCGCCGTGATATGCACATCCTTTATAACCTCAATTTTCCCTCTTACCTTCGTCCCCGGTTTAACTTTCTTCCCACTCCATCGAGATCCAGGCGACCCTGCATCACATCGATGCTTGAAATACCAAGAACGCTTCGCTCGAGTTTGTCTTCAGAAAAGCACATTTAGATCTATCCCACGAGAACCGTTCATTTTTCCGGGATAAAAAATAACCCGTTGTTTGACCGGCAATATATGGTATCAGCATGCAAAATCTTACTAAATTAGGTGCATAAGTTGTTGTGAACTAAGTACTAATATTTTTTAACTATCCCACGGGAACTCTTTAATTTTCCGGAATGAAGAGTATCTAAAATATTGACCGGGGATATAAGTAAGATACCACCATGCAAAATTACATTTAAATCGGTCCAACAGTTTCGGAGATTAGCCCGTACAAACAGAGAAACAAAAGAATTGAAAAAAGTTTATGTATATACAATGAATATTTTGGCTATTACTACTTTATTTTAACACTAGCGACTTACCCTCGCTTCGCTCGAGTGCAACCTTGGGTACGTTTTGAATGTAAATAGTTATTGCGAATGTGATATATGGAGATAGACTTATTCTGTTGCAGACTTTTCTGTAGGCCTTTTTAAGTTTTAACACCTACAATTTTCTAGTACATTGGTTTGATGTATCTCGGTTTAACCAGCGTCTCGATAGAACCAGATATTGTGTTTTCCCGTGGGACTGAAAGATTTTCCTGTAGTAAAAGATATCCTAAATGTTGACCGAGTAATAAGTTATCACTACACAAAATGTAGTTAAAATCGGTTCAGTACTTTTTGCGTGTAACGCGCACACACAAACAGGCATACAGACAAAAATTTTAATAGCATGTTTTGGGGTCTATATTCTGTACAAAGTACGTTATAGTCATTGTTTTAAAAAAAATATTATGTATGTATTTCGCTAAGTTACTGTTTCATTATATCTTGTACATATTATAGATAAAACAAACAACAAACTCAATAACACACTGGCAAATCGGACAAAAGTATGACGTAGTTCATTTGTTAACGAAGTTTGGACAGAATACGTCTATAGAATTAATTACGAATTACATTCAGTGACTAGTGAGGCCTGCCGAAGTGCGCTCTACAGTACTCTACAAGCGATACGAATGATTCGTCGCGACAAGCCGCAGTTGAATCACGCGCATTTTAATATTTGTAAGCATTTTGCATTTAACCACCAAAGTGCGCGCGCGCGCCTGGTTTCAATTAAAACTGACGCGTTATCGTGAATGTTTCTTCAAGTTTGATAAGATCATTACATCACGGAATGATAAGAACCGTCAAGGACCGATTTGTCTAACCGGTGATAAAATCGTCGCTAAAATTCGATATGATATGATTCTATTAAAAACGAGTGTTGAACAATAGGCGTTGTTGTGGCTACTGTGTATATTGTGAGCCTGTGATTCGGATGCCGTGGTGCGTATCATGGGGACGGTACCGAGACTGAAGATAACAGTGGTGGGCGATGGTATGGTTGGCAAAACATGTCTGCTCTACGTATATACGAGAAACGAATTCCCCAAGGAATATGTGCCGACCGTGTAAGTACCATTTTGTAACTAATCGATTATCTAGGAAGCAAGCCGATGGTGTCTATAGGTCAATGGGTCGGCAGCTGAACGAGCCCGCCGTGTGTCAAAATTAGCAAGTTGATGCCGTAACGTTGTTATCTCTGTGCTAACTCCCGAAACTCTATCAATGCACAATTATATGTATTTCAATGCGAATGAAAAAAAGGGCTGTTGTAACCATTGAAGTAAACTGTACGTACTACTATGATTTACGCAATTTTGTCACATTTTCCTTTTATGACTATACCAAATGTTATCGTTTTATATTATGATTCATCCTTGTAAATACCCATGAATATGGTTTCTGTTTATTTAATAAAGTCCCAATGTTTACCATAAAATACTAGGGATTTTTGCCTATAAAAAAGTACAAAATTACCTTGATCAATATTTACCTCGATCACGGATATTCCTAATCCGAATTTTAAAGTTATTTAGTAATGGAAATGATAATAGTTAAACTTGACATAGATAAAGCGTTAAAACTTAAAAGTATACTGTGGTGTGTGGTGATGTGCGCGTGTACCTTCTTATTTTATTATGGTATTCCAGTAAACTATTTAATAAAATATTAAATATGTAATTATAGAAATAATCATTTTAATTTCTTATCTCGCGGCCCTTCTTTCAATGATAAAATAAGTATTCAATTTACAAATTAAAATTAATCAATTGATTTAATTTAGTTCTTACTTAATTAAAATAAAAACATTATTTGTTTTTATGAAGAAGTTACGAAAAAGTTTTTATTGTAAACAATTAAAAGTTTATTATTCAATTTTGTAAAAATTGCCAGTAAATAAACTATTTTTGACTTAACACAGTACTTACCAAGGCATATTTAAAAGGTGAATTTATGTTTCAAATGGCATTGCCTGCGGCTCCGCCCGCGTTCAGATGACCAAAAACCAAATTCTTAGATTTTACATATTAGTCTAACTACTCTTACATTGCAGTTTTTGTATTTTTTCTCAGAAATGAGACATTTTCCCGCGGTAAAAAGTATCCTATATGTTGACCCGGATAACCAGTTATCACCATACCAAATTTCATCAAAATCCCTCCAGTGGTTTTTCTGTGATGCGGTAACAGACAGACGGACAAAAATTATAAAAGCTATAGATTTGGCCTCTGTATCGATAATACTGACTATTTCAATAAGATTTTCCAAAAAAACATGTAGGTTATGTATAGCTTCGACTCGTTTAGAATTTTAATATTATAGATTAGAATATATATAGATTATAATTTTATTATTACTGATTCCGACAAAAACCTCTGTTTTCCTTAAATACCTACTGATGCTATTTTACTATTTAATAGTAATAATTACATCATAATATGCTAAGTAAATTAAAATATGTAAGTACATGCCTACAGCTGCTACCGCATTTAACATAATGCTATTGATTTTTATTGAAACAAAATTAAGTAGGTACCTACAGGTACGTATTGGTAATGCTAATTATTTACGTACTTAAAGTGAGTAAAGATTCATTTTGAGATGGATTTTTTCTTTGAATTTTATATGGCATCACTGTTAAGGTATAATTAAGAATAACTTATTCATTAAAAATATGAAAATTAATTTACAATTATCAAATATTACGCGTAACAATTGAAATGACTACCTCCTCCTTTTGATGTCGGTCAATAATAAAAACAAAATAATATGTTAATGTATCAGAGCAGTATCTAAGTATTTTAAATTTCTTCATTAACTAATTTAATCTATTGCCTATTTATTATTCTAAAGTACCTTAATTAACTATCTGGTTAAACTGTTATTAGAAATTAAATGTCGCTGTGTTGCTTAGATCTTAATATAAAACCCAAAAAATACAACGAAAATCTGTTTATTTATTGATTGATGACGATTCATCAATAATCTGACGTCATCTTTCGCTTTAAGCGTATTGCCTAAGACTGGAATTTACTAACGTTATTAAGAGTGACTAACTCGTCATACTATGTATTAAAAATAATATGATATAGAAGAAAAATAATTACATAATATACTTATTATGTTATTATTTTCTACATTTCTCACAATTAAAATTACAACTACGAGTACTTATGGAGAAGGATTCTGGATTTGTCAGAAACAGACTGGACCAATATCTAATGAACACAGAAAATTTATAAATACACTTGATGTGTACGTACTTAAAATACTACGATTCTTATTTCCGGTTGAGAATGTTATTGTGTAGTTATTATATTATTGATAATGTCCGAAGTAATTCGAGCGCACTATTTATAAAATCAAATACGTATCGGCAATACCTACATCTATTGTGCATTTGCAAGTGTCGTTTCCTCTTTAAGAAACTTCCTTACATCCATCTCTGTAAATTATACCAAGGTCCTACGCACTTGGTAGTCACTAGTCAATGACCGCGCTGATATCAAATGTGTATTAAAAAATCAGCACAGCGCAAGGTCATGCAGAATTATTAAATATTTTACTTTTCACGGCAATATATGGCGGTAATTTTAATTGCCCGCTTCAGAGTTCACATTTTAATATTAGACGCTGAATCTAAAGATAGGTACCTACTTATAGACTGCGAACAAAGCACCTGTGTGTCTACAATGTGTCTTCTTTTTTTCCTTGCACTACTCAGTAGCGTATTCTTCAGTAGCGACTCAATAGCGGCCCGGGACTAGGGTGGCAAGTTTTGAGGAGCGCCAAAATTTTTAAGACGACTAAAATAAAAAATCGATTGGTTTTTCTGTAAACTGTAAGACTAAATTTTAAAGTTTATTTTCTTGCGCTCTTACAATCTAAACATAATACTATTTTAAGGCTAGAATTTCTTTGTTAAAATAATTAATCTATACAGGGTCATTTTTGATTTACTGAAAACCTTTTGGGAATATACTATTTACATCATAACAACAACATCTGTAAGAAAAAAAATCCCCTATTTCACCCCTTTGGGAGTTGAATTTTGAAAAATCCTTCCTTAGTGGATGCCTTCGTCGTATGAGGAATACGTGTGCGAAATTTCAATTTTCTAGCCTTAAGGGCTTGGCCTGTGCGTTGATACATTAGTTAATCACTTTTACCTTTTATATATAGATAGTTATACTGTTACGAAAGAAAAAAGGCGCCATATCAACTTGGGCCCATATTGGGCGCCATCAACCCTAAATCCACTACTGGCACTACTTGGATTTTATTAACTGTAAAATATTTACAATAAGTAAAAGTATTGTAATAAAATCAGTGAGCTTTGTTTGTTGCTCAGTAAATTCAAATAAGACTAATATCCCACGACTTACTGAGAGGGATAAAAACTTATTATCACGTATCAAGTATGAGACTTAAACTAAACCAATCTATGACCAATGTATATACGCAAAAAACCATGTTGATCTGTTACTAAGTTGCTATATATAGTAGTACATATATTACTAGCTTTTTCTGGCAACTGCGTTCATGTAGTATTTTTGTATAATTTCTCTGCCCGTAAGTGTCGTAGCGTAATGTTAGTTAGCTAAGGCTTTCCTTAATGAATAAGCTATAAGATGTATCTATATAGAATTTTTGAAGTTCACTTTTGAATTCTAACAAAAAAAACATTCAGTCTCTACAGCTTTATAATGTTAGTATTGATATAATATAATTGCTGTAGTAATTAATTATAAAAAATGTAATCAGCAATCTTAATTTGTCATTTTATAGATTTGATAATTACATTGGCCACATTACTGTCGACGGTCAAGAAGTAGAAATGGCTCTATGGGACACTGCTGGTCAAGAGGACTATGAGCGACTGAGGCCGTTGTGTTATAACCATGTGAGTATAATCCTTTTATCTCACGGTCCAACATTATAATTACTTACTAAAAAGGAAAATGCAGTCACCTGTTTCCAAGACTAGTTAAACGGGCTAATATTAAAGGCAAAGTATCGAAAAAACTTACTTTTATGTTTTAGTGTCGTACAAAAGCATATCATATATTATACCTATAGATTAGAATCCTATCTCAACTTCGTATGAGTTGAGGTGTTTGAGGTAAAAAGAAAATAAATGAAATAGGTATTCAATTTTTCAATTTATATATTCCAAAAATACAATGTATTGACTGTCATATTGTCTACTATCAATTTCATGTTAGGACCTATACACTGTACCATGTAGGTATACGGTAGGTAGGTACAGTCTGATACCCCCAAGATGGGAACCACCAACCATGTTATGGATTTGAAAGCAATGTAGTTGCAAAAGCAAAAAAATCTAGTTTTTATTTTACAAATTAATGTAAGTAAAGATAATTAATTAATCGCAGCATTTACATATTTCGTTATATAGGTATGGACAATTCCTTCCACATATCGATAATATTTTATATTTTTACTGTTTGATTTTATTGCTCACAAATGCTTAGTCTTAGTTGTGGTTGGCTATTTACTTTTTTTTTCCTTTTATTTCCTTTTATAACGCGCTGATGTTTAGAACTTCGGCACTCGTTTTCTTTCCCTATAGAATACCAATAATAAAGAGTGCGTTCTCATTTTGATGCGTAAATAATCGAAAAAAACAGTGACTTCACGTTTATCTTAAAAAACGCGATTGTTAACTGTTTCTCGATCGCAATTTACGATTGCTATTTCATTTGTAAGAGATTGTGAGTTTTGATATACTTGGGTATGCATTTATTTATAAATTAATTTTATTTTTATATTATACTAGCGTTTTGGGTCTACATATGGTTTAAGTATATATAGTTATTGCGAGTGTACCTTAGGAGATAGACTCATGGCTTTTGCTTGATATTGCGGACTTTTCTGTAGGCCTATTTAAGTTAAACCTTGTTAAATCTAACATGGTTAGCCAGAGTTAGCTATGTAAATTTCTAAGGATGACTCGAACCAGTTATTGAGTTTTCCCGTGGAAACGAAAGATTCTCCTATAGAAAAAGGTATAGGTTCTAAACATTGACTCGAATAATAAATTATCACTACACAAAATTTAATTAAAATTGGTTTAGTGCTTTTTGCGTGAACAAACAGACAAATATTTTCAAATTTAATCATTATTGTTTTAGGGTCTATATTCTGTACAAAATATGTTACAGTCATAAAGGGAATGTGGGTGCGTCTGACCGAAATTATAATATGCTCTTAGACTTGACAAATTACCTTTTATTTATTAGATTCCTACAAACCTATTTCCTCGGCTCTAAAAAGGAAGATATAACTGAACTGAATGCCGAATCTTTTGAAGCCGTCACCAGAATGCAGTCTAAATCCTTGCTCAATTTTATCGAAATCTGTATATACTCGTATACTGTTTATTATATAGAGGTTTAGAAAAACATCGAAAAATTAGTGAACATAAGTATTAAGTACATTTTAAATACACTCGCCGAACTCAAATGAAACATTTAGTGAACAATATATATTTAAACTACCTATTATTGTTTTACAGACTAGCTGTTTCCTCGTATGTTATTCCGTTGGGAGTCGATCTTCGTATGAAAACGTAATCCACAAATGGTATCCAGAATTAAAACATTTTAGTTCTGCGGTACCAATAGTACTTGTAGGTGAGTTCAAATATTGCTAACTTCTTGAACCAAAAATAAGAAAGTGAATCAAAGTGTAGTAAAATCTTACTTATCATCTAGGCTACTGATAACGATTTCCCTTGAATGTGTGTCGAGATGATTGAATAATAAATTTAAAAAAAACTTAAACAGTCCTAATCAATTCGTTCATACGTCTCCGAATAATTAATAATAATATTTTATACTTTTTTAATATTATGGGACCCGTATTTTTAATATACTGTAACTGTATTATGATACCTAATGAGTATATATATGTATAATTATATACCTATATATCGTCGGCCTAATTCGTTAACCTGCTAAGTCCGTTTTTGAGCAATTTTACTTTTTATGCCGGTTAAAAAGTTCAAACCTACATTATCGATATCAATATAAAAAGGTTAAAAAAATATCAAGGATCCACAATATTTTCAGAATTTTGATTTCTATAAATGAAATTATAATATAATTCAGTCTTTCTTCGTCCTGTAAACTATGCAGAAATACACTTAGTAGGTTAATGAATTAGGTATTGTATTACGGTAATGGATTTTTTGCTTTTTGAGACCTTTAATTTACTTACATATAAACATCAACCTACTATTAATTAGTTTAATGACAAACGTAGTAAATTAGATAAAAATTTAGTAGCTTTGTCATTAAACAGTAATTTAACTGTTAGTTTAATATACGTTAATTAGGATGAATTTATTAAACACGGTAATATAGAAGCAATTGAGTTGCTATTTAGAGCAATATCGTACAGAGAGAAAGCAGTAGGTTCGTATTTCCTTTATTTTTCTCTATTTATTTCTTTCATATTTCCGAAAATATGATAGGTAAAAGATCTAAAAAAAGTACAATTAAAGTTTCACATTGCATGATCTTTTAATATTTTATTCTTATAAATAAGACCAGAAGTTATTTTTTTTAATACAAATTTATTACTACCCTCAAGAAAACAATTTACAAATCAAATTTACTTTGAAAACAATTAATTTTAACAAACCAAAATTAAATGAAACGAAAACTAAAAATGTAAGACCTCTAAAACAATTATAACAATTACGTAACAATCTAACGAAAAACCTGACGGACAGAATGACGTTGCCGAGATGTTGACCCGATGACAGCCGAACAGCAAAAGCGAGCGCCGGGCGCTGGCGCTGCCTTTTATACGTTTTCCTCACTCTCCTATCTTCCAACTTCTACACGGCCTTTCCTGACGGGAGACCGCCCTCGGACTCCTCCATCTTCTAACTCTGGAGATCAGTCTCCAGCATTGGCATCGAAGGCTCTGTGCTGTCATCGCTCGACGTGAAGGTGGGTGACGCAGCAGGCTCTTCGCCATGTATCTGCGTCCCTGACGTGCTAGGTTGCGGCTCACTCGCGTCACCAGGAACGTTAACATTGTAAGGCTGGGTAACGCTAGGAGTTGTCGACTCCTCGTCCTCTGCATCTGCACAAAACGAAATAACAACACAGAATAAATTCACAAAAGGAAATTATCCCAGTTAGAAAATTCTTAGTCAGCGCAAAAGGTTATCATCCAACTTTGTGTACTTGTAAGCTAAACTGACAAAATAGAACAGTCTAAACACAGCGGATATAAAACATACAAATATAAGTACCAATCACCCGGGGCAGTTCCCGTCGGGGGAGTGCACCCTCATGACTCGATAGAGGTCTATGCGGACTTACATGAGACATAACTTTGCATGTTGAATCGGTACCCATAAAAACATGTTTCAACCCAAACCAACAACAACAAAACCACGGACAATGTCTGCCCTGCAGACATATGCCACACACACCACGACTCGTCAGAGGCCAACTCGTGGCATGACCCTGCGTGTACACAGCTCCAGGACCACATGTCTGAGCAACTCCAAGACAGTGTCCGAGCACACAAACAAAGCACAACAACCCTTAAAAAAAAAAACTTTCACACAAAAAAAATAAAAACAGAAAAAGTTACAGATTAAACGTAACAGTAGACAGAGGTCCCGGCATAGACATGTCCGCAAAATCTCAAATAAAAATAAATTAACTAAATGCCAAAATGAATGAATTAACCCACCATTAAACATAGCAGAGCACACATCGGGAGTCCACTCTCCTTGCCACAGAATCATGTATTCCGCAGCCGCTTGCGTTGATTTCCCGTACGAGCCGGCCACGAGCTGAAGCTCATAGCGACCGTGGGGAAGAACTTTCACCACGCGGTAGGGCCCTCGCATACAGGAATCCAGCTTCCCAGTCGATTGTGCCTGTTTTCTAACAAAAACCAATGAGTTGACTTCAAAAGTACGAGGCGGCTTACGACCTTGGTTAACGTATGCATCTTGACGCTCTTGATTCGAACGCAGTAGTTCAGATGCTCTCTGGCGACGCATTTCACGTAGGGCTTCCCTGTTCGGGCTGGAACCCTCAACAGCGACGTCACGGACCAGACTCCGGATGAGTGGTGTTGCAGCATCAATACCAATCAACAAGTTTAGGGCTGAATTCTGAGTTGTACTATGCTTAGTGATATTGAGGATCAACTGCAACTTCCACATCACATGCGGCCACTTCCGCTGTCGATAATTGCACTCTATGCGCACCATATTGAGCACCGTGCGACAGTAACGTTCCACCTGCCCGTTGGATTGATGCATTTCAGGCGTTATCAGGTGCGTGTCACCACCCATGTCTTTGACCCAATTGATAAAGTCGGTACATTGGAACATTCGGCCTCTGTCAGCTACGACTAGCTTGGGTGTTCCGAAAAGGGAAATGAAGTTGGTGAAATGACGCTTTAACTCGTCAGTATCTTGTCGATACATTGGGTACAATAGACAAAACTTTGAAAATGCATCGATAACGATGAGAACATAACGATAACCGTCAGCTTCAGGCAATGGACCTAGTACATCCATGTGAATCGTATCAAGGGGCACGTCTGGTTTCTCCCAGGAATGAATGGGCTGTAGGGGAGCGCGGGCAACTTTCTTGTATGAGAGGCACACCAAACAATGCGTTACGTACTTGGAGACAAAAGCTCTCAACCCCGGAAACCAAAAGTGTTTCATAATAAGATCCACTGTCTTCTCTACCCCAGGATGCTCATGTACATCGTGGAATATATGTAAAAGGCTGAGTCTGTGGCCTTTAGGGATAAAGCACAACATTTTAGGATTTTCACCAGTAGGTGTATACTTGAAGTAAAGTACATCGTTCCTAACTTCGTAGCGAGAAGGATCCAATTGTCTATCTGATAATTTCTGAATAAGGGACCGGGTCTCTTCATCAGAAGCCTGAGCAATCTGAGCCCAATTCAGAGGTTTTCGAATGGTAACCATGTTAACTGGGTTTCGACTAAGATAGTCGGCATGGGACAAAAGGGTACCTTTGCGATATTGTAGGAAAAAATCAAAGTCTTGGAGGTACACCCACCACCGGGCCACCCTAGGCAATAAGTCTCTCTTACGCTGGGTAAGTTTCAACGCATTGCAGTCGGTAACCACAGTAAAGCGTAAACCCACAAGATAATGCCTAAAATACTGGAGAGCCTTAACTACAGCCAGCGTCTCCAGTTCATACGAATGGTATTTACCTTCAGCTCCCTGTGTAAGTCTGCTAAAGTAAGATACCACTCGCTTACGATTACCTTCGTGTACTTGTAATAAAACAGCTCCATAATCAATAGAGCTCGCGTCCGTATGGACCTCTATTGGCAATGAAGGATCATATATAGCAAGCACTGGCTCACTCGTCAGACATTCAACAATGTACTTTCGAGCAGCTTGTTGTTCTAATCCCCAGTTAAAGTTCACACCCTGTTTAGTTAACGCGGCAATACAAGCAGTTTTCTGGGCAAAGTCAGCTATGTAACGTCTAAAATAGCTGGCTAAACCCATGAACTGACGAACCTGCTTAACATTCTGCGGTTCAGGTGTATCAACCAAAGCCCTAACTTTTTCGTGACTCGGCCTAACCTGACCTTCGCAAATTGTACGCCCTAAGTATTCGATCTGAGTTGATAAGAAAGAACACTTCTTCAAATTTATTGAAAAACCGGCTCTAGTTAATGCACTCAAAACTTTGCGGAGCAGAACTAGACCCTGATCCACGGTTCTACTTAAAATAAGGACGTCGTCAATGTAAACAAGAATATCGCCAGATTCAATGAACTCGCGAAGTGTTTTAGTGATGATTCGCTGGTAAACTACCGGAGCATTTGCCAAACCATAAGGCATTTTCAAATATTGATAATGTCCCTCTGGCGTGACAAATCCAGTTAGCGGTACCGAGTCCTGGTCCAGTGGAATCTGATGAAATCCAGTAGCCATGTCTAGACTACTAAAGTACCTATTGTGTCCTAAGCGGTCTATATGGTCATCAATCCGCGGTAATGGAAACCGATCTTTAACCGTAATATCATTGAGCTTACGAAAGTCTACACACATCCTATCCGTCCCGTCTTTCTTTTTGACAAGAAGGATAGGGCTTGAGTACTCCGACTCAGATTCCTCAATTATGCCTTTGTCCAACAGTTCTTTAATTATTTCACGAACACGAAGCGTCTCGGCATGTGAAAGACGGTACGGGCGGTAGTAAACTGGGGTACTGGAATTTAATTTAATCGACATACACCCTGTATTTACTGTCGAAGTAGCAGTACCGGAAATAAAAAATGTTGAAAAGTCATTAACTATTTGTAGCAGCCTTTGTAACTCAATACCAACGAGAGGTGTATTAATTGAAATAGCTTTAGACTGAATCGTCATTACTTGATCTAAACAATTATTAACCCTAGTTAGTGACTGACGACCCTTAGTGCGAACATACTTAACACCGTCTCTATTTAAGACGTCCGTACCTACTATAACCGGGACGTTCATGTATTCGGATGACACGACGAACAAATCTACTTCGAGAGTTAAACCATCGAATTCAATCGGCAAAGTAACATAGGAGGTACTCTCCACTTCCTGACTACCTAAACCCTTCAAAATTCGAAGACCTGGCTTTCGCGGACAGTTAAAATATTTCAGCAAAGAGGAAGCAATCAGCGATACAGTTGAACCGCTATCAATAAGGACATCTACAGGGATGTCCTGAACAACGGCTACCACTACGTCGCTATTGTTAGCAGTCACCAACAAATTACAAAAATTAACTGTATCTTTGCTTGCTACATCGGACCGTTGTTTGGCGAAACAAGTGTCCTCTTTATGACCTGGTTTCTTACAAAACGAGCACGGTTCGTATCTAGTCGGCACAAAAGCGGGCTTCGGAGTCGCGGAATTAGAAGTGGCTGCAGAACTGCTCGAGCCTCTATCAACTCTAGGTCGTTTAGTACACGAAGCCTGCCTATGCCCCAACTGTCCGCATAAGTAACACTTTATATCACTACTACGTCGTCTAGCAACGTCAAAGCTCTGTTTATCTTTGGTTCTATTATACGGAACCGAACGCGACATAGAACTTTTCGAATTGTTCACCGGCTTAACATAAATCGAGAAAAATTCAACTAAATCATTTGGTAGCAGTTTGGCATTTGTTGCCGCCGCACGAATATTAGGATCAGTAATACCGCGTATGATTATAGCCGAAATCAGTTCGTCACTCAGCCCACGTACTATACGTAAGCGGAGTAAGGAACGGCGTGCGTAGTCCGCATAAGTAGTGTACTTATCGGAGTTCGTGTTAATTACCTCCGCTAAAATACCCGCGATATCAGGTGTTTTCGGACACAATGGCCTAAATTCCTTTTTAAAATTACTCCATGTACGATCAGTTGTTACCCACTCGTTCAACCACAATCGTGCATCACCCTTTAAACAATTACCGATTCGCGAAAGGCATTCAAAATCGTTCCAGTTATTGAGGGCCCTAGCTCGATCTACCTCCGCACACCAATCATCAATGTTGTGTAGATCGGGATCGAAATTAGAAATGTAAAAGTGTTGGCTAAATCTACCCGCGTTATTAATAGAATTAATCACATCTACAATACGATCAGTAATGGTAGAATGCATCGACGCATCCACCTCGCTACCACGACGTGGCGATCTGGATCGAGAACGTCGGCGTTGACTAACTTCTCGAGTAGGCAACACGTAGTCATGCGACCGCGATGTCGTATACTTATTAGGGGATCTTGACCTACACCGCGGCGACAACGGACGACGTACACTACGTGAAACCGTGCGATCAGGCGATCGCGAGATATTACGCCCGAACAATCGTGTTTGCCGGCGCCGTGATGGCGATCTATCGTGCACATTTTCTGACACTAACACATCACGAACACCAGAACCCGCCATGTGCTCACTCGAACGCGCTGGAATAGATGTAGCCCTAGACTTATTTTCTAACGCACTAAGACGAGCTATCATTGTTCTCATTTCGAGCCTCAACCGAGTATTCTCGTCAGGAGATCGTTCACGACGTCTACTATCACTCCGATCACGGTCACTGCGACGCTCATGACTGGGGCTGCGACTACCGCGACGGCTCGCACTACGATCACGCTCACGATCTGACATTGTAACTAAATCGAAATAAAAACAGAATCGCAAAACCTATTAGTAAACACAATCACTACACAAATACCTATGTATTCACTAACCACCACCAAATATTGCAACTAACTTGTACCCTCGCGAAAATAGAACGTAAACAAAGAAACAAAAAAAATCCGAACTGAGAAAATCAATCAACAACAGTAAAACAACAAATGAAGTGGGCTAAATGAGACCTATCCCACTTCTGATCTTATAAATAAGACCAGAAGTTATTTTTTTTAATACAAATTTATTACTACCCTCAAGAAAACAATTTACAAATCAAATTTACTTTGAAAACAATTAATTTTAACAAACCAAAATTAAATGAAACGAAAACTAAAAATGTAAGACCTCTAAAACAATTATAACAATTACGTAACAATCTAACGAAAAACCTGACGGACAGAATGACGTTGCCGAGATGTTGACCCGATGACAGCCGAACAGCAAAAGCGAGCGCCGGGCGCTGGCGCTGCCTTTTATACGTTTTCCTCACTCTCCTATCTTCCAACTTCTACATTATATTGTTACTAGCATTGCCCGCGGCTCCGCCCGCGTTCAGATGACCAAAAACCAAATTCTTAGGTTTTTACATATTAGCATACTCTTTCAATGCAGTTTTTGTATTTTTTCTCAGAGATGAGATATTTTCCCGCGGTGAAAAGTATCCTATGTGTTGACCCGGATAACCAGCTATCATCATACCAAATTTCATCAAAATCTGTCCAGTGGTTTTCTCGTGATGCGGTAATAGACAGACAGACAGACAGACAAAATTTTTAAAAACTATAGATTCGGACTCTGTATCGATAATAATGTCTATTTCAATTAGATTTTCCAAAAAATATTTAATGTAAAGATTCGACTTAGTTACATTTTTATTATATGTATAGATGATATTAATTTTTCTATATGTAATCATAATGTATTGATTAAGCGATTATAAATGGCTCGATCGCGTAACAGGAAAGGCGTACAGGACACGCGATAGGCAGAGCTTGATAGCGCAATTTTATACGAAGTCTAAATATTATTTTTTGTTTATAGTACGAATACCATCCTTACTACTTTTATTGTTGGTGAAAATTGCTTTTTTCTTCCTCGTGGGTTAATAAGATAAAATGCTTTGGCAAACTTTTTTTTCTTCTTTTAGGCAGGCCGTTATCGTGAACTAAAAAATTACATAAAATGAATATTTTTATTTCATCGACAAATTGTTATAAGTTGGAAGTTTTATTTTCACATGTAACATAATTAGACATTAGGTACCTATTTATGACATAATTCGTAAATCAATCATGTAGAGATGAAGATGATGGCTTTAAGAGTTAAAGGAAAATATATACTTTGGTTAGACATGTATTATGAATTAATTATGAATTCATTAAATTTAACTTAAAAAAATACAGTCGAATTGAGAACCTCCTCCTTTTTGAGGAAGTCGGTTTACAATATTTATATGTAATGTTTTGTTTATAGCTACCAAAACTGACTTAAGATCGTCGGGAAAAGCTGTCATTACAACACAAGAAGGAGTATCACTGAAAAAGAAAATACGGTAAGAGCTTTTTTTACAGACTCCATAAAGGTGAAGGTTTACGCTTTGATTAAATGTTGAGTTCTGTTGTTTGTAGATTTTGATAATTTGTTATTGATTATATTTCACCTATATAAACAAATGATTACTAAAAAAAGTGATTTCAAAGCAGGTGTACCGTTTTAGTTAAAAACTTAAAAACACCTATTAAAACTACTTCTATATTGATTTTTAATAATGTTTTGTATTTATCTACAACTACATGTACCTACCTATTATAAAAAAGTCTTTTCTTTAGTATTCCTATAATTTATAAGTGCAAGAATAAGTATTTATTTAATATGTATAATATTATTAATAACCGTTAAAGTATCACATGTAATTAATAATATGTAATCTCTCGAGTGAGGAAAAATTGTCGGATGCTATCTGCGCGCATTGGCAGCTGCACTATCATCACCATTATCGTTGGTTCGCCGATAAATGTTTATATTCAGATAAATACACGAGAGTAAAAGAGATGCAATTAATTAACAAAATTATTTTATATTAATACTCCATACTCTGAACTCAATTACCAATGTGTAACAATTCTCATGACTTCAGCACAATCTAGTGGCGAGTATAGAGTATGTAACCTTTTTAGTGGTGAGATACAGCAAAATAGACAGCATAAAAACCTTCTTCATGTTAAAACAATTAGGTAAATGTGTTGGTGAAAAACAGCGATAGGTATAGGTACGGTATACTGTATTGAGTTTTGTACAAACTAAAACAATATTAGATATACTCAGCGCTGGATTTACACTAGGGGCACTCGGGACTAGTGCCCAGGGCGGCAAATTTATAGGCGCGCCAAAATTCCGAGGGCCAGAAAAAATATTTTCTTCGCATTGTCGAAAAATGTTTTTTTATTTTCCAAAAAATGAATAATTAAGAAAATGTTACTAGCATTTTTTTCGAAAAATAGAAAACATAATATTTATAAAGAGATTTCTTACATTTAAAAAATATTATAATTAAAAAAATTTGTTAATGTTTTGTTTTTAAATTCACTAATTTCAGCGATACTCGAAACTTTTTCATTTCATGCAAAGTTTCGAGAATGGCGACATTTTATACATTTCCCAGGGGCGGCGCTAAGGTTGAATCCGGCACCGGGTATACTTACAATAATATTTAGCTTAGACAATAATAGTTTAAAAATAGATAATATTACAGTACCTACCAGTGACTACAGCTATCAGTGGTCATTTTTTTTAAATTATAGTCATTTAATAATGATATGATTTTTTTCAGAGCAAGTCAGTTGGTGGAATGTTCCGCTTTGGAGCGAGAAAATATGCATGAAGTGTTTGAAGAAGCGGTGCGAGCTGCACTTCGGAAGAAACATGTGCCGAAGCGTCAATGTACATTTCTTTAATACATCAGAAAAAGCAATAGATTTTAAATATTAAGCTTTTTTATATATTAAAGCCTAGAGTTCCGTATTATAATATTTTTTCGCAAAACACGAGTCATAAACATACCTATATTTTTTTTAAGACTTTTGCCTACATCATCATCTACTTCTACATCATTTTGTTTAAGTTCCGAGTCATAAAAGCCAAAATGATTCTAAAGCTGGACATTTAAATGTAATGAATGATAATAAGTATGTTAAATAAAAAAGATTTAGTAATCCTATACTTTGTTATGAAAATAGATTTTTTCTCGAAGTTATTACGTAAATGATGCGGCGATATGTATAGCGATATTATTTAAAAGTGTAAAGATTTAATTAAAGGAATTAGTTATTATTTATTTACGATAAAAATTATCGAAAAACCTATTTTAAAATAAATGTATATATGTATAAGTAAAGTGGTGCTCAATTTAGCTGTGTTCTTTTGAAGAACCATCAATAGTTTAATGCATACCTTTTATGAAATGTAGTTTAAAATTGCTTTAATAACATAACTATGAAAATTTTTGTGTACATTGCATTTATATTTTAATGTATATTTCAGATATCTAGTATTATAAATATTTTATCTGTTAAAGTTTTAAAAAGCTTTAGTTTAAAAAAACCCACAGTATTCACTATAAACAATTTATTTGCAGATTCATCAAAATGTGTATACTTAACTGGTTACAGTATTTTTATAGATGTATTTATAATATAAGTTCTAAATAATCAACAATAAATATATGTACTTAAGGTGGCATACCTTTACACAAATGTTGTTCTTTTTTAATTTAATTAATAAAATATTGTAAAATATTTTCAGTATTTCATAGTTAAAACCTGTAGGTATATTCATGTAGTAATTAGATCAATAATCACATCTTTCTAATTTATTGCAACAAGGGATCGTCCATTTATCACGTGATGTCTTTTTTTTCTCTTGATTAGGTTCACCAACAACTTTACATTTCATACATACCTAAACAAGAAATAACGTTAAAAATGCGAATCTAAAATGCAAAGCCACCTACAGGTAAACACAACATGCAACACTTAAATATAATAATATAATTAGACGGTAAAAATAATTTGATTGTAATTTAATTTTTTTTACTATAATGCCTAAGACAAAAAAAATACGGACAAGTGGGAGTCGGACTTACCCACCGATGGTTCCGTACAAATTTGTAGGAAATCTGTTTAACTTTAATTTTCAACTTTTTTTATTTTTTGGATTTTTTTCTTTATTTGTACTGTAACTGTACTGTGTTTGACTTTGCTTTTTGCCAACTTTCGTGATTCTAGGTCAACGGGGACTACCATATAGGTTTTCGACCCAAAACCTATAGAGTACTTCCGGTTGACCTAGAATTGTCAATTTTGATTAAAAGCAAGGTCTTGCAGGACAAGTAAAGGGAAAATTCCGAAAAATAAAAAAGTTTAAAATTAAAGTAAATTTTGCTACTTACAAGTTTTCGTGAAAATCTAAATTTACCCATATCTTTTTATCGTGTTAACTCAGGACTTTGATTTTTATACACCTAATAGAGACTATAGACCTCAGTATCTGGTATAAATTTTAACTTGCTAGGTTCACCCGTTCCTGAGAAAATCGGTGGTGACACATGGAGAGACAGACGGACATGAGAGTGATCTTATAAGGGTTCCTTTTTTTACCATTTGAGGTACGGAACCCTAAAAAAATTAAACATTAAATCATATATGTTATATGCTACAACTATATTAAATTAAGGCTTATATTATTAATTTTCAAAATGTGACTATTGACTGGTCAAAAATAGAATAGGATATATAATATATAATAGATAGCATCCATAACTATGGAGCGACGAGGGTATGAGAAGAGATTAATAGCCTTTCTAGGATATCTTGAAGGTTAATTAAGGGCCTAAGCAGCTCTGGACAGTGAAGTCAATTATTGACTGAATACTTTATATAAAAATACAAGATCTAATAAAGTTTCTGCGGCCTTCCAGCGAATTTATTTTAAAGTACTTAAGTCTACCCTTATAACCTTTTAGTATCAAGGACGTTCCAGAAGTAAAGGCAAGATATGTCCATGTGTTCTTAACATAAACAATTGTTTTGCTAAGTATGATTTAAACCATTTCAGTAGGGAGCCAGAAGTGCCATAATATATAGCCAACTTATACAAAAGAATTCTATAGGAAACTATGTCGAAAGCTCTACTAAAATACGTATAAATCGATGGCGAGCGATGGAATCATATCAATCACTATTCAAGACATAATGTTCATATTAAAGTATATATATATATATATATATATATATATATATATATATATATATTAAATGGGTTGGATTTTTTATATTACTAAAAAAACTACAACTTGTTGATAAAACACAATTATACTATATTTATACCAATTCATATACTATGTTTAATCATATTAATCTGCTTATAATGTCATGTATCATTTTACATAAAAATTAAAATGAATCGTTAACATTTACAATAGTGTATGGTGCTAGTTTTTAACCGAAAAATCAAATCAATTCGTTGGAATATTTTTTTTATGTATGTTCACCGATTACTCGAAGACGCCTGAACCGATTTGGATTTTTTTTTGTTTCTTAGGTTAAAAGACGAATAAAAAGTCTGTTGCACTTGCAATAAAAGATGACATGTCATCTCATCTGTCAATGTCATAAGTAAATGTCACTCAAACTGGATTGTAAATTGTAATAGAAATTTAGCATCATACAAATTTATTAATTTAACGTGTTTGCTTGAAAAAATTAGCACTAGCATAATGAAGAGAAGTTACGATTCAATGAATTCTTCAATTGAAATAAGTTCTTATCGAGATCAACATTTTAAGGCAGTACTAATTTACTCACTATGTATTAAAACAATTGTGTTTTTATAGATAAAACACACATACTTATTTAAAATTTATTTTCTAGGGATCTAGAACTGAACAAGAAAAGCTACTACGAGCATCATCAACACTCTATATTGGAAATCTGTCATTCTATACCACTGAAGAACAAATCTACGAACTATTCTCTCGCTGTGGTGATATTCGTCGGGTTATAATGGGTTTAGACAAATACAAAAAGACGCCTTGTGGCTTTTGCTTTGTAGAGTACTATGCAAGGCCAGATGCAGAGAATTGCATGAGGTTAGTTTAAACAGCCATTTGTTAAAAATGTAAATTTCTATCAAGGATATATTATTAAGATTTAAGATAATATTTAACATTTATTTTCTTCTTTATAGGTACATAAATGGTACAAGATTAGATGATAGAATTATAAGATGTGATTGGGATGCTGGATTCATTGAAGGTCGACAATATGGTAGGGGAAAGACTGGTGGACAGGTAATAAACCATATAATTATCTATAGAATACATGTAAAGGTTAGGTTTTATTCTAAGGGATTTTTTTATTTCTGTATTGCGGCTTAAGTATCACTACCACCATTTCTCTTCTATAGTGATCTCCACGTATTAGACTAGAGTTACCCAGAAAGATGAATAGGTGTTCATCTGCCTCCAAAAAGTCTTCTGGAAGTTTGTGTGTCACTCAACCTAGGTTGAACATGTGCTTGTTTAAGCACCAGTGTCCTGTGAAAACTTAATAATAAGCATACATTTTTTCTATTTAGTGCTAGGCCTAGTTTCTTGTACCTTTGTCATAGGCCCTGATGAGTATCTTGGAGTGAATCATTCCTGTTGATTCTGCCCAAAGCTTGTCATGAGGGTTCTTTAAGCTAGGCTTTTGGGTATACTAATACTACAGAAGGGCTCAGGTCCCTGTTGAGTACCCAGAGCGTCCACTCTTGCAAGCACATCGGCTTGATTGTTGCCAATGATGCATAACCTGGTACCCAAGTCAAAATTATCATATTATTATTTCTTAATGAGTTTATTTTATTTATTTATTATTGCAATAAAAAGTTTACATAAAATATTTTAGTAAGGATCCCTTTCAACTCTTCATTTTATAGGGAGCAAGATAATGTCCTTGCTCAATTCTTTTACACTGTTTTACCTTTAAATTTTTTTTTTACATATATAAATTATAGATTTTGTCCTGAATGCTTTACATTAGTGCTATTTACTTTTCTGTTATTTTTTGTGTTACAGGTTCGTGATGAATATCGTACAGATTATGATGGTGGACGTGGAGGCTATGGCAAAATAATTGCTCAGAAGGTTACACCAAATACATTAGAACGCTGACATGATCGAGTATGGGACAATGTTTTAAAAGACTGTGAAAATAATTGGTATCAACATTCAGTTGATGTGAATGTGACTACATAGAAAGCATTTTGTAACCAATATTATTAATTTTAAGTAAATTC
Organism: Brenthis daphne; assembly: GCA_947093115.1. Classification (NCBI taxonomy): domain Eukaryota; kingdom Metazoa; phylum Arthropoda; class Insecta; order Lepidoptera; family Nymphalidae; genus Brenthis; species Brenthis daphne. The sequence continues at coordinate 16,499,030 of OX352472.1, read as the reverse complement.
TACATTAAATAAACTAGTTTCAATAAAATCATGCTTTATATTTGATATTATTATTGCTAAATTTAACAATCATATCTGATGTAAAAATATATATGAATATAAAGATATGAAATAATTATATATATGACAAAAATTTATAGTAAAAAATATTTTTAAAAATAAGCTCTTAATTAAAAGCTCTAAAAAAAGAAAATAAACTTTAAATAAAATCAAACCCATCAATTTATTGCATTACACAATTTATATGATACAGCTTGTCACTGTATTTTTTTTCTTAGAATTATATACAGGTCAAGTTACATATTGTTGTTTATCTAAAGGTAAATCTCGCGACAAGATTTTATATCACATAAATAGTAATTTAAAGTTCATTTTCTTCTTTTTAGAACACTTAAATGAAAGCTTGTTTTTAAAAAATGTTTTATACTATTAATTTATTTTTTATTTCATTCCTATTCTTCTCAGCAAACCCTTTTATTTCATATCCTTAAAATGATGGTTAAGGATATCAAATGAAAGGTGCATAAAAAAACAGTCCGCCTACTTTAGGAGTCCGCCATATTGGATTTAGAATGACGTCACTTAGCTAAACATGTATTGTCATCCAAAGTAAACGTGTATGCAAAGTTTTAGCTCAATCAGTTGAGGATAACTGCTTTACAAATTCAGTTGCAAAATTTCACCCGAACAAACATTCAAACAATTCAAGTTAAATAAAATCTACCATGTATTACACTTGAAAGATAATTTCATTAGATCAGACACAGAGGCCGAATCTATCGTTTTTACAATTTTTGTCTGTCTGTTACCGCATCACGGAAAAACCGCTGGATAGATTTTGATGAAATTTGGTATAATGATAGCTGGTTATCCGGGTCAGCATATAGGACACTTTTCTGCGAGAAAATATCTCATTTCTGATAAATCTATGCTTAACGTTAAGACGTAAGTAGGGACGAACCTGAGCGGAGCGATGGTGAGTCGCTAGTTTCATCTAAAACCCTACAACAACCGTATACAACTGCAGTTGTAGCGTGAAAGAGTAACAAACGTATACATAAAAACTTTCGTATTTGTAATAGTAACCCGATAGAAAACGTTTAAAACTGAAATTATTACCAGATGTGTTCAAGCTACCTTCAAACCATAGCTAGATGCTTTTGGCACATTTGGAAGAAATAAGAGTAAAATTTTTACGATGGCCGCGCACACCGACAGCCAAAAAGCGACTTGTTAAAGTTAGCTGCATTCCTTTTACAAACAGAGAGTTGTGACATACGGGATGAAATCTTCAGCTATTTTTGTTCTGTTACGCCAAAGAAGTATAACTTCTTGCGTACATAAGTATACACACACGTTTTTTTTTTGTATTAAATATCCTATTTTGTGAAGTAACCTTCGTTATGTCAATTGATATTTTCAAAGATGAATTTATTAAACTATATACTAATTTTTTAAATGTTCAAGTTTAATATAGGGTAAATAAAAATACAACAATTTAAATAAAAGACATTTACTTACAATATACAAGCATACATTTAAGGCATCTTTTTAATGAATTATTTTATAAAATTAATATTCATAAGATCAAATTTAAGTAACAATATTTGGTTTTAGTAACTTAAAAATATGATTGATCTTAAGAAGGCAACATTGATTAGAAACAATAAACATTCATATAAATAAAAATATTCGCGTTTTTATAATCTCAACAAGGTACATATAATTAACATGGTATAATTGTCATAATAACACATATATAACAAGTTAATCATCACTATCTAAAAGTAGTGTAAAATATTTTAAAATATTTTAAGCATAGCAAAAAGTGTAATTTATAAAATGAACAAAAACATATAACTGCATAATATCTACAAACATACATGTTATATAGCAAATAAAGTTAATAAATATATATTTTTTTTAATCTAAAAAGTAAAATGTATAAAGTTATAAAAAAATATGAAACATTTTTTTGTCAGATGCATAAGCGACAACATAAGAAAAATTTCATCAAGATTCGAATTTAGGACTTCATTCTTTTGGAGAAGTTTCAGGCAAAAGATCAAACCACATGGTCTTAGCTTCACGGAAGTCGTACTGGTTGAGATGCACTATTACCTAGAATAAAAGATATTAAGACAGCGGTTAGTTTGAGGTCAGAGATACGAATTTCCAGCGGCCAATCTCACTTGAGGTTAGCCAATTGCTCGAAAACAACTGTATATAAAAAATGTGTGTGCTACTATAAGTATTATATTCTCTTGTATGATGCGATGGGAGGACTCCTACTCCTCCTAAAGGACTTGATTTTGAAACTTGATTGATGAAACTTTGTGTGTATATTTCAATGGGCTCCTGGATGTGTCGCTGCAGGGATGATTTTGATGATTGATGTATTTTGTGTATGTTTGAGTTGGTCCCTGCAAGGTTTGAATTCACAAATCGTTTCGGTAGGTGGCGCTGCAGTCGGTGTGTTACTAAATTTTCATAAGACTGTATCCTGTGATTTTTTTTAGCGATCGGAAGATTGGACGCGGGCGAAGCCGCGGATACTGCTAGGTATCACATAATATATAAGTGCACCCTCATACTCTATTGACACTTCTACACGACCACGGTAAGAGATCAGGCACAAGGCCAATGGCTACACGTGCTCTTTGTGGCTCGGAGATGAAACCTCCACTAAAATTCCAACTCTAGGTTGTTACTGAGACTTTCTTAACAGAAAGACTCCCATAACAAAACTTGACCCAACCCAGGACCTCCGGATCTGCACCCGTACTTGAATATATTAGCAATAAAACATTGACTATACCTGACCAATAACGGGGCTCCCACCGAGGAAGCCCTTGTGTGTGGCGACGGTGACTTCCAGTTGGCGTGAGTGCAGCTCGGCGAGGGGGATCCCCCACTCGAACTGCTCGTCGTACTCCGGCATGCAGTTGTCTTTCACCACCTGAGTATGCGAGTTTGTTGTTATAAGAATGAAACTAATATATTAAAAACTAGTTTACACTCCGCTAGAGCATGTCAATACGATTGCACTAATGTTGTATATATGGGGTAGTCGCTTTGTAATACAAAAAAGTTTTGTATATTAGTTTAGAAATTCCAGAGATTATAGTCAACATGTAAGCAAATTTTACCTATTTACAATGGCGTAAAGGAGAATATAAAAATACTGATAAAATGTTTCTTAGGTATTAAAATTATAAATGTATCGTATTTACGTTCTCATTGTGGCCGCTTTGAAGCCATTAACAAGAAAATTGAATTAAATTGTATATTCTTATTCATCTGAATTTGAATACAATCAATGCTAGCAGTAAAAATTATTAGAAAATATATTAACAATTATTTGTATTATGTCTATAAAGTACATATATATGTGACATTAGTATGATTAATTTGTAATATTTAATTTACTTACAAGCGTCTTCCGTTTGGAGTCTTTAGAGCGTCCAGGCAGTAAGTACAGTTTTACGTACGGGTCGGGCACATTGGCTGGGTCCTTTAGAGGTATGTTCCTGTAATAATTAAAATATTCAAATTACACACACAACTGCACACTTCTTTACAAGATTAATATACTCAATTGCAAAATACTTACATGATTTTGTGTACCACAACATAAAGAATTTGATTTTGCATGCTATAGCGAAGAGACAGCAAAATGCGTCCCAGGCCCGCTTCACCTGCAGATCTAGGGGTAAAAATATATTTTTATAATATATACATACGTATGGTATGGGGACTATCGTTTCTGGTGGCCAGTTGGAGCCACTGGGGAGTAAGGTCCTATCTCTGTAGTTAAAAAAGTATTTGTTAGATTTGTTAGCGCGACACCGGTTTATCAGGATTTTGTTTTACATAATTAATAGTAACCAAATAGATAAAACAGAGATGTTTTTTAGCTCTTCTTTTAAAGCAATACCATTTGTTGAGCTGTGCCGTGTCTGCCATAATTAATCATTAATGGCAGAATGGTTACAATAATCATAAATAATCATTAGTGAACATCCGCGATGTAAAGCTCACAAACAGTTAATATTCAGTGTCATTTAACATTTCTAGGGACCTCACTACACCAGCGCCCCTCGCGACGAATCTAAGCGCGGGCTACCGCGATTGATACTCATTGGGTAACGAATTTACAGTAAAAATGTTTTTGTTTCTTTTGTAAACAGCCTCCTTTTGTAGGGGTCTAACATTGAGATCATATTATTATAAATATACAATTTGCTTTTTATCCACTAAACACAAAGTAAACGAAGACAAGTGTTTTGAATTTTGTATAGAATCATTTGTGCATATACATTATACAATACGCGTTCTATCGGTAAATACACAGAGTATATTTTTCCTTATTTAAAAGACGAATTTTAAAGATGACTCGTAACTCGTACAATTTAACAATAACAAGTTATTTAAAATTAAAACTATCTTTTCGGATGTTTCATATACTATATGAAATCGAAATAAATCCGCGAAAAAATCCGAAAAGATAGTTTTATTTAAAAAGTCAAATATTCGTGTAAATCTAAGAAAATATTAACAAATTAAAGCATTATTATAAAAAATCAATAATATAAGTAATTACGTAGTCAATGAAGAAGTTCTGTGAATCAATTTAGGAGAATCACGTTCCGGCTGACTCTCTTGTGGTACATCTGTAAAAATAAAAACCAATTATAAATACGTTAATTAAAAATGTTGTTTCCATAATCTCACAAATAAAAACGTATAAAGTGACGACACAATATACAGAAAAATATTGGGTCTATCTAAATAACACTTACCAACTTCCTTAATGATTTGTTCAACAGGAATGGAGTTCTCAGACTTGTTATCTACATTTGGAAGTGAGTCCTGAATGTCTTTGAGTTCTGCGTTCGAAGGTGGTTTTATTGGTTCTATAACTGAAAATATTTTTATTTTAAGCTTTCAAATAACCCATAAAAATTGTGAACATAAACAAATTTACACACTGTTAGTTAAATATTTGAATAAATAATTAATAAATCGTGTTCGAAATATCGTTTGTCAAAAGAATAGTTATTTGTTTCATAACTAATAAAGTACACCTACTTCAGAGTCACTTAGTAGGAGAGTAGTAGTTATTCTATTTCTTGAAATTTATATGGTAGAAGTATATAATCTGTACAGATAAATAAAATTGAAGTGTCTGTTTGTAATGTCAAAATAACATCTTTTTACTTGATACATATGAAATTATATATGGCACTTATAAGAAAAACACAATTTTTAAAATATTTGTCTGTCTATCTGCCTGTATGTTAGTTCCGGCCGAATAACATACAGGCAGATAGACTGCCGATAATATTATAATCTATCCGAAATAATACAATAATAATAATAATATCCGAAACGGTTGTACTGATTTTGATGGCACTTTCACTGGCAGATAGCTGACGTTATAAGGAGTGACTTAGGCTACTTTTATTTTAGAAAAAGAACTAGAGTTCCGCCCAAGAAAATTATAACGCCCTCGAGCCAAGTGAGGATATGTCGCTAGTATAATATATAAAAAGAAAAAAGACAACAAACACACACACGTACATTATTACCCTATTTTTTGACTCTTCAAAGAATAAGTAATAATAGTAATAATACCTGGTGGAATAGAAAGTCCGTCAATAGCTTCGGAGGGGGGCTCCATGGGCGCCGGGGGCGCGCGCTCGGGCTCGCTGGGCGCTAGAGACACTGTCTCATCATCTATGTCTTCCTCCTTTACAGCCTCTTTAAGGATCTGAATCATATAAAAAATACCTGAGTTATACATATTTTTAATATGTTAAAACTTAAAATATTTATTGCTTCCAATCAGACTAGTGTTACAAATGTGAAAATTTGAATGTATGTGTATGTATGTTCGTTACTCCTTCATATCGAAACGCCTGGACGGATTTGGATGAAATATATAGATAGATAGTCCTCGACCTAGAGTAACACATAGCATCTAGACAAACACTTGAGCGTAGCGCAGGATAAGCCGCTAGTATTATACAAAAATATAAAAAACTTGCGAGTTTTTTTGCTTTCCCATACAAACTTTCATCCCCATTCTCACCCCCTTAAAGGATGATTTCCGAGATAAAAACTATTTCACTCACTCACTTGTCATATCATAAGATTAAAAAACAATCTTATTTTAGTAAAAAAAATATTCTTATAATTTTCTTCTATACAAAACTTCCAGACAATAATACAAAAAAAATATTATCCAATTTGGTGCAAGTCGATCCGAAGTTATGCGCGTACATACATTTCGGTGATTCATTTTTATTTATATAGAAGATAAAAGATTTAATATACTACACTCCATAGTACACTCTACTAGTAATTTACACTGATTAAAAATATATAAACTATATGAGAAATAATATTACCTTTAATTGTAGCGCCAGAATAATCTTAGACTCTGGTCCAGATTTCTGTAGGTTCATTGGCTGGTTCAGCATAGTGAGACTGTTTTGTTTCAACAGCCCCGATATCGCATAGCTCAGCTGTCCGAGCTGGTTGCCTGTCTTTTGATCTATAACCTGCAGTACACAATTATCATTATAATATATATTTTATTATGAAGGACGATGAGCGCTTAGGATTCTTTTTTTAACCGACTTCAAAAATTCTCAATTCGTGGGAATCTTTTTTTTATGTATGTTCACCATGTTACTCGAAGACGCCTGAACCGATTTGGAAATATTTTTTTTGTTTCAAAGGGTATACTTCCCAGGTGGTCCCATATAAATTTTATCGAAATCGGTCGAGCGGTTTTTAAAATAATCAACGATAAATTATTTTGTTCAATAAATTGTTTAATCGAATATGTTATTAAAAAACTTTTTCTTACAAATTACCTGCTTATTACGTCTACAAAAAATAAAAACTAAAAAATAAAAACTTATTAAAAACCGACTTCCAGGCGCTAAAATGTAAAAAATAACTAAATGGGGGTTTTCATTTAGAATAGATACCTAATCAGATATTTTCAAAGTCGGTGCCAGCTGACAATATTTTAAGATATGAAAATCTAATAGGTAAATATATATTTTACGTAATGAAATATATTAGATTTGTTTTGCATCGGCTACCTATATTTATTTATGAAAAAATCTCTTCTAGAGACCCAACTGGGGTGAACCGAGAAAAAGCCTTTTTTTTTAAACAATGACAAACCTTTATCTCAAGCACATCGATCTCAGGGTTATGCACGAGGAAGGAGTACCCGATTTCGTACACGGGGCTGTCGGTGCGCATCTGCACCGCGGTGTTCTCCGTCTTCTTGCCGAGCGTCACCGTGAGGTAGGGGTCGGGCCGCGACTGCGCGCGCGCGTTCTGTACATTTACCAATTATTTCGCTAGTATTATATTATATACCGCGTCTCGATTGTGAGGTAAGTGATGATGAATGCATGAATATTTAATAAATAAGGAATTTTGAGTGAAATTTGAGTTTTAATAAATATCTGTGATATTTATAAACTTAGGAGTTTGGCATTCAGAGTATGTATGCAGCACCTTAAATCTAAAGATCAGAGAGGAAAGTCACTTAGCGTAACATACATATAACACACATCGGAAATTACGTACATATATTTAAGTCTAGAAATGTGTTGCTAAATCTTTTAAACAACGTATATTAGATATGTTAAATTAAAGACTTAAATTATTACTCACAGGTAAATTCTTGCACGAATCAATATACACGGAGACCACCGCCGAACTGAGCTCTGCGTTTTTCACCAGTTGAGTTTCAGTGAGGGCCTGAAGAAAAAGTACTATGATTATTGTTTTTAGTATTTTCTAACAACGAAATTTGTTAAAATTTTGTATATCTTCAGATGTTAGGCTCTTTAAAACGTGAAGATTTTCTTACAATTCAGGAAATCTCAGGGTTTGAACACACATCACTTGGTTTTACACACGAACGCATTATCTATGGTCTACAGCCCAAGCAGTCTTCGAAAAATGTATGAAGTCCGCCAACTAGTACGAATAAGGCCCGATACGAGAAAGGCCCTTGCCCAGGTACGTTTATAGGGCTAAGTTATATTTACACACGGTACAGATTTTGTGAACAAAGGAATGAAGGAATTTAAATGGTTTTAAAAATCCTGCATCTACACTTTGTAGGGATAAGTAACAGTACATTGTAGTTATTTTTGACATTGATATTAATATTTTAAAAGGTTTACTATAACCAATAAAATGATGTATATCATACTAACATGGCTGAGATCCATGAGGTCAGTGGATAAGCGATGCCAAGACAAACGTAGATGTACTTTCCCAGATTTAGCTTGCTGAAGTGTTTGCCACTGAAAAAATTCATGATTTAATATATTTTGAGTATATACTTGTACGTATATAATATACAATATACGTAGTATACTCATTTAGACTCTTACCGTATCTAAGCGACCCGCGCGCACAACTTGAGAGATGTCCAAAGAACACCTGCGTTGGATAAATGTAAAATAATTTTTAATATACATTTAAAAGTGAGTAATTTTAAATGTACGTTAAAATAAATAACCACATAAAAGTATTAATGTTACATGAGAATTAACTTAATAAAACAATTAAAATGTCTTACATATAAAATGACATCTTATTAATAAACGCGTATCAGCCAAAAATATTAAATCATGCGATATAAAACTTTCTACCGAATTAAAATAAAATAGAATTCGGTTAGAATAGAACATTTCTAACTAGCATTAGTTTTACTTATAACTCATTTATATTATTATATAAACGTTTATCAACAAGAGGTTCAAGAGGTTTTTCAAAGACAAGCGCAAAAATCACAAGTTTGTATCAATATCAAAAAGTTTAGTCAAACTTAAAGTATCAATAAAAAAATATCAAATAAATAACACAATTTAATAGTTATTTTTGCGGCGTCGGTACTTATAATTAAATAAAACATAACAAATAAAAAGTCATACTTCTTTAAATAAACGACATAATAAAAGTATAACTTTAATCAGGTTAGTTTAGTGTTAAAACGAATATACCTAATTGTGACAGTCGTGCATCGAATGAAAAGCTTTGTATTCGTGTAAAATAGTGACGTTTAATTTTGATTAAGTAGCGTTGACACGATCAAAGTCTACTTTGACCAAAAAGTTTTTATGACTACTTTGACGCAACTTTGATCATGTAAACGAGCAGATAAAGCGCACTCTGATGAAACTTGGACCGTGTTCTACTTTTTCTCGAAGCCTGCTTTCACAAAGTAGTTTTGATGACTACTTTAATCGTGTAAGCGAGCAATCAAAGCGCACTTTGACGTCGGCGTTCAATCAAAGTGGACCAGGAGCCGTGTTTATCATAGTAAACTTGGTTTTAAAGCTTTTTGTCAAAGCAGACTTTGATTGTGGCAATGCGCCTTTAGTGAACTTATCTAGTGCACGTTAAATGTACCAATTTTTTTACATTGTACCGCGATAGGTTACAAAACATGCTGCATGATCGTTTAGGAGGCATTTATTGATATTTAATATGTAATGAATTAATTTAAATATTATTTGTTGAGATTTTAAATAAGTCGACAAGTTATATCTGCGTAGTTTTAGGATTAGATTAAAATTGATGCGAATGCTAAATAGCTATTGTATCGCAATTATAATTTCATCAATTGCTTTAATAAAATGAACATGAGAATGTTTATTAGTAATGGGATAGTGCTTGTAAGTAATTTTATTATTTTCCATGTTATAGTTAACAGATAGTGACTACTAATAATATATTAATAATATTCGACTACAGGCATATATCAATTATTTTTAAATCAATATATAGGATTTAAATTTTTTAACTAATATTTAAATGAATAATATTAATCAAAAGGAGCCTGCGGTTAAAACAAAATTTCATTTTATAATGATAACAGTTCCAAATAAATAGAATTCGGTAAGTAACTGTCCGACATTTTCCAAGTTAGCACAAGACCAGCGCACAATTAAAAAATCGATTATATTATTAGTAATCCCACTCTACAGTCGTGTTGTATCCTAAATGATTAAACAAAATGCATTATTTGCATCTGTATGTGACTCGGGTGAGTCGGGCGAGTACAGCCCGCAACGAGGCCGTGACTGTCGTCTAGGATGCACATTGCACAGCGCAGGGCGACCGACCTGCCCAAGTGCTCGTCCCTGCCCGCGCGGTCCCAGTCGTATAGCTGTACGGTAGCGCGCACCGCGGCGTGGCGCAGCACAGACTGTCACAACCCACCACTTTCATATTATATATATATATATATTGTATATTGCATTATTTTTAACAAATTAGTTCGAAACAATATAGCGATTTAGTACATTAGTATGCTTTCGGGAAGTCAGTAAAATATATATTTACATACATATATAAATATAAATAAATCTAAGTAACAAAAGTAAAAAAAAAAATTACAACTCCTAAATCTTTCTAGATTTGTTTGCCACTCAGATAAATAAAATTATAAACACACCACACGGTATTACAATAAGACAATTTTCTTGTTAAACTACAAGGGGGATTCAGCTATTAACCTTTAGATCACTAATAAGCTTTTATAATGCAAATAAAGTATACATAATAATTAGAATAAATAAATGGAATGATAATAGTGATGTAAAAGTTAACATATGTGGGACGCAATTGGAAATAAAACGGCACAAAACACGCGGACGGCACGGACCTGCCGAGATAGTCATCGTTCTGAATGCCCATTCCCGGGTCCCAGTCCCACAACTCGCACTGCAGCACCTGGCTCTTTCTTGAGCTAATTATCGCCTTCGGACAAATCACAATATAATTAATTTTGCCTTCAATTTATATTTTATTTAATCTGCCCTTGAATAATATCGAAATTCATTGAATTCTTTATTACCATAACATATCATTATACGCTTTGAGCTAGTTTATTTCTTAAAAAAAAAATGTATAAATAATTTCGTATGTAAAAGTTTATATGTAAAAAAGAGCTGAATACATATAAATGTAACAGAAAAAAAATATTCAGTAGTTTTTTTTAAGTTTTTCTCAGACTCTAACACTGGTATGTACATATTTAATATATCAGAAATATTTTAAAAATATAAATAAATACAAACTGTGGTTTAAATATAGTTGACCTATATGCAGAGTAAGATCATTCTAAATTTATTAGTATTATACTATAATATATACATGATATAAATAGGGAGTTAATAGTTAAGGTAGAAAGCATTTAATCTAAACTTTACTTTTAAAATGTAGGAATATTAAACCTTTAAAAAATATATTTAAATACATTAGAAAAAAAAACATTCCAACATTTTAAAAACAATAAAAGCTACTAAATTAAGCAAAACAATTTGATTGAGAAATGTATTCAATAAAATCTAGATAAAATAACAGTAATTATTTATATTCAACAAAACATTTTCTCTTTCAATTATAAGTGCATCTAACTTTAAAATACACACAATTACAAGCACATAAACTAGCTTACCAACGCAGTGCGTGCTTCTACAACAAAGCTTGCGGCATGTCATATCTATAAAATATAATAATCAGAATGCTTGACGACTTTGAACCTTATGCCATTATACATAAGGTCGTAGAAGCCGAACCACCACCGTATACCGGCTCACCTAATATTACCCCCACCCTCCCCCACCCCTCCACAGCACTCACCTGCCCAGCTTGTCGTCATCGTTGCCTTCATCCTTGTCGAATACTTCGACATCCAACGTTTGCCCCAACGTTTGCATTATACGCGCCTGTACGCCAAACGAAGCATACCCCGACGCAAACATAAGTAAGGAAAACAAAATCATTTCTTGCTCATTCAATGACTAAACCAATTACAGCGAGGAAACATTCATATAAAGTAAGCAGACGATTTAGAAAAATGTAGGAAAAAAATTGCACGCAAAGAACGCGTACAAATGTATCAGCGACGACTAAATTTATTAAAACAAAGCTAAATTTAGTTATACTTAAGTATTGGAAAAAAAATATACTAAAAGAACATTCGAAACTATTGAAATACAATTAAATAATATTTTATGCAGAAACAGTGTCGACGATTTTTAATTGACAAATCATAAGTCATAGTAGAACCACAGATCACATAATACTATTCCAGTAGAGATGCCTCATCCCATACTAAGAAATTGGATAGCGCTAATTCGGGCTATTCTTCGGGCTACTTTTGTTTGGTTGAATAGATAATAGATATTATTGATTTACAAATAGTTAAACTGATTTATTTTACAAATATGTAAAAACTAACGGATGGTAAATATTGTAAAATTCATTCTGCATTTGAATAAAAACTTTCAGTTATTTTAACGCTTAATACTTTCTTAGATTTACGCGAATGTTTGACATTATTAAATAAAACTATCTTTTCGGATTATTTCGCGGATTTATTTTGATTTTTGGTTCCCGACGTTTCGAATGCTTTACAGCATCCATGGTCACGGGAGAGACTGAGGTGTTACATGTCTTGAATGTATAGTTGTTACAGACAGCCTACCCACAATTAACAAAATGAAAAATGCACCAAATACATTACAATATTTTTAACTTTAAAATATTTTTATAATTTTAATTATAATTGAATATGGAAAATTATTTATTTAATTTTTGCTATTATTTTTATAATTATTACAATTTTAAAATATTAATTAGTAATCTATATTTAGTGTTGCCATTATTTTATTTATAACCATAAAGAAAAATATAAAATATAGTATTAATTATTTAAGCCATATAATTGTTTTATGTGTAATTTAAAAAAGTTAAAATTAATTAAGGATAATAATTTTAATTTAGTTTGCTATTATTTAAAAAACAACTTACTAAGCAACACTATTATTATATACTTTTACAAATGAAAAATGAAAAATATTAATCTGATAAGCTGTCATTTTGATCTACACAGTATGAACTTACTACATCTACCTGTCTGTTATATTTAGATGTATTATATGATTTTATTATATTAATAACAGGATCCCATGACGATGGTAGTACCCAGCCATCTTCCCTAAATTAAATTAAAAAACATCCAAATTTCAATAGGGAAGATGGCTGGGTACTACCATCGTCATGGGATCCTGTTATTAATATAATAAAATCATATAATACATCTAAATATAACAGACAGGTAGATGTAGTAAGTTCATACTGTGTAGATCAAAATGACAGCTTATCAGATTAATATTTTTCATTTTTCATTTGTAAAAGTATATATTAATAGTGTTGCTTAGTAAGTTGTTTTTAAATAATAGCAAACTAAATTAAAATTATTATCCTTAATTAATTTTAACTTTTTTAAATTACACATAGAACAATTATATGGCTTAAATAATTAATACTATATTTTATATTTTTCTTTATGGTTATAAATATAATAATGGCAACACTAAATATAGATTACTAATTAATATTTTAAAATTATAATAATTATAAAAATAATAGCAAAAATTAAATAAATAATTTTCCATATTCAATTATAATTAAAATTATAAAAATGTTTTAAAGTTAAAAATATTGTAATGTATTTGGTGCATTTCTCATTTTGTTAATTGTGGGTAGGCTGTCTGTAACAACTATACATTCAAGACATGTAACACCTCAGTCTCTCCCGTGACCATGGATGCTGTAAAGCATTCGAAACGTCGGGAACCAAAAATCAAAATAAATCCGCGAAATAATCCGAAAAGATAGTTTTATTTAATATTTTAACACTTTTTACCCGTGATAAATAATTTATAAAAAGTAACAGCGCCATATGTAAATATACACTACAAACCCATCATCTGATTGCTGATATCTAAACAATCAGTAATCAAATAACACAAATTTGATTTACGGGCGCACTGTTTTGTTTCCCTTCAGTTAGAATTTTTTTTAAAACAATAATAAACCTTTTGTGATCTATTTTTTATCGTTTATTAAATTAACACAACTTTAATATGAAATCCATACATGTGACGTCATCTATTGACGTTTATTTGAACTATTTTTTCTTTGTTCGTAATGAGACTCCATGGTAGAACCAATGATTGACGTATACCGTCAGTAAAATTGAATAATGATTTGAGGCCTTGGGGCATAGAAAAGACAAGTAAGAAAATAGGCGAAAATTCAAAATAGGGACATTGCTTTTTACTTTTGTAAAAAGCCTAATTTTATCTGTTTAAGAGAGTTTTTGTATTTATATTTGATATTTATATTTTAATTTCAATATTTAATTTCTTTTCTCGGGCGTTGTTTCATTTAATATGATTAGTGCGTTGCTACATTGTACAAATAATACGAAGAGATACCATGCAATACCTTTTTGATAATGTTAACGGAAAAAACTAAAATCATTAGGAAATCTTTGGAAATGAAATTTTCTAGAAGCAAGAAGAATATAATAGAACAGTGAATATACATTAATTATTATATTCAAATGGAAAATCTTGAAGGTCATTAATGTTATTTATATAAAACGTTAAAAAATTCAAAAAATATGTGTCAGATTTTCCATTTTTTGTCGAAATATTTGAATACAACTTACATGCAGAGATTTGACGCAAACTGTAAATTCTTTTTTATATACAAAGTTAGTCATAGTGATAACCTTTAATGCAAATGTGTAAATTGGCATACATTTTGTTAATATACTGTTATATAAAAAATTATCACTTGTAAATTCTTATCCCATTTAAAGTATTCAACATTAAACACCAAAAATGTCCAAAGTACTCACCAAATAACCATAACCAGATATTAAACGAAAACAATCAAAAATTTGGAATACAGCTTGAGTAGAGATGTATTCACTAATAGAATCTACAAGCGTTTTAAAAATAATAGTAAAATTGTTATTTAAAGTGTTCACAGGTGCATTATCCGTAACCGTGCTTAGAAGTAATAAAAATATAATAATATAATAATTATAATTTTTTTATAATCACCTCACACCAATACTCCCAACGCGGGTTGATGTTGTTGTCGATGTGCTTGGTCTTCCACTGCTGGGCGCCTACAGTAATGATGGCGTAAGGATCAGACTTACCCTTGCCTGGAAGTATATATAAAAAGAAGTGATTTTAAGAGAATTATTATATTTGTACTCTATAATAAGCTTATAAACATTATTAATTTAAGATCTTATAAATGTGTTTGACAGACTTCAAAAACCACATCATCTCCTTGCCCATTTCCCAAACAGCGCAGTACATCTTCTGTACAGCTGATAGGATTTGAAAAAAGTTTTACAACTGGCCGCCTGCCTAACGTCAACCCTTCTTGGGAATGCTATTTTTATCGCGGAAGTCTTGTAATATGCACATTCGATATAATTTTTTTTTAAACATTTTTTTAAAGTATTTCTCAAAGATTTTATGTAATTTTCGGATATATTTTGAAATAAATTTTGAGCACGCAATATTTATTTTTTTCAAAAACCTGCGTACAAAATCCAACTACCTATATTTTGTGATAACACGATATATTCGCCAATGGGAAATACATATTAGTCACAAAAACCTACCGCAAAAGTTACAAATTAATTTGACACACGCTCGTAGTTATGTTTTTTTAATAATAAATAATAATTGTTAATAATTTTACTGCTCTTACTACTACTTACATATTATGTAATTTGATTGTTACTTACCCAGCATAGAAATATCTTTTTTCATTAGATTCTGAGCTTGTACTAGGTGAATTCGAAGGACACCCTAAAAATACAATTTGTATGTATATAAACGCTACTAATGCAAAGTTAAAATAGATTAAACGATGATGTATTCCCGACAGATTTCGTCCATATCGGCCAAACTCACTGAGACTAGCCATCTGCGCAGGAGATATTATAGTGCACCGCGTGTACGCGCAGACACAAGTGCACTCTCTATTCCTGTCACTCTCATACTCCGGTGGGACGACCACGGTGAGAGATCAGGCGCAGGACCGACAGTTTTACGTACTCTCCGAGACACGGGGGTAAAACAACACCAGTTTCCCAACTCCGGGCTGTTTGTTACCAGGACTTTTTTAACATAAATACTCAGTAATTAAAATTGATCCGACCTGGGACTCGAACCCAGGAACTCTGGTTGTACAACCGTGCATGCTAGCCACAACACCACCATATACATTAAACAGAACTTGCGTAAACTTTAATTAATTAATAATTTGATATTATTTTCACAAGCAAATATAATTGATGAAGCAAGAAACTTCACAATTGACTATTATTTACTTACTTCTGGTTCAGGCATGCGCAGGTCCACAGTAGGGATTTCATCACTTAATTTAATAGGCAGCTTGTTCGGGAGCACCATCATTTTCGCTATTTGTTCTACAATACATCTACGCAGTATATCACTGTGGAAATGAAAAGAAAATATATAAACTAGCGACTTACCCTCGCTTAGCTTCGGGTTCGTCCCTAGACAAAAATAAATCTATCCCACGGGAACCGTACATTTTTTTGGGATGATATTATAGACTATAGCAACAAGCTAGATATTATATCTCAATAAACAGGCTATCTAATGCAAAAAGAATGATCAAATCGAATTATTAGTTCCTGAGATTAGCGCGTTCAAACAAACAAACAAACAAACAAACAAACAAACAAACAAACAAACAAACAAACAAACTCTGCCTAAAGTTCAAAACATTCATCGAATGTGTATAAAACATACATTTTATATTTTAAAAACCTATTAACAATTAATGATAATATTTAAGTAACAATGAATTCAACAAAAAAAAAAGTAATATTTTGTAGCAAACTGGAAGTGGCAATGTTTAAACTTTAAACGTTAATGCAAAGGGCTGCTTACCTAAAGCCAGGCATGTCGAGGACGTCGGCGGCGCCCACGAGGTTGAAGTCAATGGACGGATTGTTGAGGAAGAACACCTGCAGGCCGCCCACCAGCGGCATCTTGGTGATTAGGGGCTTCATCACCACGCGCACCATTCCGTGGATCTGGCAATAGTTACATTGCCATATTTTACCTTATCTAATTAGTTATATATTTATATAGTATATAAATAAAAATTAATATTTGTAAGTTTGTCTTCTATGCGTTCTTAACCGATTGATCCTATTGTGATGAAACTCTGGTGGGTTATTCTATATACGCCTGCAAAGGTTTCTAGCGCAAAAAAAATTGCCTTGGGATGTTTGTTTAAACTAACTATTTATATCTTTTAAAACGTACCGCTAGTTTTTAATAATTAAAAATAATTATTATTTAAAAAAAAAATTTTTATTAAAACGAACTACTATTATAAATGTGAAAGTTTATGTGTATGTATGTATCTGTGTGTTTGTAGATTTGGATGTTTAGTAGGTACAAAGATAATTAAGTCCTGGAGTAATACATGGGCTACTGTGAGGCACTTAGGGCCGCATTCTAACGAAACAAGGGTTATTTGCTAGTATTTTAATCACTTTTAGAGTAATACTACGCTAACTCGCTACATATGCGGGTGCATTAAACTTAGATAAAGTTGTTTGAAAAGCAACACTCGTTTCAAACTACTTATTATCAACTCTTATATTTCATGATGTCTGACAGTTCATTTCAAATAACATAAACATTTCATTTACTTTCCAGTCAAAGAACAATGCCAAAGATTCCTTAAATACCGTTTCATCTATATTAACTATACTGACAAATATGTAAAAAATTGTGAGTATATATGGATATTCGTAACTCTTTCACGACGGGACGACTGAACGGATCTGGATGTAATTTGTCACCGAGATAGATTATAGTTTGGAATAACACATAGACTACTTTTTATTCCGGAAAATATACGGTTCCCGAAGGATAGATTTGTTATTGTTTTTGCGAAACCGAGCGAAGCTAGTGTGAGTCGCTAGTTACAAAATACTTTTATTGATCAGTAATAATTGCAAAGGAAGCCCAATGCTACTAATATCTCATATAGAATTCTTATCAGTTATCAAGCAATTAGTACCTGAAGATCCTTAATGCCGCCACGAATGCGCTGGAGGACAAATGAGATATCGCAGTCGCCAGCATAACTATAAATGTAAATTACATACATAATATAATATACTCCTCACTATTTTATTTTATATATTGAAAATTTTATTTTATATATTGAATGAATGATATTTATTTGAAAAGAACAAATTCTCTTTACATAGATATTAGTATTGTTTAAATTTATTTTCGAAATTATTAATGAGCAGTTTTTTTGGGTGTAGATGATGAAATTCACAACTATGTATGTAGGTATAGGCCATAGGGGATTGATAGGTACCATTTATTCAGCCCTTTTTAAGTTCCCACTGTTGGGCACGGGCTTTCCTACAATACGAGGGATCAGGCCATAGCCCATCACGAGCCCAGTGCGAGTTGGCGGACTTCACGTGTCTTTTAAAAACTGCTACATACTTCAGACATGCAAGTTTCCTCACGATGTTTTCCTTCACCGTAAGACAAGTGGTAATCATCTTGGAAATGATTCACACACGAAAATATCAGAGGTGCGAGATCCGGGATTTGAACCCGCTTTACTTGGTTTCCCAAGCGAGCAGTTACCGCTGGGTTACCACTGCCTGCCACAAATAGGTACCATAGTCACACCAAGTTTGACACTAATTGTTACTGTTATGATAGAACAAAGAAAACCTTAAAAAGGTAATTCCCTTTACCTTAATTTTTCACTTTTTGTTACAAAAATTTAAATAATTTCTTCAAAAAGTTGTTCTAAATATCTGAAATACATAATTATATATACCAAATTATAGCCTTAAATGAATATTTGTTATAATATGTGTCATGCATGATGCATGTTTAGGTACACATTAAGCGGCCGCCATCAAATCTTTACCAGTGTATCATACAGAATGATTAATGTTTAAGGTAGGCAAACTTACAATAAGTCAATATCCATGATGATTTCATCTCTAGAAAGGTTCTTATCGTATACTTTGACGCCTCCGACGCGCGGCGCCTTAAACAAACAAATTCTTATTACTGCTCTCATAAAAGCAACCTAATGGCTGCATTAAAACCACGGTTATTTAAATTTAATACGTGACTGTTTTGATAAAACTATTTATTTAGTTACGAAATGTATCATGTTGTGTTTAAAAAAATATCGTGTCAGTTATTTGTTTTGTTGTTGGGTTTCTTATGAATTATTTCATTCTATTTGTAAGTTTTTTCTAAACTTCACATTAATAGATAGCATTTATCTAATATGTACTAATATTATAAAGAGGAAAGATTTGTTTGTTTGTACATAATAGGATCCGAAACTACTAAACCGATTTAGATGAAATTTGATAAGAAGATAGTTTAAGACCCTGAGAAGGACATAGGATAGTTTTTATCCCGGAAATCATCCCTTAAGGGGGTGAAAATGGGAATGGTGAGTCGCTAGTAAAGATATAATTACAATCATAATTTATAAAGGCACATATTAGATTAGTATATATGAAGAAGGTATATTCAAAAAAGTATGTACAAAATGAAAGTAAAAAATATACTTACAATAGTACCGAGTATCATCCTCTCGAATTTAAAACCATTTAGTTTTAAATTAGATAAACTCTCAGCCACAGCCGGCTCTATAGATTCCTTCAAGAGTGTTCTCGCATAATGATTTACGTTGGGCCAAACTTGTAGCAGAATCTGTGAATCATCATGAGATTTATAGTAAAATGAATATTGGGACATATAACATAGATATGAGGCATATTTTTTTATACTTACTCTGTTCAGCCATTCTGCTCTCTCTACATCAGGAAAGAATACCTAAAACATGTTAAAAATTACATTGAGGGGCTAATACAAAATAAAAAAAATGTATAATTATAAGCATGTGTATGTACCCAAGCTGGGAGATCATCGAGTCGCGCGAGAATGATATCTTTCTCGGAAGACGTAGCAGCAGTTTTGGCGAGATTACGTCGATATTCGCTTTCTTTTCGCCATTGGTCTCTCATCACTGATAATATAACAGGACCGATCAACCAGGCGACGCTCCATTGCATATAGCCAACTAAGTACACTGCGCCCACAATTGCAACCTACAAATAAAATACCTAATAAAAAGTGCCCCTATTGAAAAACTCCAATAGAATCCCATCAAAAGCGACAAAAGCTTTTGACGCTTTCGCTGGGATCCTATTGAAGTTTTTAAATAGGGGCTATACATTTAATAACACCCACTCCACTTAAACTACATATAGTAGTTATCAATTAGTAAAATATACGCCGATAAATGAAAGTCTATGAAATTGCTTTGAGCGAGATATTTATATCAGGAAATCAAACTGGTTGAAGTTCATATTATTTAACTTTTATGATAAAATGTTTAGTTTTCTTTAGTGTAAATATTAAATTATTGACTTTTTAGCTTTTTGCTATTTACCCATAAATATATAATCAATTAATTACGATGGAAAGCTTAGGTATAGGTAATATAAACAATCGAGTGTCATTCTATTTATAACAAACAATTTAAATTATCGTTTACACTTTAATATTAGCTTTCCGCTTTCGTGTTTTCTCAACTCACAATCTTTATATCTTTATAGATACTTGCTATAAAGCTTAGTCGTGAGGTGGAGTGGCTATGCCAAGTTTTTTTCATAAACTATTGACCTTTTAAATATTCCATGATAAAAACTTATTACATAAAGCTTTTACACCTACTGAGTTCATACGATATAATAGTTTTCCATATTAAAGACGTTCGTAGCTGATACGGGTTTAACTTCCCGTCAGGTGGGAATATTTTTAGCGTGATGATGTCACCGTTATCGTTAAATATTTAAGCGTACTATCCTTTACTTTAAAGAGAATGTATATACAATTTTGTTTTTTTTTTTGATTATTTATGTGTAAATTATAATATAAAGTAGGTAATAGATATTGACGCAATGTAAAAAACTTGTTAAGTTTGTACTGTGATGTGTCATAGCTAAGAATAGTTGTAGGTCAAAATGATGTTTGAATAGAAATAAATTAAGATATTTTTATTTATATCATGTTTTTTTTATAATTAAAAATATTACAAAACATCTTTCGCCTTTGACTGCTCGTGTGGTAAGATGAATAAAAAAATAGCTTTAGTTCTGATAATGAGTCCTGTGAACCATCGGCAAGAATTATTTTAAACTTACTCTTTTTTTATGTACATAACTTTTACATACATCCCTCATGGCGCATGAAAGTATAATTAGAAGTATTTCAGCTGTTCTGAGACTACGGGAAAAAGCCATCCAGTGAGGCAAAAAATGTTATGACTGATGCCATGACCTTACGATAGAAATATTCAAATAACCCTTTGATTTGACATTTCAATTAATTTTTTATTGATATACTAGCGACTCAACCTCCCTTCGTTCGGGTTTGTTCATCCTTAGGTATGTTTTAACGGTTCATATGAAATACAAATCTTTGAATTTCTCGACTTTTCTGTACTATAATATGCGTGTATTATACATATAAATCTTCCTCTTGAATCACTATCTATTGCTGAAAACTGCATTAAAATCCGTTGAGTAGTTTAAGATCTAAGCGAGCAGACAGCAGAAGAGATTTCATTTTATATGTATATTAAAAACATATCCATCTTATTTATCTAACCCTCCAACCTATTTTTTATAAAAATTTGCTCAAACAAAGATAATATTCTAATATGTAAACATTAGCTGGTTTTTAGCAAAGCAAATTACTTAATATTTTAAAAGGGTTAAATAAGAACCCTGGAAAGGGTAAAGGATATACATTCTATGGATATACTAGATAAGTTTCTATAGTTTGACAAAATAAGCTTTGGTTATATTTAAATATTAAATGAATGAGTACTGGGTTAAAATACAAAATTAGTTCAATTAGAATTGTTAATAAGAAAATGAAGGTTAAACGCTACTGATGATTCAAGCCTTACAACCAATTTGAAGGTTGGACTGACTCATTCTCTTATGTGGTATAAATTTGTATGTAAATTACAATTGATATGAATAAAAACATTAGGCCTTATAAAATCTTTTCATATTTGTTTTATGTGTTAATTTTGTTTTTAAAATATGTGAAGATGAGAATTTGTAGCAGGCAATTATTCTATCAATATTGTAAAAGATTTTACGACAACATATTCTCTATTATAATTGATTTTGATATTATTTTATATCCCAAGTAATAACTAAATGTTTTTGTTATATGTTAGCAGTATAAATCAATTTTATTATAATTTCAAAATAATAATATAGCTACAATATATTTTTCTGATTTCATCAGGGGAATTAATTTTTGGCTTAAAATATCTAATACTTAAAAAAATATTTTGATGTAACTGCTACAAAATCTGATTTGTAGTATGCTGTTTGTTTGTGCTTATTATAAATATATTTAGTAGGTACACTTACCTTTTTGAAAAATCTATAAATGACTGAGAATACACTCATGTTATCATCACTGCTCACTGGGAGCGCAAATTTGCTGTTTGTCGTCATACTGTTGTTACCGGCCTACAAATAAATGACAATAATTTCATAAGAACATCAATAAAACTAAATTAATATTGCTAATCTTCTAGTAGTAAAGAAATTACACATAGTTAAATGTAAAAAACACGCTTAGTAAGTATATCAATTATATTATCGAAATTCATTTTGCAGTGAGGTCATTGTAATAGATAGAAAGATACCTGAAAGCGGTAGAATGAAAACAAACCAGTAAGATATAAATATCTATTCAAAATAAAAACATACCATGCTGTGGGTGTGGACAGTGCAAACTGTAATAGAGCAAATGCACGGCAAAAATAAAGTACTACACACGTTCTAAACACATACGACAATAAACTAAGATGCTTTTAAACAACGCTATGAATTTTTTTATCAATTACCAATAAATGGATTTTTCTTGAAGATAGATGTGTGGCTTCTTTAGATATCTTTACATTTTTGACTTTGTTAACTAAAATAAATATGTTAAAGGAAATGTACCTATATAATTTATTAAGAATTCAAAAATTGTAAATTAAAACAGACACTACAGAGTACAGATAAAGAATAACACGATTAACTTGAGAATTGAGAATTGTCATTTGTCAAATGTCAATTGACTATGGAAATGAAAATGACATGTATACTGTGTTACTAGCTATAAAAATATCTTCTCCAAGACTCCATGCCATTGTATAATGGAAGATTTCTCGAAAGGAGGGCACCACACGTATCGCCTATTTACATGCAGTCTGAGGTTAAGCAATTTATTGTGATATCTTTTTTACCTGATTTTTTGATTCTATTGTGTTCGCATCTTACCTGTGCAATATATTGTATCTACCTAGAAGTTAGACCAGCTGAAGGAAGAATTGTGAAGGAGAGGTACATCCTGTAGTGGTCCTGATTGGCTGATGGATTCACACACAGCCTAACGGCCTGTCCGCACTGCGATATTTCACCGCGCGATTTTTATTCTCGCGTATTATATTCCGTGATCGAAATTGTACTTATTACGCACTGCGAATAAAATTTCGTACGATTTTTGTCAGTTTGATGCAGTTCCCGACTGAGACAAACCTCTAAAGTGATAAATCTACTATATCTACTGAGACATTTTAGTAATTTAAAATGATGTTTTTCTACATTAAATATCAAGAGCTGCGAAAATACAGTAAAAAGTTTTTCGGATAATACAGAATGACTACAAAATCATTCGATAAACCAAGAGCGTCGGTGCACGACTGAGCGAAACGCGCGAATTTTATTTCGCAGTGCGGCCATAGCCATACTTCTTTATACTGTACAAAACATTCGCGCGGAAATATATCCGCGCCGCACCGCGTTCAATTTGCATCAAATCACAGATTTTTTTTCCGCGTGAATTTTTAACCGCCAGTGTGGATACTCCTATGAGATTCAATGTGTTACAGAATTGCGAGAATAAAAACGTGCGGTGAAATATCGCAGTGCGGACAGGGCGTAAACTGCTGGTTGTAGAAACGTGAAATTTGGAGAACGTATTCCCTATATGATGTAAGATCCCATAAGAAAGGATTTTTCAAAAATTCATCCCTTAAGTGGGTAAATAAGAGATTAATCTCTGTCATTCTTATTGTAAAATACACAGAAAGTGGTGTTTAGCTTTTAGTTAAAAAATTAAAATATATTTATTTTAAATTCATCCCTTAAAGGGGTAAAAGGGGGTAATAAAGTTTATATGGGCAAAGAATTATTTATGATTAGAATTACTTGAAACTTGGTATTAATCCTCTTCAATACAATTAAATAAATAGGTAAAATGAGGGATGTAAGTTTAAATAAAACTATAATGAATACGTAAAAAAGTAAAAAAAATCACCTGTGGAAGATTTAAGAATTTTATTATCACTTCCTTTAAAATGATGTCCATATAGCCTTACATATAAAGATTGTGATTTCGACAGTTTTGGTCGTCTTATTACATTAGCCCATAATTTCTTCAGTTTTTGTCTTTTGGGAACAAATGATATACATTTTCTTTGGATCCTGGCACTCCATAATTTATCATTTTAATAAAATTTTAAATAAAATGAAAAAAAAACCATATAAAGCTTTACAATATAATGAGGAACATAGTGATCTGACGGAAGAAAAAGGCTTTAAATTCTTCTCCATTAGAGTGTATTCGTTATATGGAGATAATACTGTGTATTATCTCTATGCAACGAACTCACTGACTCATAATTAGTTACTTCAATCAATCAACTTAGAAACTATTATACCCTACCTAATAAAAAAGAGTTATCAAAATTATTGAACTACTCTATAAACAGTTGCGTGAGCCCATATAGGTGACGTAGTTAGGCCGTGGTAAATAATTAAAGGAAAACTGTGCCATCTATGAATACGGAGAACAGATTATCAAGCGTATTATTTCGTTTTCTTTTACTTCGCAATTTTTAAAACCGTAGTGCACCTTAATATGATCTATTTTTGTTTTGTTAATTTTACACTAGATATTCTAATCTAAACATATAACGCCATCTATAAACATTTTCTTGATCTAATTATTCTTTGGTACATTGGTGAAACACGATATAGTACTTTCAATAATACACGAATAATAAGCTTTTAAAATAACAAATCAGGTACATAATATAACATTGATATTTAATTGAAATACTTTTTCTCTGTTTGTGACGAGTAGGGTCTCATTTGATAGGATTAGTAAAATGTGGCGTGTCCATACTACTATTGGGTAATACTAAGAATTTGTCTAAATTTATATTGTGTGTAGCGTAAAATATTGTACTATATAAATAAACAGATATTTACAAAGCAAAAACAACGGGTTTAATAATTGGGTAGGAGAGTAAAAATAACAATTGCATTATTTTACAATTACATTTATTAGTTCCAAAAATTTTGCCTTATCTCTTAAAGATTTTATTGCTCTAAGGCCCGTCAGTCAGTTTAAAATTAATCCAATCAGATTAGCAGAAATATGTTTTATTGGGCCTTATCACATGTGATGATACTTTCTCACTTCTGCACAGTCTTTTTTCACAAGTTAACAAGTGATATCTAAAGTTGCAATTTTTTAGTATATGAGGATCTCATCTTTCTAATCTTAGTAATTTTATTACATAATAAAGCTTTACATTGGTCTTTATATTAAAGCAGATACATAAGATGGATACATGAAGGGGTTATTCCCTTATATAATGATTTAATATTAATATACACATATAGATGGAATGTGAACTTATTATTTTAGTATTAACTACATATTACATACTTTAAAAACATGCAACATATGAGAAATTATAATTATAATATAATGATTAAAAGTTAAAAAATAGTAATAGCGAATTTAAATGATTTTCTTTCATTAACTAATGGGCAGCTCCTATCAGCCACTGGACACTTCTTTTAAAAAGAAGCGAAAGCTGTATTTTAAATACACATATATTTAAAATTCTTTTAAAGAAAGTCATAATCCCTTGGAAGACTAGATTAGATAAACGATGGGATCATTGTTAGTAGAAAATAAAAAAATCCTTTACATTTAGCTCTTAAATATATGAAAATGTATGTATGTTGTTAATATGATGTAAATATATCTCATCTCAAATAGATATTATAAAATGAATATCCATAAATTACAATAGTAAATTACCTACAGACTAGTTAAGTGTCATTGAACCTAACTACATATATTGGCTAAGGCATTCTCATCGCATCTACACATTAAAAGTGTGATTTTTAAAAATTGTATACATACATTTTCTTAATGAATTCTCATAGGTAAATAAATTCTCATATAAATTTCATAATTGATCTAAAAATACATATTCCATCTAAATCAAAGTGTATATAGATAAAAATGTGTGGCTTGTCTGTGTGCTGTGTTGCATTAGCCTTAATCCACATTAAAAATCTTTAAATTTATATATTAAAAAAAAACTAGTGTACAGCAGACATATTTTAAATATTTTTATGTTCGTTTTAGGAAAGTGTTTTCGTTAAATAAACAACAACAAAAATATTTTGTAAAACTTTTACATATTTGTATGTTTAGCACAACTGAAAATACATGCATACTAAATAATTCAATCGATCAAAATTATGTTAAGTTGGAATTGTACCATTTAAATTTATATTATACACAGATGTCCGCTTGATGACTCGTTAAATATATAAAAAATAAACGAATTAAAAATTATTTTCAGTGCATATTTTTATCTAAATATTTAAGCAGTAAGGTGTTTTATTTTATCGAGCAAAGCGTCGCAGGTTTTCTTGGCGTCGCCTAGCAACATGGCAGTGTTAGGGTTGTAGAAGATAGGGTTGTCGACTGCTGCATAACCCACTCCCATCGACCTCTTCATAACAACCACCTTGAAATACATACGGATAAACATAAATCTATACTTATTATAAAAATAAGTCCCCCGGCCGCGTCTTTCTGTCCTCCTGTCTGTCCTCCTGTCTGTCTGTACGCGATAAACTCGAAAACTACTGAACGGATTTTTATACGGTTTTCAACAATAGAAAGAGTAATTCTTGAGGAAGGTTTAGGTATATAATTTATTATGCTTTTATGTAAATTAGCTGAAATACGGCGACAAATGTTGAAGAGGTCGCAAAAAATCTCGCCAATCTATACTTATTATAAAAATAAGTCCCCCGGCCGCGTCTTTCTGTCCTCCTGTCTGTCCTCCTGTCTGTCTGTACGCGATAAACTCGAAAACTACTGAACGGATTTTTATACGGTTTTCAACAATAGAAAGAGTAATTCTTGAGGAAGGTTTAGGTATATAATTTATTATGCTTTTATGTAAATTAGCTGAAATACGGCGACAAATGTTGAAGAGGTCGCAAAAAATCTCGCCAAATGGGAACTTTCCACGCGAACGCCGCGTAAACTAGCAAAGATACAGTTAAGTAATGTACTAGAGAATTCAAAATCTATAAAAATGCTACAAAAAAGTCCGCGATAGCATATCTCTATCTCTTACGGTTGACTTACAATAACCACTTTTATGTTAACATTTTTAATTAAAAACATTACGTTATTTTCAAAGTTATTTTCTTTAGTTCGGTATTAATCCTTATCCAAATGAATATTTTAGTTAGCTTAGTCATTTAATGCAGATTAAAATTGCTCTTTACACTAAATCAATCAGATGAATAGTTTTTGAGATATCGTTGTTAGAAGTAATTAGTAGCGAAACATTTTTAATGCTTGGCGAGCATTGAGATGCCTACGGCGAGTCCATCCCCTCTGCCCCGCATCGCTCGACCGCCTGCTCAAGCTATATAAACCGGGCGATGTAGCGCGCGATCCTAGGATACTTTTTACCGCGGGAAAATATCTTATTTCTGAGGAAAAATACAAAAACTGCAATGTAAGAGTATACTAATATGTAACACCTAAGAATTTAGTTTTTGGTCATCTGAACGCGGGCGGAGCCGCGGGCAATGCTAGTAAATATATAATAATGAATTAATATCTAATATATTTAAACGGCGATCTAACGATTTCGCTGAAATTTGGTATGTGGGGGTTTTATGTCTGCGAAAACGCATGTTTTCGAGTTCTCATGAGGTTTTCTTTCACACGAAAAATATCAAGATTCGAAAAAAATCAAAATAGAGCAAAATTGACAATAAAGGAATTTGATAAGAAAGGATACAAAGTTTTTACTTTTGTTTTTTTTTTGTATTTATTCAAGGTTTTAGTTTTTTTTTAAAGAAGAAAATTGTACTTTTGGTAAAAAACTGAGCGAATCACGGTCCCCCTGGTTTATCATTTATATATCACTTTACGTTATAAAATTTAACAATCTCATTTACCTGATTGGCTTTCCAAACTTTCAACACGGGCATACCAGCAATTGGTGAATCAGGGTCGTCTTCTGCCGCGCTGTTCACCGTGTCGTTAGCACCTGCAGGGAAAAACGTATCACAACCATGAGCTTCAATCTAAAAAGTTTATAGAGTAAACTATATATTTCGTATACTGAAAATGACAGAAATATACACCGAAATAATTATAAGTGAAATAGCCCTTGTTTTTGATGCGGTGTATTTATAATATGAGTAAATATACTTATAGCAATCGTGACGATAGATACACCACGGCATATGGTAGTGAGTAGTGCATTTAGTTACGAGCGTGTTGCGCTCGGCCTGAGATTGACAACAGCTGGAGTCGGAAATAATGTTTTTAGATTTCCGTATCCGAAGGGTGCCCACGGGACCTTATTAATAAGCGTCCGCTGTCAGTCAGTCTGTCAGCGAGCTGTATCTCATGAACCGTAATATACAGGGGGTTGAAATTTCCACAGTGTGTATTTTATTTTATTGCTTCTATAAATATTTACTCGTACATATACGAAAAAAAAATCAAACAAGATGGCCAATTTCAAAACGGCCGCCATACAAATTAGAAAAATTATACATATATTATTATAGGGCCTCTCGTTTCTTTTACAAAAATATTTAAAAAGTACATAGTATTATATCTCGTATGATGGCACGGAACATTTCGTGTTCGAGCCCGAGTCGCACTTGACCGGTTTTTAAAGCAACATGCAGCGCTCGTTGTCTTATTTAATACATATCTATCAACATTATAATAATAAACAATATACAAAATCTACAAATATTATAAAGAGATAATATTCAATAAGTTATGAATGAATTAATCCTGAAATTTTTGAACAGATTTTAATTGTGCTTTCACCATTGAAATGTAACATTATTCAAAAGATAAGATATATTTTATTTTAATAATAATTTAAGACTCAGCTTGAAATGTCAATTAGGTACGTTGATCTCTGATTAGTTTATTCTGGAAACTTAAATAAAACTCACCAATAACTAGTACAAGATCGGTCTCAGGGAATTCTTCATTGATCTCTTCCATCTCAAACACGTCGTCGTAAGGGACGCCGGCCTCGGCCAGCAATACGTTGAGTTGACCGGGCATACGTCCTGAAGAAGAGTGTTATATTATATATTAGTGTACAAAATAGATGACCAGCTTATATAAATGTCCTGTGGCGTCTTTCCTATAACATAGTCTAGTCAACAAGTCTTTGTCTTTTTAGTCAACTTTTGTATGTATGTATAATGTAATACTAAAAAAAAGTCTTAACTTCCGGAACTGTAGGGCCAATATTTATAATTTTCCCAGAGAAATGAAAATACGGCCAAAAACGGGTGATCTGGCTTGCGCAAGCCACGCCTACTTCGGACACTATCTACCTACGTTACGCACCTGCTACAGGATGAATGGCGAAGCGTACTTTCTTGCCAATGCCCTTCAAGATATCTACTAATTCAGCGATTGGGTATTGTGCTTTTGCTACACACAAACCGTAACCTGTTGAATAACAATAAAAGTTTTAATTACATGTTACAAGCAAACAATTATTAATAATAGTTAATTCACTTTAAGATGAAATAAGATTTTATGTATTTTTTTTTCTAAAATAAAAGTAGCTTAAGTTACTCCTTATAACATGAGCTATCTGCCAGTGAAAGTCCCATCAAAATCAGTCCATCCGTTTCGGAGATTAGCCGGAACAAAAGGACAGACAAACATTTTAGTTTTCTTTTATAAGTACCGTATACGATTCCATATGCATTTTGTAAAAAACTATTATTTTGACATTACAAACAGACACTTCAATTTATCTGTATAGATAGATCATGGACGAATTAGAGACTGGACCTGACATAAAATACAAATGTATGAAAACTAGTTCAACCAAGTGACGCATAACGCACACAAAGATTTTATTACATTATTATAAACACTGATACACAATACAATATTTCTAGTGCTTGAACGTAATCGATAAAATACATATATCGATGAACCAATAAATGACATTTTAGACATTGGTTCGCATAGTCATCATATTTTACATCTTTTAATTTATTCTTCTTCTTTTAATTTTAATAAATTAGAATAAATGAATTAAAGAGGCAATAATAATGTGTCAAAATAATTATTTTTTAATTTGATTTATATAAATACGATGGCATTGATTGGGCAACATTCTGTTGGCCAATAATAATGTTAATGAACAAATGAATATCGGGTATATATTCCATTAATATATAATAAATATTATTTTGTAAAGATTAAAAAAATATTAAGCTAATTTAATTAAATAAAGTGATTTTGTTGATTCTGTTATTGAACTATTTTAATTGGCAATTGATTGTCTCGGGTAGTTATAAAAATGAGACACTGTCCTAATATTGCTCAGTTCTTAATAAACATTTGTGAAATTAGGAAAAAGAAAAAGTGATTGCAAATTGTGAAAAAGTGAGTGTTGGATCGTGAAAGTAAAATAATTAGTGCAAGTGGTAAAGTGTTTTATTACAAATCGCCAACCCAGAAGTTTAGTGCTAAAACATTATTGTTTGATTTTGTGTAATTTATGTGTTGAAATAAAATGATCTTTATTATTATTACAATGGAATAATATTCCAAAGTATATAAATGTGGAATAAAATAAAATAAAAAATTAAGTACACACACTAATTATAATTTTTGCATTTATATTTTTATTTGATTTAGAAAATATTTTTATAAATTTATTGTCATCAGATTGTAGGATACTGTGGTAAAAGTATTTTATGTTATTGTACTGTACAAATAACACAATTCGTTTAGTTATTTCGTCAAATATCGATATATTTTTCGGCATTGTCAAGCACTAGTCGATGTCAAATGGACTCACTCGACAGTTTTGTCATTTGTTCTGAATGGAATAATCCAGCCATTTTATGATGGTTGTCAGATGTCAACAATACATAGAAATATCGACTATATTTAACATAGTTGGATAATATGACATTTTATTTTACATTTAATTAAATTGTGTGATAAATAACAATAAATGTAATAAAATAATGTATTTACGAGTGAAAAGAAATACTGCTGCTTCCGCCGTTATAGTTTTTACATAATTTAACAGAACATTTAGTCATTTTTGGGAGATGTTTTGTTGACAAATAAGTGCTTGAGACTGACGCAAAAAACAAACGACCAAGCCTAAAATCTCCTGGTTACTGAGAAGACCGATAAAGGTACGTCCGCTTATATGTCTGGTCCAGCGGTTAATTCGTTCATGAGATAGATGTAAGTAATTACTTTTTAACGAAAAATGTATGACTTCAAAACTAACCAAAAATCACTTTAACATGATTATAATCCATCTTTAGTATAGGTGTATACCTATGATCTACCTATAACCTTAACATTTAAAAAGACATCGTGAAAATCTCATCACAATTGAAGTATTAAAAAAACATTCACCTGAGTGCCTTCGCCATTTTTGAAATGGATGAAACATAAAGAATATTTTCCAAAAATATCGGACTAATAATGATAGAGGAAGCTTATATTAAAGTGGGTAGGTTTAGTATAAATACAATAGTCATAGCATACCAGGGGTAATAATGATAGAGGCAGAGCGGTGTATGAGGTCGGCCACGGAGTCCACGTTGAGCTCGGTGTGCGTGGCGCCGGCGGGGCGCGCCGAGCCGCCCGCCGTCACGCCGTACCCGCCCAGGATCACGTTGGGCAGCGACCGGTTCATTGCCTGGTGAGGCCATATATTGTAAACTAATTGTATAGGAAAACAAAAACAAACCTATCCCACGGGAACCGTACATTTTTCCGGGATAAAAAGTAGTCTGTGTTATCACAAAGTACAATCTATCTCTGTGCCAAATTTCATCCAGATCCGTTCAGCCGTTCTGGCGTGAAAGAGTAACAAACATCCATACATACTTTATAAACTTTCACATTTGTAATACTAGCATTGCCCGCGGCTCCGCCCGCGTCCAGATGACCAAAAACCAAATTCTTAGGTTTTACATATTAGTGTACTCTTACATTGCAGTTTTTGTATTTTTTCTCAGTAATGAGATATTTTCCCGCGGTAAAAAATATCCTATATGTTGTTGACCCGGATAACCAGCTATCACCATACCAAA
Source organism: Brenthis daphne (assembly GCA_947093115.1). Classification (NCBI taxonomy): domain Eukaryota; kingdom Metazoa; phylum Arthropoda; class Insecta; order Lepidoptera; family Nymphalidae; genus Brenthis; species Brenthis daphne. The sequence goes on along the minus strand of OX352472.1, from coordinate 16,466,506 downwards.
TTTCATCAAAATCCCTCCAATGGTTTTTCCGTGATGCGGTAACAGACAGGCAGACAGACAAAAATTCTTAAAACTATGATTCGGCCTCTGTGTCGATAATAATGTTTATTTTAATAATATTTTCCAAAAAAATATTTAATGTACAGATTCGGCTTGGTTAGAATTTTATTATATGTATAGATTAATACTACGGATTTTTTTTGTTATATATATTATTAATTATTCTGTAGAACAACAACGATTTGCTCATCGTGGTAGCTTATGTGTTATTACAGATCATAGTTTATCTGTGTATTAAATTTTTACTAAAAACCATCCAGTCGTTTTAGCCATAAGCTTTTAGCCTAAAGTAGAATCTAATTTATTTTCATAATAGGGTTTTTTAATAAATAAAATAGTAACATTATAGTATTATTAAAAACAACCATAATCGTTTCTCATATCAAGTGTTAGTGTAATGCACTTGTATTAACCAGACTTCTGTATTAACATAGTCATTAGCGATAGTGTTTTATCTTTCTTTGCTATAAAACTCCTATCGATGTTTAAACAGCTATGAAATAAATGTAACATGAAAATAAATATTATTATTTATTAAAACAATCATGACGTCATGAAAAGAAACATGAATGTTAAAAAGGAACTAATAATATGTTTACATTTATAATAAGTATAGTAGATACCTTGCACATAATATATGAAAGAATAGCTCCCGAGCTCCCTATGAGTGCGCCGACGATGGTCATGAGCGAGTTGTTCAACATGAAGCCTTCAGCGCACAGCGCCCAGCCCGAGTAGCTGTTTAGGACTGTGATGACTACTGGCATGTCCGCACCTGGTATTAAAAGCAACAATTGGATTGTTTTAGGACCTATATTCATTATTAATGATATCATTTCAATGTTTTATGAGAATTCTATGCCTGTGCATCATACTGCAATAACCGTGACTTTGGTCGCATTATTTCTATGATTTGCGCGTGTTGCTAGCTACTACCACGGTGGTAGTGATCGGTACTAAAGTGCGTCGGCTAGGTACTAGATAGGTATGTTGGCATTAAAGTATCATCTGCTAATGAAAATGCACTGTTAACTATATATTGTATTATATTAACATAAAGACTTTATCGTTAAATCATTCTTAGTTCACCACTGTAACCTCCACAAGTGACCTATCTATGTTTCATATTATTTAAATGAACAATATAAAACTATTCCCACACTAGAAGCACATTATACTAATCCATAATATAGTCGTCTACTGAAGGCACCTAGAAAGACTTTACTTACTTTTATTTGCCCGTTGGGAAATGACTTTATGGTTCAAAGGCATAACTGTAACTTGCCACGAGGCACTACAGACATTGAAATTCGAATTTTCGACAACCCTTGCATTTTACAGTATTTCCATTAAAAATAATGGGTGATCAGCTATTGGATGGATTTTTATACTATGATAGAAGATATAGTGACCTCCAATAGCAGCAGTGAGGGTGAGGCCCTGTATGCCACTGAGCACAGCGGCGGCCGACAGCAAGGGCAAGCCGGGGGCTTCGGGGAAGGCCAGCAGCGCGCCGCCGCAGCCCAGCGCGCCCGCCAGCAGGCCCGCGTTGATGGCGTGGCGCGCGGGCAGCAGCAGCGGCGCGGAGGACAGCACGCCCTGCAGCTTGCCGTACGCGACTAATGACCCGCTGGATAATCATAAACATATTTATTAGTGAGACTCACCCTCGGGTGCGTCCCTATGTACGTTTTAATTTTTTTGAGCGGAACCCTAATTCTTTTTCTAAAATAAAAGTAGACTATGTTACTTCCTCTAACATCAGCTATCTTCCAGTGAAAATCCCGTCAAAATCAGTCCAGCCGTTTCAGAGATTATCCGGAACTAACAAACAGACAGACATACAAAAATTTAAGAAAAAAAGTGTTTTTCTTATAAGTACCGTATGCAATTTCGTACGCATTTAGTAAAACACTATTATTTTGAAATTGCAAGCAGACACTTCAATTTTATTTATCTGTATAGATTTCACTAGGCAATCTGACTGCTATTGTAAATACAAAAGTTTCTATGTGTGTGTTAAGTATATGTTTCTTATTCCTTCCCGCTGAAACAGTTAGACAAATTTAGATGAAATTTCAGATCAGATAGAATAACCCTCCTAAACGACCTGACCAATTATGACGGTATTTTTTATGTATTTATGGGATACCTGGATAGATCTTAGCTATAGTAGCACTCGGTAGGTGGCGCTATTGTTGATTTTTTTATTTACCGACCAATTTTTTTTTTCATTTTTTTTTCATTTGTCACATAAAAATATGATAACGATCTTAATTGGATCGTGAAATGTAATCAATTTAAATTCTATTCTATTCTAAAAAAATGTATGAAATTAATAATAAGTTTTAAATTTACGAATAATAAAATGATCCTTAGCAAACTCACGTGAACGTAATACCACCGATGTAAGTTCCCAAGAAGAGAGAGGTCTTGAGCGTGGCAGCTGTGGGGTCGAGCGCCATGGCGGGGAAGTCGTGCATGTACGTCGCCACGCACGTCAGTACCGCCGCCATGCCTACCAAGCTGACAGGAAATAACGATTTATTAGCTGTTATTACTTACTTGTTTAAAATGTTTTTAAATTATTGTAGCATATACTTTTGAATAATTTTGAAAGAAAGATCGCGGGTTCGATGCTAATTCAAGTGATACTGTATTGAGAAAATAGAAATTATAAACAGTTATAATAATTTTTATTATAAAAATAAAGTAATTAACAATGGGGTGTTTTGTACAATATTTTTATACTAACTTTAATTTTAGAAATCGTACCAATGGAATATTTATAACAACTGATATCGAGCACCCACGCTTTTTTCACAATTACATTAATTTTCTCGTTAATCACTTTATTCTTTATTTTTATGTTAAAAAATATTTTTTACTTTGGTTTATCATTAAGGCGTGTAAGTGTAAACTTAATAATCTATTTAAATTCATTTTGATGAAATCTTATATCTAGTAGTACTAATTTGAAAATTACCTGTGGAAACCAGCCACAAGTTGCGGTAGGTCTGTAATTTCAATCTTTTTAGCGATGGTCCCCCCAATAAGGCCGCCAATGCCCGCCACGCCCAGCATCTGAGCCAGGACCTCTGCACTGGGCGTGAGCAATCCCAGAGTAGCTGCTATTCCTCCTGACACACCGATCTACAAAAATTATAAATAAAAATATTTTAAAACATAATATTGCTTAGTATATTTTGAATCCTATGATTTATTGCAATCTCATATTACTAAAGAATCATCAAAACTAGACGAGCTAAAGCTCAAGATGCCACGTCATAAATTACATGTACGATGGTAGTTAATATAATTGGTTTTGACTTTACAAAAAATTATATTTATAACTACATCGCAGACCATCATAACATTACTTCTATCTCTGTAAAAAATATCTAAAATTTAAAAATTAATGTATAAATAATAATTAATCGAAACCTGGACTTTTATTTAGGCATAGGAATAATGTTAGAAAGTCTTTATTATCTCAATGCCTTTACAATGATCAAAAGATTGAAGCTAATGTCATCAAGATTACAATGAGCGGGCGATCTTGAGCCGAGTCTGAAAGCTACGCCTTTTTCTTTATGAACGCCTTTTCTAATCATCGATTGCGATACAATTGATTTTCCAATATGAAATGATTGTTATTACAATAGATATAAAATACAACGAACCATTCCTAAGTAGTTTCCTTTGCGTGCTGTAGCCTGTGAGCTGAGACCGGCCAAAGCACCAACACAACATAACGATGAGGCTAGATACGCCATTTGGTGGACTTCAGGATATCCCTACAAGGAATTAAATTATACTATAAAGATTAAATTAATGAATATCAATTACATGAAACGTTTTCTGCAAAGTGCGAGTTTGATTAGACTGGTATTTTTTAAACGTGAAGGTTCTATCTCTCACCGCATTTAATATGAGTATAATATTATCGGGTATAACGTAAGGCAATGTCTTTATACCTGCATTGCTGTGGTCAAATATCCTCCAAGCAGAGCCGCTGCAGGTATACTGTATAGATAGCCATATTCTGGTGGGTCTCCTGGCCTATAATAACAGAATACATCAAAATCTTTTTTTAAGCAAATATTTCATAACAAATAATTAAAACGCACCTTTTAAACATATCCAACATCCTTTGCGTAACTAAAAATCCACCGAATACGTTCACAAACGAAATGAGAGCTGCTGTACTAGCTAGCCACTGTAAAAAGAATTAACAAGGAATTTAAAACACATTGCTGTTGTAATGAAAATATTGAACATGTTGATATGAAGATAAATTACATTCAAATCTTGTCCACAGTATTCAAAAAAGTAGGAAAAGTCTAGTGTGGATGGAAAGCATGGACATATCCCTTTAATTAAAATAATAAAATCATATGTCGGAACGATCTCGATAAGTGGCCTCATCTATCTAATATTTATAAATATATCGTGTCACGGTGTTTGTGGTCTCACTCCTCCGAAACGACTGAACCGATTTTAATGATTTTTTATAATACATATTTGTAGGTATGAGAATAGGTCGTAAAGTATTTTTCACCCTACCACCCCACTACCCCACCCCCCATTTTTAATAGCGATTTTAGTATTTTTGTTTGAACAACATTATATAAATACATCGCTGTATAACATAAATCCAAAGAGTTTTTTTGTGGATTGAACGCGGGCGTAGCCGCGGATTCTGCTAGTTATCTATACATATAATAAAACTGTAGAGGCCGAATGTCTGTACATAAAAAAGAAATGCTAAAAACGAATTAGGGGAATGTAAGAAGAGAAATAGAGCAAATACAGCTTTTTTTCATTTCATTTGTTTCTCTGTCTATCTGTCTGATTGTTACGGGCTAATCTTCGAAACTGTTCGACCGATGTAAATGAAATTTTGCATGGTTGTACCTTATATCCCAGGTCAACATTTTAGACACATTTTGTCCCAGAAAATTAAAGAGTTCCCATGGGATAGTTAAAAAACTATAGTAACTTATACAGCTTAGTACACAAAAACTATTGATTGGATTTTAATGAAACTTTACAATATAGTTCATACATCAGAATAACAAATAGGCTCCTTTTTACCCTGAAAAAATTTACGGTTCCCGTGGGATAGATTTGTTTTTGTTGTCTAGAGGCGAACCCGAGCGAAGCGAGGGTCAGCCGCTAGTTAATAATATTATCGATTGTACCTGTACAGGAGTCTCAGGAACGTAACCACCGCCCATTAACAACAAGCCGCCGACTGCAGTGATCCCAGAGACGGCGTTAGTGACCGACATTAGCGGGGAGTGAAGTGCCGGCACCACTCCCCATACTGTGTGGTATCCTACTACACCTGTAAGAATTAAGAAGTTAGATATGTATTAATATTTATAGGGCAGAATGTGAGAGGTAGTAATATTGCCTATTACGAATTAAACAAGGCATTTTCTACTTTTTTTATTTGCATCGTATAACTACAATATTGCCAATAAATAAGTACACAAGACCATTAAAATGGTTTGATTCCACATGGAAAAATGAAACAACTACCTATGTAATAGAATTTAGCAAAAGTTATTTCTAGAAATGTCTATAGCAAAATCCAGCTCTAAATAATTTCGAAGAGTAGCCGACGCCCAAATGTGGCCTATAACTGAGAATCCCAATAACTATATTTGGCCCGATCTGGGTTTCGACCTCCAGATATGCAGCCGCACATGACAGCCATTAGATCGCAATTAGAATATCTACATAAGCTATTACTTTAAATTTTTCTAGATTAAGCTGTCAAACAAAAATTCAAAAAATCTGCAGGCTTGGCTACAATTACATCGTCCTTTACAATAATATTCAGTCTACAATTTCATTTAAATATACACATCATATGGTATATACATAATATGTAGATACATATTAATAAGATAAAAACTTAATAAAGTTCGTAATATAATAGAATTAGATAATAAAAAATTTAATTATTTGAAAACTTCTTTTAATTCATTGACCTCATCGCTTGTAACTAACAATAAAATATGAACTCTATCGCAAACAGTAAATATTTAAACAAACTATTTTTATGTCCAAACGCGTCACATGTATACGTCGATAATAAAAACATAATTTTTTTTATGTTATGATGTATTTTTGCAGTTATACTTCTTTTGGCACGTTTGGAAAAAAAATATGAGAGTAAAATTTTTACGATGCGCGCGCACACCGACAGCCAAAAAGTGACATGAGGAAGTTAGTTGCTTTCCTTTTACAAACGGAGAGCTGACAGTTGGTTGAGTGACACCAATCTTTAGCTATTTTTGTTCTGTAACGCCAAAAAAGTATAACTTCTTACGTGCATACATAAGTGTGCACACGTTTTTTTTATATTTACCTGACAATGCCAAAGTAGTTGTCATGGTGGTAAAGGCTGGATTTGGTGATGCAATTCCAAGTCCAATTAAACTTGCTAATCCTAAACAAACACAATATCATATTAGTTTTTTTCAGTATTTTCTCTTCAACAACCATATTTGTTTCTGTAACTTACAATTAATATATGTATAGACATTGTAAAATTAGGCACTAAATAATGGTCTTACCCGTAGAATATAAGAACGTGTCTTTTAAAGTTTCATTAAATGGGTTAGGTGGTTCAACTTTCACAGCGGCGGTGGCTTTAGGTGCTTCCGCTGGAGGCATGCTGGGCGCCGGCGGGGGAGGCCACAGCAGCTCACCAGCCTTTAGAACTATTGACCCACGAGTCACTTCATCCTCGAGATTGATGTGGAAATGATCATTGGTTCCTGCAAGAAATAAATGTTTGTTTCCCTTAATGACTAATATATATAAATAATGAAATGGGTAAAGCAACGGACAAAATCTAATATGATTAATTAAAAATTTAAAAAACCGACCGACCATCTTGGCCCGATTTTCAAACATAGCTACCGACTAATTCACCTTTCAAACAAAAATAAAAACAAAATCTAAATTGGTTCATACGTTCGGGAGCTACGATGCCACAGACAAACACACACACCGACATGTCAAACTTACAACATCCCGTCGCATCGTTTTTGCGTCGGGGGTTAAAAAAGAAATCATGTTGATTGGTAAGTGTATCACTTGAGAACGACTGTATCGATTTGACTTTTGTTTTTTTTTAATGTTTTTAGTAATATGAGTTAACTTTTTAGGGTTTCGCACAATTGGGAAATGCGGAAATCAATGGGAGGACTTTTTAAAATTGAAATTAGAAAAAAGCACATCTCTCGGGTCAGTTCGTTATATCATATAGAGGTTTGTGAGTTTACATGCGAGATAAGTTACGGAAATATTCGCGTGATTCTAAGTGGAGAATTAGTATATTACAAGTACGTTTAACGTTACTATTGCGCATGGTATGTTATCTTTAGTAAAGCGAAGGTAAATAATTTTTGCATTATGTCACGTGACCAATTTATACTGCCTACTGAATGTTGTAAGTACTGACGGAGTGAATAATTATTTTATTGATTAGATAAATATGTACCTACCGAACTAGTTTTACTTTATTAGACAGAAACCGAAAAAATACCTAATGCCTATAATCATCAACAAATATGGAAAGTTCGAGCAGGCAATATAATAGTTCAGGATAACTGAATTTCTGATGACAAAAGTCTAGTACTATCTATACATATAATAAAATTGTAACTGAGCCGAATCTGTACATTAAATATTTTTTGGAAATTCTTATTGAAATAGATATTATTATCGATACAGAGGCCGAATCTATAGTTTTTAGAATATTTGTCTGCCTGCCTGTCACAGAAAAACTACTGGAGGGATTTTGATGAAACTTGGTATGGTGATAGCTGGTTATCTGGGTCAACATAAAGGATACTTTTTACCGCGAGAAAATGGCTCATTTCTGAGAAAAAATACAAAAACTGCTACGTAAGAGTTTTGGTCATCTGAACGCGGGCAGAGCCGCGGGCAATGCTAGTATACTATAAACTATTTGACGTAATATTTAATTTTCTAGTTATTAATACTTTTCAGTTGAATTGCGGGAAAAAACATATTTAAGTTTTTATGATCGTATTGTATGTTCCTAATCTGATAAAAGACTTACGGAATATGTTTTAATGCATTTCAGAACACGAAATTTGTCTTGATCTCGATTGCAATAAAAATTTTCGCATTCATATCAAGGGATTTTGAAATAATGCTGATTGATAATATTATTTGTTGCACTTTTCAATACAATCTATCGAATCTCATTACCGATTACATCTATTTATTGATTACAGCTAGGTGTGGTCAAATCTTTAAAATGGTAGATAGCATCACTAAAAACGATTAAAACAAAACGAATTAAGCATAACCTGTCTTAACGTAACCATACCTTAGCCATATAATATTTACACGTACAAGTTTTTGGGAATGACCGGTAAGGTCATTGCTCGAAGACATATCCTAAGATCGTTTATATAAATTCACTTAAGCAAAGTTTCTACTTATTTTGATTATGTTTATGTATCTGTAAAACTTTGAATTTTAAACTGAATTGTCGTGCTGTAGGTTGTGTTTGACTTGTAATGCTTCTGATCTACCAGAGGTCATGTGATCGTCTCCTTAGTTAAATTTGCACAAGCGACCAATACTGGTTCTACTTTACAGTAGAGATTTTTTACCTATTTTAATAACAAAACCTTATTTCTAAGATTTATATTATTTATATAAGTACATAAATTACCTACATGTTTTAGAGGTTAGTAAAATGTGTTTTTACACCAATAGAATTAATATATAAAAGTCAAAAACTCTGTATCTTCTGAAAACTAAAAAAGCTTTCGCTAAATTGGTCGATTGGACAAATAAGGAACAAGACGACAGTATGTTAACATTAATCGTATAGTTTGTCATCCCGCAACGGATACATAAGATTTTAGTATTTGAATGCCTGCCCTTCACTTTAACGTATACAATTTTATTAATTCTTTAGTTTTAAATGCACACTTTCGTTTCCCTTTTATTTTATTTTTTTCTTTTTAAATCTGTTCAAATTAATGTACTTTATTTGATTTTGGATCGTCATAAATAATAGGTATATTAACCCCAAGCTTATCGCCGCCAACAACACGTTGTTGCCACGTTCTTTGTTCCGATAAGCTTACGAGTAGCCAATATGTGTGCGGAATACGAAATTGTAATTTATATATTTAAATCGTTTATCGTCCTAGATTCGCTTACAAAATGTTAAACAAAACCTTCAAAAACTAATAATACATAATTTAAACCTGCAGGTTTATGTTATTTTCTTTAACATTTTTTTTAATAATTTACAAAACACAAAATTTCGTGTCTGCTTGTCGACTGTCGTTACAGTCATTATAGAACGCCGAACAAATCGAAAAAAAGGACAATTTTTAAAAATATTATAGTGCTCCCACGGGATATACAGTAGAATTGTGATAATGATCTGTGTTCGGTATTCCTGAACGATATTTCTACATGTTTAATGAATCATAAATTGAACAAGACTTCTTAATTTTTCTCTAATTAAGCATGGATGAAGTCGTCTACCAATAAACTTACCCAGACTTAACAAAAATGCGGAGATATTGTTAGCATAAAGCGTAGAAGCATGTGCTGGCATCCTACTGGGCAGGTCAGTGAGGCCGATGTGAATGACATCGTGTACTTTAGTAATCTGGCCCTTCGTCGTAGTTTCCACGTTCCCACCCATTTCTGCTGCCAAATCGACTATAACACTACCGGGTGCCATATCTCTTACTGCATCCTGGAGATACAAACATATGTTAACCAGTTAAACATTATTAACTGTGAATAAATTTTACAAGGCAAGATACCGGATCCACACACTTGCCAAACCTCGACAAGCCATCACAAATTCAAACATGTGGAGAGGACGTTTTCGGTTTTTCTTGGCTTGTATAGATTTGCAAATAAGTGTGGAAGATGTTGGCTTTTGTGCACAAATCAAAGGAAGTTTGCGATAAGCGCTTGTGATGATATTTAATTATTTCATAAAAGCGAAAATTGATGAATTTCTAACATAATCTCCTTTATTGTCTTTTTCCATTTGCTTTCGGTTTACTTTGTTTTTTTTTATAATAGAAATAAGGTAATAGGCCAACACAAGCCGACAAGCGACATCCATTGTGCTTCCTTCTCTGAAACACACAAGCGCACTCGCAAGCGTGTGAATGTTAAAGTTTGTCTCTTCAAATTTAGCCAAGCGTTTGTAGTGGTTTAATATTTGTGGTGGTCAAATGGTAAGCGTGTGGATCCGGCATAAGACAAAAATATGTCAAAATTAAGTTAGTTATGACTATAAAATAATTCTAATGATAATTTAAATTAAAGTATAATATAAATACGGACCAGTGTATGATTATGAAAAGAAGTATATAAAAACGTTTTTTACCTCTAAAATGAGAAGAGGTGCAGGTTTTCCTGGGATAAGAGCAGTACTAATAACTACGTCAGAAGTACGAGCTTCTTTGCCCAGTAGTGCTCGCTCAGCATTGAGAAATTCTTCGCTCATTTCTTTTGCATAACCACCTGCACCAGTACCTTCCTCCTATAGTATCAAATTAATGATCTATTAAGAAATAAAGTGTTAATTTTTTTTGCATCTGTTAAAGGATGAATACAGTTCAAATATGATTATGTTGTATATTTAATGTTTCATTAAAAAACATCATTGCAATAGACTTTGAATAGTGCGTGTCTATCTTTTACTCATAGAGTACTTAGTTTGGTAATCTGTTTTTAACCCCGTGTTAGAATTTTTTATTACAATATTGGTTTTACTGGGGGTTTTTTTAATCTTGAACGTGAGCAATTTTGTCTTTTTCAGTTCATCTAGCCGAAATATATATACTTTTCTAATTTTCCCATATAGCTTTTATATGCCATTGACGTACTACTAATAAGTACATATAATAATCATACTATTTTATGTAACTATGCAACTTTACAACTATCAACCAATTAATTTCTTCGATTCGCTTATCGATTGTCTTAAAGAGAAATCCAAACGTATGTATAGTTTCGCGTGTATATTAACTATATGGATAAATTAATGATAAAATTTCCCTTGAAATTTGTACCTACATATAGCAACTTCAAAGTATTACGCAAACTTAGCTATTGTTAATTATTTACCCTCATATCTCTGTACATATTTGCAGTCTAGATTACTCGCAAATTGTTTTGTTCACATTACGACATAGACCTTGAGCAGTTAAATATTATTAAATAATATAAGAAAATTCATCATATTACGTATAATGTTTATAAATACTTTCAAAAAAGAAATTGATAAGAACGAGCTAATAAACGAGTCAAGTAGGTACTGACAACTTCCAAACATTTGGTGATAAATATTTATCAAGGTTTTTGGGTTTGATATTAGTGATAACATGATTATTATCGTTTGTTTGCTTCGTTTTTTGCATTTCTATGATTCTATTAATAAACTGGCGGCAATAAAATTCAACGAACACTTGATCAAAAAAGCAGTTTACGAATTAAGAATAAAAGAAGCGAGAGGTCAACGACCATTTTCGTGAGTGACGACAAAAATAGATGAGCCAAACGTTTAAGTATATGTAGGTACATTGTTTTAGAATAATATTTTATGATACAATACATTAGCAATGATTGAAAAAAAAATGTTATGTTACTATTTGATAATTTTCTTTATGTACATATTAAAATTATCAGCAATATTGCCGATGCACGTAAAAAGTTACAGACATAACAGACAGCTAGACTTTAACCGCAACTATAGTCCATCACGATAGCACATCATGCATTAATTAACGAGTCCAGACTATCATACATGTTAAACCTAGTAACATATAATTGATGATAATAACAATTATAACAAATACAGAAAAGTTATGCGCTAAAATCTAAATATTAGTCTACTCTAATATTATAAAGAGGAAAAATTTGTTTTTTTTTGTTTGTATCGAATAGACTCCGAATCTATTGAACCGATTTGGATAAAATTTGGTAAGATAGTTCGAGCCTCTGGGAATGACATAGAATAGTTTTTATCCCGGAAATGTATAAACAAACAAGCGTCTGTTCTGAGATCAGATATTTTTTAATTGAATTTTGGAAAATATTTTTGCCAATTGCCATACAAAATTTGCCATATTTTTCACAGTTCATGTTTTAGAATATCATATCAAAATAACAGTCCAGTGGTTTGGTCTGGGCGATGATAAATTAAGACAAGCAACTTCTAACATACTTACAATTTAGTATTTTCACTAGTGATGTAACGAATGATAGCATTCGTATTCGCGAATTTTCGCTTATTTTTTGCCATTCGCATTCATATTCGCAAGAAACGATGCGAATGTTTGCCGAATGTATATGACAAACAAAAAGGAAACTATATATATGGAATCATAATACAACTGTGCTTCACTCATGTTTTTATATCACTTTGTTGCTTTTGAATAGGTATTAGTTAAATTTGACAAATAATAACCTCAAATCACAACAAATCTTTTCGAATGAACTTTACGTGTTCGTTCATTCAACCTGTGTCAGCTCGCCACTCGGCTATGTTCGGTTTAAGCATGGCCGACACTGGATGTCAAATCTGTCTGTTTATATTGCACGCGCTTTATTTGAAAGTCAACGTTCACATTCGCATTGGTATTATATTCGTTTGGCCTCTGTATCGATAATAATGTCTATTTCAATAAGATTTTCCAAAAAATATTTAATGTACAGATTCGACTTAGTTAGAATGTTATTAGGTATATGTATAGATTTCCGAGAGAACATTTATACATTTAAAACATTAAATGTATGTAAAATTATAGCAAAATAATTATAAATACGGTCATTTTGTTTATTAAAATATTGCTCCATTGTAAAAATTTTCTCATCAGTAAACTAAATTTTTCTGTGACCTCCCTTTGCGTACCGCTTAAGTATTTGTTTTGATTTTACTACCCTATTCTTTTTTAAATTATCAATTAAGAATTGACCAGTGCGTCTCTTATAGGCTTCAAGTCCTAAGTCATTTTTTAGATTACGCGACATGGTTTTAGGTGCTATCTTCATCTCCCGAGATAAAACCTTTTGCTTTCGGACAGGATTTCTTCGAATTCTTTCCCTTACCTACTGCTTTGACCGCCTCTTTCGTACGAACAGTACGTGGACGGCCCGATCTTTTTCTTTCACAAACAAAGGAGGTCTCATTGTAGGTACCTATTAATAGCCCGGTACCCAAACATTTGACTAATACCAAGCTTATGGAGAGTTTTAAAAATTGTATTTGGCTCCATACCTACTTTGTGTATTGTATTGGCGCGAAAATGAGAAAACAATGAACAATCATATAAAAATGACAGATTCCAAATTAAAATGTAATATTTTGTTTATTTTTTATTGTAACAGAATTTATAGCCAGACTATGTATATAAAACAAAGTCGGGTTGGTTCCAACACTTTTAAGTCGAGAACTGCTGGACTGATTTATATAATGTTTGTTTTGTTGGATGTCTTCATCTCAAATAGCAGAAAAACTATTAAAATATAGGAAAAATTTACAAAAAAAAATTGAATAAGAAATCTATTTCATACTAAGCGTCAAAAGGTACCTAGGGACGAACCTGAGCGAAGCGAGGGTGAGTCGCTAGTAGTTACCTAGTATATGGCGGCCAATTCTCGATGGCTTAGCTTATTTGAGACACGGGAGTAAAACACCGCCAACTTCCCAACTCCGGGCTGTCGCTGAGGCTTACTATACAAAAAGACTCAATAACTAAACTTGGCCCGACCCGGGACTCGAACCCAGAACCTCCGGGTGTGCAGCCGTACATGCTAGCCACTACAACACCGAGGCAGTTAAATAGTAGTTACATATAATATGATCGCTCTAAGCGACAATGCATAGAAGTTTATAAAGTACATAATATAAAACCCTTTCATACACCGAGTGTCGTATCACACACATATCATGAAATGATCAATTCTACGATCTGGCCACGACATACACATTTACAGACACTATCGGCATAGATTCCAATAATTTAAAAAATAATAAATATCCAATAATGTAGAATATTGACGTTATATGATAGCTTACATCTCAAGTAATACAAAGCGAAAATAACAACTTCAAATTGTAAATGGATATCAATGCTCGTTTGACTGGTCCATAAACTGTAGTCTGTACATGAGATGAGAAGTATCTTTTAAATAATAAATAAAAAATATGAAACACGTCACACTTAAAATCGTCGTCACTTGAATACAAGTCGTAAATACAATACGTAACGTTACGTACGTACGTACGTTGTCAATGTAAATAAATACACTTTTATATAAAAGGTCAGTGCAGATATCCTTCTCGTGTCTAATTTATTACTATGCTCAATATTCTATAATATACTGATTGTTCTCATAATCAAAGCGTAATATAATATGATATCTATATAATGCTGAGTAGACGCTCATTATTAACTAGCTATCGCTCATGATCTTTAATAACCCTCTACAGCCCACTCAGTATTGTCTCTATTATTTAACAAGATGGGTGTCTAAAAATTCAAATTCAAAGTTAATTACTAACAAGTACTAACTAACCTTAAGATCCATAGTAATGAACTGTGCCCCCAAACTTTCGATTTGCTCGCGTACAGCGGGCCGGGTGTCAAAAGCCCGTACTGTAGCTCCCATACAACGTGCCTGCGCTGCCGCCGCTAAGCCCGCCACGCCGCCGCCCACCACTAGCACACGGCATGGTGGGACACGACCCGCGGCTGTCATCTGACCTAATCATGATTTGATTCTTTCTTAATTTATTATTTATGTTTATTGATAAATAACGTTCGTCTATTGTGCCAAATAAAGGAATAACATTTAAAAATGTAATGGTTTTAATTTTTATAATGAAAAAAAAAATACAAGTCAAGTATATTTTTTCTGTTTCATATTTTAGTAGGTCCAATAAAAATCCCCTATACAAGTAATTTATTAAAATTTGGTTCCGTTTACTACTAAAAGAACAATATTATCATACGAAATAAATGTTTTTAAAATTTTATTTGTTTTTTGTTTTTACTTACCAGAGAAAAAACGGGGGAACTGCGCAGCAGCCTCAATAACAGCTCGATAGCCCGCCACGTTGGCCATCGAACTTAATGCGTCAAACACTTGTGCGCGACTTATACGAGGAATGCAATCCATTGCTAAGAAAATAATTTAAAATTAACTACAATGGGACTAAATATTACAAATGCGAAAAACTGTATGTGTGTATGTTTGTACTCGTTTACACTGAAACGGCAGGAACGGATTTGCATCCAACTTTTACTTATTACACAGGTAGATGAAGACTAGGGTAACAGATAGGGTACTATTAGACTTCTAGGGGCGCACCCGAAAGAATCGAATATAAATCGCTAGTTAGGTTAGTAGTTTATAAGCACAAGTGTAAGGAATTATCCATGCTCGTATTACAGACCGCAACTACGATTGATAAACTAAACAATAATCATTAAATAGAAATGTATTGAGGCTTAAAATGAAATACTTACATAGAATCAAAAAAATATCGAGACTTACCAAATGCATTGACCTTTTTAGCCGCCAATTTCTGTATGAGATTTTGATTTTGGGCCGGATATAAAAACGATATAAGAGTCGATTCTTCTTGTACATTTTGAATCTCGTTTTCTGATAAAGGACGTAATTTTAATATTATATCTGGAAAAAAATAAAGTTATTACAATTCTCATTCTGAAATAAAATAAAAGCAAAATGCATTTAGAAACGGCGAAATCTGCATAGAATATTGTAAAGAGAAATAATATTTGTAAAACAGAGCATCTTTATTTTTCACAATCAAAATAATGAAAAATAAAACTGTAAAAACGTTTACTTGATTGGTATGTATCCTTCAAAGTAGATATTTTAGCGCCAGCTTCTTCGTATATCCTGTTTGGAAAATTTGCAGAAACACCAGCATTTTCTTCAACATTTACACTAAATCCTTTTTTAACTAGTTTATTAACTACTGCAGGTACAATTGCAACCCTAAAACAAAAATATTAAAATTATATCATAATGCAATAACAAAGCTGTGTATATATTTTTTGGTTAAACGTCATATTAAATGGTAAGTAGTGATCAAAACTAGATAAACAAACTTTATTCAAAACAATTTTCATAGTCGTATGAGTGGGTAAGTATAATGCTATGTATACCTAGTTCATTATGATGTCCGTCTGTTTAATTATAGCAATGAAACCAATAAAATTTTCAATTGCGGTTACAACAATATATGTATGTATACATATACGAATAGCTATAGATAATAAAAAAATACGTCTTAACGCTTGTAATATTATATGAACACTTCGCCTTACACAAAAAATATGAATCATACCTGCGTTCGTTTTGCCATATTTCTTTGGGGACTCCGATGCTAAGTTTTGTGTATGGAACACCTTGTACGGGCTGGGGAGGTGTTGATGACGAACTGAAGAGTCTCCGTTGCCAAGATTTAGGTAGCGGCTTACCTACGCGGAGAATTCTCACGCAGCCGCACATTTTAGCAACTATTGAAGCTCCGTTGAACCAGTCTAAAAATATACATTATTCATTAACGATAGTAAGTATACGTAATCATTTTTTTAAAGTTAATTGTTATTACGATACGTCACTGTGCCGAAACTGGTTGTAGCCGCACTCTTTTTTGATAACCTTAAAAATTGCATATTTATCAACTATACCTATAGCTCAAGTAAGCTACAATGGACCATAACTGGTCGACGTAGCTACGGCCGACCTCGGCACCACACCCAATAAAATAAATAATAATAATAATAGCTCAATTATTACGGATCAAATTTAAAACCGGCTTTATACTTTTTACATGTAGCAGAAATAATTCTCTGTTAATAAAAATAATTTTAAATTAATTACACGCTGATCTTGCTCCACCGAAGTTCTACGATAATATATATGACTAACTAGATTTTATTTTTATACAACTTGTCTTTGTTTATAAACTACTAAGTAGATAAAATTATTCAATAAAAAAATGTGTTTCGCATTTAGATGTAACTGTGAAAGAGCTGTGTGAGATAATACTACAATGCGTCACAGTTTGCTACACATTATCAATAACATTAAGTTGGGGAATTTATAATTTTTCGAATAGAGAATAGCTGTTTGTAGTTAAAACGTTTTCGGGATGTGTAAACCTGTCTGTTGCCTATTTAGTAACATAATAAGATAAATTCAAAATAGTCCTGAATCGATTCTAACTTAAAATCTTCATAGAAATTTACATAGCATGCACATCAGGGATTGCCAGAGCCATGTGCATATAGCAGTACTCCTATATAACCATATAGGAGTGCTGCCTATCCCATACAGTCCATGAAAAATGATACATATTCGCAGTGTCATTTATGAAGAAGCGACAGCTTTCTAGTTTCTGCCCTTACATATTATTGGATAGATGCAGCCTAAGGATAAAGCATATCTATGATGGTGCTGACGCAAGCATTTTGAAAATCATCTGGTACACAAGCATTTTTAAGCTGATCCGAGAAAAACTTCCAGATATTTAAGTGTGGACTGTCACTAATATACAGGTTGCGCCAACCTGCATGCCGGTGGGTAGATCTACTGAAGAACAGGGTGGTAAACGCTGCACTGTTCAACTGAAAGCAAGTTTAAAGAGGCAGGTTTCTTTAGTAAGGGTATGACATATATTTTTGTCATTGTGCAGTGACGAGTCATTATTGCGTAAAGACTAGAGACATTTTCAAATTTTAATTTTATTGTATAGGTATATAAAGGCGCAATAGTTTAAGAAGTGGTAAATACAAGGCATTGAAGTGTAATGGAAAATGATGGTGGAAGACAGAGTTGAATGACTGAAAATAGCCGTTGTTGTGTGTAAACCACGAGCTTACGTGAACATTAAAGTAACTCTCATATAGATGCGTAATAATTAATAACTGTGAAAAAATTATAGACCAAAATAACCAGTTCTACTTTCTGACTCTAGAACCCAAACTCGTAACAGTATTGTAGGAAGACTTCTGGATTGAAAAAAAATAATTGTTTTAAGCCGTTGGATATTTCTCGTAGCTCAAATAGCTTAAAAAAATATTATAAAAAATAAAAAACTCCACTGCTAAAAGAAAAAACTAACTAACAAGATGAAACCAAGTTGACGAAGGAGTAGGTAGAGTATTATGCAGTCGCATGCCACCTTTCATCCTTGGCGCGAGATGTACATAATATGTATGCATGTCACTTTATATAAGTAATTTAAAAAAGGAGAGGAAGGAGGGAGACTGTAAGTTTCAGGTGTACATAACATTGGGTCTTTAAAAACAACGTATATTTTAGACTATTAGTATCTTACTTAAGAGCCCATAAAATTAGCCAAGTTACATGATTCATATGTCGTAAACATTGCATGCGATTTGTATTATTATATTTTCAACCGACTTCAAAAAGGAGGAGGTTCTCAATTCGACTGTATGTTTTTTTTTTTTTTTTATGTTTGTTACCTCAGAACTCCGTCATTTATTAACCGATTTGTAAAATTTTTGTTTTGTTTGAAAGGGTATACTTCCAGATTGGTCCCATTTAAATTTCAAAAAAAAAATACCACCCCTAAGGGTGGAAAAACAACTAATAATGAATTTAACATTCTTCTAATTGTCATATTGACTTGAAACTTTGCAAGTATTTCTATTTTCGTTGATAGTACAGTGGTTCGGTGTTGTTGACCTGATCTGATGGCAAGGCCAGAAGGTGGATAGGTGGAACTCTTCAACGGCTAATAGTAGATACTTTGATTTTGGGCTTATTTTGTTTGATTTGACAAGCCTAACACGTTAGAATCCTTACTTTGCTACTACTGTCTACACTAAAAAGGGAAAAATAAAAACTTTTTAACAAAAAAATAAAAACCGACTTCAAACAAAAGCACTAAAAAGTGAAAAATAACTGATTGGTAGTTTTCATTTACTATACATACCTAATCAAATATTTTCGAAGTCGGTGTGCTTTGGCTAAGTAATTAAAGCCTACCTATTAAATACATATACCTAATCAAATATTTTCGAAATCGGTGCCAGCCCATACAAAGCAAAGCACACCGACTTCGAAAATATTTGATTAGGTATGTATAGTAAATGAAAACTACCAATCAGCTATTTTTCACTTTTTAGTGCTTTTGTTTGAAGTCGGTTTTTATTTTTTTGTTAAAAAGTTTTTATATTGTACTCTCTTCCTCTAAGTTTGGAAAGATGAAGTAGAAAATGTGCAAAAAATAGGGGTAGTAGAGCTTGCTAATTTAAACGAAAATTAATTTATAGAACCTAGTTACAGAATCTAATATTATCTTTTAAACACTGGAGATTTTGAGTTGCGATCACTAAAATTAAATTTGTTTTTCATAATACCTTTAAGAAATAAAATGAAATCGGAACTTATTTTTGCAAATAATATATAAAGTATGAATCGCAAATAAAAAATTGTGTGTGTCCAATTCACACATGGTAGAAGTGAAACTACATTAACCTACGAGAGAATGAGGTGAATATTTCAAGCGTCTACCTGTTGCCGTTATCAATATCATGAGATACAGTCTGGTGACAGACGGACGGACAGCGGAGTCTTAGCAATAGGGTCCCGTTTTACCCTTTGGGTACGGAACCCTAAAAACCAGGCATAAAAGAGATATCACAATAAATTGCTTAACCTCAGGCTCACCCACCTAGGTTCTGCCAACGAT
The DNA here is from genome assembly GCA_947093115.1 of Brenthis daphne. Lineage (NCBI taxonomy): Eukaryota > Metazoa > Arthropoda > Insecta > Lepidoptera > Nymphalidae > Brenthis > Brenthis daphne. The sequence goes on along the minus strand of OX352472.1, from coordinate 16,446,642 downwards.
TAATAATACGTGTGGCGCCCTCCTTTCGAGAAATCTTCCCCAACATAGGTTCACAATGAATGTAATATGTATTTAGGAAAATTATATTATACCTAAAAATGTCCCGTGATATTGTTAAAAGAGGATTGACAATACTCCGCGTAATTATAATTTCATTATTGAAATTATAATTTAACGAAGCTTACAATTCCCTTGCGGTATGTATAAAATATGTATGTATGTACGGTAGATGTCCAGGATCTGCTAACCTTTTCGTTATCTCTTGTTTGAATTATAAACTACACAATATTAATAGTCACTTATATATATGAAATGAGAATCTACATCAAGTTAAAAAATAGTATGATTTAAAGAATTTCATTTAAACTAAGTACTTTGCAATAATAATAATTAAGAACATCTGGTGTGTCTACTCACTACTGTGTAGCAAACTTGTTCGAAATTTATAAATCTTTAATGAATAATAATTAATTTATAACGATCACTATACCTTTACCATATGATATACCTAATTATTTTAAAAGTAAAATAGTTTTTTTATTAAAACAATACGAGAAAATGTTCATTCTTACCTTAATTTATTTTTTATAATTAGTACATCAGTGTTTATTTAAAAACTTAACACACACTAAAAAAATTCTTAGATATTTAGTTATATTTCTAGGAGAACTCTGAATAACTACACGACACGACAATGAGCAAAGAGAGTCAGCCAAGCCGCACAGAAAGCACAGAATATTATTATTGCTGCGAAGGACGAATGGCCGAGCCGGCCGCCGCCGGGTGTCGATGGCTGCATGCCGGTCGCCGTCGGCCTCGTTCGCTCTCACTCAGACCACAGAGTAAAATTATTTATAGAAGCGGTATTTCCATTTACTGGCATGTTGTATGTAAGATTTAACACTATTTATAGTTATAGAAAAAATACATTATATTTATAATACATTTATTAGTAAAAGTTATTTTAAATAAAACTATATATCGGGTTTTTTCGTGAATTTATTTTGATTTTTGGTTGTTGGTTTGGTTACTTATTAATTATTTAATTAACATTTTTGGGACATGACATATTATGATGAATTCACAGACTTGTCGATACGTGTTCATCTATTTTAGTTGATTAACATTGTCTTAAAAAGAAGAGACAAAATAACAAAAATGAGTGTTATTTGCAGTATGCACTATGCAATATTTTTGTCACTTAGGACGTTTTCTTGGTACTGGTACATGGACAGATTTTGATAAATAGCCATTAACAATAAATTTAATTTAATTAATTCCATTTTTCGTGGACGTACCATGAAAAAATTAACTTCCAAAAACATTAAGTACAAAAAAAAATAATTATATACTATTATTCCATTGGTCATTCTTTATTCATATAGTAAAAACTACGAATATCAAATATAGAAAAAAGCAAAGTTGAAACACGGAGTTGAATTCTTTGAATTAAAAATAGACTTCATTACTAGAATCATATGAAAAGCAATTAACGCGCGTGAATAAAGTACTTTCAATTGAAAAAAAGAATCATACAAATCGAACGTGCGATTTCAGAGTAGGCAATCGGAGTACATCCATACAACAAAATATTAACTGAACGTAAAACCTTCTCCATTTTGGAAAAGAATTACTCGGTAAAAATATTGAGGAATATTTAATAAAATTATAATGTAAAGTGGTTAATTAATCGTAAATGTTAATTTTGATGTCAAAATAACATGATTTAGAAGTTAAACCAATTAGTCCCTATAGATTTCTACAAAATTTTCAACAAATTTGTTTTATTGTTACTTAAACGGTGATTTCAAAACCATTTGAGGAAATATAGTAGGAAAATGCTTGTATTGTATGATCTGCTCACTTATATGAGGTGGAATTTGGAAGTAATAGTGGCCTTAGTGCGCTTCCTCATAGGTAACAAGGACATAGAATGTAGGTTTTACCAACGTACCACCCTCTCCAACCGGCTATTTTGGAAGGAGGTTCCTTTATTCTATAAAAAACTTTTAAGATAATATTCGGAATAGAGAAAGTGTGGATTTCAATCCGGGATATTATAATTTATTATAATTATATATTATGCTCTTTCTATTGACGTACTTATATAACAACTAGGTAATAAGTAAAGGCATTGTAGAGCTATATCTATTAGTATAAAGGCATTATTACGAAATATAAATATGTTGGGGTATTAACACACAGCACCGTCTAGTTCCATGGTAAGCTACGAGGCTTATGTTATGGATACCAGGTAGTTAAGACACTACACATATATAACTTTAAATACACACATTATAATTTAAAACTATTAACACCCATGACTGGGGTACAAACATTCGTGCTCATCACACAAATGAATGCACCCAACGGGACTCGAACCCATGACCTGCTGGCACAGCAAGTAGGGTCGCTACAAACTGAGCCAAACGTGTCGTCATGCAAAACAAATGATCTTTGCGTATTCTAAGGTTGTATAACGTTAATATTATTTGTGAAATCATTTCTGCATTGATTACTATTCTATGACAAAATTCGTCTATATACAATACTCCATACAGATACAGTATACGCTTACAAGCGTGAAGCGATTGACACGTCTACACGCGACGTTTTATGTTGTTAATAATTTTAAAGTTAAAAATTAGATTAACTTCTCTTTTGTTCTCAGTGTGTATTAGAGATTCAAACATGGTTGGAAAAAACGCTAAGAGTTTGTTCAAATATGCATCTGAACAAACTATTATTTCTGCAAGAAAGTGTAAGTATAATAATTATTAAAATCCTATAAAATATACATAATTATAAATAACACTTACATAAGTTATTGTCATCTTAGTACCTTAAAATTAAATAGTAGAAAGTTATTATAAAAATAAAATGCCGTTAAAAGGTTATAAAATAGGGAAGGTATTTCTTTATTTTAAATTTAGTTAAAAAATTCACAATTTTTTCATAAACTTTTTTCTCATAAAATTAAAAAAGTACAAACGCAATTTTTGTTGTTATATGCTTTTAGAATTACATGTATTTTATGATTTCATCTTTTAGATGGGACGGCTAAAAGAGTTGTTGCATCAAAGCCTGTTGTGGAGATGGATGGAGATGAGATGACAAGGATCATCTGGGAAAAAATCAAGGAAAACCTTATATTTCCTTATGTTAAGGTATACATTACAAAGATTATTTTTTTTAAATGTAAATAGTTTTTCATGTAGTATATAAAAATATGCAAAAGAATTGGATTTATAATAATTTTATTATACATTTGGAAATACTGTTCTTTTTTATAGAAGATAATAATGACCTATTTCTCAACATGTTCTGTATTATACTATTATTAAAATTGTTTTTGAAGAAATAGGACTAAAGTAGGCACTGTTCATTAGGCTTGTTAAAATTCATTAGTTTTAATTTAAACTTTACTCAAATTTCTGAGGCTCGGTTCATCAAATGGATTGTTATGGGATGATGTAGGTATTGTATTAAGCCCTTTTTTTTTAATGTCCCACTTCTGGACATGGGCCTCCCTACAATACGGGGAGATCAGGCCATAGCCCACCATGCTGGCCAAGTGCAGGTTGGCAGACTTCACATGACTTCGAGAACTTTCTAAATTTGGTAATGTGGTAATCATGTTAGAAATGATTCGCGCATGAAAATATCAGAGGTGCAACAACTGGGATTTGAACCCGCTTCACTCGGTTTCCCAAGTGCGCGTGTTACCACTGCCTCTGATGTAGGTATATTATATTTGAATGCAAAATAATAATCATTGCTTATTTATTATCTACCTTACATAATGAATATGAATAATTTGAAATTATCAGTTATTTACACAATCAAAGCTTTAGTAGTCTCAAAGAGAAAAGAATTTACTTTGCTGTTTTAAATTACAACACAGGTAACTTTTAAAAATTAAAATGTTATTATATCTTAAGAATTATCATAAAATTAAAAAAAAAAAAAAATTTTATCCTAGAAAGCTTTTTTAATTATGGCAACTACCTACAGTGGCCAAACTTGTACTTCATTACGGATAATATTGCAATGTAGGACAAGTTTTACATTTCAGATAATAATAATAATTAATTGATATGCGCTTCACATCCATACTTACTACATCAATCAACAAGAAAATTAAATTGAATTCACTTTACAACTTGTGCAATATATTTTACACTTTAAAAGTGAGAAGTTTTATATTAATACTAGCGACTTATGCTCGCTTCGATCGGATGCGTCGATCGTATTTTTTATCTGTCTGTCTGTCTGTTACCGCATTACGGAAAAACAACTTGAGGGACTTTGATGAAATGTGGTATGATGATATCTGGTTATCCGAGTCAACATATAGGATACTTTTTACTATGATAAAACGGCTCATCTCTGAGAAATCTATACTAAACATTAAAACGCGAACCCGAGCGGAGCGATGGTTAGTCGCTAGTTTTAAATATAATGCACCATATACCAAATGAGATAATATGTGTGTACAAAATCAACAGATGTGTTATTGGAAATGGTCTTAAGGACGCATGAAACTTTTATAGTTAAAAGAACAGGTTTTAGTATCATAGCTGTTTTGCCAAATATGGCATTCGCATCTGTACTTTAAAATTGTGTTTTATACTTTTTATTTATTTAATTTCACTTATTTTTCAATACTTTTTTTATATTTACTACTTTTATTAATCAAATACTTCTTTACCAAATCTCTAGATAAAGAATATCTCTAGAGAATAATTGTTAAATATTTATCATGAATGCAAGTTATCATGATTCTACATGACTTTCTTATCATTAGTTTACTGGAGCATTGTTTGTACTATTTATAACTTGCTAATATACAATTGACATTTAGCAAAATTATGTAACTACTAGTTACGTTTTAACGTTTAGTAAGATTTCTCTAGAGATTTTCCCGCAGTAAAAAGTATCCTATATGTAAACCCGTATAACCAGCTATCATAACAAATTTCATCAAAATCTGTACAGTGGTTTTCTCGTGATGCGATCACAAACAGGCAAACAAAAATTCTAAAACCTATAGATTCGGCCTCTGAATTGATAATAATGACTATTTCAATAAGATTTTCCAAATAATATTTAATGTACTGATTCGACTCAGAATTTTATTATATGTAACCATGAGCATGGTCCTTTGTTAAAAATACTTATAGCAAATTTTCTTTTAGCTAGAAAGCTTGTACTTCGATTTGGGACTTCCCCACCGGGATGCCACTGATGACCAAGTCACTATTGACGCGGCGCATGCAATTCTCAAGCATAATGTTGGCATTAAGTGCGCTACTATAACACCCGATGAACAGCGAGTTGAAGGTACAGACTATTTTAAAGAAATGTATGTATGTATTCAGCCCTTTTTAACGTCCCACTGCTGGGCACGGGCCTCCCTTCAATACGAGGGGGATCAGTCCATAGTCTACCACGCTGGCCAAGTGCGAGTTGGCGGACTTCACATGTCTTTTGAAAACTTGCTACGTTCTCTCAGACATGCAGGTTTCCTCACGATATTTTCCTTCGCCGTTAAGACAAGTGGTACTCATGTTTGTCAATTTAAAGAAATACCTATTAAAATATTAATACTTGAGAAATGATCAATTATTATTAAATTAATCAATAAAACGATTAATTAAATATTAATTATTTATAAATAGCGTGTATATTATTATGATTGCTAGAGGCACAATTAATTTATAGTTTTATCTATCTCGGGTAATCCGCATAACGACATAGAAATAGTTATCCATAGGGCAGTAAATAGTTACGAACTTGTTCGATATTTCTTTAATACTTTTTGTTAAATATTCAGTAATTTTATACATACATTAGATCTACCCTTTCGTCGAATCGTGGTCTTATGGACCTCATAGAACGTGAAGTTCCTCTCAATTTAGATACTCCATCGTTCGAAATGTAACTTGTTAGATGTATCTGTACAATGATAAGTCTCATTGAAAACAAACAAGCTTATTAAAATCGAATTGGGTTTGATTCGACTGATACAAAAAGTTTCTTAAATTGTTCTATTGGATTTTAAATAAAACTATCTTTTAGGATTATTTTGCATTTTTTTTTATTTTTAATTCCCGACGTTTCGAATGCTTTACAGCTCTACAATCACGGGAGAGACGGTTTTAGACGCCTTAAGTAATATTTAATTTAGATTTATTTACTTTTTCATTATATAGAATTCAAGTTGAAGAAGATGTGGCTGAGTCCAAATGGAACAATAAGAAATATCCTTGGCGGTACAGTGTTTCGTGAGCCTATTTTGTGTAAAAGCATTCCACGTGTAGTTCCTGGGTGGACGAAGGGTATTGTGATCGGTCGACACGCTCATGGGGACCAATATAAGGCTCAAGATTTCCTGGTGTCCAAACCTGGCAAAGTACGCAATATTTTTAATTGGTTCTCGTAATTATTATCACACATGAAATGAAATTTCCAACGGAATTAATTAATTTACTTATGTTTTTACTTGGTATATTATCTATTTATCAAAAACAAACAGTTAGCATTTTTGAAAATTGAAGTTAAAACATCAGATTCAAAAATCTAAAAATATACGTAAGCTAAAAACGTTGTTTCACGTATTTGTTGGTGTTTACTATTATAACTTAAAAAAAAATGTTTATTCTAACAGGTGGAGATGGTGTTCACAGGGGAAGATGGTACTGTGGAGAAGCGTCTGTTGTATAATTACAAATCTCCCGGAATTGCTATGGGCATGTACAACACAGATGAATCTATTCGAGCTTTCGCACACTCCAGCTTCCAGGTAAAGAAATAAAAAAAAACAATAGGACTAATAAATGTGTTCATACCCTAATATTGTTATATAGGTTTTTGCCCTCTTCTAAGAATGCGTGTATGCATTTTTTATTCGCACCAATTAACAAATTAGATGTAACAATCAATTTGTTGCATATATAAATTTCTACAAAAAAGTCCATGGATGTAATAATTAATTAAGTACTTTGAAGTCGGTGTATCTTATTAAATAATTTATTTGTTTTAGGTCGCATTACAAAAGAAGTGGCCGCTTTATTTGTCCACAAAAAATACTATCTTAAAACGATATGATGGCCGCTTTAAGGATATTTTCCAAGAAATTTATGACAGGTAGGTAGTTTTTTAAGAATATTCGACCGATACCAGAAACATCTCAACACGAAATACATAACCCAAACGGTTAAGTTTTTCGTATTTAGAGTGTTTTTATGATTCCGTTACGGTTCAATGTTCGTTAATTTACTGTTATATTTTTATGTCTTGATATTTAATGTGATTATAGCATTTCCTTAAACTTTGTGATTTGTTAAACCATGTCAAATATTTTGATAATCCAAAATTCGAAGACCATAGTGGCGCAACGGTGGGATACTCGAGGTTAATGTTAGATTGGTGAAAAATTAAATTAATGTATAGGTAGGTAGGTCTATATGCCACTCAACGATTCCCGCTAGGTCGCCCTGTGTCGTACAAAAGATTCAGAATATAAACAGTAGGTATACGTAACCTCAAACTCACGTACTTAGATGACGAGAAAGACGTTGTCAATGATTGTCCCAAACCAGTACTTCGAATCGCTAAGACAAATCGTGGTTAAACTCACAAGAAAAAATTTTACCAATATAGACAAGAAACACATAGTAAAATTAAATATTACTAGAAAGAATAAATCCTCATAAATATCTTCTTTCAGCGACTACAAGAAGCAGTTTGAAGAAGCAAAGATTTGGTATGAGCACCGGTTGATTGATGACATGGTAGCGCAGGCGCTTAAAGGCTCTGGTGGTTTTGTATGGGCCTGTAAGAATTATGATGGTGATGTACAATCTGATGTTGTAGCACAGGTATGAGCTAATTAAATATATTAAAATTTTCATTCATATATAACATTTTATGTAATAAAAGCGAAACAATTTGTAGTTGTCTATTCTGCATATTTAAAACATATTAAATGAGAACTTATTTCAATCTTAAACCTAAGTCAAAATCGACGTATGTTTTCGAGATATTCATATCTATACATATAAAACAAAGTCAGGTTAGTCTCCACCCCGAATAGCAGAATAACAACTAAAACATCAGAAAAAATCACAAAAAAAATCATATGGCTAACGCTGGCTAATAACTAATTATATCTATATAAAACGTACCTAGCGACGAACCCGAGCGAAGCGAGTGTTACCTGCTAGTTGTAAATACATAGAGACCAAATACATTACTCATATTCTTACAAGGCTTTCCCGGCATCCATGTAAAGATATTAGCATTAAATATGGCAATTATTTACAAACTAGCAATTTAACCTCGCTTCACTCGGGTGCGTCCCTAGATTCCTGCAGGCTATGTGTTACCTACTCCCGGTCATAGTCTATCTGTGTATTAAACACCCAAATCCGCCTAGTTGTTTCAGCATGAACGAGAGATTAACAGAGACGCTACCATACAAACTTTCTAATTTATAATAGTAGTTGGATAAAGCATAGTTGTAATAAAACTAATACTTAAATCCAATATAATAGATTTAGGTATATGTATATATTATATATCAAATATAAATAGTGATTGCCATGTGGTTGAAAATCAATAATTCCTTAAGTTTGATCGATATTGAGCTTCTATTCTCAATTTGACCACAGACTTTAACAATAAACTAAAGAGTATATATGCGTGTGTGTGTTTTATACATGGTAGTGTGTGTAATGTTTTTTTATTGATTTAATGTATTTTTATGCATATTAAAAAAAATTAGCATTCTGCACACCTTGTCTATATAAACTATAAGTGTGGGAAATTTCATGCACCTCCGTCCGTATGATATCTTCACGTATTAATATATAGATATTGTATCAAACAAGTAACTTCCCAGGGGTACGGGTCGCTGGGCATGATGACGTCAGTGCTGATGTGCCCCGATGGGCGCACGGTGGAGTCGGAGGCGGCGCACGGCACCGTGACGCGCCACTACCGCATGCACCAGCAGGGCAAGCCCACCTCCACCAACCCCGTCGCCTCCATATACGCGTGGACCCGCGGCCTCGCGCACCGCGCCAAGCTGGACGGCACACCCGACTTGGAACGTTTCGCTGTTGCTCTAGAAGAGGTATGGTATTATAGGGTTATTTATTTACACTCACGGAGGTTTTCAGCAAGACGGAAGAGACTGTTGAAATTCCCGGAGGAACTGGATTGGCAAGAGTAACACAAGTGAATAACACACAAATAGTTCCCACACGCGCAAAATAGGCGTACAGACGTGGAGTTGCGGAAACAAGCCCGAATATACCATACTATTCCATACCGTAGGTTTATTTATTTATTGACATTAATGTGTATGTTGAATTAATGATTAGGTTTCTATAACCTATTCAAAATAAAAAAATATTCTATAATATATAATAAAAAAAATATGGAATTTAGGCAACATTTTTTTATTAATGAACTAGCGACTCGCCCTCGGTCCGCTAGGGTCTACTTAGCTATTTACGTTTTAATGTTTAGTATGGATTTGTCAGAGATGAGATATTTTCCCTCAGTAAAAAATATCCTAAATGATGACCCGGATAACCAGCTATCATCATACCAAATTTCATCAAAATCCCTTCAGTGGTTTTTCCGCGATGCGGTCAGAGACAAACAGACAAAAATTCGGTCCCTGTAGCGATAATAATTTCTATTTCAATAAGATTTTCCAAAATATATTTAATGTACAAATTCGGCTTATTTACAATTTTATTATTTGTATAGATAGGTTGTTACAATCTTGTTTTGAATATAATGTTAACCTATTTGTTTATAAAGACATTTAGCTAAAGCTTAGAATTGAAAAAGAATGTGTATGCGTCATACGATTTGTCAAAGGTTTTGCTTTCCCTAACTATTGTTATCTTCTCAAAAATACAAAATACTTAATACTTTATAATTAAAATCATACCGAAAAATTATTAAATACTTATTCTTCTTGACTAAACAGAGTAGCTGGGATTTTTTGTTTTACGTAGAGCTTATGCCAAACATTTTATCAAGTGTTTAAAATTACTGTGTGCTAAGTTATCAAATAGGTCAGCAATTAAAATGGAAACGCCCACGATTTCTCCACGATCTCATATAAAACGGTTTAATTTTTAGATTGTAAATTTTAATTGCCATATGAATAACTAGCGGCTCACCCTCGCTTCGCTCGGGTTCACCTCTAGAAAAGCACAAACAGATCTATCCCACGGGAACCGTTCATTTTTCCGGGATAAAAATAAAATAAAATAAGTAACCTGTTGTTTAACCTGCAATATAAGGTATCAGCATGCCAAATTTTACTAAATTACGTGCATAAGTTGTTGTGTACTGAGCTGTATAAGTTACTATAATTTTTTAACTATCCCACGGGAACTTTTTAATTTTCCGGAATGAAAAGTATCAAATTTCATTTAAATAGGTTCAATAGTATCGGAGATTAGCCCGTACGAACAGACAAACAGACAGAGAAACAAAAAATTTAAAAAAATCTGGATTTGTTCTATTTCTCTCCTTACGTGATTTAAGAAGAGAACTGACTCGTTTTTTAGTAATTTTTTCTACCATCTATGTACAGACATTCGACCTCTACAGTTTTATTATTCATATATGTACCTATATTCAGATAGAATAAATAACGTATAATAAAACAGAAATATATAATAATGAAAATAGTTATAGCGAGTGTACCTTAGGACATAGACATATACTATGTAGAACTTTTCTATACACCTTTTTAAGACTTACAATTTTCTTGAACAATGTTTTGATCTATCTCTTAAGGTTTAGCCAACGTTAGCCATATAAATTTCTAAGGACAATTCGATAGAACCAGTTATTGTATTTTCCCGTGGGAATGAATAATTTGCCTGTGGTAAAAAGTATTCTAAATGTTGACCCGAGCACTAAGTTTTATCACTATACAAAATTAAGTTAAAATCGGTTGAGTACTTTTTGCGTGAAACGCGCACATCGATTTGACTAAGTTTTATTATAGGTATAGATAAGAATAAATATTGCGAGTGTAACTTAGAAGATAGACATATACTATTCACAACTTTTCTGTAGGACTTTTCAAGACCTACAATTTTTTAGTATATTGTTTTGATGTATGTCTTAAGGCTTAGCCAGAGGAAGGTTTCTAGGGAGGACTCGATAAAACCAGTTATTGTATTTTCCCATGGGAAAGAAAGATGTTCTTTAAGTAAAAGGTATCTAGGCAGTGGTATCCCAGTGGTAACGCGCTCGCTTGGGAAACCGAGTGAAGCAAATTCAAATCCCGGGTCTCGCACCTCTGATATTTTCATGTGCGAATCATTTCTAACACAGTTACCACTTGTCTTAACGGTGAAGGAAAACCTGCATGTCTGACAGAACCTAGCAAGTTTTCGAAAGACATGTGAAGTCCACCAACCCGCACTAAGCCAGCGTGGTGGACTATGGCCTGATCCACCTCGTACTGAAGGGAGGCCCGTGCATGTGTTAAAAAGGGCTGAATACAACATACATACAAAAGGTACCCTAAATATTGACTCGAGTAATAAGTTATCACTTCACCAAATTTCGTTGAAATTGGTACATTACTCTTCGCGTGAAACGCACACACAAAAACAGACATACAGGCAAACAGACAAACAGGCATTTTTTTAATAACTATTGTTTTGGGGTCTATGTTGTGTAATGTAATACGTTACAAATAAACAAAAATATCTATCCCACGGGAAAAGTACATTTTTCCGGGATACACAGTTACCTATTTGTTATTCTGATGTATGAACTATATTATTGTAAAGTTTCCTTAAAAATCCAATCAGTGGCTTTTGTGTACTAAGCTGTATAAGTTACTATAGTTTTTTGACTATCCCACGGAAACTCTTTAATTTTCCGGGATGAAAAGTAGCTGATTTGTTTTTGTCATGTATGAACTATATTATTGTAAAGTTTCATTAAAATCCAATCAGTAGTTTTTGTGTACTAAACTGTATAAGTTGTTATAGTCTTTTAACTATCCCACGGGAACTCTTTAATTTTCCGGGATAAAAAGTATCTAAGATGTTGTCCGGGAATATAAGGTACCACCATGTAAAATTTCATTTAAATAGGTCCAATAGATCCGGAGATTAGCCCGTACAAAGACAAAAACAGACAAACAACTCGCTCGGGTTCGTCCATACCTACGAATATGTCGTATTATCTCTTTAACCATTTGTCTAAATTATATGCAGTAAAAGGGAAAAGTCTTTTATTTTAAACATTTTAGACGATAAATTTACTTATTTTGATAAGAATTCATAATTGTTGCTAATATGACCAATAAACATGACCTACCGATTTAAATGATTTTTTAAATATAAAAAACTACTTTTTGTGACTTAAATATAAAAGTTAGATATATGCTGTCGCTGACTTTTTTGTAGGCATTATTAAGCTTTAGAACTTTTCTCTAGAACATAATCATATATCTCTCATCGTTAAGGCAGCGTTCGTAAGAAACGATTTCGTTCGACCGTTTTTTCTCCGACTTTCTTTGCAAATCCGACTACCACGAAAAAGCCTTTCCATTTTTCGGGTTAATATATAGCCTATGACACTCAGAAAGAACGTGGCTTTTTATTGGTAAAAGAATTTTGTAAATCGGTTCAGTAGATCCAGAGATTACCCCCTACAACGTCACAAACTCACAAACTCACAAACTCACAAACTCACAAGATCACAAACTTTACCTCTTTATAATATTAGTATAGATAAGTAAATAATGATTTATTTGTTAAAATCATCATGAAAATTCTTTAATTAGCTGCAGATAATACTTATCTTAATTTGTTTTTTTTATCTAGCTTTCAAAGAATCATATACCTACGTATATACTAATAATATGAAGAAATACTGACATAATATTTATATTTTTCTGAAATTTGTGCCTTCAAATTTTCCCTGCGTTTTTGCTATATATATATATATATATATATATATATATATATATATATATATATGGATGTTGAAGACTAATGTCAATAACAAATGATTCGATTTTATTTTTTTTCCATAGACGCATTCTAATATGAACTTAGGTATCCATATCTTATCCCGATACGTCAAATGATTTCTGTGACGTATTTAATTGTAAAAAGTTATTGAATACGTGCAGATGTGGGCAGGGACTAAGCGAAGTGAGGAAAACATTTTCTAATTATGGTCTTTTATTTATAGGCATGTGTGGAGTGTATAGATAGCGGCAAAATGACCAAGGATCTAGTCATCTGCATCCATGGCATGGCCAATACCAAGGAGGGAATGTTCTTAAATACCGAAGACTTCTTGCAAGCCATTGCTGAACAACTTGAACGTAAACTTAACAAATAAAAAATATTTTCAATTGACAATTAATTGTATGTTTAGAAAATTGTTTTATTATAGCCATTTGTATATTTTGATACATTTGTAATCTGTACTGCTTTGGTTTCTTTAGTTGTTATTTAATGTAATTATTTACATTTTATGTGACTCGATTGGGACCATTTTTGTATAATCACTGTATATGGAATCTTATTTGGCACAAGTTTAGTATTAGGGACGCGGCCCCTGGCGGAGTGGGTGCTATTTCTGGATAGGGGACGTGATAGGGAGTCCAAATATATTAAAGATATTTTGAGGAAATGTATGAGTAAAAAGTTATTGAGACTTAAAGTTATAACATATCTAACACATTTGTATACATTTCTTTACCTAAATAAGTGATTACAACAGATAAACATACCTTTATCGAATAGTACGCATCCTTTTTTATGTACAATACATATTTTCACAACAATTAATGCTTTATTGTATTTAATATTTTGATAATTTTACAACAACACAAACAAAATGATCTTACATTTTGACAAAAGCAAAACTGTCACTTTGTATTACATTACCGCTTAAATGACAACAGAATAGAAAAATATAATAAATAAATAAATAAATAGAAAAATATTATTTATTTATTATTCGTCATATCTTGGCTAGGTTAGGTTAGAACAGTTACCACAACGCACGAGCCGAGCGAGCGAAGCGAGCGTGCCGCGGTAGCGGCCGGCGAGTGCCATAAATGACTAGAAAACTAGAAAATTCGAATTTCACGCAAAGTACAAATAAAGACATAATCATCTGGAGATCATTTTGATAATTGAAAGTGACGTTTTGACATTTCCAAGTGTCTAAATGGTAGTAATGTCAAAATAATGTATGGAAATGTTGTAACTTTAGGTCTCAATAACTTTTGACTCTTTTGTTTCCTCAAAATAATTTTTATATATTTGGACTCCCTATTAGCTGCCCTATCCAAAAGTACCACCCACTCCGCCAGGGGCCGCGTCCCTAATACGAAACTGCAGCCTCTTATTTGTATAAAAAATGACTTTTTGTATGAAGGTCCAGGTGCTATTGTTACTATATAATGTTTTTTTGTCAAGCATTTAAGTCTTCCCAGTAATGTTTTTATCTGAGTACAGCTTATCACTTGTTCAGAATGCACAAATAAATACTTAAATTTAATAATTTACACAATAAAATATGAAAATTATACATATTGAGCAGTTTATTTAATTCAATCTATGTCATAGTCTATAGGATAAGTACTCGTCATATTTCATATTGATTGTTCGGAGCAATATCCTCTCCGAAATCTGCTCTGTCTTTACTTACATTATCTGTCTTTACTATTTCATTATCAGGAAAAATCAGTTTATATCGTAATAATAATAGATGGCGTTCAATGTAACAATTTGATATTGACCAAGTAAAATAACAAAATTGAAAAAATAAAGTTAACAATAAGTAGATATATTTAAAAAGTATTATGTAAAGGAAAACAAAATAATGCGTTCTTGATAAACCTTAGTAATTGATAGTTGGTGGAATTTGTAATATATGAGTTGTTACAGTGGTTACAAACAGTCGAAATCACTAAAATTGTTTTCGGATCAACGCCATCTATCGTCAATTTAAGCAAAAAGTACCCGTATATGCTGTTGCACAACACCGAGGCACACCAAACTTGGCCAGAATTTCTCTTTTTCTAATTTTTGAATTCTTACTTTCACGTATCGTTAGTTTCTCGTTTGTTCTTGATTGTTTGCCATAAATAATTGTTTGTTCATTAATTGTTTATTTATAAATAAATAAACAAAAATGTACCCTCGAAATAGCCACCTCAATGGAAATTTATAATTTGTCTTGTTACTAGGTGTCTTTATATATTCATGAATGTTTGTTCTTTTATAAAATACGTTTGTTTTATAGTCAAAGTGCCTATTTTTATCTTTTTGTTTAATTAACAATTTTCTTTTGGCCCCCTTAGGTTTTTTCTCATTTCGTTTATGCACAGATTACATATTGCTACTATACATCTATGGTTCTGAATTCTGACAGTTGACAATGTCAACTGACGTAAATTATTAGATTCAAAGAGTATAGATATATACTGGGAAAAGAGTGCCCTCTTGAGGATTTTTTATGCAAATCAATTTGAAGCGCCATCTGCATTTCCTAACCAAAACTAATGCTATATATAGGTAGCTATATAGCTACCTATATCTATTTATTTTACCATTGATTTATTAATAGTGCTATACTAGTGTTCCAACAAAGAAAAAACCTCTCGGCTTAGTCCTTTGTTGGAACACGATATTAGTAAAAAAAGCAAAGAAAGAAATAAAACAACAATAACTGCAAGAGTAATCATTTATTGAGTAAACATATCATTATTTTATTTATTACAGAATAATTTCTATTGTAAAATAATTCTTATATGTAATAATTTCATCTCATTTTTTATACTTTCTTAGATTTACGCGAATATTTGACATTTTAAATAAGACTATCTTTTCGGATTTTTCGCGGATTTATTTTGATTTTTGGTTCCCGACTTTTTGAATGCTTTACTCAAGATTTTAGACGTCTCAAAGATATACTTGTTACAGACAGTGCCTATCCACAAAATTACTGAATTCAAAAATATAAAAATGGCACCAAAGTACCTTACAATATATTTTGTTGAATTTATTTTACGTTTTCGAAAAGAGAATTTTATTTAAAAGGTCATTTTCTATTTTTATAATTCGTGTGCTTATTAAAATAATTTTGGGCTGCAATTTTGACCTCATCATCTTCATCTTTAACAGTTAATTTGCCGCTCAAAATACGATTGACACTTCTGCACCAACTATAAACTAAAACATTGATTGTCATATTTATAAAATATGTTTTTAATTTATTTTTGTGTTCAACACACTTAAAAGGACAATCAGATAGCATGTCCAGAAACAAAACAATATTTTTCTTCAAACCTATTTTGGGTACATTTAAAAAAAAAAAGAAGTGGTCATATCCTGGATTTCTTTGAAATACGATTCCACTTCTTTATTAGGATAGCACAGCCATTTTTTATTCATGTACTCTTTGGCATAGATATATGAATTATTGTCATTTGATATATCATTTTCAAACAATGTTTGTTTGCAATGTTGACAACCTTTTATTATAAATTTAAGGCATCTCTTTAAAACCCATCTGCAGACATAATTGGTTTGACCAGCGTTAATTTCATTGGATTGGTGAAAGCAAATTTCACTGTTAAAATGAATAGTATCATTAGTATCAGGGATATCAAGAGTTATTATGTTCTTATCTTTAAGGAAGAAGTCCAAACTTTGAAGACACTCATTGTGATCTTCTTCACAATTTGCTCCACTTGAATGGGGCTCACTATAATTATTTATCATCAAAGCCTTGAAGGCCCCCTCAAATGAGACAGTATTTGGAGCAATGTTTCTAACACCATAACTCCTGATATTCCCGAAAAAGTTTTCTATAGGGTCTTGGTTGAAATTTTTTGTCAACATTGCATCAATGCCATATTTTCTAGACAATAACTTCCAAAGAGATTCTATACCCTCTACAGTTTTAATTAAATTTGTTATAGATGGTGCAATAGTTTCTGTCAATCGTGTTTTATCTCCAAATCTAACTTTCTTAATATATTTTGTGGTTTTTTATATTTCTTTAGCTTTTTGCCATAATTGATGATGAGGTGAATTGCGTTTAATAGGCCCTTTATAAATTTTACCATTTTGAACAGTTAAACTGCTAACATTTAATGAATCAAACAGATTATCAACTAACAAAATAAAAAAACATTAAAACATTGTACTTTTTTTCGCAAACAACATATCTTCTTACACATGATTTTCATCTTGTAATGAAGTGGTTTCATCTGCATGCATTGATAGTTAAGCGGCACAGCTGAAAAGTATAAAATTGTTAAGTCAATAAATAAGTAGTAACAAAACTTTTGTTTTACTAGTTATTGCCAGTGCCAGTGCCAGCCAGCCACAAGAAAATGTTCTCATGGGAGTAAAAGCTCTCTGGTAACTTCTGGTTTTAACTACAGTTTAAGCTAACTAAGCTAACTACAACTAACACTATAAGAAAAATCAAGTCTATCCCACAAAGACAAAGAAAAACAAACAAACAAATCAACAATTTTTTTTTGATATAAAAAATAGAATTTTTTATTTAAGTTTGTAAAATTGTAAATTTAGATGTAGCAGGTAGGTGATTTTGCCAATGTTACCTAAAAAAATAGAAATATTTATACTATTTGACTATAAAAATTTCATTATAAATCTTTGAATCCCCAACACAGATTTTGTTTAACTCAAGATCTTATGTACAAAGGAGGACCTAACAGTCAGTTAGTCAGTCAGACCTATGGTCTATGTTTTCTCTATTTCATTAATTTTAAAGCAGTTAACATTTCCAACAAAGAATGGATGAAGAATAATGCAAATAATATATATTTATAACATACCTGGTAGATACAATGTTGGCATTGCTAATGCATTGAGGCGCTTATACCGATTTCTATGTGCATCAGTGAAATCTATATAACAAATCCTCTTTCTTAAGTAGATTTCATGATCTGATAATCTTTCAAACTTTCCTTCGAGAAGATTTACCCATGCATGGAAGTGCTCAGGAAATCTTTTTGGATTTGGAAACATATGCATCACCACACCTGAAAGTAATAAGTTTTACTAAAATTTAATGTACTACCAGTAATTACATATTATTACATGTCTATTTCAAACATTGCTTTTAAACAAAGCTCTGTATTTTAGAATAAAAAATATTTTATACATTATTCAAATCTATACATTGCTGGTTATTTTATATTTTTGTCTTTACTTTTTATGATTAGAAGTGCCGGCAAGCAAACACCTTTTGAGTACCGCGGGCATGAATTCGTTATGAAATGAGTATATACTTACCACTGTTGGTGTTTTTACATCCAAAAGCGCAGCGATGAGGCATCGTGTTGCTTTTTATAACTCACACACCACAGAAAACCGTCCTTATCGCGAAATATCACTAAACTACGAAGTATGTACGATAATTCGTCACACTGTAGCAGACACAATAAAATTGTGTGTTTTGGTAATAATCTTGGTATCAGGACGGAGGAGTAATCTCGACTTAACGTCTGATGAATAAGAAATGCTACAAAAACGAAAAATACACAAAAAATGGCCAAAAAATGTAATTGGAAATTTGAATTTTGTCGTTACCACTTACTAGTATTGCCATAATAGGAATATTAGGAATTGCTTGTAAAAATATTAAAATTGCCATTTGGAACAAGTATTGATAGTTTTTTTTTTATTTTATAAAATATTTTTGTATATAAAATAATAATCTTAAGTCTTTAATTATCTATTTAATTAATATGGTATCAATTATAATTAATACAAGATCGAATATTATTTAAGCGACATCTATCGGCAAGTTAATGAGACACTGAACATTTTTACCAGTTAGGAAAAGTAGATGGCGCAACTTTCTTTAGAAAAATTAGCAATGACTTGAGTGTCCCCCCCCTGATTAGATTGCTTGCTTTGTATTTCAATTTTGCCGCAAAATATAAAACTTTTGTTATATTAATAAATGAATATGGTTGATTTAAAGCCATTTCTTTGTTTATTTTATATAATAGTGGAAAGTAAATGTAGTCTAGATGCAGAATATTGTTCTAAAGAAGGCACGTGCCCAGAAACGGATAACAAATACAGTAAAGGTAAGACTGTTTCAAACTTGTAGTTTTATATTAAAAAAACCTTGTTAGATGAAACTTTCATTATATTCTCCTTTTCATATAGAAAAAAATGAATGGACAAATAACTTAAATGAGTTAATAGAAGAAGCCTTATCAAAATATGAACCATGTGTTAAATTAAATTGTAGTTGTCACAAGGATGTTATTAACAAAGACCTACAACCGTTTTATAACGGAATAACAAAAGAAATGTTCAATATTGCAGTTGCAAGGGCTACTAAATATCAGGTAAAAGGTTCTAGTTTTAAATCTTCTATCTAAATATAAAAACAAAACCACATATCACTTACAGATTAATTACGAAAACTAAAATTTTTATTAATATCGTTATAATTTATGTATCATATCATTATTGGTATGCATATTCCAGTGCCCAAAATTGGAAATATAAAATAATATTTCTTATTAACAAGCTAAATAAAAGCTTTTAAAAATAACAACTGTTCTAAGTCAAAGTTTTGGGGGTATAAAATTGGGGATGAAGTGAATAATAAGATTTATTATTAAAAAGCCTGAAACATGAAAATCTATACAAAGACTTCATAGAGAATAAACATCATAAAAGAAAGGATTTTTTGTAAATTCAACCCTTAATAGACCTATTGATCTGGTGCTGGATATTTATTTTTTGTTTGCTTATAAATGCTAATGTGAGTTGAACCATGGACAAACAAAAAAATATACATGTTGTAATATGTACTATGTTTTAAAATATTTCAGATATATGATGGAAAATTATATAGAGCCAAAGATTGCCATTTTCCAGCCAGGTGTAGTGGCATTGAACATTATTTAAAAATTTTAGCACCTAAACTCCCCAATTTAGATTTAGCAGTTAATACAAGAGACTGGCCACAAATTAATGGGGCATGGGGACATAAGAAAGCACCTGTGTTTTCATTTAGTAAGGTTAAGTTTGAAAAATTTTTATGTTTTGAATTTTATAAAAATATTTAAAATCCTTAAAATGTATTTTCATACTTATAGACAAAAGATTATTATGATATAATGTATCCCACTTGGAGTTTTTGGGAAGGTGGACCAGCGATACAGCTATATCCTACTGGTATTGGTAGGTGGGATAAACATAGGCTATCAATTTCTGCGGCAGCTGAAAAGTATGTAGTTTTTATTATTCAATTACAAATTTAGATAGTTTAATTCTATAAATATTCTAATTTTTAACTTAATTAAGTTTACAATTGAAATTATAGAATTAAAATAGGTATAAAATTATAATTGGTTCCATAAACTTTAAGATTAATCATAATAATCTACCTGGATTAATTAAAAAACTTGTTTGATTTAATCAATTATTGTTATAAATAACAATTATATATACTAATTTGTTTACTATATGGCAGTTATTATTTTGAAAAAAAAAAACGAAAATAATTAAATCAATAATTAATATTGTAATTGCAGATGGCCCTGGGAAAAGAAACAAGATAAAGTTTTTTTTAGAGGATCAAGGACAAGTGAGGAAAGAGATAATTTAATTTTACTTTCAAGATCACATCCAGAACTGGTAGATGCTCAATATACAAAAAATCAAGCTTGGAAATCCGATGCTGTAAGTATTTATATAAACTATGAGCGAGTCACCCTTACTCCGCTGTGCTTTGTCCCTAGTTAAGTTTTAACACTTTGTATAGATTTCTCAGAGATGAGATATTTCCCTGCAGTAAAAAGTATCCTACATGTTGACCCGGATAACCAGCTATCATCATACCAAATTTCATTAAAATCTCTTCAGTGGTTTTTCCGTGATGCAGTAACAAACAAAATTTCTAAAAACTATAGATCTTCTGTATCGATAAAAATGACTATTTCAATAAGATTTTCCAAAAAATATTTGATGTTCAAATTCGACACAGAATTTTATTATATGTAATATAGATGTACTTACAAACACATGTAGCTTTATCATTAATTACTAGCGGCTCACCCTCGCTTCGCTCGGGTTCGTCGCTAGGTACGTTTTAAATAGATATAAAAAGAAAAAATCTTTCTTTCTCACATTTTAATTATATGTTTTAATACTTACCTATTCCGGACTAAGAGAAATCCAAAAATTAAAATATCATAAAAATTGGAACGCGGTCGAACGGGATAAAAAGTATCCTATGTCCTTCTCCTGGCTCTAAACTACCTCCCTGCCAATTTTCAGCTAAATCGGTTCAGCCGTTCTTGAGTTATAAGCGAAGTAACTAACACGACTTTCTTTTATATATATAGATTATTGATGTTTTTCAGTCAACTTTCTTTTTTCAGGATACACTTCATGCTCCTCCTGCTTCAGAAGTGTCATTTGAAGACCATTGTAAATATAAATATCTATTCAACTACAGAGGTGTGGCAGCAAGCTTCCGTTTAAAACATTTGTTTCTATGTAAATCATTAGTATTCCATGTTGGTAATGAGTGGCTGGAGTTCTTTTACTCTTCTCTAAAACCTTGGGTGCATTATGTTCCACTTAATCCAAAAGCAAGTCAAGAAGAAATATCCAAATTAATCTTGTATTTCAAAGAAAATGACAAATTAGCAAAAGAAATCGCAGATAGGGGGTATCAACATATATGGGAAAACCTTACTGATAAAGTAGTTATATGTTATTGGCGAAAGTTACTTAAAAAATATGCCAAACTTTTGAAGTATACTGTTGAAAGAGATAATGATCTGAAAAAACTTTAGAAACTGACAAAATATGCTTTTAATTTTTCAAAACTATTCTCATCGAGATAATTTCATATAATTTAAACTAAAAAATATGTGAAAAGAAAAACAACCTGTACCAACTAAAACATTTACTTAAAATAGATAATTGCTTACATAATACAAATATAATTCGAATGTTGTATTATTAAACATGACATTTAAAGCTTGGTCTACAATTTAGACTGTTATTGATCAAAGCTCAGAAGAATTTAAAGAATAAAAAGAATTAGTGCAAGATATAGAACAACTAATATAGAATTGTGTTTAAAATGTATAGATTGAAACATTAAGAAATGAGATCATTACATAAGTGTAAGACAAGGGGTTTATTTTTGTATGAAGAATTTCTATAGCAATAACAAAAATCCTAATTATATGTTAAAGAAATCAAGTAATTTTATAATATTTTAAAATAACTTAAAAAGTTATGGTATTTATTACTCATATATTCATTAGCAAAATAATATCTATTTACTATACAATGAGATCATGGAGATTAGAGACAAGGAGTATAATTTGTAGAAATTGTAGTGCTGTAATAGCTACAGTTATGTAATTTTAAGACTATTTTTTAAATAATTTGTATACTACTATTCAACTAACTTTCTGACACTGATAAACAGCTAAGATTGCTTACTGACATCAGTGTAGTGAGACTAGAAGTACAAAAAAAACGACTCGGATAATGGCTATAACATTGTCATATTCTCTAACCTCCATGACCATAACTATCAATTATTTTTAAGTTATTGACTTAAACATGGGACATACATATAATATATAAGATATTAAATATATTGATTGTAAAAGCCAGTACTTCATAACAATAAGATTAAGCTTAGAATTCCCGGTCTGGGAAGATGGCGGGTGCGACCAGGGTCCACACGTAGAGGCCCACGCAGAGCCACGACGACGTGATCTTGATCCACATGGACGCCACATTCTCCTTTGACAACTGGGAGCTCGGGCTACAATAGTTTGTAAATTAATTCGTAACTAAGTTGTAATTTTGATATTGTATAATTTCTTAAAATCTCCACATTAATATTTCAACCATTAACATTATTAATAATTTTTTTTGCCAATCTATATAAATAAAAATGAATCACCGAAATGTATGTCATTGTGTATTCTCTTTTTTCGTGTTTCTTATTGTTAGAACAAGTTTTGTATAGAAGAAAATTACTTTTTACTAAAATAAGATTTTTTCTTAATTTCATGATAAGAAAAGTGAGTGAAATAGTTTTTATCCCTGAAAACATCCCTTAAGGCGAGAATGGGGATAAAAGTTTGTATGGGGAAGCAAGCTATTTAATTTTATAATTTTAAAATTTTAAAACTTAAATACTTTAGATGTCTTAAAACCATAAACTCAAATACGTGGAACAAATGCCGCCATACAACAAAAGGCTGATTTTTCAATAGTCAAAAATTGCTGATATTTGCTTTAGTTATATCTTTTTACTTTAAAATAAGCTCTAAAAATATTAAATGAGCATCAAAAGTATACATACTTGTACCAATTGGTGAGTGTCATCATGATGTAGAGGGTGGCGAGTGCGAAGACGATATGGAAGAAGGTCCAGGAGTAGGCAACGCCATCGCCTTCGTTGTCGAACACCTTGGTCTCTTCCCCGGACTCGCCGCCGTCCCCGTCTATGGAATCATAACCTGCGCTCAGTGAGCGTCCGACATGCAACTATTAGCTCTCTTTACTGGCCACTAGCGCTATGTACGTTTTATATGTATTATATTATGTAGGTGTATTAAAGCTATCTAGCATTACTAATGTTCTTTATGTCTTCTAACTTTTGTTCATAATAAGTCTAAGACTTATTATAGAAGTGATAATATATAAAAATTCGCAATAATAAATATAAAATAATATAACACTAGTCATTGGTCCAAATCTTGAAAGGACTATTTAATATACATATAATATGTTAACATTTATTTTTATTATACTTTGTATTTCTTAATATTTATGTTACCATGCAATGATTTCCGGGGCTCTCGGTGCTATTATTTAGAGAAATTATATAAATATATATAAGCATATAAATAAATGACGAAATGTATGAGATAAAAGATGTATCCTTATTAGTGTAGCATGTATTTTGCTAAGCAACACCAACATCCAGTACCAGACATATGCCCAGGTTAGAGTTGAAAAAGTAATATTTCCCAGGAGTTGGAGAGATATCTTATGACACATTCAAATTTAATCATTTATATATATTTTTATATAAATTTGATTATTTGCCGTTCAGAAATTCATCAACAACAAACAACATTAATTCAATGTGTAGATCTTCCTCATGTTGATATCATTACAAGAGAAATAACAAGAATTAAAAATAGTATATATCTTAAAATACTTGTAGTTATCACAGTTATTTTTTTCCTTTAATATTTTACAATAATATTGGTTGATAATTGATTGATCCGTAAGATTTCCCTCACTCCAGCATGATAAATGTATGGATGATGAGAACTTTACCTTCGTTAGCAATGAGCCCTCCTTGGCCTGCGTTGCGTCGGACCGCGGTACGTTCCCAGAGAGTATTATGAGTTAATATATTATAATACAAGTAGAAAGTATAAGAACATAACAAAATTACTCAGAATACAGTGATATTTGCCAAATTAATTTCTTATACATACTTAAAAAAATATATTTCACAAAGAGTTACAAAGACCCAAAGTATGAATTACTTCTCATTCAAAATTTACTTTTACCAAAATTTTATTATGAAGAAAAGCATCTTATTCCAATTCATAATTTAATATAGTTAAAAGTAATAATATTATGATGTATAATAATTACCTGCAGCGCCATCTTTAGCGAGGATGTGTTCTGACATAGTGATCTTAGACGAAGAGGAGGCGGTGCGGATACATGAGTATAGAACGCTGCATACCCAGATGATCAGACCGATTATTGACTGCTTGTCGAACGATGACTGTAGAATAATGGATTATATCAATTAAAATCTTTTGTAACGTCACATTTGACTATAATAGTTCAGAAACTATATAATATTTTATAGTTTGACCCTAATTCTGTTAATGTTTCGCTCATTTAGTTTTGCCTGATAGGACAATAGATGGCGCTTACCTGAAAGCGGCTGAATTATCTTTATCGTAAAAAAACAGACATTTAAAAATGAATATGAAAAAAATGAATATACAAAGCCATATTCTTTACGGTGATGGAAATCCCAAGAAGTTGGTAAGGCAATGTTAAGTTGTAGTATATTCCTTAGATTTATGTCTTAAATAATTAATCTTTGGTATTATTTTACACTCATTAACAGTTTAAATTTTTGTTTCAATCTCCTAAGTATATTATATACAGATCTACATATATACTCAAACTTCCATAGTCCTAGGTATCCTGGATATAGAGAGACATATTTTTGAGTCAGATTTTTTGGGACATTGTTGGCATCAAATTTTTACAAACTTCTTAGTCTTTAATTGAAGATAATGGAAATGTAAAGTATAAAAAGTTGCTATGTGATGCATTCTTAAATTTAAGTTGTTTTCATTCACTAATAAATTGAGTAATTACTATTATTTATTATAAAACTAGTAATACAAATACATAGAATTATGAAACTATATAAAAGAAATATACCTACTTTTTATTATACTAATGCTGACGGACAAATTATGTATACATATCTCAATACTAAAATATGTATTAAAAAAATAACTTTGCGAATGTGGGGATTTTGATGTGTGGAATATTGATATAAAATGGATAAATGGTAAATTTCAAGCAGAAAGTAAAAGACAAAATCATAGTAATTATACTTGATTTTTTGTTTCATATCATGATACATACCCAATAAATGTCTTCCTTAGATTCCTGGTAGTGCGTTGTAGAATACAATATAAAATACTGGCTTTTTAGTGTGGCAGATATAATGAATAATAAACATACATTATGTACATATTATTATGTTTTAAAATAGATAAATAATACTTTCAAATTTTATTGAATTAGATATTATATTTCATGATAAAAATAAATAACACTATACACACTATTGTATCATTACCTTTTAAATATATATATTTTTTTAATACTTCAATAAATACCAAAACATAAACAGTAATCATCCAATCATTTATTGAAAAAAAAATATGATTACCTGATTAGTAGCAGAAATACTGGCATTACATTCCCCAGCAGAATTGGCTAAGGCAGACCAAGTCAGGTACATGACATATAGCGAGACGACGGCAGACTGCAGCAGGCCGGAGCGCGGCTGGTGCTCTTGCACCGACGGCAGGATGGACACCGCACTCATTATCACCACCAGGATCAGGTTAAAGGATATGAAGAACTTGGATAAGTCACAACCATCCGTCTGCAATTTATATTTATGTTTGGGTACTTAAACGGAAAAAATAAATCTATCCCACAGGAACGGTACATTTTTTCCGGGATAAAAAGTAGCCTATATGCTATTCCAGGCTAAAATCTATCTCTATGCCAAATTTCAACCAGATCCATTGAATCGTTCTGATGTGAAAGAGTAACAAACATCCATCCAACCATCTTCACAAACTTTTACATCTATAATATTATAGTAGGAATATTAATTTGTTATTTATATATTTCATTATTGACATACTTTCTTCAATCGGGTGTTTTTCTAGGTGTTATAGTATTTTTAACGGTATATACTGGCAGTGCCACCTCTTGGCACATTTTATTACTAAGAATAGCCTATGTGTTACTCTAGGACACAGTCCATCATGTGCATTATTACATTTTATCCAAATCGGTCTACCTGTTTCAGAAGTTGAAGGAGTAACAAACATGGGCTCACACACAATATATACAAATTCTTCGATTTATATGTTCTTCATCATTTGGTTCTTGGAGCACATTAAGCAATTTATCAGAATAATAACATTTAAACTTTTTAGAATATTGGAATAATGCATCTTAATAATTATAATTTATAATATAAAATATCATACCTTGGTATAGTAAACATAGAGCAGAACAATGCCAGTGAGTGTGAGTGCGTAGCATGTTAGCATTGCCAACAACAACGCCGTGTACCAGCCGCGGGATTGAGATTCTTCATAGTTAGCTACAATATATTATCATATTTTATACGGAGAAGCAATTAAAAGATATATATTTATTTAAATAATTCGCCTTAAAAGTATGCCAGTGTCAAGAGTTTTCTTCCTTTTATTTAATGTTTTTGAGAAGTGCCATTAATGATTAGTTCAAAACTAAAGTTGTAACAATAAAGTTGAGCTGTCGTACATTATGTATAAATCTAGGATATTCATTCAAATCCGTCCAAGATATATATATATATATATATATATATATATATATATATATATATATATATATATATATATATATATATATATATATATATAACACTTGTTGTGGGTTCTATTACGACGTGTTTTCCCGTGGGAATGAGATAATCTCCCGTGATAAAAAGTAGTACATGTCACTTCCTCTAGGGCTTAACCCTCCATCTCTATACAAAATATCACGCCCAATCCGTCACTCCGTTTCAACGTGAAAGAAGGACAAGCAAACACTTTCATATTTATAATATTAGTATGGATTATTAATAATTTGGTAAGACAATTCTGCTATTATATTTTAGACAATGTGCAGTGTATGGTATGTGGTAGCTTCTATATGTATAATGTTTACTTTATTTAATTTCATATCTGATTGCTGTGCCGCATTATAGATGTCGTGTGACTCACGATGTCTAAAGTAGAAGAAGAGTTGACAAATTTTGATAACTACATCTATGTCACATCTGTGTTACAACAAAATGTGTCTCATGGCTATAAAACTTGTTTTGTTAGCTTTCATATTTCAAGGGTTTAATTATAATTATAATAAAGAAGGCAATATTATAATACTTACAAACCCATTTTTCAGCCCAGGAATGAGCAAAGTCTATGATCAATATAAGTTGTATAACAATGAAACCAAATCCTCCTATCATTCCGAAAATCATCCAAGTATAAGCAAATTGGCCTTCGGGGATGAAGAATGCACCAATAATACCACCAATCACTAATAAGTACTTGATTCCCCAAAATCTACAAAGATTAATAATAGTTCAGTAAAGTAGAAGTTGTATAATGCTATATATGATGTTTATAATATGTATAATTATTGGGTTTTTACGTAACTTCTACAATCTACATGACCAGAATCAAAATGTATAATCATGTTCACAATGCATTATGATGTCATGCCTATGTTAAATATTGCAAAATTTCTCCTTCAATAGGTGTTGCTGTACAACAAATTGTATATCAAAGTAATAAGAAGCACAACTACTAGTTACATTTTTATAGGTATAAATAAAAAACCATACCCATTTTGAATTCCAGCTCTAGGATCCTTTGATGATTTTACTCCAATCGTAATCAATGCCATAAGTATGAAAAACAAACAAGCCGCAAAGCAAATCCTGAAAATAGTTTTATAGATAACTTAGAATATGTATTTATAAAATATTTAGGTTACTAACAACTTTGATGCTTAAGATCTGAACTAATTTGATTATTTTTCTATTATATTGTTTGAGTCTGTTTTAATTTTCTATTTCCTTCTATTAATGAAATTTAGTGCGAGGTAGTTTATAATTCAGAGATCACTTCATGTGGAGTTACCTGTAGACAGCTAAATAGCCAACAGCTTCATCACAATCTACTTTAAAGTTTCCTGGTATTATTGCTGTTGAGTTTTGACAAAATGGTACCTAAAAAGATTTATTATTCATGTATATTTCATTTTATTTTTACATATTTAAACATAAAATAAAATATTTCAGTTTATTTATAGCGTTACATCTTAAGTTGAAAAATATGCTTTCTATGCAAATATTTAAAAACACGGATCTAATTAGCCAGAAAGTATTAGTCCTACATATTCTTATACTATAATATATACATATTATAGTGGGGACCATAAAAATAATATCTTACAATTTAAAAATCATAGTTAGTAAAACAAAACTCACTTTTTTCATTTCATCATGTAATCCAGGAGCCAAAGTAATACAAGCAACCACCATCACTAGCAGCAACATAAGAGTGTACATGAGACGAGTTGAAGTCGAATTGGCACATGATGGACATGCTGAACAGCATAGGGAGCATGCCGCACTGCCACAGCAGCAAGCTAACTGTAAGAAACAAGTGAAAGTTAAGATGTTAGAGAAAGGTTATGAAAATAACTAAATTACTATACTTTTGACAGAAAATTTAAGGCATTTCATAACACTTTGTGTTACAATTTTTGCCATAAGTACGTTATAAAGAAAAAAAACCCAGAATGAGACGCTATTCGCTTCTTTATTGTATTATAATGACTAATGTATTTTATTTGTAATTTCCAAAAAAGGTAAAGTTTATGATAACATGAACAAAGAACAATTATTGATTTTGCATCACCTGAGCTGCTGAGCATAGACCTAGTACGGCACCCATAGTAAACGCGTTTTAATATTTAAATATTGAATTTGAAGACTTTCTTTCGATGGAATTACAATAAAAGTTAAAATTAATTGAATTAAGCAACTGTGACTAATATTTATTGCACCTAGAAAACATATCTCAAATGTGAAATGACAGTTGTGAGTTGACAAATCTTTTAATCTTTTATTTGTCATCCATGATCTCAATAAACAGCACAGATAAGCAATTAGTCTCATTTATGTTAACTGACAGTTGACATTTACAGACTATGGAGAACCAGGAGGACTAAACGACAGACTGCATAATATGGTATGAGATATCAGTACATTATTTTAGATCACTTCACATGTTTAAATGTTAATTTTTTTCAATGAAAAGTGTTTAGATTTCACATATATGTGATGATGTTTAGCTTATTCTTTTATTATTTAAGCTAAATTTATTTTCAGAAACGTTAATTACAATGCAACCGAAGCGTCTATAAAAAAAAACTTCTGTCTTATAAAAAATCCATCAGAATTTTAATTACAGTGACTTCCTTTCTATATTTATTGGTGCATATTTTAAAGTACTATTCTGTATTTTAGTATCACTTTTATTAAGAATCCACTTACTCTAACTCAGGTGATTAATTTGAAAATACCGCGATGAGCTGCGCATAAACAACGATCGAGCCGCGAGTATTATATAAACTTTTGAATTCGATAGTACATAACTAACAACTAATATGAATAAATCCAGTAATGATTTTGTGAATTGTTAATCTAAGAAAGTATTACTCATAAATTTTTACTAATGTTTTTACTTTTTATCTTGATTATTTATTAACCGATTTCAAAAAAAAGGAGGCTATCATTTCGACACGTACATATATATGTACCTATGTAATATTATTGAAGTGCAAAAATTCTCATATAATAAATCTATTAGGGCTTAAATATGCAAAATTTTACAGTACGGTATATATGTATGTATCGAAGCAGCATTAATTTTCTCTATTATTTTCCATTATTTTATCATGAATTATACAGTGGGCGTTATATGGGAAGTGTTGGTTCAAATGAAAGTCGATGCAATCACAGTTGTATTTCAAATTAACAATAATCACTTTGTACATAGTTAAACAGCACTTCACTACACAACCATATACCACTTCACTATTACCACGTATAGACAATACGGAACGCAAGACAGTTCCTAGTGAAGCGGTCCTAAGCTTGGCTCGGCTCGAAGGCAAGTGTCCTGCCCTCTTAGCACCCCTCCCTTAGCTAGGCTCCGTCGTAGCACGAAGCTCGCCGAGTGTTGGCGATAATACCGAAAGTGCTGCCATTACTCAGGCGTCGTGCCGCGCTTCGTTTAGCGACCGTATTGATGACCGTCTCCGACACGGCCATCCTGCGTGCACACGCCCTCGTGTGTTAGCCGTGTGTTAGCCTGCAACCAAATAATCAACGAAAATACTTGCTCGACTCGGTCAATCCTGACCAGATAAAACTTAACTTTGAATCTGAATCATCTTTATTCTAACGAAAAGCTTTAACGCTAACACCTTTGTTTTTTTTTTTAAACTCCAAGTCACTGTAACCATCTCTAATCTAACTAATAACATTAGTCATCCAGAGCCATGTACCAACATCATTCAACACTTCAGCAATCAAACTAATTTTCAAATTTACTAGCACCTCTGTAAACCACTCTTAGGCCACGGCTTTACAAGCCAACCAGCAATCACAATTGCTCCACAATCCAGGTGCATCCACTACGGGATCACCGTATGTATCATCCTCTCGATGACTACACACTATGGTCATAACAGACCCCGACCTCCGCCAGAACTAAACGCACATCACACACCCACGGTCTATTTAGTTTGAGCTTCCTCAAAAGACCGACTTTTACTAGGCTATGACTACGTAATAGTTACTGGTACGGTCGACACATCCACTACAGGATCACCGTATCACCCTCTCGGTGACTACACACTATGGTCATAACAGACCCCGACCTCCGCCAGAACTAAACGCACATCACACACCCACGGTCTATTTAGTTTGAGCTTCCTCAAAAGACCGACTTTTACCAGGCTATGACTACGTAATAGTTACTAGTACGGTCGACACTACTACGGCCGTCAGAATGCTTACATCGGTTTCCATCGACTTCATTAAAACATTTGCTTAGCATGATGATCATTATTTACATCAACCTCTATTGGTACATGACCTACTAGAATTTTTGTGTAAAGAATTTATAGCCATCATGTTAATAGAAAACCTTTCAATATCTCATGTTCTATCATGATACCATTTTGTAACTAATAATTAGGCAAAACATAATATTTCAAAAGATTTCAAGAGAATGACCGTTAATCGTTACAAAACAAATTTTACTCTGTGCGGAATATTCCGTTTTGATCAATACTAGAAATTGCAAGGACAAAATCGTTAACCACACAATTTGACTGATAAATGTTATCTTACTAACGAATATTCAGCACCATGATTATAACAAAAGCAATACAGATTACCTCTATGCCATTGAGCATTCGAAGATGGTTGTACAACACATACATCCACGCGTCGTTCCGTTCGTGTTGCACCCATATTGCTGCCGTCCACTTGACTGGCACTACTTATGCACCGGAGCGTGATCTGACCAGGCTTGCCACATTTGAAGCACACCAGAGATTTCACTGCAAGCTGCAATGCCGTTACTGTCGTCGAAGGTCGTTCCACACTGTCATTTACCTTGCTTCTACACTTTGACCGCTTAAGACTCACTTTTTTTGCATTTCAAATGTGAGAATGCGTGCAATCCCTGCTGCAGTCGATCTCGCGAAGCAATTTTCGTAGTAAAGGCCAATCGTTGTAATTTCGAATTAAACTGACATAAGTGAGCAAGGACAGTCGCAATTGCTATCTGATTCTTGCTAGCGTCTTTCCAACGATTAGTCAGTGACGTCATCAGGCGATTTGCGTACGTAACGAATTTCTTTTTTCATTTGATTTGTCACTGTTAAAATTAATTAGCGTACCAGCCAAT
Source organism: Brenthis daphne (assembly GCA_947093115.1). NCBI lineage: Eukaryota > Metazoa > Arthropoda > Insecta > Lepidoptera > Nymphalidae > Brenthis > Brenthis daphne. Next base: position 16,414,190 of record OX352472.1, on the reverse strand, counting down.
GTCTCGGTGGAAATAAATCTCGCCTTGAAAATCACCTTGAACTCTTCCTATGTTATTCTCTTGTATACAAATTGTGATAGCCACGTCGACCCTTATCCTTTTAATTCCTTACTGACTGTTAAAATAAGCTAGCCGCCGTATGGAGGGTATTCGGCAAAACACAAATCTACAGTCGCAAATCAAGATCTTGCGTCCGTATCCATATTGTCAGGGTCAAACTCGCCTAACTTGACGTTCTTCTTCATCTGAGGCATTTGCAAGGCCTCGATAAGAGATCACATAATGACATTTTGTTGTTCAAACATTGCACGTCATTGTTCACTCATAGTTCTTTTTGCAATTGAACCAACACTGATCCCGCTTCTGATATCGAAGCAGCATTAATTTTCTCTATTATTTTCCATTATTTTATCATGAATTATACAGTGGGCGTTATATGGGAAGTGTTGGTTCAAATGAAAGTCGATGCAATCACAGTTGTATTTCAAATTAACAATAATCACTTTGTACATAGTTAAACAGCACTTCACTACACAACCATATACCACTTCACTATTACCACGTATAGACAATACGGAACGCAAGACAGTTCCTAGTGGAGCGGTCCTAAGCTTGGCTCGGCTCGAAGGCAAGTGTCCTGCCCTCTTAGCACCCCTCCCTTAGCTAGGCTCCGTCGTAGCACGAAGCTCGCCGAGTGTTGGCGATAATACCGAAAGTGCTGCCATTACTCAGGCGTCGTGCCGCGCTTCGTTTAGCGACCGTATTGATGACCGTCTCCGACATATGTATGTTTGTTTTTTGTCTATTTGTTCCGGCTAATCTCCGAAACAGCTGGATTGATTTTGACTTTCACTGGCAGATATTTGATTCTATATGGAGTAACATAGGCTAATTTATTTTTAGAAAAAGAATGTGCCAAAAAATTAAAACCTAGCTAGGGACGCACCGAAGCAAAGCGAGGGACTAGTATAGTATTATATGATCTATGGCGAGGGTAAGTCGCTAGTTAGAAATAAAATAATATAGATTACTAGCAGAACCCGCGGCTTCGTTCGCGCAAAAACTACAGAAAAAATCTTTGGCTTTGGCTTCAAATGGCGAGTTGAGCATAGATTACTTTGCCAATGTCACGTAGAATGGAAAAGACACGAAGGAGATTGTTGGTCGGTATTAAATGAGATTATTAAAATGTGTGTATTAATTAAAAAGTGTAAAAAAGGGAGCAACTCCTTTATGTACCTTGGATCTACAACAAAAGACAGCACAATTACTATATATACCTACACAAGCAGTACCCGCGGCTTCGCCCGCATCCAAACTTCCGATCGCTAACAAAATTCACAGGATCACCCGCTGGGCTAATCTGAAGATTACATGAAAATGTCGTCAAAATCGCTTCAGGGGGGTAAGGGGGGAACGGTAATTAAGATCTTCACCGACCCAAACGTCAACCTCACCTGCACGCGCCTAAAGGCGACAGCGGCCAATCGGCTTCTGTGGTATCCCCTGCTAGACAACGAACGAGGCTCTGGCGACCGAACAAATGGCGGTATAACCATTCATCCACCCATGTAGTTCACTACCTGGAAGAGGCTGGTAACCTAGAGGCCTAAATAGCCTCTAAAAGTCTCTACAAAAAGCGCCGAATAATGGGCGGCGGTAAAGTATCCCATCAAAATGGTGATCGAAAGCCAGGAAGGACTAAATATCCTCCAAAACTTCGAGGACGAGTGCTTGGGAAACGCTCGTCACTACATTCCCACCCCCCTTTTTTTTTTAATGAAATATGGAAAATGAGAATTGCGATTTGTCATGCGATCCGGCTAACCCCCGGCGCCACGAGGTACCCGGGCCCTGTGGTGTGAAATATGTTACCGAAGACTGTACAGATGTGGCTGACCAGGCATCTGCACCAGTAAATGCTACTGGAAAAAGAAGACTTATTCAACAGGCTTTTCATCCCAGTCTATTTACAAGACAAAGAAGTGCATCTCTAGGAAGTAGTGTACAATTTGAGCCTCTTCCTGTGGATTGTGCTAATAAAAATCCAAGTGACACCTCTACCATCCCACCTAACTGGCAAAGAGTGCCCAAGGCAAGAAACAATAAACGTAAAAAAACATCAGAGTCACCCCCACCAGATGGAATAAAAATAGACAACCGATTCTCTGGACTCCCTATTGATCCCATTGAATCTCAGGAGCAACAAAGTACTAAACCACCAAGTAAACCTCCACCTATTATCTTATATGGCATTGAGGACGTCCATAAATTAACGGCCTTACTAGAAACTGTCGCTGAAAGAGAACAATTCACTTTTAAAATAGTTACAAGAAACCAATTAAGAATTAACACGACAAATATAGAAAGTTATAAAAAAATTATCACTAAAGTTAGAGAAAGCGGTCTTATAGGTCATACATTTAATATGAAGGATCAGCGAATCTATAGAATCGTGATAAAAAACTTACACCACTCAACTCCACACAAAGCCATCGAAGAAGAAATAGAAAAGACAGGCAATAAGGTTTATGGTGAAATAATAAATGTTAAATTTGGACCTAATAAAATTCCAACCTCGACATTCTTCGTTAATATTGCTCCAGGACCTAACAACAAAGCTGTTAAAGATATTAAATACATATATCATCAATCTATCACAATTGAGGATCCCAAAAAGAGAAGGACAATCCCACAATGTCAAAGGTGTCAACAATATGGTCATTCTAAGAACTACTGCATGCGACCATACAGGTGCGTCAAATGTGCCCAAGCCCATAAAACTGCGGACTGCCCTAAAAAGGATCGTAGTACACCGGCAGAATGCGCATTATGTCAAGGTGCGCATCCTGCTAACTACAAAGGGTGCGAAGTTTATAAAGAAATTCTTGCCCGAAGAATGCCCCGACAACACAACGCAAAACCTAAACCAGCTGAATCTATAGTGGAAGTCGAAGCTCGGACAAATTTGGACACAATAAAAGAAAAAATAAGTAAAAATCAAGAGACATATGCAGATAAACTTAAGAAAAACTCAGAAAAAACGACCGCAATCAATAAATTAGAGCTATTACTTACACAACAATCCGAAAAATTCGATATAATCCTTCAACAAATGAGTACCCTCCTTGGTCTCATAACCACGCTCCTCAACAAACTACCAAAATAGCTCTCAGGATTGCGACGTGGAATATAAACGGATTGTCGCCGAATAAAGCAGATGTAGAAATACTGATTTATAATCACCAACTAGATGTTGTGCTTATTTCAGAAGCACATTGCACTGATAAAAGTAGGGTGAGTATCAGAGGATGCTGTACTTATATTACCACTCATCCAGATGGAACAGGTCATGCTGGAACAGCGATTATAATACGAAAATCAATCAAACACCATCCAATGCCAGAATTCAGAACGAATCAAATCCAAGCGACAACTGTCGTAGTAGAAGACAAGTGTGGGCACATAACAATATCCTCAGTATACTGTCCACCTAGGCATACCATCGACTCTAGGGCATTTACAGAATATTTCCGAACACTAGGCAATAGATTCGTAGCGGGCGGTGATTGGAATGCCAAGCATGTTCACTGGGGATCCAGAATCACGACAACCAGAGGTAGGCAGCTAAAATTAAGCTGTGATGATATCAATCTCACTTCGATATCTACGGGTCATCCGACGTACTGGCCAACAGACCCAAATAAGAGGCCAGACTTGTTAGATTTCTACGTAATAAAAGGTCTATCAAAATACTATCTCAAAGCCGAAACATGCCTTGACAGTAGTTCTGACCATACTCCCGTCCTACTTACAATAAGCACAACTATCATATGCTACGACGCACCAGACTTCCTATATAACAGTAAAACGGATTGGGATGGCTTTAGAGATTCTATTGAAAACGAACTAGACCTTTACATTTCTTTGAAAACACCTGAAGAGATAGATGATGCAACGGTCTCTATTACTAACCTCATACAAAAAGCTTGCTGGCTCAATACTCCAAAAATAGAGCATAAATACAGGGTCAAAAATTTACCACTCGAAATTCGGACTAAAATATTAGAAAAAAGAAGGTTGCGAAGAATCTGGCACCAAAGTCGACACAGGGAGGATAAGGCAGCTTTCAATAAAGCCATTAAAGAGCTCAAAGAGATTATTGACAACGTAGAAAATGCAACACTTGAGAAAAAGCTAGAGAACCTTACAGCAACATCGTCAACGGAATACTCTCTCTGGAAATTTACAAAATCACTGAACGCATCACAAGAACCAAAGGCGGCAATTAGGGTACTAGGCGGATGGGCAAAAATAGGAAAAGAAAAGGCTAATGCTTTTGCTAGATACCTGACTGACGTATTTAAAGCGAACGAAACAAATAACGATAACGTCGAGAAAGATATTGATGATGTACTACAGCAAGATCTTCAGTTATCCCTTCCTATAAGACCAGTTAGCATCAATGAAATTAAAAACATATTAAAAGCTCTAGAGAACAATAAAGCGCCAGGGTTCGATCTGATAACGAAGGAAGTTTTGATACAGTTACCTCAACGTGCTCTAGTAATCCTGACTTACATTTTTAATGGAATTCTTCGAGTGCAGTACTTCCCAAGAATATGGAAAGTTTCAATAATCAAAATGATTCATAAATCTGGAAAGCCCCGGGAGGAACTCACATCATACAGGCCAATCAGTCTCCTGCCGATTCTGTCAAAAGTGTTTGAGAAGATCCTTCTAACAAGACTCTATCCCGTGTTACTTCAAAATCATGTAATACCTAAACACCAGTTTGGATTTAGACAGCAACATTCCACTATAGAACAGGTACATCGGGTCTATGAACATATACGCAGATCACTTGAAAAGAAAGAGTACTGCTCAGCAGTATTTCTTGACATCCAACAAGCATTCGATAAGGTATGGCACAAGGGCCTCCTCTATAAAATAAAAAGGTTCCTGCATCACGACTTTTTCTTGCTGCTTAAATCTTACCTTGCTGACCGCATATTCCAAGTCAGAGAAGAAGGAGAATCGTCCGAATTCTGTAACATAACAGCTGGAGTACCACAAGGATCCGTTCTTGGACCGATCTTGTATTCTCTTTTCACTGCAGACCTTCCAGAAATGCAAAATATTACCACTGCCACTTTTGCTGACGACACCGCAGTACTAGCTAGTAATACAAACCCTAAAGAAGCCTCTAGTATCTTACAGGCAGGCCTAGACCAAATAGAAGACTGGCTCCAAAAGTGGCGGATTAAAACAAGTGCATCCAAATCTACCCATTTCACATTTGCTCTTAGGAAAGGAAACTGTCCGCAAGTCAAACTAGGAACAAGTACTTTACCGCAGAGTGACACAGTAAGATACCTTGGGATACATCTGGATAGAAGATTAACTTGGAAAAACCACATTAAGGCAAAGAGAGATGAGCTAAATATTCGATACAAAAAACTATACTGGTTGATGGCACGCAATTCCAAACTATCTATCGACAATAAATTACTAATTTACAAGACTATACTCAAACCAATTTGGATGTACGGAATACAGCTTTGGGGAAGTGCCTGTAGCTCTAACATAACCATTATACAAAGGCTGCAAAATTGTATCTTACGCACCATAGCAAATGTACCCTGGTTTGTAACCAATGCCGAAATACACGATACCTTAAATATAACCACAGTCAAAGAAGAAATAAGGCTGTCAGCAATTAAGTATAAGGGTCGGCTCAAGGATCACCCAAACGAACTTGCAACGAAACTCCTTAACATGAGTTATCTCAAACGTCTAAAGCGGCATGACATACAAAGCCTAGACGCTTTACTATAAGGAGGGGTCATCCTTGCTGAAGGATCATCTCAATAACGCTTAATTTCTCTTGAACACATCTGCTTATAGTTGAAGACTGATTGCAGATAAACGAACAAGAAAAAAAAAAAAAATCGCTTCAGCTGTTTTGGAGTCCATAGGAAACATACATGTACACAAAACGATTTTTATTTAATTTAATCAACAATTGTAGTTTATTTATTACTCGGAAAATAGTCTTTCATGAAAATTTAGTGACACACTGCATCTGCAGCGCCACCTACTGGGTCCATTTGTATTTTCAAACCTTGCAGGGACCTACTCGTACATAGACAAAAATATCATTAAAATCGTCCAGCCGTTTAGGAGAAGATCAGTAATATACAACAGCAGCGCCACCTACCGGGTCCAATTGTGTTTTCAAACCATCCAGAAGTCCATTGAAATATACATACAAAATTTCATCCAAATCGGTCCAGTCCTTTAGGAGGAGTAGGTTAACAAACACACGTACAGAAGATTTATATCTATATATTAAGATATAAAACCTTAATTAAAAATAAGTGGTTACAAGTTCTCATTATTTTACAAAAATGTTAGTCTATTATTTAAATATATTTACATAATAATTACATAGATGACTAAACATTAATAAACAATTACCATTAATGGGACGGGGGACTTTGAGAGGAAGAACATCATAAATAGGATAGAGGAGTCTAGGACAGCTAAAAAGGATATGAGAGGGAGTACCTTCATTAAGGCCACATTGGCCTATGGAATGATCCCTGACCCTAATCTTTGTTAGGTGCACAGGTGTACATGCATGTCCAAGGCGCAATCGCCAAATGCTAGTTTTTTTTACACCACGATGAGTGAAAGTGGACTGAAAGTAAAAATTTAAAATATTTCAAAATTTTTGGGGAAAAAATAATTTTGATTTATTTTTGTGTAAAAACTACAGGTATCTTGGGCTTTCTAAGGATTTTCGTGGATAGCAGTGCTACTCTTAGGTAGCCGATACAAAAAAATACCTCAATGATAGGTATATTGAGGCACGGGATTCAGGGCAAGTAAAAGTTAAGTGAGTGATATTACATTTTTACAGTTACAGTTCAATTACATTATATACTAAGAATAAGGATGCGACCGTTCGCTACCCGATTTCCCCGTGACTGGCGAGACGGTGCATTCAAAATCATTATATATGTTACTAACTAGTATAGTGTAAATACCTTTTCCTACAGTATTCCTCCTCCCCCCCATTACAAAATAAAATATTAAAACATATTATTATTGTCGTACAGAACACAAATACAATCACCTTACATTACGATATAGAATACCAACAAGAACATGCATCTCGTATTACACTGCTGGTGACTGGCGGAATGCTTAGGTATAAAGAATTACAGACTCACAGAGTTACTTAATATTATTATATCCCAACTTTAATCACAGGTTATTTTATTTATATATTTACAAAAAACACTAAATTAATCACGCATAGATAACTTGTGGACATACTAGGTATAGCTTTCACCTGAACTGGTTGGGTAGACCTCATTACCAAAGCGATCTGTCTGAGAGTCCAAGCCTTGATGCCTATATAGGTATAGCTTTTTGTTTATACAATATGCGATGATAACAGCACTACCATCACCAAAATAACGACCCCAAAAGTCTCCAATTTTTGCTCCATCAACAATTATGTTGTCATCTGCAAATATTATTTATTCGTAGGTTGTCATGCTTCACCTCTTTACCTTTACCTTTGCCCATTTTACCAAAAGGTTTCTAATATATATATAGAGAATACGTCCTTAATTGGCCTTACCGAATAATCAGTGATTAAAGAAAGTATAACTCACAAACTACAGCTTATATTTTATTTCTTTGACCTAGATGGATTTACTTACTAATTTGCTCACTGCAAATACTCGTAAATGTAAATGTCATCTATATAAAATTTTCCGTCATGACGACACAAATAAAAAACATTCTTACATATTAAAATGAATGTATATTTATGTAAACAATAAAAAGTAAAATAATATACTTAAGATGTAAAAGTGTACACTGTATAAAAATGTAGGTATATATACTATCGAGGTGTAACATAAAACTTTACTAAAATTAGTAATAAAAATAGTTCAGATAAAACAAACCAGTATCATAGCTCCTACACTAGTTAAGTATATGTCTCTGAAACGTACCGTTTGCTTAGGTAGGTACACGTTCTTCCACTTTGTGTGGTGTAAGTGTTGGGTAAATCGCGATTTGGACTACCTATCAGTGTTAGCGTTTGGTGCTACATTGCTGTCGCTAATATAATGTTCTCCTAGCCGATTCCGGCTACGGCGGGCAATCTCATTGAGACTAACCAACTGCGCAGGAGATATTATAGTGCACAAGTGTACGCGCAGACACAAGTGCACTCTCTATTCCTGTCACTCTCATATGTCTCTCTCCTCCGGTAGGACGACTGCTCGACACGACCAGTGAGAGTTAAGGCGCAGGACCGACGGCTTTACGTGCTCTCCGAGGCACGGGGGTGAAACACCGCCAACATCCCAACTCCGGGCTGTTACTGAGGCTTACTATACAGAAAGACTCAATAACTAAACTTGGCCCGACCGGGACTCGAACCCAGGACCTCCGGGTGTGCAGCCGTACATGCTAGCCACTACACCACCGAGGCAGTTATTTTCCATATTATTTAACTTACTACACAATTACCACACAAATTGAAAAATATTTTAGGATCAAAAATAAAGTCAATTCTTAGCGCTTCAAATTTGGTGACCATTTGCAACATTTTCTTAGAAATTCCTCCCAACTTGTTTGGAACATTTTTGATGGTGTGTAATAAATTCTATGCTAGCAGTCTTATAAATCATCTAATTATTACCCAAGTATTATATGTAAAAATAAGATTTTATACTATAACGTAAGTAGAATTATGATTTCATGAAAAGGGTGTCTGGCAAGGGTTTGCCACGATGTTAAGTGTCTGGCATTGAATGACGTGATTTTTAATAATATTCTGAAGGTAATACCAAAAAATCACACTTTATTATTTGACGAATTTAGATCGGTATTTTACACATCCTTAGTACCGTGTACCTGCCAAAGCCACCATAGCCTGAACTTCATAATGGTCCATCGTTCTTATCTGTGTTGGGAGCATGCGCTGACAAACTTTCAGCCTTTATAAAATGACGAAGATCTGGCGTTCACGGGCTCTTCCTCTATCCCCTAAACTCAATTTTAATGCCTCTGTGGAATGAGAGAGCATTATCCACGCGCATGAGACTGAGTGAGACCGATTGCGCTGTTTTAGCAGATATTTGATAATTTTTAGAACTTTTTTTAACAAATAAATTATGGGAAAAAAATAAGAAAAATATATTGATTGACATGTAATAATAAAAAAAAAAAATTAAGAATGCAATTTTTTCAAATAATACTAAAGTTAGCTGGCGTTTTTAATATTTTTCATTTGTTCATTAGAACTGAAAAATATTAAAAAAAAAGAAAATCTATTTTTTTTAGATATCGGCTAACTTAATTTTCATTTTTTCTTATATTTTTTAGAATTAATTTAATTGTTAAATAAAATAAAAATTGGTCAGGTGAAAGCTAACTATAATGTCATGTAAAGGCCTCCTTGGGGTCGACAGCTAAAGTCACTCATAAAAAAGTATGTATTCAGATTTCGCGACGCTGGCTAATAACTATTTATATCTATTTAAAACGTACCTAGCGACGAACCCGAACGAAGCGAGGGTGAGCCGCTAGTCTACTAATAAAATCACGATAAAAAACTGGGAATATCTACTTAAAAATACGAGTTGCTTAATAATTTTTCCTAAATGAATATTACAAAAACAGTTATAACTTGTAGCCGTTTTTATGTAAACTTTAATATTTTCGGAGAAAAGCAAGAATTAAATATAATCAAAATTTATTCACTATGCTACAAACGTATACATACATAATTAAACAGCTATAGTAGTTCTAAAAATCAACTCTAGGTATAATACTCGGAAGCTAGCATTTGACTCATAAATCTGAATGTATTTACTACCTTTTAAATTATAATAAATGTAAAGAAGATAAGATTTTGCTTTTTAATTTACCTAATCTATTTAAGTGTCTTTTCTGAAAAAGCGCAATTATCTTTTTCGAAAAAACGAGAAGCGAAGCACGGTCGTTGGTAGGTATTTATAACTAACAATAATATTCATTGTACTTAATTGTAATAATGTAAATAAAATCTTGAAAAAAAAAACCGACTTCCAGGCACTAAAATGTACAAAATAACTAAACGGAGGTTTTCATTTAGGATAGATACCTAATCAGATACTTTTGAACTTCGAAGTGGGTGCCAGCCGATGCAAAGCAAATCTAATATATTTCGATACGTAAAATACATATTTACCTATTAGATATTCATATCTTAAAATATTGTAGGCTGACAAAACCTACGTTTAGTTATTTTGTACATTTTAGTGCCTGGAAGTCGGTTTTTTTGAAGTTTTTATTTTACAATTTTTAGAGTAGACGTAATAAGCAAGTAATTTGTAAGAAGAAATTTTTTTAATAACATATTCCATTAAAAATTATTTAAAAATATGTTTATTGTTGATTTTTTTAAAAACCGCTCGACCGATTTCGATAAAATTTATATGGGACCACCTGCGAAGTATACCCTATGAAACAAAAAAAAATCCAAATCGGTTCAGGCGTCTTCGAGTAATCGATGAACATACATAAAAAAAGATTCCGACGAATTGAGAACCTCCTCCTTTTTGGAAGTCGGTTAATAATGCGACCGATTACCTGAATAACTTGTCGTGTTCCACGTATAACCAAAAATAGATTTGAATTATAATTCAAAAGTGCTTTATAATAAGTCTTTTTGAATAAAGTTTAATTTCATTTCATTTTAGGCAGTGGTGGCCCAGTGGTAACGCGCTCGTTTGGGAAATCGAGTGAAGCGAGTTCAAATTCCGGGTCTCGCACCTCTGTTATTTTCATGTACGAATCATTTCCAACATGATTACCTACCACTTGTCTTAACGGTGAAGGAAAACATGGCGAGGAAACCTGCTGTTTGAGAGAACCTAGCAAGTTTTCAAAAGACATGTGATTTCCGCCAACCATCCCTTGGCCAGCGTGGTGGACTATGGCCTGATCCCCCTCGTACTGAAGGGAGACCTGTGCCCAGCAGTGGGACGTTAAAAAGGCTGAATATACATACATACACACATTTTAGTCTTACTTATGATTCCGTTGGTTGCATTCATCTAATACTGTTTAGTATAAGAATAAAAATAGTTTATATGTTTTTAACTAGATGGCGTTACCGGTTCTCTGAATCACGCTATGGTTTGGTTCTGCTAATTACTATAAGTAAAATCTTTTTTGGTGAATAAATTGTCTTCGCTCATATAGTTGTTTTACTGTGACTCAATTATATAAGTGGTTTAGAAGATTGTACATGGTCCTTCGAGCCGGATATACGACGCGCGACCGAGTGTCAGTAAAGTGAGAAGTACCGAGTGTTCGCACCCACGGGCAACGGATTGTTGTCAAGGGCGAAACCGGAGCTCCTGAGGTGAAGAAGCAGAAGTCTCTGGTGAACAAGCGACAGGCCTGAAAAAATCCTTCAGCACGAGTGACTACTGCCAATGGGTGGCAACTACCGAAGTGACGTATACAAGAGATTAGTGGTGTGAGTTAAGTAAAGTGCACGGAAACTGTAAGTACTTTTATTTTATATTAAAATCAGTGGTGATAGACACTTTAAAAATTAAATTCATTAAAATTTGCGAAAATAAGTTGAAGTTAAAATATGGACTTAGAATAAATTTAAGAAAAGTGACAATACGGGGAACCTATGCCCGATTTTAGTGCCGTGTAAAGGTGATACCAAACACTTGTAAAATTTAAAACTTTTTTTTTGGACTTTAAATTTTCATTAAAAAAAAAAAAAAAAAAAATAAAATTTAAAAATGGAATCTTTGATAAAGGTGCAATATAATTGTAATAAAACTATAAATAAAGCAAAAATAAATTTCAAAAAATCACCTAAGGAACGTTTAACTCCTTCTTATATTGAAACACGACTCGAGGCTTTGGAATCACAGTGGTCCGTATTTGTGGAAAATAATAATAAACTTATTGCAAACTATGATTTGGATAGTACGGATTATTATAAGAGTGATGTGTTTGAAATTACAGAAGAATTATATTTTGATTATAAGTCTGAATTAAAGGATGTTTTAAAGAGTTTGGTCCGTAAAGAAGAGTGTACATTGAAAGTAGCTAAAAAAGAAGAACAAAATATATGCAATGTAAAATTACCAAAAATATCATTACCTATATTTTCTGGTAACTATAATGAGTGGATTAGTTTTCGTGACTTATTTTTGTCTCTTATTCATAATAATAATAATTTAGATGATGTTCAAAGATTACAATATTTAAAGGGCCATCTCACAGGCGAAGCTGAAAAATTATTACGTTATGTACCTATTACATCGGATAATTACAGTACTTGCTGGACACAGCTAGAACATAGATATAATAACAAAAGGTACCTAGCAAATTGTATTTTGAGAAGGCTTATTAATCAAAAGAACATTACAGTAGAAACTTCTAATACTATTAAGGAATTATTAGACACCACTAACGAATGTTTAAGTGCTTTGAGAAACTTGGATATAGATGTCTGTAGTTGGGATGTTATTATTATTTATATGATTAGCCAAAAACTCGATCCACAGTCCAGAAAGGAATGGGAACTCTACATAGGAGATGTTTCACAAGAATTACCTAAACTAAGTCAATTTAATGATTTTTTGGAACATAGATATAGGGCATTGGAGTTTATAGATCCAAAAATGAATAAAAAATACACTCGTAATAATGATATAAAGGCACTTCATGTCTCAAATGCAATCTCTTGTGGTTATTGTTCTGGAGACCATAAATTATATAATTGTAAAAAGTTTGCTAATGAAGATGTTCACTCACGTCGTAATTTTGTCCAACTTAAAAGGTTATGTTTTAATTGTCTCGGATTGAATCACTCGGTATATTCGTGTCGACAGTCTACCAGATGTCGTATATGTAAGAGAAAACACCATTGCCATTCAAATATTTTTAGCCAAGTTTTACTTGCAACTGCTATGGTAAAAATTAAGGCGAGGAAAGGTAATTTCATACTTTTTAGATCTTTATTAGATCAAGGATCGCAGGCGTCATTTATTACTGAAGCTGCAGTCCAAATGTTAGGGTTAAGAAAAATACCTAATAGGAGTATCATATCAGGGATAGGTGGAGAGGAAGAATCTAAACTTTCTTCAAAAGCGATGGTAATAGTAAATATACAGTCTCGCACTAATCCTAATTTTATTATCACGGTTAAGGCTCATGTTCTGAGTAAATTGACCGCTCTTCTTCCAGAGAAAAATGTCACTGTGGAAATGATTACGACACTTCCGTCTACAGAGTTAGCAGATCCGTCATTTAATATTCCAAATAAGATAGATTTGCTACTAGGGGCAGATGTTTATGGCCAGATATTGTTAGAAGGTATAGTCAAAGGTCCTCCGGGCACTCCTATAGCGCAAAATACTCAGTTCGGTTGGATCTTATCAGGCCAAGTTCTTAATAGAAATATTCAAAACGGGTGTCGTATTATAAGCATGCATAGTAAATTGAGTGATGTTAATGAATTAATCAAGAAGTTTTGGGAACTTGAAGCAGAGCCAAATAACAATGTTAAAATTCTTACTAAGGAAGAAGAAAAATGTGAATCCATTTTTCAGAAAACTACCAGAAGGGATGCCACAGGACGTTATATTGTAAATCTACCTTTTAGGAATGAGGATCCAACCTGCAAGTCTGGTGATTCAAGAGAAATCTGTCAACGACAATTTTTAAGCCTAGAAAGACGTCTCTTAAAAAATCCCGATTTAAAGGAAAGGTATTCATTAGTAATGGAGGAGTATTTAAGTTTAGGTCACATGGAAGAAGTAAAATCTGGGAGAAATAAAGATGCAGTTTACCTTCCACATCATGCCGTTGTCAGGGAGGACAAAAGCACCTCTAAGGTCCGGGTGGTCTTCAATGCGTCATGTAAGGATAGCAATGGCGTCTCGTTAAACGATGAGTTATTAGTCGGTCCATCCTTGCAACCAGAATTAAGACATTTAATCATGCGATGGCGTTGCCATCCAATATGCCTAATCGCGGATATTATCAAAATGTACCGCCAAATAAAAATTTCGGAAGAACATGTTGATTTTCAACGTATTCTTTGGCGCAAGAACCAAAATTCAGAGCTGAAGCATTATAGACTTTTAAGAGTTACCTTTGGTACATCTGCAGCTCCTTATTTGGCTGTAAAAAGCATGCAACAGTTAGCTCACGATGATGGTCAAGAATATCCTTTAGCTGCTGAACGAATTCTAAAGGATTTCTATATGGATGATTTAATGAGCGGTTGTGAAAACGTTAGCGAAGGCTTAAAAATATACAAAGAGATGAATGAGTTACTTGGCCGTGGAGGATTTCAATTACAAAAGTGGTCTAGTAATAGTGCAGAATTACTGGAACAATTAAGACAAAACAATGCTTCGAAAGATAATTTAGAATTTAATATTGATGAAATGTTTAAAATTTTAGGTTTGGGATATAATAGGAAAACCGATGAGTTTGAATATAAAGTCCAACTACCTCCACTGGATCAACCAATAACTAAAAGAAAAATCATCTCGGATATAGCCAGATTATTTGATCCACTCGGCTGGCTGGCTCCTGTTATAATTAAAGCTAAGGTGTTCATACAAAGAACTTGGCTCTCAGGTATCGATTGGGATGAAGAACTTCCACCACAATTGTTGAAGGATTGGATATCATATCGTGCAGCCTTGAGAGGACTTACCAACTTTCGTCTGCCGCGTTGGATAAATTCGAAGCGTGATGATAAATGTATCCAATTACACGGGTTCTCCGATGCTTCCAGTGAAGCATACGCTGCAGTCGTATACGCACGTATTGAAGATAGTGAAGGACGAATACATGTTAGTTTACTTACCTCAAAATCTCGTGTTGCACCGATAAAGCAAATTTCCATCCCACGCCTTGAACTATGCGGAGCTGTGTTGCTCGCGAAGCTTCTCGATGAGGTCGCAGGAACGCTGAAAATTCCAAAACAAAATCTTTATGCTTGGTCTGATTCACTGGTAGTACTAGCTTGGATAAGTAGCCATCCCAGCAAATGGAAAACGTTTGTTGGGAATAGAGTGGCAGATATACTTACCATTTTAGACAGTACCCAGTGGTCATTTGTACCGTCTGAGGAAAATCCAGCTGACTGCGCATCCAGGGGGGTCCAACCTGATGACTACAGCAAACTAGAACTCTGGAAAAGAGGACCGGACTGGTTAAAGGATGCAATAGTTAACTACGATAGAAGCAAAATAAAGGAAACTACGTTAGAAATGAAAATATCTAAAATAGCATGTCATGTTACTACACATAATGAAGAAAATAATATTTTGTCAAGATTTTCATCATTAAAAAGGTTAACTAGAGTCGTAGCATATTGCAAAAGGTTTTTGAAAACAAAAAGCAAGGATAATTTTAAAGCTACAGCGTCTCTAACGACAGAGGAAATAAATAAAGCATTACTTACCTGCATTCGTCTATGTCAGATGGAGCACTTTGAAGATGAAATAATATGCCTGAAAGAAAAAAGACAGATTAAAAAGAATAGCAAACTTACCTCATTAAACCCCATGATAGATAGTGATGCCATACTGAGGGTTGGCGGAAGATTGCATCGCTCTTCTGTGAATCACGATATGATGCACCCAATTCTTATACCACATAAATCTCACTTTACTAACCTTATCATAGCGGAAGCTCACCTTTTAACACTGCATGGAGGACCTCAAATGACACTTAATTGCCTAAGAAGTAAGTATTGGATTCTCAATGCAAGAAGCGCTGTAAGACTGTTTATACAGAAATGTATAACTTGTGTTCGTTATGCTGCACAGCCAACCAATCAATTGATGGGTCAGCTGCCAGAAGCTCGAGTCAGGGCTTGTAGACCTTTTCTACGATGTGGTGTAGATTATGCAGGTCCAATCAGCGTAAGGCCAACCAAAGGCCGAGGTTATCATACCACTAAAGGATACATTTGTCTCTTTATTTGCATGGCAACCAAAGCTGTGCATTTAGAAATTGTTAGCGACATGACGTCTCAAGCATTTTTAGCCGCCTTTAAACGATTTGTAGCTAGGAGAGGCCATGTTTCCGAAATATGGAGTGATAATGGTACGACATTTGTTGGCAGCGCAAAGGAACTAAAGATACTTTATGACAAGGAAAGATCGAGCATAATACCAGAAATCGTTGAATGGCTTGAAAATAATAGCACTAAGTGGCATTTTATTCCTCCTCACTCTCCAAACTTTGGAGGACTATGGGAAGCCGGGATAAAATCCACCAAGCACCATCTGAAGCGAGTTGTGGGCAATAGTACGTTGACATTTGAAGAAATGACAACAGTGCTGTCGCAAATAGAAGCTTGCCTTAATTCGAGACCGATTTCTCAAATTAGCAGCTATCCAGAAGATCCAAGGCCACTAACACCAGGACATTTTTTAGTCGGTGAACCTCTGGTTCTTGTGCCTGAAGTTAATTTTGAGGAGGCATCGATGAGTAATCTTACTCGTTGGCATTTGACTCAGCGAATAGTCCAAGACTTCTGGCGTAGATGGTCACACGAATATCTGACTCAGCTTCAACATCGTTATAAATGGAAAAATACCACAAATGAACCGAAGGTTGGAGACGTTGTCCTAGTTAAGGAAGACGATCTTCCCCCTTCTCGATGGCTATACGGCTTAATAGTAGAGAAACATCCTGGTTTGGACAAATTTACACGTGTAGTGAGTCTTCGATGTAAAAATAATGTAATTAAAAGACCTATTTCTAAACTCATTATTTTACCTATTGCTACATAAATTATTATTATAAGTTATAGTAAAATCTATCGTGCTTGTTTAAATATTGAAAAATATTGAATGTTCATAGTTGATAAGTTTATTGGTACATAATTCGTTTGTTTAAGATTACAGTCCATTAGAAGTGTTAAGTTAAGCAGTTATTTTATATTGTTTTTGTTTATTGTTTAACAATATTGTTGATTTTTGTTATGTTAAGATGAACTTTCGTCCATGGTGGGCGGAATGTTTAGTATAAGAATAAAAATAGTTTATATGTTTTTAACTAGATGGCGTTACCGGTTCTCTGAATCACGCTATGGTTTGGTTCTGCTAATTACTATAAGTAAAATCTTTTTTGGTGAATAAA
This sequence comes from Brenthis daphne, assembly GCA_947093115.1. Lineage (NCBI taxonomy): Eukaryota > Metazoa > Arthropoda > Insecta > Lepidoptera > Nymphalidae > Brenthis > Brenthis daphne. The sequence continues at coordinate 16,396,973 of OX352472.1, read as the reverse complement.
TTGTCTTCGCTCATATAGTTGTTTTACTGTGACTCAATTATATAAGTGGTTTAGAAGATTGTACAAATACATTCCGTACAACAAATGCAAACATTAGCTGGGTGTAGGACGCATACGAGCGCAGTGAGGGCAAGTTGCGTATATTTGAGCTAAGTATAGTATAAATGATTAAGGCCACCTGCATTTAGATTGCAACAATAAAATTTGTATAAATGTGCATGCATGGTTTATTTTGGTGTCAGTAGCATCAAAAGATCAGTTACATAAAGACGTACAAATTCGGTAAGTACGCCATTTTGATGTTAGGCTATAATATATACTTAATCTATACTAATATTTTAAAGAGGTAAAGTTTGTGAGTTTGTGACGTTGTGGGGGGTAATCTCTGTATTTATTGAACGGATTTAGATGAAATTTGGTTAGAAGATAGTTTGAGACCCTGGGAAGGACATAGGATAGATTGTTATTCCGGAAATCATCCCTTAATGGGTTGAAAATGGGGATGAAAGTTTGTATGGGGAAGGAACCCATTACCCAAGCGAAGGTGAGTCGCTAGTATAAAAATAAATTACAAATATTTAAACCCTAAGTTTGTAAAAAGCGTATTAAAAAGATAGGAACAAGTTGACGAAGGAACATAGTATTACGCAGTTATCGGATCAGAAGTTTCACAGATTATCCCCTACATACAAACTTACAAATTTTCCCTCTTTATAATGTCAGTATAGTGTTTTTATTTATTTAATTAATAAGAATTAAAATAAAATTTTATCGACTCTATCTATATCGAAATAGGTAGATAAAATGTTTTTTTTGGATTTTTTGGCAGATATATTAGGTATGATTGCAAGTTCCCGACGTTTTGAATGCTAGAAAACAATCATGGTCATGGGAGAGACCTTTTTTTTTAACGTTGGGAAATGCATTTACACACTAGGTGTGGGACTCACCGGTAAAGCCAGTACTACCCAACAAAACCTTCCCCCGTCTTAATGGGGCCTAGCAGGATCGCTTACGCATTCAACTACGCCGCCAAGACGGCAGGTCTGCCGAAGCAGACGACAAGACTCCTGACTGCTCCAAGGTTCACTCTGCCATCAGAGAAGTACCAGGAGCAACCCGCATGATACACCGCCCTCCGAAGAGGGCCACCTCCCACCGCCCACCAAAGTGGGCCACCTCCCTCTGCGTTTCTTGGCTTCGCGCTCGGCTGTATTGCCGGGCACTACTGAGCCCCCCCACCACGACAAGGTAAATGTACGTTGGGGGGGGGGGGGGGGGGGGGGGAAGAGACCTACAATAACCATTGTTGGCCGAAACTATTATTAAATTAAAAAAATTGTAAATTAATATCGTTCAGTAAATAATGTGAATGTTTGTAAATCTTTTAATGTAAAAATTGGGCGAATACAAGTCCAGCTCGCGCATTATAGGTTCCGTATAGCAAAATACTGTGTTGTTTTTCTTACTTAAGTATTTTGTTAGGTAAACACTAGCTTAAATACGAATAATATTTACGTTTCCATAATATCGACTCATTTTATCGACCGTAAAAATAAGTTCGTTTCATATTATTTTTTAACATAATATGAAACGAACATTTTATGGGAAACAAGTCTATAGTCGTTAAACTGACAAAGCGGGTAAATAAAAAAAATCATATCTCAAAAAATACGAGAACCAAAACTGAATATATGTTCTGCGATTTTGGCGGTCTCTCCAGTCCTCAAACCATTTCTCTGGATAAAAGAGCGATAACAGTCTGCTCCGACTTCAAGTACCTTGGCTCCCTCTTTCAAAGCGATGGCGAAATAAACCGGACTGTACAGCATCGAATCAATGCAGGGTGGATGAAGTGGCGGCAGGTAACGGGAGCAATTTGCGACCCCAAGTTCCCTATGAAATTAAAGGGACAAATATATAAGACGATCATCAGACCTGCCGTCCTATACGGATCTGAAAGTTGGCCCACAAAGAGAACGGATGAAAGACGCATACATGTAGCTGAAATGCGAAAGTTGAGATGGATGTGTGGTGTGACTAGAATGGATAAGGTGAGGAATGAATACATTAGAGGGAGCCTGAAAGTTGCGCCAGTGGATGAAAAGTTGAGAAGCAATAGGTTATCGTGGTATGGACATGTGATGCGGAGGGAAGAGCAAAGTGTGGTGAAAAGGTTTTGTGTATGGAAGTTAACGGGGACAAGAGAAGAGGACGACCAAAGAAAAGATGGACGGACTGTGTAGAAGAAGATATGACTAGAAAGGGAGTAAGCAGTGAAATGACGAATAGAGAAAAACAGTAGAATGGAAGAATAAAACATATTGCGCCGACCCCATATAAAAATTGGGACAAGGGCAGGAAGAAGAAGAAGAAGAGATATCACAAAAACTACGAAACATATGTGTGGTTTATGAAAACACCATTAATTATTTTTAAGGCTTTAATTCTTTACACTGTTACTTATTATATATTATTTAATCCCCAGTGCCACGCCTAAGTCTAACCTACTATCTTTATTCTGATTGGTCCCCGACCATCGCATGACAAATGTCTTGGCGCCACCGAGCACAGATTAAATATAACTTTAATATAGCACATCTTCCTTTTACAAACAAATAAAACTTATGATACTAATCCTTTATAAATAAAATATAGCACATCTTCCTTTTACAAACAAAACAAATCTTATGATACTTATCCTTTATAAATCAAATATAGCACATCCTCCTTTTACAAACAAATAAAATCTTATGATACTAATCCTTTATAAATAAAATATAGCACATCTTCCTTTTACAAACAAAACAAATCTTATGATACTTATCCTTTATAAATCAAATATAGCACATCCTCCTTTTACAAACAAATAAAATCTTATGATACTAATCCTTTATAAATAAAATATAGCACATCCTACTTTTACAAACAAATAAAATCTTATGATTGATTAATTAATTAATCCTTATAAATTAATACAAAACGTAATCATTTAGATATGATGGTAATCGAACTGTCCTCTTAGAAGCACTGGGTACATTATTAACTTGATCATTACACACCTGAACAGCATCATGAGTGATTCGACGCGCCCAATGCCTCTGAGGGGAGATCTGAGGGGAGGGGGGAACACCAGGACATACATTCAGGTTGTTTGGATGCCGGCTTCCTTTAGATTTAATGAACCAACTGTTCCTTACTTTACTAGAGCCATCATTATCATCCTTTATTGTTACAGACCTTGGGTTAATATTTAATTTTACAATTGTAGCAGGTTTCCAAAATATGCTCCTTTCATTGTCTTTATAATAAACTTTTTGACCAGGTGTAAAGTTCTCTGTTCTAGGCTTAGAATCTAAATCATAATATTTTTTGTGTTTTAATGCGTTTTGTATTAGTTGAGGCTTGAAATTTGGAGTTAATTTAGGTTTTAACAATGTTTTATTTATAGGAAGTTTAGTCTTACAAATTCTATTGAATAACAGTTGTGATGGACTGTAAGGTGATTGACAAATAGGTGTGTTTCTGTATTCTAATAAGTAACTCTCAATGTCTGATTTTGTTTCATTACACTTTTTTAGCATATTTTTACATATTCCTACTGCATTCTCAGCAGCTCCATTACTTTGATGATAATGAGGACTGGAGTAAATTGGTTTGAATTGCCATTCGCGACTAAATGCAAGAAATGAGAATGAATTAAATGGCATGTTATCACAATAAACAATTTCTGGAATGCCATGTAAAGAAAATATATGTTTAAGAACTTTTATGGTACTTTCAGCTGTTTTACTTAATAGTTTGTGGAGTTCTATCCACTTAGAGTAGTGATCAACCAATGTTAAATAATTATCATTACCATATTGTAGAATATCTATTGACACATGCTGGAATGGTAATTCAGGTTGAAGTCTGATTAACATAGGTTCTTTAATATTGTTATGAGAAAATTTTTTGCATAATGTACATGCAGTTACAAAGCTTTCAATGTCATTATTCATGCCTTGCCAAGAGAACAACATTTTAGCTCTGGCTTTAGTTTTATTAATTCCAAAGTGACAATCATGAACTTTACATATTAGTAAATTCCGTAAACTTTTGGGAATATATAATTTTTTATCTATATATAACAGGTTATTCTCAAGACTAATGTTATTTCTAGACATAAAATAAAATTTAATGGAATCTTCAACTTTTGTTTTTGATTTAGGCCAACCATTTTTTAAATAATAAAATAACTTAATAGCAACAGTGTCATTTGGTAAGGCATCCTTGATTTTAGTCAACAAGTCATCAGATACATTTATTGAGTGAATTACATCATTTAAATCCTTGTCACAGTCACTGCTGGCTTTTGAACATGCTCTGCTAAGTGCATCAGCTATATACATTTGAGTACCTTTTATATGCCTTACATCAATATTATATATACATAGTTTTAGTTTTATTCTTTGTAATCTTGTAGAAGGAATACTTGCAATCTCTTTTTTCATTATTGATATTAGTGGTAAATGATCTGTTTGAACTAAGACTTTTCTGCCATATATATATGTATGAAATTTTTTACATGCAAATAAAATTGCAAGGAATTCCTTCTCAATTTGTCCATAGTTAATCTCTGCGGGTGTAAGCGATTTTGATGCAAAACACACTGGTTTATTATTTTGTAATAATACACAGCCAATTCCTGTTTTACTAGCATCTGTTTGTATGATTATTTTTTCATTAGGATCAAATGTTTGCAACACAGGATAACTTGTAATACAGGACTTAATTTTTTCAAAACAATCAGTATGTATTTTTTGCCAGTCAAAAACAGCGTTTTTTTTTAACAATTCTCGTAGGGGTGTATTTAAACTAGCTAGATGGGGAATGAATGAATGCAAGTAATTAACAAGACCTAAAAATCTTTGTAAATCATGCTTATTAGTAGGTTTATCATAATCAATAACAGCTTTTATAGAATCAGGATCAGGACTTACTGTTCCATTCTCAAAGATGTGACCCAAGTATTTGACTTGAGTGACCATGTATTGGAATTTATCTTTGTTGAATTTTATGTTAAATTTCCTAGCTTTATCAAAAACATTTTTCAATATATTATTCATACCTTCTCTTGTATCTGAAAATAATAATATGTCATCAATATAATTAATTACACCCTCTACATCAGAAAATATATCTGACAGCACTTTTTGAAAGATTTCAGATGCAATATTAATACCAAAGGGTAACCTATTAAATTTAAATGTTCCAAAGATAGTTGCGAATGTACAGTATTTGGAACTGTTTTCTGTTAATGTAATGTGCCAAAACGAATCTTTTAAGTCTAACAATGAAAAGAATTTAGCATTTTTTAGTTTCACTGATAGTTCAGATAAAGTTGGAATGGAACAGTAGTCTTTAACTATTGAATCATTTAAATCTTTTGGGTCTAAACATATTCGGATTGAACCATTGGGTTTCTCAACAATAACTATTCTATTCACCCACTCCGATGGTTCAGTTACTTTTGATATAATATCCAATTCAATTAACTTATCTAATTCAATTTTTAATTTTGATTTTATTTTTAATGGAACTCTATAAGGTGGCTTCGATGTGGGGATTGTGTTTTGTTTTAATTTTATCTCATAAGGTTTTTGAATTTTGCCGACCCCGCAGAAAAGATCTAGGTTTTCATTAATAATAATGTCTCTACTTACTTTGCTAACTTCTGATATTTCCATGCGCTGAATCAAGTTAAGTTTGACACAAGTATCTCGCGACAAGATTGGAATTGATTGTTTACCACCTGCTACACAAAATGTTTCTTCAGTGTTTATGTTATTTGTTTTAATTTTAAGTTTTATTATACCTTCTATTGGGGTTTTGTACCCATTCCAGCTTTCAAGGTTAGCAGATGTTTTGTTAAGAGTTAAGGGCTTGGATGAATTCTTTGTGATTTCTTGAAATAAATTCATGGGTATAATGTTGACATCCGCACCAGAATCAAGTTTAAAGTTAACTTCTGATCCTTCTACATTAATTTTCTCATACCATGCCAGTGAATCAATGAAGAATGTCGATGTTAGTGCACCACAAAAGTAGTTATCTTCAGTTTCAGGATCCAAATGCACTTCAGAGACATTTTTGTTGGTGTTCTTATTGCTGGACCGACATACTTTTGCAAAGTGGTTGGTTTTTTGACACTTTGCACACGTTTTACCAAAGGCTGGACATTGAGCATAATTATGACTATAGCCACATTTGTTACACGTTTTTACTGTATTATTATACATTTCTTTACTATATTTAATTTGTTTATCTTTAGTATATTTATTTGTATGAGATGATGACACTGAATAAATTTTATCATGAGCCTGACAAGAGTTTTGAATTTCCTTTATATGGCTGTTTGTAATTTCCGCTGTTCGTAATGAAGCAATAACATTTTCTAATGGGGGGTCTCCATTTTTAATTAATTTTTCTTGACTATCCTTATCGATAGTTCCAAATACCAATCTGTCTCTTATCATTTCTTCATAGCATTCTTTTTTGAAACCACATTGAGAGGCCTTCGCTTTAACATCTGTTAAGAAGTTGTCAAAGGATTCACCAATTTGCTGTGTCCTATTGTAGAACAAGTGTCTTGTATGTAGAATATTTGTTTTGGGATTACAGTACAAGTGAAATTGCTTCAATACATCATCCAGTTTACGATCTTTTGGCAGTTTCGGAAAAGTATTGTAGACTGCCAACGCATTTTCGCCAACAGTATTTAGAAGGATGGCAATTAATCTAGTATCTGATGCTTCATTTAAGCCTGCTGCTTCTAAATATATTTTAAAACTTTGACTGAAACGCCGCCAATTCTCTGATAAATTACCTTCAAGACAGAGAGGAGCTGGTAAGTTATACGTATATGCCATTGTGACTTTTACCTTTTACGGCTGCGCCATGTGTGGTTTATGAAAACACCATTAATTATTTTTAAGGCTTTAATTCTTTACACTGTTACTTATTATATATTATTTAATCCCCAGTGCCACGCCTAAGTCTAACCTACTATCTTTATTCTGATTGGTCCCCGACCATCGCATGACAAATGTCTTGGCGCCACCGAGCACAGATTAAATATAACTTTAATATAGCACATCTTCCTTTTACAAACAAATAAAACTTATGATACTAATCCTTTATAAATAAAATATAGCACACGTATATTCTGCAAGTTAATTTTATAGATAAATAAAATTGAAGTGCCTGAAATTATAAACGGTACTTAGAAGAAAAACACATTTTTTTAAATTTTTGTCTGACTGTCTATCTGTCTGTTTGTTTCGGATAATCTCTGGAACGGCTGGACTGATTTTGACGGGACTTTCACTGGAAGATAGCTGATGTTGTAGGGAGTAACATAGGCTACTTCTATTTTATTAACTTTTGTTTTATTTATTTTCGGTGCGCAATGAAATTGGTAGGTACATGTAAGAGTATACTAATATGTAAAATCTAAGAATTTTGGCTTTTGGTCATCTGAACGCTACTAGCCGCCCAGTATTATATAAAAGTACTCATTTTATCGACTACTGTTTCATAGTATTTTTAAAAGATACTTTTGCGGCCACTAGTCTTACAAAGCGTATAAACGGAAATATTCCATATCTCAAAATCCACTCAACGCATCTTCAAAATGATTTTCGTACAATGTGTTTTTTTTTGTCTGTACGGGCTAATCTCCTATACTGTTAGACCGATTTAAATGAAAGTTTGCATAGTGGTACCTTATATCTCCGGTCAACGTTTTAGATACTTTTCATCCCAGAAAATAAAAGAGTTCCCGTGGGATAGTTAAAAAACTGTAGGAACTATGTATATAATAACCATATATCAAACTTTCGAGCTCAACTTAAATGGCTCCCAATCCGCCTTCGCCGTGATATACATATCCTTATATTCATTCCTCTTCAATATTTTTAAGGATCCCGCTGAGTTTCTTTTGCCAGTTCTTCTCAGGTCTGAGGCTTCTTCTTTCCGAACTGGTAGTAGACTCATGACGTTCAATAAAAAATTGTAATAATTTAATGCTGAATAAAATATTTTGATTTGATTTGATCCCAATTCTCCTTCATACCTTTGTTCTCGTTTCCAAATTCTCCCTACACCCTCACGTTCCAGGCGGCCTTGCATCACTGCGATGTTTAACATACCCAAGAGCAACACTAAGTTCTTTCTACAATCTTTTTCGGTGTATGCCGCATTACTCTGGAACAAACTTCCGAAAGACATCCAATTAAGTCTCTCTATAACTGCCTTTAAAAAGAAAAAATTAAAAGTGGCACTCGGAGACTGCCGCGGTAAAGCTATTGCATAGCATTTTTTATCAACTTATGCAATTATAATTATTTATTTATTTTATTAGTATTTCAAGCCATCTAGTTCCATGGTAAGCTACGAGGCCTGTGCATGAACGAATTAGAGACTGGACCTGACATAAAATACAAATGTATGAAAACTAGTTCAACCAAGTGACGCATAACGCACACAAAGATTTTATTACATTATAATAAACACTGATACACAATACAATATTTCTAGTGCTTGAACGTAATCGATAAAATACATATATCGATGAACCAATGAATGACATTTTAGACATTGGTTAGCATAGTCATCATATTTTACATCTTTTAATTTATTCTTCTTCTTTTAATTTTAATAAATTAAAATAAATGAATTAAAGAGGCAATAATAATGTGTCAAATAATAATTATTTTTTAATTTGATTTATATAAATACGATGGCATTGACGGCAACATTCTGTTGGCCTGTAATAATGTTAATGAACAAATGAATATCGGGTATATATTCCATTAATATATAATAAATATTATTTTGTAAAGATTAAAAAAAATATTAAGCTAATTTAATTAAATAAAGTGATTTTGTTGATTCTGTTATTGAACTATTTTAATTGGCAATTGATTGTCTCGGGTAGTTATAAAAATGTGACACTGTCCTACTATTGCTCAGTTCTTAATAAACATTTGTGAAATTAGGAAAAAGAAAAAGAGATTGCAAATTAAAGTGAGTGTTGGATCGTGAAAGTAAAATAATTAATGCAAGTGGTAAAGTGTTTTATTACAAATCGCTAACCCAGAAGTTTAGTGCTAAAACATTATTGTTTGATTTTGTGTAATTTATATGTTGAAATAAAATGATCTTTATTATTATTACAATGGAATAATATTCCAGAGTATATAAATGTGGAATAAAATAAAATAAAAAATTAAGTACACATACTAATTATAATTTTTGCATTTATATTTTTATTTGATTTAGAAAATATTTTTATAAATTTATTGTTATCAGATTGTAGGATACTGTGGTAAAAGTATTTTATGTTATTGTACTGTACAAATAACACAATTCGTTTAGTAATTTCGTCAAATATCGATATATTTTTCGACATTGTCAAGCACTAGTCGATGTCAAATGGACTCACTCGACAGTTTAGTCATTTGTTCTGAATGGTATAATCCAGGGATTTTATGATGGTTGTCAGATGTCAACAATACATAGAAATATCGGCTATATTTAACATAGTTGGATAATATGACATTTTATTTTACATTTAATTAAATTGTGTTATAAATAACAATAAATGTAATAAAATAATGTATTTACAAGTGAAAAGAAATACTGCTGCTTCCGCCGTTATAGTTTTTACATCATTTAACAGAACATTTAGTCATTTTTGGGAGATGTTTTGTTGACAAATAAGTGCTTGAGACTGACGCAAAAAACAAACGACCAAGCCTAAAATCTCCTGGTTACTGAGAAGACCGATAAAGGTACGTCCGCTTATATGTCTAGTCCAGTGGTTAATTCGTTCATGGGCCTGTGTTATGGATACCAGATAGTTGATACACTACACATATATAACTTTAAATACATACATATTATAAATATAAACACCCATGACTGGAGTACAAACATTCGACAACACACAAATGAATGCCCCCAGCTTGACTCGAACCCGCGACCGCTGGCACAGAAAATAGGGTCACTACAAACTGAGCCAAGCGTGTCGTCAAACGTGACTTAAAACATAAATATCAAACTACTATTTTGTTTTGTTGCGCCATCTAGTGACTATATTCTTATAGCTGTGAATAAAAGTAGCGTAAGACAGCTAGTTCGTAGTTTTTATACAAGATGGCACTAGCTCATAAAAAAAAATGAACTTTCTCACAAACAGCTGATTACGGTAGTTTTCCAATACAACCAATGCCACCTAAAGGCTGGTTGCTGAAATAAAGAGACAAGCGTGATATTTCAAAAAGTCATTAAAAGTTCTGGTATTTATCGATAGATGGAAAAACTAAAAAGTATCACCGCTGTGCCGGTCGGAGTGGGGGGTGTCAGGTTTTTTTCGTTACGGAATTTCTGGATTCGGTCCCCTCGCTCAAGGCCCGCGATAGAAGCTATGCAATAGCTTAATAAAACAGCACCTTCTCACCCAAGTTATTCCATAATAATTATATTAAATACTATTATTATGCATTATATTATATTGATATGTATTTGTGTATGTGGTAGTATGTACATATGTTATGGTATATAATATGTAGGTATAATGTTTTATTAGATGTATGTATATATAATATATATTTATTTAAATAACCTAGCCACTGCCTCGGTGTTGTAGTGGCTAACATGTACGGCTGCACACTCGGAGGTCCAGGGTTCGAGTCCCGGGTCGGGCCAAGTTTAGTTATTGAGTCTTCCTGTATAGTAAGTCTCAGTAACAGCCCGGAGTTGGGAAGTTAGCGGTGTTTCACCCCCGTGCCTCGGAGAGCACGTAAGGCCGTCGGTCCTGCGCCTTAAATCTCACAGGTCGTGTCGAGCAGTCGTCCCACCGGAGTATGAGAGTGACAGGAATAGAGAGTGCACTTGTGTCTACGCGTACACTTGTGCACTATAATATCTCCTGCGCAGTTGGCTAGTCTCAATGAGATTGGCCGCCGTAGCCGGAATCGGCTTGGAGAGCATCATCATCATATATACATATAATAAAAAGTATACTAAATGTTGACCCGGATAACCCGCTCTATTATCATTAAAAAAAATCATCTAATCTGTCCAGTGGTTCTCTCGTGATGCTTTCGCAGGCAAACGTATCGATATATAATATTGACTATTTCAATAAGATTTTCCAAAAAATATTTAATGTACAGATTAGGCGGCGTCCATTAATTACGTGAGACAATCTTGCGATTTTTCGACCTCCCCTCCCCCTTTGGTAAGATTTCGTGAGATTTTGCTTAACTCCCTCCTTCTCTCCTAATATCACATGAGAGTTTTAAAATGTGGAAAAAAAAGAATTAATAATAAAACAATGGTCGTAATAACTTATATAGAATTTTTTTTCCAGTGAAAATTATTAGTGCAGTGTATGTTTATTACAAAAGGTTGTGGCATATTTTTTATGAATTATCTTCCCATCGCACCGTATATTTAAAAGGAATATTTGTTCTTATTTAATAAATAATGAATAAATTGTTTAAAAAAAATGAATTTATTAATCTTTAATATAAAAATGAATCGCTGAATGTGTTGCTAAGCGTAAATCTCGAGAGCAGCTGAACTGATTTCGCTAATTCTTTTTTTAGAATGTTCCTTGAAGTACGAGGATGGTTCTTACGGAGAGTGAAATTTAAAAAATTGCCTGAAAAATGATAATGATATGATAATACCTAGGAATTTAGTGGACTCTACAGGTTTTAACACTTCGCCATTTAATATTACACCTTTATCAACAAGTTTAAGATTAGGTGTTGAGAATTTTATTAATTTTGTCTTTTTATTATTTAATAATAAATTGTTTGAATCAAACCAATAGACAACCCTTGAGAGAGCATCGTTGACATCGTCGTACATTAGCGAATTGCGCTTTACTTTAAAAATAAGTTAACTTTAACAATACTACCTCATGTTTGTCCTCTACAAAAAATAGCAAATCATTAATAGTTATTAGAAGAAGTTATAAAAGTTATTAAAAATATATATATTAGAAAAAGAAAGGGGCCAAGAATAGACCCTTGTGGAAGCCCCATATCTAATGGAGCTCCAGGAGATCTCTTACTATTTACATCAACCCTCTGTATTTTATTTTTTAAATACGAATTCAGAAGGTTGAGTGCTTATTTCTAATATCATAGTGATGCAGTTTCGTGATCAGCGTCTCATGATGTACACAATCAAAGGCCTTGGATAAGTCACAGAATATCCCAAGTGCGTCTTTTGACCTTTCCCAAGCCTCAAAAATATTTTTCACTAGCTCAACACTAGCATCTGCCGTGGAGCGGTCTTTCGTAAATCCATATTGTTCCTTATGAAGTAGATTGTGTGCATTGAAATTCGTTAACATTTGTGCGATTATGATTTTTTCAAAAATTTTACTAAACGTTGGCAGTACCGAAATTGGTCTAAAATTATTAGGGTCTAAGGTACTACCTGATTTAAAAATAGGAATAATTTTACTGTGTTTCATTAGATCAGGAAACGCACCACGCTCTATACTGCTATTAAATACAGTAGCTAGATGAGGTGCAACAACATCAATTACCGAACTAATAACTTTTACAGATATACCCCATAGGTCAGCGGAAGATGGCGTTAAACGAACAAACGGACGTCAACACTGACGACCATCCACTCTTAGTGGAAGGCTCAGAAGAATCTCAGATACAAAAGATGTTTTCTGGCTCGACGATATTCTTGACTGGGAGTACAGGATCTCTTGGAAAACTGTTGATTGAAAAGCTTTTAAGGTAAGTAAAAGGAAAAAAGACTTCAATTCACTTATAAAGTCAAGATATTAAAAGTTTTTAACTACTTTACATCATTATTTTTTAACATTAATTGCTTGCGGATCATTGAGTAGAGGTACAATAGAGAGTCATGAATAAGCAGCAGGAGAAAGGAGATCCGCAGGCGAGAGCGAGTACGTTTGAAAGGTAACTTTTACTTTTTAATTTACAGATCCTGCCCTAATATAAAAAAGCTATATCTATTAACTAGAGCGAAGAAAAATAAAGATGCAATGGAAAGATTGCAAGAACAGTTTGAAGATTTGGTAAGTTTGACGATAGGTTTGGCTCAGTTTGTAGTGACCCTACTTTCTGTGCCAGCGGTCGCGGGTTCGAGTCCCGCTGGGGGCATTCATTTGTGTGATGAACACGCACGATAAACAGTCATGGGTGCCTATATTTATAATATTTTAAGTTATATATGTATGTGTAGCGTATCAACTATCTGGTATCCATAACACAAGCCTCGTAAGCGTCGTGCAATGTGTTAATGTCCCAACATATTTATTTATTATTATTTATTTATATTTTTTAATTATTTTTAGGACATGTCATCGGAAATATTAAATATTTGCAAATATCTTATAAAGTTTTGATCTAAAGACTGATTTTCGCTATCATCAACATAGGTATTATTGACAGGCTATTAGGATAACAGGAAAACCCAGTTTGTTGAGTAGGAATAAGGAAATGTTCCTTTGAGAGTCTTGTTAGTCTAAACTCATGTTTAGACTTACCAATATAAGTAGATTTTAACAAAGGTCCTTAGATGTAGTATAGAAGTAAGCAGATTTATATAGACGTTAAAAAGAAAATTAATTTATATAAAGTATTTGGATGTTAAAATAGGTGTATTACAAGAATATAGCTTATGGTGCAACAACATCAATTACCGAACTAATAACTTTTACAGATATACCCCATAGGTCAGCGGAAGATGGCGTTAAACGAACAAACGGACGTCAACACTGACGACCATCCACTCTTAGTGGAAGGCTCAGAAGAATCTCAGATACAAAAGATGTTTTCTGGCTCGACGATATTCTTGACTGGGAGTACAGGATCTCTTGGAAAACTGTTGATTGAAAAGCTTTTAAGGTAAGTAAAAGGAAAAAAGACTTCAATTCACTTATAAAGTCAAGATATTAAAAGTTTTTAACTACTTTACATCATTATTTTTTAACATTAATTGCTTGCGGATCATTGAGTAGAGGTACAATAGAGAGTCATGAATAAGCAGCAGGAGAAAGGAGATCCGCAGGCGAGAGCGAGTACGTTTGAAAGGTAACTTTTACTTTTTAATTTACAGATCCTGCCCTAATATAAAAAAGCTATATCTATTAACTAGAGCGAAGAAAAATAAAGATGCAATGGAAAGATTGCAAGAACAGTTTGAAGATTTGGTAAGTTTGACGATAGGTTTGGCTCAGTTTGTAGTGACCCTACTTTCTGTGCCAGCGGTCGCGGGTTCGAGTCCCGCTGGGGGCATTCATTTGTGTGATGAATCCGCACGATAAACAGTCATGGGTGCCTATATTTATAATATTTTAAGTTATATATGTATGTGTAGCGTATCAACTATCTGGTATCCATAACACAAGCCTCGTAAGCGTCGTGCAATGTGTTAATGTCCCAACATATTTATTTATTATTATTTATTTATATTTTTTAATTATTTTTAGGACATGTCATCGGAAATATTAAATATTTGCAAATATCTTATAAAGTTTTGATCTAAAGACTGATTTTCGCTATCATCAACATAGGTATTATTGACAGGCTATTAGGATAACAGGAAAACCCAGTTTGTTGAGTAGGAATAAGGAAATGTTCCTTTGAGAGTCTTGTTAGTCTAAACTCATGTTTAGACTTACCAATATAAGTAGATTTTAACAAAGGTCCTTAGATGTAGTATAGAAGTAAGCAGATTTATATAGACGTTAAAAAGAAAATTAATTTATATAAAGTATTTGGATGTTAAAATAGGTGTATTACAAGAATATAGCTTATGTTTTGTACTTTCATACATTATAATCTAAGTGATGCTACGTTTCGAACATTAATTTATCTATACCATCAAATAATGTTTGTTTTGCAAAAAAAAAAAACGAATTGGTCACTATTTTTTTATTTCTGAATTGAATTTTCATATTCTACAGCTATACGATAAGTTAAGAAAAGAAAACCCAGATTTTATGCAAAAAATCGGTATTATTGAAGGTGATATGTGTCACATTAATCTGGGTATGAGTGATGCAGACCGAAGCAAGCTTATACAAGAGGTAAATATAGTTAATTGTCTCATTGTCGTTGGCCTATCGGCATGCATGGCTGCTGATCCAGAAGACCTGGATTCGAGTACCAGGTCGGGTATAGTTACTGAGTTAAGGATTTTTCAGTAAGTACCTGGGGTTCGGAATTTGGCGTTCCGTATCCCCATGCCTCGGAGAGCACGTAAAGCTATAGTTTGTTAGCTATTGCACATATAGTCGAACGTTATTTTTGCAATATTAATAACTTGTTTTTTAATTCGTCGGGAAAGGAGCATAAAAAAGGAGGTTATCAATTCGACACGTATGTATATGTGCAAAATTTTCACATAATATCATATGTGATATTAGGGCTTCCAAGCAAATATACAAAATTTTATAGGAGTAGGTATGTATGTATGTATGTGTGTATGTTTGTCTACGAATTTCTCCGAAATTATAAGAATAATTGGATCGTAATTATCCTTTTTTTTTTCTTACATAATATATTTTAATTTAGGGAAGAGGGAAATAATAAAGAATTCATCACTATCAGTTCATTAGTTTTTATGATATGGACTAAAACGTGTAACTAAAACTGAAATAGTTTTTGTAATTACTACTTATTACAAAAACTGAATTTTCTTTCATGTGCGAATCATTTCTAACATGATTACCACTTGCCTTACGGTGAAGGAAAAATATCGTGAGGAAACCTGCATGTCTGAGAGAACCTAGCGAGTTTTCAAAAGATATGTGAAGTCCGCCAACCCGCACTTGGCCAGCGTGGTGGACTATGGCCTGATCCCCCTCGTATTGAAGGGAGGCCCGTGCCCAGCAGTAGGACGTTAAAAAGGGCTGAATACACACACAAAAACTATTTCAGTTTTTACATAAAACTATAAATAATGAAATGAAAATGTAATTTAAAAAAAAATTAAACAACTGTACGGGGGTTTTCATTTACTATAGATCCCATATTATATTAGATATTTTCGAATTCGGAACAAGAATATTTTAATTCGTGTATAAATCTTCATAAATCTTTGTATATATTTTTTTTCTTTTTTAAACTAAATTGAGATTTTAAGTTTTTATTCTAAAATGTAGTTTATAACAAAGGCATAAATTTAAATTCGAGCTGTACATACTTATTGCATACACGCAAATTAATTGTCATTTAACGATTTCACTGGCACGCGTGAAGCACTTAATCGAGTAATTATACGCCAAAATACCTTATATCATTTTGGAAAAGAGCTGATGCCTGATACTCTTACACTGCTGGACAGCTCATATTAACCAAACCTAGCTAAGAACCACCGCAAGGAAACTGGCTTTCAAATTAAAAAAATGCATCGAAATCGGTCCATCCATTTGAGAGGTACGATGCCACAGCCAGACACACACACACAGACAGACATCGACGTCAAACTTATAACACCCCTCTTTTTGCATCGGGGGTTAAAAATAGATCTTCCTCTTAGAAAACATTGTGATTATAGAGTAGCACAAAAGCTCCTGTTAGGCACGTAGAGATGCACCTGAACGCTAATTTATTTCTCAGGTCGAGTTTATTTTCCACGGTGCCGCAACAGTTCGTTTCGATGAAGCATTAAAAACAGCTGTGGAGATCAACGTACGAGGGACGAGAGAAATGCTACAGCTAGCGCATGCATGAACCAAACTACGTGCACTTGTCTATATTTCAACCGCTTACAGGTACCTACATTACATTTTTGAAGTTATATTTCTTTTGGCACGTTTAGAAAAAGTTATAAGAGTAAAATTTTTACGATGCGCGCGCACATCGACACCCAAAAAGCGACATGATGATGTTAGCTGCATTCCTTTTACAAATAGAGAGTTGTGACATACGGGATGAAATCTTTAGCTATTTTTGTTCTGTTACGCCAAAGAAGTATAACTTCTTACGTGCGTACATAAATAAGTACACACACACGTTTTTTTCTACATTAAATGTTTATTATCGCATTACTATTATAAATTCCAAAGTTATTCATATTTGTTACTCCTTCATGCTGAAATCGCAGGACGGATTTGATAGAATTTTAGTACATAGATAGTCTATGACATGGATTAACATACAGACTAATCTCTATAAATAAAAATGGCTAACATAAATCTTAGCCCTAACATAACATGCTTAACTGAAATCAACAGGATTTGAAAAAATCCATTAATTATTTCCATTTTTTCAGTAACTGCCACTCAAGTGAGATCGACGAGAAGTTCTACGACAGCAACCTCTCTGGAGAGAAGCTCATTGACCTGGTTGAGAATATAGATGAGAATACTTTAAAGAAGGTGACGCTTGGGTAAGTAGTCTAATAGTAGTCCAGCGACGAATCCTAACTACTACTACTCTACGGACCCTTATAGATACATCCATACTATACGTATGTATAGATAAAATGGCGTAAAAATTTGATAATACTATTGAAAATATGTTTTGTTTTTCCAAGATTAATAGGTGATTACCCCAACACATACGCTTATACGAAGTCGGCAGCGGAAGACATCGTCCAGAAACATTCTCAAGGACTCCCGGTTGCCGTATTTAACCCTTCCATAGGTAAATATAACATATGTATATTATTCAATACAAGTACCACTACTAAGCCGTGGTAATGCGCTTACTCAAGAAACCAAGTGATGCGGGTTAAAACCCCGGATCCCACATCTTTAATATTCTCACGTGCGAATAATTTTCAACATGGTAATCATGCAAGTGGTGTTACAGTAAAGGAAAACATAAAGAGGAAACCTGCAGGTCTGTGAGAAGCGACTAAATTTTCAAAGACATGTAAAGTCCACCAACTCGCATTTGGCCAGCGTGGTGAACTATGGTCTGATCTCCCTCGCGTTGAAGAGAGGCCTATGTCCAGTAGCGGGACGTTGAAAAAGAGCTGAATACCTTCTCTAAATTATTTCACACTAGCGATTAGTGACATACACAAACAAATCTATTCAACAAAAATGTTTTTTATAGTCATTATCTTGATTGATCTAACCATCTGGGTACCGTTCGATGTCTGTTTCTTTGGACATATCCAGAACATTAGTATATATATTATGTATATCAATATATTTTCTACTAGCGACTCACCCTCGTTCCACTCGGGTTCGTTCCTACTTACGTTTTAACATTAAGTATAGATTTCTCAGAAATGAGATATTTTCCCGAAACAAAAAGTATCCTATATGTTGTCCCGGATAATCAGCTATCATCATACCAAATTTCATCAAAATCCCTCCAGTGGTATTTCAGTGATGCGGTCACAGACAGACAGATAGACAAAAATTCTAAATACTATAGATTCGGCCTCTGTATAATAAATAAATAATGACTATTTCAATAAGATTTTCCAAAAAATATTTATTGTACAGAATTTTATTATATGTTATGTATGTATGTATAATAAGATAAAAATAAATTATTACTCAGTAATATAATAAATATTTCGTAAAATTAGAAGTACGTGAAAAACTTTTAAAGGCTCTATTTATATTTGATTACAGTGTTATCCACGGTACGTGAACCTTTACCAGGATGGATGGACAAAGCATATGGACCTACGGGCGTAAGTATACATCCATATACATTTACATATCTTAAACACCTTAACGTGATATGTTTCTCTCAGTTTGGTTATAACAATTATTGCCTAAGGAAAGCCACTAACAAATGTCTGATGTCTTGTTTAGTAGTACCAAATAGGCCAAAAAAATATATTTTTTCTAACTATAAATAATTTTTATCGGTACTTAGCAGTCTATAAAGATAGACACGTTTGGCTCAGTTTGTAGTGACCCTAATTGCTATGCCAGCGCTGGTGGAATTCATTTGTGCGATGAGCACGAATGTTTGTACTCCAGTCATGGGTGTATATATTTATAATATGTATGTATTTAAAAGTTATATATGTGCAGTGTAACAACTATGTGGTATCCATAACAAAATCCTCCTAACATATTGTTGCGTAGAGTGGAGAGTGTATAATGTCATTACACCAAAAATAATAATTAAAATGACACGTCTGAAGCATGCTTTATACATCCTAAAACAGCTGTCAAAATATTTCCAGAGAGCCATCGAAATTACTAGAAGTTTCGAAATTCAGACAAGAACAGTTAGTTAATCGTAACTTGCCGTGTGTAACAGTGAAAGAGAAACAAAACATTCGAAATTAGAAAGATTTCGAATCTAGAAAGGTCACTCTTGTTAAC
This sequence comes from Brenthis daphne, assembly GCA_947093115.1. NCBI lineage: Eukaryota > Metazoa > Arthropoda > Insecta > Lepidoptera > Nymphalidae > Brenthis > Brenthis daphne. The sequence continues at coordinate 16,377,616 of OX352472.1, read as the reverse complement.
CAAGAGCAATAAATCAATAGTGCAAAAGACATGCTTTAATTTCCGATCCCGAACTCATAGAACGTAACAATATTTATTTAATTTATTGAAGAACACGTAAAGATGGTATGTTTATTTATATTTATTTAATCATTTCAGGCGGTCTTAGGATCATGTTTGGGCCTCATACACGCCTTTCAATGCAACCCAAATGCAATAGCGGATCTGGTCCCAGGTGACTACGTAATAAATGGAGTTATAACAGCGGCCTGGAAAACTGCCAAAGATTATTCTGGAAATTATGAACACTCTCCAGTTGATAATTCACCTATTGTATACAATTATGTATCTTCTGAGCAAAATCCTATTACTTGGGGTAAGATTGATAGTTTTTGCATTGCAGTAGTCTATAGTAATCTCTGGATCAGCTGAACCGATATACATGAAATTTGGTAAGAAGATAGTTTGAAACCCTGGGAAGGACATAGGATACTTTTCATTCCGGAAATTCCTTTAAGAGGGTGAAAATGGGGATGAAATTTTGTATGAGGAATCAAGCTAGGGACGAACCCGAGCGAAGCGAGGGTGAGTCGCCAATATTTTATAAGACCGTAAGGTATAGAAATTCCATCGTCATTTTAGGTATAATAAAGTTAATAAATCTTTATTATTATGCAAGGGTCTAAGGTTCAAATCCTGGGACAACATAAAGTATCACGATATTTTGCTAAGGGGTTTGAGCACGATCTTAAAGATTTTCACCTTGGAGATGACAAATTATGATCTCTGAGGGAGGACATTAGTAGTTTATGGGATAGGGATCTAGAAGATTTTTAATAGGAAAATGTTCCAGCACGTAGTTTTTAACTTGTTCTAGGTACACTCATGATCCATCTTTAAGTAATTAGGAATTTCGCAAAAAACTGTCAACTGCCTAGACGTAGGGATTATGAAAACGATGTAAAACCAGTCTCTTTGATTAGTTTGCCAAACGTCTATCGTTTCTACAATCACGGATCGAAACCTACGTAGACGGAGGCTAGATGGACTCCCACAAATTGGCAAAATGTCATATAATAGGTCATAGTCAGTTAAAAGTGTCTAGTAAGGTTTGACTATCAAAAGAAAACTCGTGAAAGAGTTTTCTCATTATTAAAAACATCATTCGCACTCATTTGTTTCTCCAGGTTTTCTCAAATCTGAGTCTTTTTTCTTTTCGAATTGGTAAATAAATAAATTCACGATGTTTAGTACAATAAAAACTTTTTAACAAAAAAATAAAAACCGACTTCAAACAAAAGCACTAAAAAGTAAAAAATAGCTGATTGGTAGTTTTCATTTACTATACATACCTAATCAAATATTTTCGAACTCGGTGTGCTTTGGCTAAGTAATTAAAGCCTACCTATTAAATACACACCTAATCAAATATTTTTGAAATCGGTGCCAGCCCATACAAAGCAAAGCACACCGACTTCGAAAATATTTGATTAGGTATGTATAGTAAATGAAAACTACCAATCAGTTATTTTTTACTTTTTAGTGCTTTTGTTTGAAGTCGGTTTTTATTTTTTTGTTAAAAAGTTTTTATTTTTCCCTTTTTAGTGTAGACAGTAGTAGCAAAGTAAGAATTCTAAAGTGTTAGGCTTGTCAAACCAAACAAATTAAGCCCAAACTCGAAGTATCTACTATTTATCGTTGAAGAGTTCCACCTATCCGCCTTCTGGCCTTACCATCAGATCAGGTCAACAATACCAAACCTCTGTACTATCAACGGAAATAGAAACACTTGCAAAGTTTCAAGTCAATATGACAATTAGAAGTAGGTTAAATTCATTATTAGCTATTTTTCCACCCTTAGGGGTGGTATTTTTTTTTGAAATTTAAATGGGACCAATCTGGAAGTATACCCTTTCAAACAAAAAAAAAATTGTCCAAATCGGTTAATAAATGACGGAGTTCTGAGGTAACAAACAAAAAAAAAAAACATACAGTCGAATTGAGAACCTCCTCCTTTTTGAAGTCGGTTGAAAATGATATATTTTAACACAGTTTTTTTTAAATTTGAATTATGTAGATTGAGCAGTTTCCACCCTTTAGGCCAGATGGCTCATGCATGCAAGAAATATTTTTCTCATGGAACAGATAGTTCTAGAGCTTTGCGTATTCAATTAAACAAAATATGATGTAGTTTCTATGGGATATTAATACATATTTTCCAAAAATACTACAAATGATACGCATAAACGTAATATTTCGATTTGTTACATTTATTTTAATTGTTTACAGGCAAGTTCGTGAATATTGTGGAAGCATATAGATACCAAATGGTATTCATGGAAGTCATGTGGAAATACGTATTCTTGTTGACTCCTTCAAAATACTTAAATAACTTTTACATCTTATTACTACATTGGATCCCAGCTTACATAGTAGATACCATCGCTATTACGATTAGGAAAAAGCCTATGTAAGTCCTTTTTGTGTAAATTTATGATTTTTTGTTGATCCGTAAACTGTCTATTTTATGACTATGGCGAAGCCCAAAGGAGGATTATGTGTTTTTCCAGTATGTATATATGCATGTCTGACACCTGCTTCGGTGGTGTAGTGGCTAGCATGTACGGCTGCACACCCGGAGGTCCTGGGTTCGAGTCCCGGGTCGGGCCAAGTTTAGTTATTGAGTCTTTCTATATAGTAAGCCTCAGTAACAGCCCGTAGTTGGGAAGTTGGCGGTGTTTCATCCCCGTGCCTCGGAGAGCACGTAAAGCCGTCGGACCTGCGCCTTAACTCCCACCGGTCGTGTCTCGTGTCGTCCCACCGGAGTATGAGAGTGACAGGAACAGAGAGTGCACGTTGTGTCTGCGCGTACATTTGTGCACTATACCTAATATCTCCTGCGCAGTTGGCTACTCCCAATGAGATTGGCCGCCGTGGCCGGAATCGGTCAGGAGGACATCATCATCGTCATCATTTATATGCATGTTCGATTCTATATTCCTTCGAATTACTAAACGGATTAACCGATTTTGATTATTCATACGTCGTTAGATTCGTCTTTATAATACGAGTGTCTTGGCTATGTAGAAATAATTAAAAATCAAAATGGCTGATTCAGGCACCAATTGTGTTGTAAAGTAATTTGGGATAAGACATTATTAAATAAAACTTCAAATGTCTTACTGGCCAAAACTAAAAAGCTGTAAACAAAAAAGAAATTATAACAATAAAAAACACGCCTCCATAAAGAGCGTACTAAAAAGATGGGAACAAGTTGACGAAGAATCATACATAGTATAATGCAGTCGGAGAAATAAATACATCTCGCAGCAAAGATGAAATATGAATACCATTTTACCATTATCATCTATTTTTATTTTATTAAAACAACTAATTTTTTTAATTAAATATACATATAAACATCAATAACAAATTCATACTTAAACTGCCGTTTATTGATAATTATTTCAACTACTATTTCTTTGTTTGCATAATAAAGATAATTATTTATTTTACAGGTTAAAAAAAGCTTACAAAAAGGTCGCAAAGCTCTCAAAATTATCAGACTTTTTCACCACCACGGAATGGAAGTATCATAACAAAAACATTGTAAACCTACTAAAGGAGCTAAATGACGCAGACAAACATATATTTAATTTTGACATTAAGAGCTTAAGATGGGACGAATATGTTAAGGATTATGTAAAAGGGATCCGCTTATATTTGTTAAAAGATCCCTTGGAAACGATCCCTCAAGCCAAAAAGAAGCATTTCAAATTGGTGTTGGCTCATTATTTCTTGGTCTCTGTTATTGTCTTTGGATTATTAAAACTTATGTGGTTTTTAATGAAACTGTTCATGTAGTAATGTGTTTTTGTAACATTGAAATTAATATGTCAGTCAATAAATACTTGAAGATACTTGCTTGCTCTGATCGTTAAAGCGATCAGTCCTTTTGAATTATTCAATAATTTTTTACTAATGTTTTTAAGTTTTATCTTGATTGTTTAAATTCGACACGAATGTATGTAATATTATTGGAACTGCAAAATATTCACATATGATAAATCTATTAGGGCTTAAATATACGAAATTTTATAGGTGTATGTATGTATGTTTGTCTGTCTGTTTATTTGTTCCAGCCAATATCTGAAAAGGCTTGATTTTTGACGGGACTTTCACAGGTAATCTAATGCTATAAGGACTCACTTAGGCTAATTTAATTTTAGAAAAGGAATTAGATTTGAATTTATTATTAGGTATATTATTTTAATAGTTATTGCGAGTGCACCTACCTTCGGAGATACACTCGTGCTATCGTGAACTTTTCTGTAGGCCTTTTTAGACCTATAATTTTCTAGTACATTTTTTGACTAATCTTTTAAAGTTTAGCCAGAGTTAATCATGTAAATAAGATTTCTAAGAACGACCTACAGAACAATTTATTGTGTTTTCCAGTGGTTACGAAAGATTTTCCTGTAGTAAAAAGTATCCTAAATGTTGACCCGAGTAATTAGTTTTCACTACAGAAAAAAGTTAAAATCGATTCAGTACTTTCAGAACTTACAGACAAACAGACCAAATTTTATTAGGGTCTATATTCTGTACACAATACGTAAGTCATTGTCTTTAAAAAATATTTCATACACTCTAGATTTTGCTTTGATACTATTTTATTATATGTATAGATAATAAGAAGAATCGTTTGGTATACTGTGATATATTTACAAATTCTTGGAGATTTCAGTAGATTTAGTCTACTACTACTACCAGGTAAGGGAAAATATTAAAACAATTTATTTACTTTAATCTAAATTTTATATTTGTAAATTTATATCAATTAATAACACGATGAAATAAATATAAGGTCAAGAGTTGTTCCATACAATACTTAGTTGAACATACATTTGTGAAAAAATATTCGTCATTATAGAGATTTTTGCGTGCAAAAATATTCATAATTTAGAAGAATAGATACTATTGATCGTTTGAGGTTTTATAAAAAGCGTTCTGAAGAAAAGGATTATGAAATAATGCCACAGTAATACTAATAATTGTTATATATTTTTTCAAGACATAAATTCATTCTAAAATTAATTGAGGTATAATAATCTAGACATGTAGTCTATTTGAAATAGTTTAAAATTTATCTTAAACTTCATTAAAACGGCGCAACGTTTGTTTTAATGTTTGTGTTCCTAGAGGTTTACAGTCAAGTAATTTGAATAAGGGACAGCATGTACATTCGATAATATTTGCACCTACCACAGGTATACACATAGAGAGCTCTGAGCGCATATTTATCATCCTTTTAAAAAACTTTAAAATATGTGATGTTTACAATCATTATATTTACGCTTCTTTTAATGATTGTTATAAATATAGACGAAACATTATAAACGATTTCATCAGTAATTATTAACAAAAACATTTCCATATAATATCTATAATGCTAAAATCATTAATTTGGAACACATCCTGGACCTTTGCATTAGGTACAGTATCAAATAACATCACCCTACTGCTAATACGGTTTCCTATACACGCTCAAATATAACATTAAGTTATAAATAATAATCTAGAAAATTAATAAATAAAATTATTAATATCACAGTAGATCAAGTGTCAGCCAGTTTAAACCAAAATTTATAATTCCTCTTATTCCCTTTACGACATTAAGTCCAATGCGAAGTACAGGGAGACGTCTGAATGCCTTTTTTGTGATGTGTTACCTGGTAAATAGTCAAAAATATAGTATTTGAAGGACTGAGCTGACAGTGGCGGTAAAAACTGCTGTGATATTGACAACATAGTAATACGCCTACATTTTCTGATCAAAGTATAACATCTCAAATTCATTATTTTAATTAAAGGATATTTGATCCTTTAATTGATAATAACGATAAAACCTTAAAACTAATGGTAACTATGAAACCGATGCGTCAACGATATGCTAGCATTGAGGAAATGTGCATATCATCAAGTCAGAGGCATTAACTAAACCATTTCTTGTGTTAGCCAGAAATGCTTGGATATATTTACTGAAGAATTTAAACAGACCGTTGTTCAAACGAAATTACCCTTATCCATGTACATATGTATATAAAATAAAGGCTTTATTAATGTACAAGTATGGCAGAACACCATCGCATAGTCTCGGCATAAGTTATTAAAACATATTCTGATAAAGCGATACTTTTTATGTTACTTTGAAGAGCTAATGCGTATGGTCCTCATGTCCTAACATCAAATTATTACACAAGTGGTACGTACTTATAGGAGACATATTTTCGTAAAAATTTGATTGCCCACATAAATGTTATAAGTCTTGCTGTATAATATCATAGTTTTATTTTATACCATAATAATATATGTATATTTGCATATTTTTTTGTATTAAATACAGTTAAACCAATTTAACATTTTGATATTAAGAGTGTGCACGATCTTAGATTTTTAACAATATTCGTTGCGTTTGTAACATACAAAAATAGTAGTTAATAATCTAAGTAATCCCGAAGTTTGCTTGAACTTATATACGTTTGATTTTATTATTAAAAATACTTAAAAAGATAATTTACTGAAACCGGTACCATTATTATATCCACGCTTACCATTTATATACATTGTTTTAGTTATACATACAAATAGTTAGTCAATCAGCTATAATAATTTGTGGATATTATTGCTTAAAGTCACGTTGATATTATAGATGTCTATGAGAAAACTAGACATATCAGAAATCCGGAATCAAAGACTTTACACATTTTCCATATTCCACATACATATTTACATGAATATTTGTACGATAACGAAAAAACAGAAGAATTATAACAAAACAAATACTAATTAATACATTGAAATTTGGATAAAACATACGTATTTATAAATATTTATTTGTTTTGCTTCTATAGGAGCAGTAACATGAAACATGTTTACATATAACTTTGTTACAGTTGTAAACTTAATTCAAGCTGTGTGTCTTGTTTATACAAATTCTAGGTATTTTATATAAAGGTACCCTTCAGCTAAGTACAATAATAGGTTACGTTTTGAATAATTAAATAATCGTTTTTATCTATATCTTAAATTAAAATAAATGTAGACGGATGTAATATCAAGCGATGATCGTACATCGCTTATTTCAGCACATATATTTAACATATTAATAATAAATTAAATACACTCTTTATAAAAAATCTAATAACACGCATTTCAGTAAAAGCAAAAAGATTACGAAATATAGACTTAGACGGGACTAGGGCTCGTATCAGACCGCTCCAAATCTGTGCATTGCAGGGAGACGTCTGAATGCCTTTTTTGTGATGTGTTTGATGTGTCTCAAAATACCATCGTTGTATTTACTTAAAAAGCTTGTTATTTCAAACAGATGCGGACAACTAAGTATATCATATTATATTAATATACTCGTAACTGCATTTTATATTTCTGTAAAATTATGCTTTCTTTGTACTGAACACGTTAAGTATTATTTTACTATTATGACTTTGGTGTTGAGTGTATACAATATTGAGCAAAATTTTGGCTAAATAAATTAATAGGTACGTAAACTATGTACACATTGCTTAGAAAAATAAAATTGTCTTTATCTAAAATAATTAAAAATACATTTCTTATCTATTTAGAAAAAAGTAGAGCTATTTATTTTATATATTATTATATATACATAAATCTAATAGCTTCGAAATAAATTGAGATCTGCAAAATAAATAACCAAGTAGGGTCATTTAGCACCACTTGGCGTTGGGAGTGGTAGAATTCAGTTACTTTTAACAAAATTGGTGGTTTTGAAACTTAACTATCCCATCGGATTTTAAAGGTAAATTGTAAATATTTACGTTATGCCAATGATATAAGATTCGAAACATTTGTGAGATAATAATTATAAGATCAAGTTGAGTTTTCGGCAAATCTACATTAACAATATCCTTAAAATTACATAAAATTTCAAGAATGATAACAGGTTAAACAATAAAAAAAAAGAATGGCGTAATTTGGTAAATCCTTTGATTTTTCAGATGTTCCATTATTAGTGCCAGCAAAATTAAGTTACCTACTTGTAGGCAATACAATTTTATTGTACTTAAAATAATTAACATTATGACTTCAACTTAATAATCACTAAAAACTAATTACATATATCTAAATTGCAATTATATCTAGATTCTTACAATATGGCAGTTGTCAAATCGCTAGCTGAGTTGTCGCCTTACTCTAAAGTGATAATTTGGTGTGATGAGCGCGGAGTTTCGTTTGCGTCAAATTAAAGTTCTGATAGCATTGCTAGCAACGACATATACATGATGTATCACAACCATTATTGCAATGATTAATATTTAAAGATTGGTATATATGTATTTGGTAATATAATATTGCAGGTACATTTCGTTCGATAAAATATATGTAAACCCAAGGAGTTGCAACATGTTAGTTGTAAGTACGTCCGGTTTAAAAAAGGGCCGAATAAATCCAAGCAATGGCAAGAAATGAAAACAAAACGCTCCTGTCCGATACTAATATTAGTGCATGGGCACTGGATCTGATGTTAGATGGGTTTATTTTGGTTTTAGCGTTCGCAATTTTTGACATTACATCGGACGGACATAATATACCACATTATTTAATGCTATAATACATCGGCTGTATTAGAGTTAGAACAAATAATTTATTAAAAGCTTTAAAACAAGGCAAAGGGAGAAGTAATGCAATTTCATTTTTGTTTTTTCCTCTATTTAAATGAGTTTATCTATTAAGCATATGATAGCGGTTTATAAATAAGATATTTAATATAAATATGTTCAAATACGGGTTTCCATTAAATTTTATGATAAGCACCAAAACCTGGAGGTCTCTGAGAGACAACCAGCTAGATGAGATATAGAAACAATTTAACAATGAACTCATACTCCTACAAAATTGGCACAGACAAGTCTTAATTCTGGCAATGATGATTCCTTGTTTACATGTAGATAATATTTTTTTTCTGTTGTAACGAAGCTGCAATTGGGCTTAGAAATACCGCGCTATTTGTATTATGAGAAAAATAGATATTTATACTATAAAATCTGTTCTAATTAAGAGCATTTTAGTGATTTAGTACAAAATTTCAGTTTAACGATCACATTAAGTAACAGTAAATACAGCAATATCACTTTAATTTATGTACATATCCGAAAATTGCTTAATTTTTTTTAGAATATATTAAATATAATTTTCAATATAATTATCTATTTACAAATATAAACATATAATAATACTTAACAAATAATATTGCATCTCGCAATCGCTCTTACCCTTTCATTTTTTTCTGCTTATATCACAATTTTTGTCTTCGAAATTGTAGCTCTGTGAACATTCTAACTTAACTCGATATGAGAAAGTTCTCAGGGCGGTTATTTGGACTATCCGTCCTTTTGGATATCAAGCTTCTGTTCCTCGATGGTGTAATTGCTTACAGTTGGTATATATACATACATTTAACTTATAATACAGCATTGTATAGTTTATCACAACTTCTTGTTCAATTTTTCTGTAGTTGCATATAATGGCAATAATTGCAGCATACGCTTTAGCAATCTCGTAATAAAACGATGGTTTTCATTCCAAACCTTTACCTTATAAATGTCGTCATAGCCTTGGCTCCTCACTCGTAGCGTCGATAAGATTACACTCGTTTATCGCATCGCCGGCAGCGGACGACGCAATGAGGTGCGCACGCGCAACCGAGCGGGCTGAGTATTGTCTTCTTGTTCTGATAAGACCAACAATGTATACGATACAGATATGTTCATAAAATTTAAGTCTAATTTGTGTAGTCTTTTAGTCGAATCTGAGATAACTTACTGAACTAAGGTTAAGTATATAACTATATGTTTTTATTAATTATTATCTATTAATTCAGTCAAAACATATAATTAGTGATAAATATCACTGAAGTTATTGCGACTTGAATGCTTTTCCATCTAGTCGACTTTGTAAGGGCGCATGGCTGCGCGGTGAGGACGAGAGCAGTATGAAAATATTGGTTAACGAGTTTGCGGTGGCGGCTAGTTACAATCCAGCTAGCAAGCTGTAGGTACTCGATAAAGCACAGTTGAAGACGTGGACGGATTCACTGACTTCATTCACTATACGATTCACATTTACGAAGACTCCATTAAATTATTATTGCTCATTATTTGTTGTATTGAATATTAAGAATATAATACGTTTTTAAAAATATTGCGTCGTTTATGATTACGTACTGTTACGGTCATTTTATCATAATATATGAATGGTATTATTTTTTTACTAATTGGAGAAAGTGTTCGCAATTCAAATAATTAAAATAATTTTTTACTCTTGAAACTATACAAATTTAAAGCTGCCTCTTGTAAGGACTCGATAAACATAACGAAATAAATACATATTATATTCACAAAATCTTATATGCACAGAATGGTTATTGGTTAGTGTTCGCCCTTTTAGCGTCAATGGTTGCAAGGTCAATATTATAATGATTTTCTCGTTTCCAGATCCATGTTGCTTGAAATTTACGCTAACACTCAGTAAAAAATAGTAAGGATCTTACAATTCAAGGGCTCTCTATTCTTTTAAGTTACATGTACGAAGTAAATGCGTACGTAAGATACTTCCAATGTTTTCATACTGCTTTGCATAATTTCAGTCTAATCTTAAATCTAGTCTTCTTAATACTAATATTCACAGTCTCCAACCGAGTGCGACACATAGTAATCGTATGCGCGTCACAGTCAAGGCAAATCTACCGCGCTACAAAAATACGTGGGCAATGTCCATTTCGCAGTCAAAATACGAGCCACATTCATAGAGAAAAAATATGTCTCCCTTAAACTTTACATCTATTCAATATATTTATAATATATTTACTCCGTATAAGCTTATATTAAATAATAACTCATTCATATATTTCTTGTCTTATCCTAAACTCATCACATCTTCCCGAGGGAATCTTATCGCTCTCACGGAATACTCAACGTAAGCGTCCGAGGCAACGAATTTCACATTCGATGGCAGTATCGAGAACTGTTCACTTAGTGTTTGCAGCACGTATGGAAGCGTGCGAACGGCGCATGGGCTAATCACCAAAACGTGTACACGCTTTTTTCCATTTGCATTGAGTACACCAGAGGTCACGTTGGTCCATGCCGTAAACCTTGCGACACTTCTTGTTGTCCGAGCGAGGACGCCTGCCGGGGCTGCCTGGCGAGCTGCTTACTCCGGAGATCTTTAGGTGCTTCTGAAATATTTATATGTCATTTATTTAATGCTATCAAAAATACCCAAACTTATCTATATATAATTTTATTGTAACGTCGAATTTTGTCTCTTTATAATAACTCAATTTAATATGAAAAATTCAAACTTACCGGTGAGCTTGAGGTTGACCAGGAAGGTGTTACGGGAATGCTTATGGGTCTCGCTGATCCATTTTGTAATGTTGACAGTAGACCTTGCCTGAAATTGAAGTGGATGGGTTAACAGAAATTATTTGCTTAGTTTATTCACTCTAATGTAGACAAATAAGCTCTACTTTAGGTGATTTTTGTTATATTGGATTACGATTTTTATCCAACCATGTTACTATCCATATGCGCAAATTTGATCTTCTAGTTCTCTTTTCATATTAGATAATAACAATTCAATTGCTGAGGTAAAAGACACAAATGTTCTTCATTGCACACCACAAATGTTCATAACATTAAGGAAAAATAATATAACAGTGTGCTTATCGCTAATTGAGCAATCCATTCCAGTAATTCTAGACTCAAAGTATAAAGTATAGAAAATATTTTAGGTACCTGAAGGAACCGACAAGCTGTCGCTGGTAGTCAGGATCTTCGTGCGGTGGACGGCACATGTCTCGGTGGGATAGGGTGGGTGGCGGCGCAGGTGCAGCCACTTCATTGTAGTAAAACTCTTCCTCGTGATCGCTTTCGTCCTCATTCTTTGGCCTAAAACGAAAATGGTCATTTCTAATCTTTTTTTTTGAATAATTGAGACCTGTATAAATAGATTAATTGATTTGTAACCCACTTCAACAAATTGATTTGAAAAGATATATTTATTTTATCAATTATCTTCTATACACATAATAAAATTGTAACCGATTCGAATCTACATTACATATTTATTGGGAAATTTTATTGAAATAGTCAATATTATCGATACAGAGACCAAATCTATAGTTTTTTTTTTAAATTTTTGTCTGTCTAGGAACGGATCACGAGAAAACCACTAGATAGATTTTGATGAAATTTGGTATAATGATAGCTGGTTATCCGGGTCAACATATAGGATACTTTTTACCGTGGAAAAATATCTCATCAATAGACATCTATACCAACCATTCAAAAGTAGCTAGAGACGAACCCGAGCGGAACGAGGGTGAATCGCTAGTTCATAAAATATAGCAAGAAGATGAAACTAATGTATCTTATTATTTTTAATTAAATGTAAAGCAATTATCTAAATTATCGACTATACACGGTCAAAAAAAAAAAGTACAATGTACTCGTAGGTTAATCTATAATAATATTATAAAGAGGTAAAGTTTGTGAGTTTGTGAGTTTGTGACGTTGTAGGGGATTATCTCTGAATCTACTGAACCGATTAAGATGAAATTTGGTAAGAAGATAGTTTGAGACCCTGGGAAGGATATAGGATAGGTACTTTTTATCCCAGAAAACATTACTTAAGTGCGTGAAAATGGGGATGAAAGTTTATATGGGGAAGCAAGCTAGGGACGAACCCGAGCGAAGCGAGGGTGAGTCGCTAGTAAAATGTATATATATTTTTTTATAAATGCTCCTTTGGTTTGCTTTGATAACAATATTTAATTTAAACTAATTCTTATGGCTGTTATCGATATTAAAAGAGTAGCAGAATAGAGTTATGTAAGATCGCGCAGTGACCTTGTGTGTAACGAGCTGGAGCTTAGTAGCGGACAACCTTGTCATGAAACCTCGCTGCTTCCGGGTCAGAAGGGCTAGCTTTTTAATCAACGTTTAATATAACAACTTATACCATATCACACTCAACCTTTGAACATGAAAATCGAACAATTCATTGCTACACATATTATTTGTTAACATTTTCTAATTTGTTACATTTAAAAAAATCCGGAACACGTTTCATTTTTTTGTATGAAAATACATATTTGTTTGCTAAATGCAGATGATGTAAATTATTCTATGATGACTAATTTATAACCTTGATTTTACACAGGAAATGACAACTTACTATATGAGAATAAGATTTGTCAGGTGTTGTATAATAATGTTGATTTAAAGGGAAGTATAGAAACTTGTTACATTTGTATTAGTGATGTCATGTGAATTGCAGTTGGCAACTGCGAGCGTAAGCGTGTACAGTAGGTATTATCTATAATACTTATGAAAATGAAGATTAAAGTTCAAGATTATTATCGTAATTACCAAGAAAATAACTGCAAGATTATGTAAATTCATACCCTAAATGTGTTTGTCTGATGTGTGCCTCGATGGAAGAACGCGTAGTGGTGTAGTGGCCGCAACCTCTCCATGAGCATTTAAAGACGACACTGTTTAACTGAAACAATCGATATTTATATTTAATTTTATTATACCTATACACAAAGTATTAAAATTTATAACAACATGATAAGTCTTATGCTTTCTAATGTTTCTTAAGATAATATTCAATACCACAAGAATCATAAAGTTAAATTGAGCTACGAAGTATCGCACGGAAACGACTCTAGGTCGCGGCCTTGTTGATGTCGCAACGCCTCACTCCCTCGCGCCTCGTGCAGTGCTGGCGGCCGCCGTCCGTTGCCAGTTGCCACACCCGCCTGCCGCCTGACCGCCTCGTATCCAACCATGCACATGAATTCTTTACATGTCTCTTACACACACTCAAATTTGTTCACAGATGCCTTAACTCATACGTCTCACATTATGATAGTGCGTGGCATGAATGGTGAGATGCTATAATAAGTGTCCCTTAGACCTTCTTTAGACATTGACATTGATTTTATATACATTGACATTATAAATCTTCAATGTCATACAGTCTCCGGTATGATTTAGCTAAACCTTGAACGCCAAAATATGACATAGAATATTAAAGTACAAATTAACTAGTGTAACGAAGTAACTGTGATGGGGTATGTGGAAACATTATTTATTGATAGCGGGCAAGGTGAGTGTAGATTAGTGTGCTATGCCAAAGATTTTACTACGACCTTCAATTCAATGTTACTTTATGATCGATTAAATGAGACTTGTTGCAACCAAGGCACAGTTTCGTTCTTTGCATTTTGTAACAATACATCGATTCGACATAGAAGCAAACAATTTATGCACTGAATTCAAACGAAAAAATCATTTATACGTTATGTTACTGCATGAAATATAAGAAAATCATTTGATAACAGTAAAGATAAATATATTGTTCCATTATCGATATTCCACTGAGCTGTTGTATCAGGGACATGAAATTGGGGGACACGGGAGACGCACGGAGAAGCGCAATCGCTCCACGCCGAGGAACTGAAGCTATATCAAATGCATGCAGAACTAGGTTAGGTCAGAGAGGCGAGAGGGGGCGTGGAATTGCCATCTAGGTCGCAATACCACGGCCAAGGGTGGCTTATGAAGGTTGCTACTTCTTTGTTTCAGTTTTGTGTAGCTACCAAGTTAAGAGATAATATTAAAATCTACATCTAGCGTTATGTCAGTACCTAAAACCTAAAGCGACACTGAAAAAATTTGCAAATCAAAACAGGAATTGGAAATATAAAACAGCAAACCTACAATTAACATTTTAATTACCAGTATATAGGCCGTGGCCGCGGTCGGAAGGTATATGAATCACAAGCGTGTCAGCCGATGATAAATCGTGTGTGTTGAAACTAAACAATATCATTGAGCGCCTAAGACAAAGGATGTTGCTATCGAAATGAATTGCAAATTGTTGAAACAATAAAATTTTCGATTGATACACTTTATGCACAGTTTTCTCGTATCGGATATATGTATTTTAAATTTTTCTTTTTTTTCTTTATTGGCTTATAGTTGCGTTAACAGACGCAATCCATTCTGCCATTGTCACGTTTTGTGAGGAAGACATTAATGATATTGAGCAGTAATTTTGAAATTTTGAAATTTTTCTTATGTATTTTAATTTTTAATCGGACATTTTACTTGGTGTTTCATTGACAGACTAAAAATAACTTGAAAAATTTACTTCATATCGTAATTATATTGGTATCAATTGCCGTAAATATCGTTTCGTTCAATTTTAATCAATATTAATAAACTATATTATTACTTAAGCCTTGCGAATGTAAATGTCAAACGAAATGCAGTTTACCTTCTCAGTAAGGTTTATACTGTAAATCCTCCAGGCAATACTACCAATTTTAATTATAATCTTACTTTAAAAAATACTTTATTTATGCCCTATTTAGAGATTTTTTCTTAATAATCTTAAATGTGTTTAGTTTTATATCGAAAATTCATTAAAATTGTCTACAGCTTTAACAAAATTTTAAGCATAGACTAATATTTCAGCCGAATGATTCACCTTTCCTCGCAAATCGAGGGTGGGAGCGCCGAGGGCCCTTCCCTCGCTGCACCATTGACCTAGTTTGGGCCCTCAATAGTACAGCCAATATAAACTAGGTTCCGCAAATCAAGTTTATTAAACAATTTTACGCCTTAATATATTGTGAGAATAGCAACATAATCGTATCCTTTTACTACCTCTATTAGAATTTGATCAGCATTTTTACATAGAAAAATTTGTTAAATCAGTCTAATCCAATAATTATTAATGTTTGTTATCATAATAAGTCGTAGGGTTAATTTTCTCCTCCAACTTGTTAAGCATCGTCGCCAATCTACTTCTGCAACCTGCAGTCAACACTTATAAATACTTTTATCTCATAATGGCGGTCCCCGACTAGCGCAATAGTGTGCTGTTCGTACGCTTACACGTGCCAGATCGTTTGAGTGTGTGCAACAGAGTGCAGTTGGATGTAGCACAGGAGCTATAATACGTTTATTTAGTGACAATATAGTGCATGTGGCAATTGGCCGAGATGCAAACACAAGGCAACTCAGACTGTCGTTTTATCTTGTAATTAGAACGTTTAAATAGGTTAAGTAATTTTGTTTATATTATAAAATGAAATTATAATCAAATATTTGTTTTGAGTTGTATTTAGATGTTTTCTATCATGTCACCTATTTAGTTATATAATCATTAATCAATTTTGTTATATTTACAGTGTCAAGTGAAAAAAATGTGTGTAGAGCGAGACCACTAGCTTCACGTGTAACAGGGGGGTTGAAACATCAAGTCGAGGCTTAGAGGGTGGTTAGTAACAGAACTCGCAATGTGATATGTATATTGCAAGATTTTATAAAAAAAATTTAGCAAATCGTATATTTATAACCAATATTACTACTAAATCTGCATGATTTTAGTTTACTTTATGGCCATTAGGAAGTGTTAAGAATTGTCAAGGTTCTCGGATATATAACCGTATTTACATAACGTGTAATTAAGCACATATGTAGCCGAGAAAATTTAACAACGGGATCTTCCATCAACAAAGTGATTGCGTTCTAGAACATAGATAAACATGTGACACTTGGTTAAAATACAACTGTATTATTCGGCATCAAGGTTTATTCTCGTGGTTAGCTCGCGACTAACGCGATCCGGCATTAAATGCCGGTTTGTTGTTGCGCCGTCTCTTTCTTCGGCGAAACGAGATGACTTATTGATTTGTTTTCATTGCATCTCTTTTTAGCTCACTGATGCACATAAGCCTGTTTCGCTTAAATGACCTTCTCCTTATATACTTCAATGCAACGCAGCTAGATAAGTTGTTTTGGTGGCATCCTACTCTAACTGTTCAAAGAATGAGGAAGATGCATGCACTGCATGGTGTGCCTCAACGCGATGTTTGATGTGCGTCTTTGTATGCGGCAATCTACATTCACCACTGGAAACTTTAATTATGCAACTCGTGAGGGAACAATTATAACCATAACTGTTTACTTTAATAATCTTTTTCTATCGCATATCTTATACATAGTTTATTTTAACACACTAATATATTATAATATAAGTACAATTTCATTTGGTTATATGCTTATACGTAAATAGTAATTAAAAAGTAACTAGCTTATGATAATAAAAGCCAAAGAACTCGTGTACGAAGTTTAGTCACGTTTCACGTGGCCGTCAGTTGAAAACACTCTTTGTCAACGAATCACGCATTTTAAATGTTTACAAACAAACTTTTTATGCATAGATTAGTTTCAAATAAGAACAATAAAGTTTCCTACTATGGCAATTAAAAACTATGATCGGATGTATAGTTTAAACTTAAAGAATAATTCAAAATTATTAAGGATAAATTCAAAATATGAACGCATTTTTTTGTTCAATGGAAAGAGACAGAGTTATACCTGGGCGAGAAGTTAACGTCGAATGCCTCGCAATGCACCCCATGATGACAAGGAGGCTACGAGCGTTAGAGGTCACTGAACCGAGCTACATACCATAACCACCCCTTGGCTAGCATTTTGTTGCCATTTGTTACACTTTTTATTACTTATGTTTGAATAGTTCATCATCCTTTGTTTACATTTTCCTAATATTTAAAAGTTATTAAAGAGCCGAACGAATTAGCAATACATTTACTAATTAATAATTATTATTAATTCTGCAATATGTTCGTATCATAAAATAATATTTCGAAATATTCCGATAGAATTCTCATCTAATATATTGTAGTTCTACAGGTGGCAATGCGTTGAACTCGGGGCCAAAACATTCCCCGCACTCTTCACATCCCAACAAACCCTCACTTGTTTTTCACTTATACGAACACACATCGACCTTATTATATAAAAAAAAACCGGACAAGAAACCTAATGCGTACATTTGCCTCGTGTCCTGAGAAGTAATATAGTTAGTTTTTGCTATGTACCTACATTTACATACGTTGCGATTTTTTATGTAATCTGCGTGTTAAGATTTATTATGATTTATGATAAATATTAAACTTGTAGTTTACTGTGGGTTATGTTAAAGCTGTGAACTGAAAATAATAATAAGTAATTAAAGAACAAATAAACCTAGTATAAATAATTATTTTTGCAGTGTGCTGCTTATACTTAATCTGTATAGGCACTATACGATATAATACAATTATAAATAATTCCTAACCTTCTAAACGAAGTTGTTTAAAAAATACACAAATCGGATCACTTTACAAGCATAATCATAAACTGATCTAGTCTATTAATAAAGAAAAAAATGTCACAAGTTAACTGAACAAGACATGTAAGGAACACAAAAATTTTGTTTTGTTTCGTTGTTCAAAAATCATAACAAAAGACTGTATAAATATGAGTCAGAGGTCCTGGCGTCGGGTGGGTAAGGTGGTGAGGACTAAGTACTGATGAATCAGCTAGTGGGGCATCCGCCAATCGTTGTAGAGACGCCTTGCTGGTCACCGACCTCGACTGGTTCTAACTTGTTACAATTTCACTTTTTCTTGATACATACACACGCAGAAACGCTTCCAACATCTATGCTATATCCAATCGCAATTATCTTGAAATAAAGTGTGGTTGAAATCGCTAATGACGACGTTTAATCTGGCTTGGAGCGAACAATTGGGTATTTTGTAACTGACGCGGTGACACTTGGCAGAACATCAAGCGTGTAAAACTACGCAATTTATTTAACATGTTTAATTCGTGGAATTCGATGTTACAGATTTGATGTCGCATAAAGTTTATTTGACTTGTAAAATGGGAAGTTTGTTGAACCCGCGGGACTACTCATTATCGCGTCTGATGAACTCGCCGCGCTATTGTTCCCGTCCGCGCCGGTGATACTCAGCGGCCGCGCCGACCACCGTATAAAAGTACGGGCAGCTAGCAGTTACGCATTCACTAAATATTGTTTTCTAATGCAATAATTTCTACACTACCCTACACGGTTGCTAATAAAATTATGTTAATGTGTGATTCCATTTATGTACTTACGTTACAAAGTAAGCTATTAAAACTTATTTATAATTAGCGTAATGCTTAGGTATAATTTTTTTTGAGCGTAACCGTAATTTTTTTTTAAATAAAAGTAGCCTAAGTTACTTCTTACAACAGCTATCTGACCAATGAAAGTTCTGTCACAATCAGTGCAGCCATTTCGGATATTAGCCGGAAATTCAGACAAATAAATTATTTTTAAAATTTTATTATATAAGTATTTTTCTTATTAGTACCGTATATAATTTCATATGCATTTCATAAAAAGCTGTCATTTTTAAATTACAAACAGACAGTTCAATTTTATTTATCTATATAGATATCACATTAATTCATTTTTGAGTGGTAATGACGCATTACATCTTATTTTTTCCTTTGGATCAGATTCATTGTCCCCTAATTGTAATAGGAGAACGATCTGGTACCGTGACGTGACGTCATCGTAACAGTATTTTACGTAGGTCCAATCCCCATCTGAAGAGTTATATGAATCTGAATCAGTTGAAGTGAGAAGCGAGTGATCCTTCGAGATGTAAACATTTGAACTGTCAAGAACGGGCAGTGCCCCAGCAACGGTGTCAATGCCCCGCCGATGCCGGTTAAAAAACGTATTGACTCCACCTATTCGCCGGCAGCCCGCCACTGCTACACTGCGCCGCCTCGAGACGTACATTAATGTCAAGAAAAATAGAGGCGCCAATCTAATTTTGCTTTGTTACATTTCGCTAGAATACATCTTATAAATATATATTTACGAAAGCTAAATAGAAACAGATTTACTATATGCTACTGTAATGATATGAAAAATTAGTAAATAAAATCCTATGCAATTATTAGACGTTCCATTGTACTGTGTCAACTCACATGTATATGAGATAAGTATTGCATTATATACGTTCACATAAAATCTACATATAATATCACAAAATTTTGATCAGCGTGAAAAGCATTAATTATTTTATTACCCCCAATGTCGTGTGACACGCAAGTTAAAAACTTCCTTTGCCCTTATTTATTGTGCAAGCCGGTATAAATAATTGTTTAACGTGATCAATGACCATATAGTAAATGTGACCAAAATTTCAGATTCTCTTTTTATCGACTGCTGGTCAATGCCTTTGAGCTCGATGTTTTTGACCGTACCAAGGTCGTCAGGATGGGGTGTGTGAACTTAACGCCCACACACATAACGCCATGTGCTTAAATTTATATGGAAATTTGGTAAATGCACATCGAAGGTACGTAATTCGTATACCACGAAAACGATAATGTATCATACTACCGATATGCACAGGGTTATTAGAACGAGGGAGTCGTGTGGTGTAGGGCGATGACCTGAAGAGCGAGATAGAGAGACAACAAAACTGAAGTTCGCGCGAACTAGCGAGCGACACCATCCTTCGACTTATAACCACTAATCAGAAAAATATAACACAGACCAGTTCTTTAATACCCAACTGTATTAATATTTAATATCATATGTATGTATTAACAATGAAATAATGATCCTATAACACCTGAATATAAATATCATATTTAAATTAGATGCCTAATTTATGTACTGTAAAGCCGCGCTGGCACAAAGGACATCGCAGACATCGATGCCTAATGCAATCGCTGTATCTAGGTCGCCCGTATGGATGTAACCTATATTTGCTATTGCACAACGCGATCCCACAGTACTTGAATAAGCTATTACAGGCCGTACTAGTTGTCCATTCGATCAATAATTATTTATCAAACAAGTTAGCTTACTCTAATATATGAGAGTTCAATACTTTCTTATTTAGTCCATTTCTTATACTTTACATCATGCTAAAATATATTAAGGTGATTGTATTATAAATTGTCATTAATTTATATTTAATTATATGAAAGAAGGTATGTAATTTTAGTGATATGCAAATTGCTCTATCGGGTAACAATTTAAATTCCAGTTTTTTATAATGTCGCGCGTCAAGTGTGTGCGACCTACAAAACTGACCCGCTTTGATATCGTGAGTTTCGCGTACCATTATATCAAATTGAATAATTCTACACGTTTAATTTTTTTTAATTTAAATATGATATAAACAAAACTAAAATATTCAGACAGACAGACGGACAAACAGACAGATAGACAAAAATTCTAAAAACCATAGATTCGGCCTCTGTATCGGTAATAATGTTTATTTCAATAAGATTTTCCAAAAAATATTTAATGTACAGATTCGGCTTAGTTACAATTTTATTATATATATTGATATCTAATTCATTATTGGTAAATAATCCCTCCACGACCTCGGACACGCCGGCGTTACAGTTAACAATAGATTTCTTAGAAATTTAATTAGTTTTTTAGAAATTTAATTAATTTCTTAGAAATTTACCTGAAGGTGTTTAGTTATATTTATAAGTAATATTTGTATAATAATTGTTTTTGTAATCTATGAGTGTCACAAAATATAACATTCAACGACACGTATTATTCAACGTAACTGGTATCATAACCTCACAGGTCTTTGTTGTTTAAATACTATGGTTAAAAAAGACTTGCCATGAAGAGAATATTATGTCTCTACTAATAGGTATATATGTATTTATGGTATAGGAACTAGGGTTACATATCGTGATTTTATAGAAGTACCTATTTATAGTAAGAATATACATTTAAATAAGGAACTTGTTCAGTGCCGAATGTCTATAGATTCTTTCAGAATTCCTGTGACAAGTTTATAGAAATATATTTAATTAATATATTTAAAACATTTGTTACGTATTATTTGCAATATTTATAAATTCGTGTAACATTTTGTTAGCAATTGGTAATATGACGGTTGACACTGCGATTACAGATGGAGGCCAAAACGCAAAACACGCTGATTTCTCATGTGCGTAATTGAGGGCGTATGTATGCGTACGAACACCGTAATCGCGCCCGCGCCGCACAGCGACCCGTATCGCGTTTGCCATTTACACTCTTAACTGTTTACTGAGCGGGGAATGATCAGCGAGCTTCTAGTACCGCAATGTCTTCCGTGTTTTAAATATAGACCGCGAAGGCCGTGGCTTTATTCGCTCGTGTTCAAACGACGCTAGCAACACGACGCAATATTATATGAACCTTGAAATGAAGCTTCGCAGTGTCAGAAAACACATTTTTTGTCTAAATACTGATTGTAACGGAGTTTTTCAATTGTGACGAAATTTTATAAGTGATTAGGCTCACCACAGATTAGATGCGCATCATAGTCATATACGTAACTCTTGCAAATCAAAAATAAACCTTTTATTTTTATAATTTCGATTACTAAATTGACTTTCTGCCATTTATTTAGTCACGTTATGTCTATACGAATTCCGTTGTAACCAAATATTTGTAAGTTTAAGAAATCTTTAGGTGTAGATGACACGAATGTTTAACACAATTCACGTGATTGTAACTCGCGACAGCTGAACGCCCTTGCTTTTTAAAGCAGATTTTCTTATCTGAGTTTATTCAGAATTTAGATATGTTGTGGATGGTAGAGTTGATACAGCATGCTTTATTCTTTTATATAATACATATTGCAAATTTATAGTTTTATATATAGTTCTTACTTCTTACATTCATTTATCTCTACTCTAGATTTTATAAGAATATGGGAATGAATTATAAAATTTAATAAGCTAGAAAAGGTATAATCAACGCGTATCACGACGAAAAAATAAAGAAATCTGTTCAATTGAGGCTCATAATACTTCTATGTCAATATCTCATTAACATCTGTCGTTCACAAGACAGAATAAGACTCTACCTGTGATACATAAAATATAAATATAATATATTAGTAGAAGCCATGTTTGACTTCGAAAAATCTTTACTAAGCAGTTTTATTCTAATTATCTTTACGAGGTCCAGGAAGTAATTTGCGTCTCTCGCGATAAAATTAGCTTACTTTATCAACGCACAATGATAATGCGACCTTCGATAAACACGAATATTGACGACATTGACGTCTTCTAGGACGTTATAATCTAACTATACCTACTTATATTCTGTTTTAAAATTAAATGTTCTCTATATTTATTATTATTTTAAACTATAATTATTATGGACTGTTTCTATTTTATTTATGTAAGCATTTAAGTAAAGGTATGCGTTGATAGCAGAAAAGGAGATGTCGATAGGCGCACCTAAGTTAGCTTCCTAGTATCTTTATGGATGTGGTTTGGAACCATATTTAATTTATATTCTGAAATAAAATATAGGAATAGATATAAGCATATATTAAGGGTTTAGATGACTATTAGTACCTATAATACTTAGCGAATATATTGTTACTTGTAAACTTGATATGCACATTTCACACAAGTAACATTTGCTTTCTTCAATGTTACCAACAGCTCTTTTACTTTATTTCCTTATCGATCGCTGAAAGGCATAATGCTTCCTTATGAATTCAATATATTAGCAAGATAAATTTGTTTGCGAATGCATGGCGTTTAAAATTGAAGGTAGATATTATCTATTATTGGATATAGGTATACGTAATAAAATGATATCGACATACGTATGTTTGATACATTACAGCTCAAGATAAAAATGTAATTGTATTTAAAATAAATATATATAGATAGCCTTTTTTTTAAAAGGAGTAACTACATTTAGTACTGAGTTCTTGAGTGTTTGAGAATAACTAAAGATGGGCGCAGATTATGCAATGCACGAGAAGGGGCTTGTGCGCGTGCGCTGATGCAATGCGCTTGCTATTGTTATAATAGCAGCGACGTCAGCACGTCAGGGGCGGAGTTACCGCTGCCCATGTTATCTACATAGCTTGCCTTCCACGTGCCTGCTATATGTCATAGTAATTAAACAAATGGATGCAATTAAATGAAATGAAGTTGACCGTCGACTCTAGCGTAGGAAGTTTAGTAATGTTAGTGTTTTAATAAAGAGCTATAAGATTTACGGCAATACAATAACTAATTGTACTATAATGTCTACTTATACAAGCCGCAATATTTCGTCAACAATTTGTTCTGCGAAAGGATAATGAAACGGCAAGCGAAGGCGTTTCATGTCACGACCGAACGATGGCTTCATTGCAATGACTTTTTGGGATATAAACTTTACAAAGATTAGCTGTCATTTTACAGGTTGCTTTACTGTTAACTTTTTTTTCTTTATTCTATAAATATATTATATATTGTGAAAGTTAATCTGTTCAGATCAAAAACAATAAATAGCTGCATTATTATAAGCTGTGTTCTTAAAAAAAATAATCAACCAATAACAATATTCTAAACTGTATATGTTTAGAAAGGTACGTATAAACAAACGATAATAAAATGCATAGTCAAAATCTGTCTCTAGCTATTGTACATTGGCTACCTACTATTTATTTCCATAAAATACCTAACATCTGAAATGGTAAAATCAATATTATCGAAGTTTTATGAATTTATTTTATTATAATAATTAATTTGAATTAGAAACTGATGAAAAATACAACAGATAAACTATTTAGCTTCATGTTTTAATGCACACAGAAAGCTTACAAGGCCTTGCTTGGTTATAATAGCTATGTCCTTAGCCAAGGTCTGCCAGCTGGCGTCACTCCTACACTCGTTAGCAAGAGATTTTTGCATCTATTCATATAACATGACAATATTTTTCATTACATGTTCGTCATATTGTCGAAAGTAATAATTCCTATTTTAATTATATATATGGTACCTAATGAACAATTTATGTAATAATAATAAAAACTATATAACAAAAAAATAAAAACCGACTTCAAACAAAAGCACTAAAAAGTGAAAAATAACTGATTGGTAGTTTTCATTTACTATACATACCTAATCAAATATTTTCGAAGTCGGTGTGCTTTGCTTTGTATGGGCTGGCACCGATTTCGAAAATATTTGATTAGGTATGTATTTATAGGTAGGCTTTAATTACTTAGCCAAAGCACACCGACTTCGAAAATATTTGATTAGGTATGTATAGTAAATGAAAACTACCAATCAGTTATTTTTCACTTTTTAGTGCTTTTGTTTGAAGTCGGTTTTTATTTTTTTGTTAAAAAGTTTTTATTTTTCCCTTTTTAGTGTAGACAGTAGTAGCAAAGTAAGGATTCTAACGTGTTAGGCTTGTCAAATCAAACAAAATAAGCCCAAACTCAAAGTATCTACTATTAGCCGTTGAAGAGTTCCACCTATCCACCTTCTGGCCTTGCCATCAGATCAGGTCAACAACACTGAACCACTGTACTATCAACGAAAATAGAAATACTTGCAAAGTTTTAAGTCAATATGACAATTAGAAGTAGGTTAAATTCATTATTAGTTGTTTTTCCACCCTTAGGGGTGGTATTTTTTTTTTAAATTTAAATGGGACCAATCTGGAAGTATACCCTTTCAAACAAAACAAAAATTTTACAAATCGGTTAATAAATGACGGAGTTCTGAGGTAACAAACATAAAAAAAAAAAAACATACAGTCGAATTGAGAACCTCCTCCTTTTTGAAGTCGGTTGAATAGAATCGTAATAGTAGCGCATAATATAAGGATGGTAATTTATAATATTTAAAGGTGAATGTTAAGCAGTGACGTATAGTTGTTTTTGGAACATGTCATGGCGCGGTGGGCCGCGGCGTAAGTGGTTCACAGGAACTGGTTCCTTCCACATATGTCAGCCAGCGGGCAGCAGGTCGGCGACCCTGGCGCCGCTAATCCGAGTGCTGACACCGGGGAAAGATTACGCTAATGCTGCACAATAATCGACGTTAGACATTCGCGAAGCAATACTTTATTAAATTACTATTATCATAGACGGGTTCCATCCGACACATTACTCATATCCAGTTACACTTTCAATGCATTTGTGCTTAAATGGAAAAGTACTTACTTTAGATACCTCTCGGTCAATTGTAATATTAATCATAATCTATATAATAATTTTCTTCATACCACTTCTCTGACGCATTTCTAAGTAACAATTTCCGTTTGCCATTGGTAATCGTACTGGTTGCCAAGTGTACTCATGTGATAATTCCTACGGCGACACCTAGTCTGGGGCAAGCTATTGTTGCACAAATAATAGCACACTAGCACTGTTTGACATTTGCGTAGGAGTCTACATACATCGGAATATATTATATATATTTATGCCTAGTACTTAGGTATGCACTCTTCGATTATTCATTCGGTTGGGATTGGGTTAATAATATGTATTACCAACTTTTAGTTGTTGATTCATATTGTTTTTATATGTATGTATTCAAGCACTTTTTGCTTGAATTTAATGAATAGTTATCACTGTGATTTTTACAGGTAGTTAAATAAGAAATAATTGCAAAATAAATGATTTTAAATTGATAATATAATTTTAGAGTACATCTAATTTTACTAATATATCTAGTTCCTTTCCCTCGGTGTGTTTATTTTTATTTCGGCTCACAGCCATTGTGTAAAGTGTAAATAATTATTACCTAACAGTGGCAGTTAAAAATGGAGCTTCTCTATTCCACCCACAAAATTTTGGCTGGCACTACAAGGTGAACTAGGCGCGTGGGCCGGGAACGCCTTGTACGCCACGGTTTTGTAAATTACTCACTTCGTATGAATGGCTGTTTGTGTAAGGATTTATGTATAAATAGTTAAATATTCCAAAATGCTTAATTGCAACAGATCATCTATACAGATATTTATTTACCTTGATAATGTCGCGTTATGCTTCCAAGCAGTGAGTAAGAAAAGAAGTTTCCACTTTCTATTTTTCAAAATGAGGAATTTCTATTTAAATCCTTTTTATACTTATTCTCAACATATATTGAAGGTTATAATATAAGGAACTCCTGTACGAAATTTTATTCTTTTAGACGTAGCGGATTAGGCTGTGTTGTTTGTCAGTCAGTGTTAAATTTATGCAAGTGCATCCATAAATGTTCAAGGTTTAAGGAAGCCCCTGAATAAAAATATGTAAGTTACATAATCCCGCCATGAAAGAAGTTTGTTGTTTGATAACCTGCTGGTTCCAACTTTTCGTTTTCGTAAGCATAGGGCGAACAAAGAATGATCATAAGATTACACGGTCACTTTACCCAACAAAGTGTGTATATAAAGAGGTTCTTGAAATTTGTCACCTGTTAAAACATTTCATGGTTACATTATAAATGAAAGTAACAGATTAGTGGTCCATAAAGTTACCTGTCAAAATGGCCTACATTTAAAAGCAACAGTGAGCTCATTTATCAACCATTGTTACGAACGCATAGTGATTCCCATTATATTAGACTTATGATTTTAAGTATCCCATTACTTACAACTTTGAAGTTTGAATTGTAAGGCAAATTGTAAATTATTTTAGGCAAAATAGCTAAACATACATACATATAAGAAATAATTATTACCGAGCCTATAAGACCGAGTCTAGTTGTCGCTAACTCAGTCGTAAATAAAATATTTATGACAAGTTTACAATGGAATTATATAACGTGCGGTCGTAGTGCCTATGCCTTGACATTGTACGATACACTGAACTGTGCACGTGTATCGTAAAATATTAAATAAAATATTCTTGCAACTTGCAACGCATATATTATGCATAAACATTCACTTTTCAAAATTACTTTCAATTTACATATATTTTAATTTTGTATTACGCTTTCAGGAAAAATTACGTAATTATTTTTTTTATATTCGGGTATATGATTTTATATTACAACTAGTGAATCACATTCGCTCCACTCGGGTTCGTTCCTACTTACGTTTTAACGTTTAGTGTAGATTTCTCAGAGATGAGATATTTTACCGTAGAAAGAAGTATCCTATATGTTTACCCGTATGTATAACCAACTATCATCATACCAAATTTCATCAAAATCCCTCCAGTGGTTGGATGCGGTCACAGACAAACAAATATTCTAAAAACTATAGATTCGGCCTCTGTATCGATAGTAATATCTATTTCAATAAGATTTTCCAAAAAATATTTAATGTACAGATTCGACTCTGTTAGAATTTTATTATATGTATAGATGTATCTAATACCTTTAAACGAGCAATTCTTGTATATTTATTTATTTATACCGGCGATCTCGAAAACGGCTCTAACGATTTCGCTGAAATTTGGTACGTGGGGGTTTTCGGGGGCGAAAAATCGATCTAGATTAGTCTTATGTCAGGGAAAACGCGTGCTTTCGAGTTTTCATGTGGTTTTTTTCGTATTATGCCACGCAAATATGGTCGCTAATTTCGCACGCTCGGGCATAAGCATCGTGATCAAGCGGCCAAAGTGTAAGATTTATTTTTTTGATCTAAAAATACGATATAACAAAAAAGAACTCCGAGCGAAGCTCGGTCGCCCAGGTATCTATTAGAAAATAACGTAAGATATCCCTAATGTCTTTTAAACATATGTCATGACGTCAATGTATTCTATACTTATAATAAAATTGTAACTAAGCCGAATCTGTACATTATATAGTTTTTGGAAAATCTTATTGAAATAGACATTATTATCGATACAGAGGCCGAATCTATAGTTTTTAGAATTTTTGTCTGTCTGTCTGTTACCGCATCACAGAAAAACCACTGGAGGGATTTTGATGAAATTTGGTATGGTGATAGCTAGTTATCCGGGTCAACATATAGGATACTTTTTACCGCGGGAAAATATCTCATTTCTGAAAAAAAAATACAAAATGTGCAATGTAAGAAAGGGTAGACTAATATGTAAAATCTAAGAATTTGGTTTTTGGTCCTCTGAACGTGGGCGAAGCCGCGGGCAATGCTAGTTTTAATATAAACCATTAAAGTAAGCACACATAAATTTTACACATATTTTATTTTGCAGCCAGAATTATATTTAAAGTTTTTTTTATAATAAACATTAATAATTGTGCACTGGGTTTAATTTAACGCTATTACTTATCGCATACACCTCTATACCTTCGTTCTCATTTTTAACACGCTTTTATTTATTAGTTCCACCTGTATGTTTGTAATGGAATCTTTGAACGCGATTTTCACCCACTTCAAAACGTTGGATTGAAATGAAACTTTGCATATTTAACAAGGGCCCATGACAATACAGTAATGTATTAAAAAAAATAAGAATTTAAAAAATAAAAAAGTGCACTTTTAAAGTAGTTCAAACTAAAAAATAGAAAATAAATTATACTTTAAAAAACTAAAAAATATGAACCGAACTAAATCGTAAAAAATATTTCTTGATATATAAGAACAAATTAATTAACGATAAAATTTATGTTATTGTAAAAAAAACGTGTGGTGCTCGATATCAGTAATATTCCATGGGTACGATTTCTAAAAGTACAGTAATATATAAGTAATATAAAATATTATACAAAGCAACCCATACTTTTTTAAAATAACATGAATTTTTTCGTTAGTAATTTTCACTTTATTCTTAAACAAAAAAATATATTTTTATTTTTAGTTTGGTTCATCATTAAAGCGAGTTTTTCTTATTTTTCAAAATTATAATTTCTATCAAATGTCTCCTATGTCTTAAATTGTAATGCACCTTATTTAAAGAAACTATTTACACATATTTTTACCCTTCGATTATATTACTATTCGATGTATATTTTGTGTAAAGTATCGTGTTTTCTTTCTCATAATTCTCAAGATAGATCCAAAAGACTGAGATTTTTCTTTAAAAATCTCCTTTTAAAATGATTCTGAAGTAGGCTTAAATGTTTTTTTTAAATGTGATTACATATTTACATTACATAATATTATATTTATTAACGTCTATTTTAATCCTTATTTTCTGTATACTTTAATTAAATAGAAATATATATTTGTATCGTGTTTTACATATTTATAGGTGCTTTCATTGCTTAAGGCGTTTGCGAAACCAGGAATAGGAATTGCTTCTAATCGTGATATAATGGCCTTTAACGACGGACAAGTGTCTTATTGGTGAAAGTGCTGTTAAGGCCGGCTACTACAAATGCTTTGTATCTCGAAAAAGGCATACATAATGGTTATGACACATTACTGTTACATGTAAGACAAAGCATCGACCTGCATCTGCGAGTTTGAATCATGCACTTAACAACAAAAAGTATTTTATAATATTTAACACCTATAATAAAAATGTTTTGTTGTTTCAGATCTATTTGGGTTGCAACAGAAGGAAAAATATATTTTTAAAATATATATATGCCTATCAGCTGGCTGGATTTCGATAAGATTTTTATTTGCTTAGACACTTTGTACAGTTACTTGTCTGATTAAAAATACAACTATTATACAAAGAAAGGTAATTATGATTGTACACTAAATAATAATATATTTATATAAAGTTATATAAATATATTTATATATTTATATTCACTTATAAGTGAGTGAAGCCTTAGGCTCCTAGAGTATGTGTTAGTATAAAGACAAGGCCTTCGTAAATATGCATAATAAAAAAAAGATTATAATACTAGTTTAAAAGGTTTTCGCCCTGAGTCGGTTTTTTTCGTGTATATAACATAATTTACTTAAGCACATTTACTCGTTATGATATGAAAGCTAGCATGATCTGTGTCACGGTCTAATTGAAGTCGGTGGTAGGCACGCCGCGCCGCACGGTGACTGGGCACGTTAAACAAGATGTGCGAGTAATTTTGTCTCAAAAGATGGTTACTGTCATACACGCATTTTGTAACGGTCCTCTACGAATAAAATGCCTTACATTAGCATTGTATGTGAGTACACAGATTCTGAATAGTAAATTAATATGGGGTACATTGCAAAACGCCCTCCAGGTAGGTTGAGCGACGATTTATGTATGTAGTAGCTGGCAGTGGTTGGATGCTGAAGATCGAGCTCTGTGGCGTGAAGAAGCTTATGTCTAGTACCAGATTTTGATTATAGTGATGATAGTATAATAATGGAATACATACCCTCTTTTTACGGGGTGGAAACTTCGGGTCACCATCGTAATCCATAGCAATGCCTTCGTCGCTGAATGAAGATGAGACTGGTGGAGGCGAGGGAGTGCCAGACCGCCATGACGAGCCGGAGCTGCTGCTTGCTCCAGGCGACACTGACGATCTTCCACCCCAGGCACCTGTTGCAAAAATTTCACATTTACAAATATTACCATTCACCTATAAAAGCCATTTAATACGATTTTATTTCAATTTAATCATATGTATTATATTTTTACTTCCTTTAATTCTATATTATGACTATTATTTTAATACAATAAAAAAGTCATTGAAATTAAAATAGGAAGGTATATATGCAAAATTTAAACGTCTTAAATATATTTTTATAAATTATCGCGCTTTGTTTAATTTAATGTACTTATAAAATGTTGACCATCGAGGATATTGATGATTTTTATGTATAATTTCGTTTTAATTGTTAACTTTTGTTAACTTTTAAATGCGTGTTGTAATTAGGAATTACAAGTGCGTAGTAGCACAAATAAAATTATACGGCGATAAATTACGAAACGGAACTATAGACGGCCACTTTCACTCGTAAGAACAGCTATTTTCTCGCGGCACATACATACTATACTGCGTAGTTAGACCTGTGTTAAAGATGAATCGTAAATTTTTATGAGTAACATCAGGTTGATATTGCATAATGCAATGATTAATTATTATACTACCAGTATACTTTTAGGTTCAACGAAGAAGCTATCTTTTTCGTATAAACATCATACTTTCTTGTATAAAACATACGCCGACATAACGTATTCATGGTTAAAATTAACTAACTTTCACTGAATTACAAAATGTTGTAAAATTAGAATAATATGAGGTAGCAGTTGCTTTGAACGGTGGTACTCAAATTAGATCGTTTTTGGTTTGAACTCATATCACGAGAGCTGAGTTACACCGAATACCTGTCTAGACGAAGTCTAGACTTCTGTCTAGACGTTATCAACATTTTGTAGATTCTAGTTTAAACTCAAACTCCAAAATGGTTAAATGTACAATAAAGAAAATAAGCTACACGTTTTGCTTAAGCACTTTCCAGAGCGTCGCTCTTCGATTCTCATCTTGAATTTTTGCTAGATATGAAAGTGGAAACTTCGTACAATATGTTAAACTACAACTTCGCAGGTGGTTTTCATTATGTAATCCTAGAACCATCGCTTAACGTAACTACATAGTCGGCGTAGCGTGATCTCCCTTATATAATAATAAATAATCCGTTGAAAACTAATATTTGAGAAATTTTCAATATACTGGTACATTACATTATGTATTGGCAAGAAGATAAAGTGATTATAGTTGCATGCTCTCTTCTACGTAGATTCTAAAATG
The DNA here is from genome assembly GCA_947093115.1 of Brenthis daphne. Classification (NCBI taxonomy): domain Eukaryota; kingdom Metazoa; phylum Arthropoda; class Insecta; order Lepidoptera; family Nymphalidae; genus Brenthis; species Brenthis daphne. The sequence goes on along the minus strand of OX352472.1, from coordinate 16,345,268 downwards.
GTGGCTTCAATATTTTAGACAAAGTCTCCCATTCAAAGAATGCAACAGAAATCTATTTTATTCTAAATTTGAAAAGTAGTTAAGTGTTACTTTTGTTTATTGGACGAGCAACTTACTTGGTCGAGGTGAGTTTGGCGAGCAACTGAGGGACATGAGGACGAGGGCTGCATTGCACTCGTTCATTTGGTCGTCTCTTTCACCGAAGCCTAGGTCGCAGGTGTTGCTCGGACCTCGTTTACGTGATCTGTTAAACAAAAAAAAAAAAAATATATATATATATATATATATATATATATATATATATTGCAATGTTTTTAAAGGAGCACCAAAGATCACAAGAAATAAAATGGAACGTGCCGTCTTAAAGTCGTAAGTAAAACCTAAAAGAAAGTATCATAAATTATCTTAAAAACTATTTCTTACATAACTTTTTAAGGCGTTGAATAACAAATTTTTGGCAAGAAATTCATCTCTTGCGCAAATTTCTATATTCATATATAGCAAAAGCAAGATTGATAGAGTACAACAAATAAATAATTTACCTATACTGGAAATAATGCCTATGCTGACTATTAAGTATTACGTACTTATCTATACATTTCATTTTATTTTATTTATTTCATTTAATTCGCAGTAACAAAAATATACATATAATAAACTGTAGAGGTCGAATGTCTGTACATAGAAAAAAATGCTAAAAACCGAGTCAGGGGGATGTAAGAAGAGAAATAGGACAAATCCAGATTTTTTCAATTTTTTTGTTTCTCTGTTTGTTTGTCTGTTTGTACAGGCTAATCTCCGAAACTGTTGAACCGTTTTAAATGAAATTTTGCATGATGGTATCTTATATTCCCGGTCAATATTTTATATACTTTTTATCCTGGAAAATTAAAGAGGTCCCGTGGGATAGTTAAATAGACTATAGTAACTTATACAGCTTTAACACAACACAATAACTTATGCACCTAATTTTGTAAAATTTGGCATGCTGATACCTTATATTGCCGGTCAAACAACAGGTTACTTTTTATCCCGGAAAAATGAACGGTTCCCATGGGATAGATCTGTTTATGCTTTTCACTTACGCTTTCGCTAGTTAAGTAATAATTATTAGAAATACGAAAGTTTGTGAATAACTGAGCGTGCGAGATAAAGTTGTATCAAAGGAGTTGCTTCATGAGCGGAGCCGAGGAAAATTAGTAATAACAATCTATCCTAGATTGAACTAGGAAGAAATTCAAGATGGGAAACACCTTTCGAATTACTTTTGGATTAACACAATCATTAAATCAATACTATAAACTTAATCACGAGACGATTGTTAATTGCCATATTTGTTTTTCTTTAGTCTGAGGTTATTTATTAAATGTCATAAACTCTTATATTGAACTGGCACTGGGACGAACGAATTTCGCGAACGTTCAGTGAACTCCTTTAGCTTACGACCTCTCTTGCTACTCTATTTTCACAGTCTGGACGAATAATTACATACATATATGTATATTTATAGTCGAAGGTTCCATAAGGGCAAGGATCTCGCAGCGTCGGGTCAATCACTCCAAATTTACGATTAATGATACAAATTAAGTATATTATAATAGAATAAAAGAATATGATGATCTTAGATTATTTATATGTCGATTTGTTCTTCATTTTCGCCGCAAGAATTGTTATAAAGTATTTATTTCTACACAAATTTTAAAAATTTAATAATTTTAAAGAGACTTACTGTAATATTTACAGAATTGAATATAAAAATATTACAATTCTGCACACAAGATGACCGATAACGAAATTGTTCTCAATTAACCTTCAAGATCGTGATAACGTTCAATGTTACAGTTGTGAATATATGCACGAGTATATCCAAATATGCGAGTCAAATAGAGATATATGACTTTATTATTATGATAATGATTTAACATTTTATAAATAATAATGAATTGATAATACGCAATAATAAGATTATACGCAATTAATTATTTTTTTTTTAAGAATAGAAAAATCTCAAAGTTGTATATTATTATATTCTAGTAAAACTATATACCTAAAATACCTACGTGTAGTAGGTACTCGTAGTTGCACGCTATAATGACACGTACATAAAAACAGTTGTCGCGTAAACATTCGAAATGACGAAAGAATCGTCTATACGTACCTACTTATTTACGTTCATATTCTGCGATATTTAATAAATCAATGACGTACACTTGGTGCTGTTGACTCTACGAGTATATTGTTATAAAGACTATTGTAATATCATCATGGTGTAATCTATAAATTAATCTTTATTTTATTGAATATAGATAATATAAATTAATTTTTCTTATTAAAAATTATAAACATGCAACTCTATATAAATTAAACAAGACATTGAGATCACTCTAATAATTTAATGGCACATTGTAAATATTCCAAGTTCAGAAAGTTTAAAGTTCTAAAAACCTGAGATAATTGACCTGGAGGCTTTGGACGTCCTAGGAGCAACAGGCGAATGAATTACGTTCGTTGACTCGCCTTCGGAGCGCTGACCGAAAAGTATTCAACAAATTCATTTTGATATGCTATTAATTTATTGTCAAACTAGTTTTGAGGTTTAAAGATTACATTAATATATTATAGCATTCTCTATACCTATCTTTATAATATATCGTCATCGACATTGCGTTTTTACTGTTAAGCAGAATATAGTAATATTTATTAAAAAACACACCTAATATATTTGAAAAATAATGAATATTTAATACATACAATATAAAAATAGTCTTAATTTTAAATATTTTTACATTCTTGACCTAAGAAACCCCAGATATAAAGGAGCGCGAGTGTTTTGAGTATGTTCACCTTTAGAGTCGCTAGCCTACTCTGAAGACATCATTGCAATTCACCATAACAAAACAATAAGTACATCGTAGTGTAGTACTTATCTACAAAAAGATTACGAATAATGCAAGCAAATAAGTTTTATCATTCCTGTGATCTTTTAAATAATATTCGAATTAAATGTAGATAGTTAATACATTTTCTTATTTGTATCTAATTTGTACTTGAAATCTTAAGTATATTGTTATGCAAATTATGCATGTTTATATACAGACGATGTATTTTTTATATCTGTAGGAGTGTGACGTGAAAAAAAATAACATTGTCGTCGTCAGTTTTGCGCACTCTACTTATTTGGTCGCAATAATTGGATCTCGCTGGCGAACACCCGCGTAAAAATAGATGGGACACGTAATTTCCTCTAATACGCTGACGTAACACGCAACGTATCACTTCTCGCTCATCGCACCGAATGCTTTTGAGCAGACTCAATGGAATTTCATTCTCTTTTTTTTTTAATTTAGTTCTCAAGATATCGCGTACAACCTCTGCAAATATTAGAGGCGAATGCGGTTGCAATAAATTCTCTAAATAATGTGACGAGTAGTCAAAACTGTACAACGTACATTCATTCATTCATTCATCAAATTTCAGTATTCAACACGTTCTTTCGCTGTTTAGAATTTTCATAGTTTCATGTAATTCATTTATACATATAATAAAATTATAACTAAGCCGAATCTGTACATTAAATATTTTTTGGAAAATCTTATTGAAATAAACATTACTATCGATACATAGGCCGATTCTATAGTTTTTAGAATTTTTGTCTGTCTGTCTGTCTGTCTGTTACCGTAAACCAGTGGAGGGATTTTGATGAAATTTGGTATGGTGATAGCTGGTTTTCCGGGTCAACATATAGGTTACTTTTTAGCGCGAGAAAACGTCTCATTTCTGAGAAAAAAAAACAAAAACTGCATTGTAAGGGTATACTAATATGTACAACCTAAGAATTTGGTTTTTGGTCATCTGAACGCGGGCGGAGCCGCGGGCAATGCTAGTTAAAGATATATTCATCGTGCAGTCTCAATTGCTAGTTGACAGGCGTTGGCGCAAACCGGCATCTGAGGCCTGAGTTCACTCAACACGTACTTAGGTATATATATCGTAGTATAGGCAGTCGCGGTAGTGTATAGAATATAGTAGATACGTAACATCGAGAACGACCTTGCCGCCTGTTGCCACGCATCACCTCGCTACTGATATGAACTATTTACAATGCTTACTATTTACAATATGGACGTTTTTATTTATTCTAATACTATGAACGCACACATTAAAATATATTCAGCTATTGAATTCAAATCATTTCCTGCTCCATTGCCGTACGCGTGGAATTATCTTAATTTATATTGAGTCAGATAGATTTAATCGCGCTTTTTAAAATGCTTAGCCATATTAGCCAGAGTTTAGATGGACAATGAATTAGCTTGTACTTAATTAGGTACTCATTATGAATATCATTTGTAATCATGGCATGAGTGATAAATTTTTTAAGACAAAGACGGAAAGCCATCGACCCCCTCCCTCGTCTTGAGATCTGACGTCAGACAATTTGCACATTTAAATCTTAAAATAATCACACAAAGCTTCTGATTACTTCCTGTCCTTATTATGCAGAATGAGTGCTGATTTTGGAAATCCCTTCTCTTTTCCTTAACGTGCGATACAACGAAGCAATGACCTTCAGTTTTAATAATTAATAATGCTAATGTAATACCATTGTTTCATAATAGTTACACGTATATGAAACATCGCTTTTACAACGAAAAAGAAAAATTAATAATATATAAAAATTCATTACAGCACTACATCTGAAATACAATTGGCCATGTAAAAAATTTGCATGTTGGCGTACGAGAGGCAGTTGATGTAGGTCATGAAGTGATTTTTTGCAAATATAAAAAGTATGATCGAGCTAGCGCAATACGTTCTGTCGACTGCGGCAGCGGCGAGCCCCACTCCGGACTGAGATGAGGTCATCACTGTTCTTACTTCGGAGTTTGGACAATCACTTGATGTAATCTAGGTTTGTTTAATAAATAAAGCAGCGTCTATATTTTTTAATTCAAATACAAACCTTTTTCTCAAAAGATAATGATTATTGATAATTTATTAATAAATGAAATCGATCAAAGGATTGTGTCTTACAAATTAATCAAATTTAAAACTTTTTCTTTCACGATCGTTCAGATCATTGTGGAAGGTCAAGGTTAAACAGTTTGGTAGTTATTCTGTACCTGTAATGGATAAGGTGACCGAAGCTTGAAATTTCGTAATTACTTCTGGTTATTTTAAAGAATATTTAATTACTTGCAATTTGATTATTTGGAATATAATATTTTATCAGTGGTTTTTGTGTATTAAGCTGTATAAGTTACTATAGTTTTTTAACTATCCCACGGGAACTCTTTAATTTTCTGGAATGAAAAGTATCTAAAGTGTTGACCGGGGATATAAGGTACTACTACGCAAAATTTCATTTAAGTCGACCCAACAGTTCAGGAGATTAGCCCGTACAAACAGACAAACAAACAGAGAAACAAAAAAAAACGAAAAAGTCTGGTTTTGTTCTATTTCTCTTCTTACATCCCCCTGACTCTGTTTTTAGCATGTTTTTCCCAATTACAGACATTCGACCTCTACAGTTTTATTATATGTATAGATAGAGTATTTTTTATTAAAGTTATTTAAAAGTTATAAATGAAAACTCTGAAATTCCGACTTCATATCTTTCAACTTCGTAGAATAATTACACGTTTAAATACGTCGAACAGTTTTTGTTCCTGCAAGCAGTGGAATAACCTGCAGGTAGGTCGGTCGAAAGTCAGTATACTTGAATATTATTTAAGATGACTAATAGTTTATTATGCTCACAAATACTATTTAATATTAATATCGATGTTATGACGTTCTGTAAATTCCCTTGAATGTAGAGAGATATATAGACTAGTAATATATGTATTTATGTACATTTGTATCAAATTTTTTATTTCATATTTTATAAAATAGCACAATTATCATTTTCAAATGCCTATTCCGCCATTGCGTCATACCGTTTACATTTTTTAGCACTTTCTCTAGGAAAGTGACATGCACCTTCCAAATGAAATAACGGGCCTCTGTACTAAAGAAAGCAATCGTGCCCAGCGAGAAAGTGCCTCCAGTGCCGATAGCCAATCCCCACCGCCTTCCTTCTCTTATGATATTGCGAAAATGTATGCAAAATGGCACTCTATATTATTTGTTTCTCAACACACCACTGGTATCCGTACAACATTCAAAACATTACGATATTCTTAAAATATTATAGCTAACTGTTGATTGCGGCTATAATTATAATGTCAAAATATCAAAGTAAGTCTTATTTGAATAATAATAAAAATAATCCGATAAAATATGTTGTAATTGAAAATACATTAGTTAATTAAATGGCCCTGCTACCACAATGTTGCTGTTGCCATGTAACATAATAGGCTGGTATGCGTTCTGGTCGGTACTTGTCACTCGGCCGTGACACTCAAATATCTCGTTAGCATACAGCGGAGCGTTATTAAAGAGATTTTTATTTTTGACATTGCACAGGCATTTAAAAGTTCCGTAAAGTCTGAACTTGTTATGTAATTTGCAAAGCTGACGTGTTTCGGTCTCTCTTTGAAATATTCAATCTCCATTCAAAATTTGAAATATCAAATCTCGACTCCTGAGTACTTGTTGTTTGCGACATCAAAATGCGGCTTGTGTTGTCGTCCTACTAGCCCACTAAACACGTCGGCACTACCTGCTTGAGGACGTTGAGGCATATAGTATAATTCTAAAATATCAGATTTAACACACAAGAGCAGACTCCATGAAATATGGGAGAATTTGTATCCGACAGTTTAAGTTAAAGGTAAAGAAGATTTTATATACTGATATTTATTGCAACAACCAAAACTTATTTGTAATTTCGATAAAGAGCCCGTGGACATAACTGTATGCGGCACTTCTCTAGTGTGTCGTTTTGTTCCATTTTAAAACTAGGTCACTATGTCATGGCGGCCGCGCCACTTAAGCGAACGAGGCGCCATCTTCGAATTTCGTTGATTCATATTATATTTAAAATTCAATTCAATCATTTCTAATTGTGGAATTGGCGTTAATTTACTTATCAATGTAAACCTAAATCTGATGTGTTATATCAGTGATAGAATGGACAGAAAACGAAACTTTAAACTTTCACTTTGCATTGGCCCAGTACCGTGAGCGTCAAATCTGTTCCAATCACGAATGCAATTTTTATACTACAAAGTATCTATAGAATCGATATAAAATATACATCAAAATCAAATAACGGCTGATGAGTATATAGCATGGAACATTTACGAATATTACTCAGAATTATCAATCGTACATAATAATTTTACTCGTTATTAAACTGGTTTCTACTATAGACCATAATTTCCATTAAATATTTATTACATAATTGTTATTCATTAATTGTCTAGTATTAAAATATTCACTAAGACCAAATAAATACCTATAAAGTAGCAATAAAATTAATTCATTATGTACGATCTTAACTGTATAAAATACATTAATTTAGATAAAGTATAACGAAAGGCTTCATAATCGCTAAAGTGAGTAAGTCCAACGATAATTCTCGTGGATTTTTTCGGCTACCGTTGTGAAATTTCGACCAACTAGAGGTCTCGCCTCTCACTGGCGTCATGATGAAAAGTGAAACTGCGGTACCGGTGAGCGTCACGTTACTGGGGCCGCTTCACACTGTTTGTTCCGGTTCCATGGAATTTTGTAGTGCATTGCAATGTTAAACTAATTTATATTACATTTAAAATGCCTCTTAGATATTGAGTGTTAAATCTACATAACGCATCTTTAATCTATACGTATTATTGTTATGCATTAACAAAATAAAGCTAAGTTAGAACTGTTGGAATTTTTAATGGTCTGAATGCATTGTCTGTGGTCTGCCCGAAGTGTGGGGCGCGGGAGGCAGTCGTAGAATGTAGGCAAGTGTGACAAGGACACGCCCGTACTCCGCACTAACACTTCCATCCAGTTTCTAATATGTTCGCCGATGATTTCGCAACATCGCGCGCGCAGCTCCACTTCACCGATGAACGATGTAAACGATTACACCTACAAATTAACCTACTACAATAAGAGTAGGTACGAACATATACGACGTGTGAAGTAGAGTAAATCATGGCGAGGCCATCGTTTAGTAGTATATTTGTACGAATAATACTTAATGCCATTGTTTTATAAAGATGTGTACATTTTTAAAACAAATGCATAGCCTTGACTATGTAGGAAGTAAAAACAACCAAAAGTATTTGCAAGTTAGTATAGGAATGCTGAAAGGTTACTTCGCTTGCAATAGTTACGGCCTTCCTCGTTGACGAGGTGAGCTGCCAACTCAAGGCAAGTTATTGTAGATGTTAAAATATCCCAGATCTGAATAATGCGACATTTAAAATATTGGCCTACGAAATTTTATGAATTATGTTAATTATAAAACGTGATATTAAAAAAAATCTTTTAATATATTCAATTTCTAGGAGTTCATATTGAATTTTATAATGACTCTATTGTTCAAATCGAAGATAAATTTCAATTTTAACTAAAAATATATTAATTAATAGAAAAACGTGCGAAAAGTGCATAATCATCCGTATCATTAATATTATAAATGTGAAAGTTTGTGAGTATGTATGGATGTTTGTTACTCTTTCACGCCAGAACGGCTGAACGGATCTGGATGAAATTTGGCGCAGAGATAGATTATAGTCTGGAATAACACATAAGCTACTTTTTATCCCGGAAAAACGTACGGTTCTTGTGGGATAGGTTTGTTTTTGTTTTCCTAGAGGCAAATCCGAGCGAAGCGAATGCGAGCCTCTAGTTACAGTTATAAATGTTGCAACAAAAAGATATCGCAACCTTGATGATGTATCTATTAGTAGTCTATTTCAATGATATACTATATTATAAAGCCTGTATGATATTTACTATCCTATGGGGAACTGTAATCTATGTATTATATAAAAATGAATCCCTATTTCTCTTGGTCACGCCATCACGCGTGAACGGCTGGACCGATTTAACTATTTTTTTTGTTGTGTTTTTTATTATCAGGAGAATATTCTTATGAAAGAAAAAAAAGAAAAAATTGCGCGGAAAATTATAAAATTTAAGAATACTCATTTAAGAATACTTAACAACCATATTAAAATGTATATGGCTAACGCTGGATAATAACTATTTATATACATATATTTAAAACGTATCTAGCGACGAACCCGAACGAAGCGAGGGTGAGCCGCTAGTAATTTATAAAAATACACATATGATATATGCTCTAGTTGCTCAAAATATTGGGTATGTAGTATGTACCTAAACCATTTTAGATGGATAATATTTTAACTCTTAGAACTTACCCTTGCATGTGATGAGCTGGCACCTCTATGGTAGCAGATGCTCGACGACGGTCACCAGCCATATCTGCGAGTCTGGCGAAATCTGTGTCCACATCAGCAAGCCTCGCTGACTTTCTAGACTCCAATAATCTTATCTCTTCTAATCTTTTTCTTAGCTCTATTGGCACCTATAACAACAAAGAAACTTTAAATACGATTATATATCCAATTATACAATCTTTATTTGGTAGAAAGCTGACCTCGTGTTTAAAAAGTGCTCTTTAATAACATTTATCTAGGTGTCGTATGCATGTTATGTAAGGCATTGGAACAAAAAGCGGTAAGTATACGAGATCAATATGGCCGACCTTCGTTCAGTCCACGTGTAGGTGACGTCATGACCTACAGCCGTTTAAAATGAATCGAGAGGCATTCCACGTCATAAGCATCAAATGAAGAAATTAAACTTAAGAGTGGCTATTACATTTTACTCCCTGAATAGGGTCTCACCCGGCCGGGCCGATCGCCCGGGCGACTAACATTAAGAAACCTCAAGGGTCCTAGAAGGGCCCTCCCAGTGACGCGCCCATATTTGTGGGCGGCGGAAGAACCCACGGTCAGGGGGCTATGCCCCGATACCGTTTCCCCACTCCCCTTACGGGGAATGTGAGATGACCACGTAGATATTACATTTTAACATTATTATGCTCTTTTGAGTAACTTTGGAGGATATAAAGTCAATGAAGGCAAATAAGTAAGAAGTTAAATCATAGTTGTACGCACATCGGATCAGTGTAACAACTTTTCATGCAATATTAGGTGAGTAAGTACTCGTAATAGGTATGTAATGTGTGCATAAAATATCTAGCTGTTGACATTGACAGTTTTTTGTCCGAACTTCCTTAATTGTTGCCTATAACTTGCTAGGTTATATACTTCATGTACAGTCGAGTATTTTACTCACAAAATTGCATTAAAAATAATCCGGGCTATTATTACAAATATATATTTGAGCAAACAAAATCAACGTTACAAACGTATTATGTAAACACTTGATGAAGATGGACAATGAGGCTAATAGAATTTTCTCTAATAGGGATGTTAACACTAATCACAAATTAATGTTTAATGTTAATTTTATGATAGTTTGTATTATTAGAATATCGAAAATCACATTTTTATAATTTAATATAACTTTATAAATTTATTAAAAATGATTTTAAATGCTATATTTATAATGTTGTCACGTCACGTGACTGCAAACACTAATATGAGCTTATTACGTCACTAACCGCAAAACAAGCTGTTAAAGACCGTTTACTTCTCTGCATTTTTTAATATAGTTTGCGATCTTAGCAAGGAATTAATTTGTGAATTACTTAATATTAATACCACGATGGATTCTCGATTCACTAAGGGAATAGTTGCAACTTTCCAAATATAGAGTCTTTGATGGTGGCAAACTTTTTTGCAAGAAACAAAGGCTTTTGTGGCTCAGAATTCAGGAACGTGGAAACATCTTTGTAAGTACAGTTTTACGTTTAATACTATTTATCTATTTTGATTGTTTATATTCAAGTAAAAATAAGAAAACACATAAACAGGATATACAGTCATGAATCGCGACCAATGTTTTGCGGTTAATGACGTCATGTCAGTCAGGTGACAGTTGTTACAGTGTTTTAGCGGGAAAAATTCAAAATGACTCTATTTTTGTATATTTTCTCATCGAAAATACTAATATTTTTAGTGTTTTTGTATGGTAAACATGAGTCAATCTTCAAAATAAAAGCAAATCCGAAAAATTGTTAACATTCCCATTAGACTAATGATTCGAATCTTTAACTTCAACATAATGAATAGATAAATATTGAGTACAAATGAGATTTAAATGCAGACAAACTAAATTATGTATGTCATTTTATAGCTTTTATTTGACTAAAAAACTTCAATTAATGTTTTTTTTTGTTTTAAAGTATAACTAGGTATATTGCAGTTACAAGTCATAATATATTTTGAAAGCAGACATTGCTCGACTGAAGTAATTTCTATTGAAGATAATTTGAGGCTGAAGACGTGAGTAGTAAAGACGCTGATCACCTCATGCACTTTCACTTTTTGCTGATTTGGTGTTCGCGGACGTGGCCGCTGCTGGTGTCCTACTCGTACCGGAACAATGAAAGTTGTTTTAATGAGTTGAATTATGTATGTGAAGTTAAGACACCGACTACGCTACCATATAATAACTAATAAAATGTAAAATTATCATTTCGACCTCTTTGGTTAATGGTCACTTTCTTTCATTTTGCAGTACATAAGTAGGTATATTAATTAAGGTACTTTATACTGTTTTAATGATATAAATAAACGTAAGAAGTTAATAACAAAACAAATAAGATATTAATTCTTTCATGTTAACAGTGTAATTAATGTTGAAATCATAAGTAGAGCAGTACAATGCCGCCCATTTGATAGCGGAAAGCGTGCGCTAGCGCAGTGCAGTTACGCTGCTCGCCTCCCTCCATCCCTTCTCCGTCCCCACTAGAGACGGACTCGAAGTATTATGTAAAAAAGTGACAACTATTGCACAATTGCTCGATCCGATGGCGAAACTTGGCCGCCTATAAATGCCAGTGAAAGTCACCGAGTGACTTTGACATGATTACTGACAATACCGCGTCACTAATAGTTAATACAGCAATATAACCAACTTTGATTTAACTTAGTAAAAGTAAGCTATGACGTTACTAATTAATTACTTCACTTGTTTTTCTTGTTAATTTTTCAGCAATTATTATGTACATTTATTGTTATAGATAGAGTATTTTCTTTAAAGGTTATATATTATTATGTAAGTACTTTATTCCACTATGATTAAATAATACATATTAGATAAATAAGATTCATGGTCAATGCTTATGATGTGATAGTCATTGTAAAACACGTAAAGCGGTTTTTAAATATTATTTGTGAATTGTAGAGTTTATTTTTGCTAAATGTTTACACATAGAATTATGGCAACAAAAACTCTTATTTAATTCATGTATGTATGTATTTTGGTTGTAATACCTCAAAATTTTCAATACATTAATGTGCATAAGCAATCGTAGTTGCAAATGCAGTTAGACTGTCTTGGAATCTAGATTACGAAAGCTCGACCGGCTGTATTATATGTCGATGTTGCCGCTTCGCCAAATAGATTACACATTTTTTTAGCTGAGTGTTTTTAGCTCATGATTTAAGTTTTCAGTGGGACCAGTTTATATCGTTTTCGATAAAGAAAATATTCAATAACATTTTTACCTTAAAAAATGTTGAGAAAAAAGAAAACACCGATGAATCATTTGAGCTGGGTTAAAGTATATACATAATAGTATTAGTATTGTATTTGAAGCGAAAGTTATCACATTGCAGCGCAAACAAGTGGCATTGACTGCAGGATAGCGCGAGTCATTGGCTGAGCGTGTGACGCGTGCGTTGTGCTGTCGTGCCTACCGACGACGTAGTTTTACGTATGAGTTGATTATATACTGCTACTGCTTTGTAATGAATTCATATCTTTATTATTGGCTATCAAGATTATTTTAATGTACTTTTTGCCACTTTGTTTTCTGAAGTTTATATCAGAGGAATGTTTTATAGTAGAGCCTCCCCAAATATTTACTTTTGAAACATTAGTAAGTAAAGCTATTTTATTGATCGTATTAGTTAAATATGATATTATTATTTATTTTCAATCAAATTTGTCTATTTATTCATTTTTAAATTTGAGAATGTAACTATTAACAGAAAAAATAAAATTAAAATTTCAAATGAGATTTACGTAACGAAACAAGATTGCCAGCGGCGTGCAAACATTCAAAAGTGAAATCTATTCGCCGCGCCATGAGCAGCCGGCAACATGAATGCGGATACCATCTACTTGCTAGCCCTTAAAGCTAGCTATAGCAGGACAATGAATTTTTGTTTTGAAATGAAAATTCAGAAAACAATAGAATATCAGCTTCGTCGAATGATAACGATTCAATATTGGAACTGGCTACAGGTTAAGTTTTTGTACGATAAAAATAGATTACGTACGTAGGTATATAAAATGGGAGTCGTTAAGAAAGGTGATGCAGTTTCGAATGTTCGAATACTAAAATGAACGAAGTGGTAATGAAATTCATGTTTTTCTAATCGATAAGAATAGGTGATAGATGGACGACGTTGAATGTTGATTCTGTAAATATTCAGTGAGCTTGCAGTTGTAGTCACGTTGACACGCATGCATAAGCAATTTGATGGTAGTAGGCGATCGTGCACTACTAAATAGGTCAATAGCTTCACATCTGAGCTATACGAACCACAACCTTATCAATGTCTTTGAACATTATTTTGAATATTATTAATCTTTGTTTTAATAGTAGCTCTGTTTAATTTGTGACAGTAATAAGTATATATTTCTCCTTTAGAAGTTTTATTAATTTTATTAAATAAGCATGCATTAACTGTAATAAATGATCCCTGAAAATGGTCGAGTTTAACGCACAAATATATACATACGTGCAAAATATAAAATGGTGCAAAAACCTTTGAGATAATGTTCTATGTTAAATAGTAATTTATCTAGATATTACACCATTCGTTCTTTTAAAATCAACATCTAGCTTATTCTACGTTGCGAATTGGAAATAAGGACGAGAATTTCTAATTATCATCCATTACGTATGTTAATTGTTAGTCGAGGATAATTAAGGAATGATTTAAAAGTGAATATAAAGATCGAAATCGGATGTGTACGGTTAGGCCGAGCAATCGATTGGCACGAAGCGGGCGGCCTTGTATGTTTAGTGAATACAAACGGTGGTGCAAGGCGGATACTGTAGAGGCACGCGAGCACTACCCTGCCGAACTGCAAGCTTAAACCTTGTGCCAAAAATCCGTGACCCACATCGCATGACCAAATGCAAGCAAACATTTTATTACCATTCTGCTTGAAACATATTTTTGGTTACTTTATTACTGAAAGTGTTCTTTCGGGTAATTTATAAAACAAATCCCTGCCGTTAACTCATCATGAATACGAGGAAAATATACTGTACTTGGAAATACCATGCTAGTGGTAAAGTTGATTTCCCTTTACATTTAATGTACGATAGTGATATACACAACCTAGGAGCTACGTTCGTGTCCTAGGTCGGTCCTGCCCAGTGACCGGGGCACGAGATGAAGTTAGGTGACCTAGTTGGCGCGGGAATGAAGTACGCAGGTCACGACACTCATTCTTTACAGCTATTACAAAGTTTCTAATAATGATATTTTATGCATGCCCTTAAAATTAGAGTAATATTAAAATGCACTCGTAATACAAAAGACGTTTTCGGAATAATTAAATTTGACAATAGTGCTTTATCTAATTTTTGATACTATAAATTCATTTGACCATGTAGGTCAGTGGCTGTCGTTGTCAGGAAATCATGATTGCGTAGCGCGGACAATGATGATGCAAGACTGTAGTACGCTTTATTTATTACGAGGCCTAGGTTATTGATCTAAACAATTGAAGGTTTCAATTTCAAGGTGTGACGTCACATAGTAAGTCACAGTAATTTCAGAATTGACGTCACTTCGCTTCGGCGAGAGCGCGTAAGCACGACGCGGCGGTGACGTCACGGGCTATATGTACCGCTTTTTACGTAGGCGTAAGCAATTACGAAAAAAAAACATCCTAGACTGTATATTTCAAAAAGACCGACGTATCACTACGTAATTTAACAAGAAATCTGCGCAAGGACGCTATGTTCGT
Source organism: Brenthis daphne (assembly GCA_947093115.1). Taxonomy (NCBI): domain Eukaryota; kingdom Metazoa; phylum Arthropoda; class Insecta; order Lepidoptera; family Nymphalidae; genus Brenthis; species Brenthis daphne. The sequence continues at coordinate 16,330,175 of OX352472.1, read as the reverse complement.
TTCGACATGGCACCCAACGTGATGCCATAATAGCATCATTTACGTGCGACGCTTAGAAAAGTGAGCGTTTCACCTTGGGATGCCTAAGAGTACGATCGCCACTCTAAGAATAGGTTACAAAAAAATTATATATGTGGTTGAGACGTCGGGTATTGAGTACGCAGGCGTCATGACCCAGTCTGACCCAAAAACAGACCGGGCCCTACGCGCTCCGACCCACTAGTTGATAACGGATACTGGGAACCTGTTCGTCTCATATTAATGCAATATATGGATTGCTAATAGAACCGTTATCTCTCTGACCTGTAGCTTCTTATTCTTAGGCATATAAACATAATATATATACAAGTACACACTGAATAAATTAATAATTTGTAAAGGTAATTACATATATGTATCTATTATCTAAATAATACATGCAAATGCAAAGGCAGTGGTAGCCCAGTGGTAACGCGCTCGCTTGGAAAACCGAGTGAAGCGGGTTCAAATCCCGGGTCTCGCACCTCTGACATTTTCATGTGCGAATCATTTCTAACATGATTACCACTTTACTTACGGTGAAGGAAAACATCGTGAGGAAACCTGCATGTCCGGGAAAACCTAGCAAGTTTTGGAAAGACATGCGAAGTCCGCCAACCCGCACTTGGCCAGCGTGGTGGACTATGGCTTGATCCCACTTGTATTGAAGGGAGGCCCGTGCCCAGCAGTGGGACGTTAAAAAGGGCTGAATACATACAATACATACAAATAATACATAAAAGATTATAATTTTCCTTTGAAACTATATTTTTGTTATTTTATCGTAATTTTGAATGGCTGACTTTTTAAAGCAATATGAATAAATTTTCAATTGCACATAACCTATATCTACTTATGATAAAAGGAAAACACAAGTGGAGGTCGGATTTCGAATGCGGGCTATGCGTCGTCGGTTCAATATCAACGTTTCTGGGTCAGTGGGTCACCGTGTCGGAGAGGCCCGCGCATAGCGCGCCTCGTGCCACTAGTAATTATTATTCGATCTTCACTCACTTACATAAAAAGAGTTGCATGCAGTGCACCTCTGATGCTTATCAACGGTCTCACGTCACCTTGCGTCATCAACGCACCGGGTCAACTCTTACACCTGACTAAACGATGTCACGATGTGAATCATTTTTGACCTTCGCTCTCGACATCTAGCTCCATTAACTTATTGTTTCCCCAATTCAAGTTCATTTTTTACTCATAAAATTGTGTTTACAATTTTTTGGTGAATTTTATTACGACACGATATGCAGCTTTGACAGTCGCCCGCCCACACATAACTGTGTATTTTTAGCAAGCCAAATCCCAAAACAAGTTTTAAACTTAATTTACTAACTAGGCTTACAGTTTTGTCGTTCATAGACCAACTTTCATATTTAGTCAGTATTTTAATAACCAAATCTTAATTTTCTTCTATTTTTGTAGTTTAAGTCTATTTTTAATGCAATTTTATGTATTTAACTATGTGATTATTATTTTATTAAAAATCTAAACCAACGATATTTATTTAGGTTTACTCGAGTGTTCTAACAGTAGTTACTATACCAGTGCACGAATCATGAAACTATTTCAAGGCAAACATAATGCGGTCACCCACAAAGGGCTGGCCTTGATACCACCTCGACTCTGAGATGACAACTCTATCGTAGAGGAACATTAAAAATTAAAATCTAATAATTAAATAAAGCAGCGGCTTTCAAAGACTTTTTATAGAAAATACATGCATTTCACTAAATAGTTATTATTACATCTATACATATAATAAAATTCTAACTAAGCCGAATCTGTACATTAAATATATTTCGGAAAATCTTATTGAAATAGACTTTATTATCAATACAGAGGCCGAATCTATAGTTTTTATAATTTTTGTCTGTTTGTCTGTCTGTTACCGCATCACAGAAAAACTATTAGACAGATTTTGATGAAATTTGGTATGGTCATAGCTGATTATCCGGGTCAACATATGGGATACTTTTTACCGCGGGAAAATATCTCATTTTTAAGAAAAAATACAAAAACGGCAATATAAGAGTATACTAATAATGTAAAACCTAAGAATTTGGTTTTTGGTCATCTGAACGCGAGCGGAGCCGCGGGCAATGCTAGTTAAACAATATAATGGCAATAGTGAATTTGAAATTTTATACATCATAGACTAGAGAAATGCCAAGTTTAAACATTTAAGTAACGCCTTTAAATTTGCAACGGTAGTCTGACATCATTATATGGTCAATCATCTCGCTGTTTCGGCACTAAATGTAGGTCGAATACATTAACCGAGCTATTTCGTAGTGAGCGGTAGGACTCTTTGTTACTTACAATTTTATTGCCGTAATATATGTTCTTTAGGCTCAATTTTGCTTAATAATAAGTTAGCAATTTTAATCCAATTTTATAAATAAATATTACTTTGTTTCGACTCCGTTAGCTTTATAAAGATGGAGTTTAAAAGTGCCTAGTGGCGTAAGGAAATTACACTGCGGTTACAAAGTGGGTTAAATTGAATGTCCACAACCCAAGTTTTGCAGAAATATTTACAACTACCAAAATGATATTATACTGTCGAGTCCTTAAACATGTTTCTGATTCGGCATATCCGGTTCGCGCTCTACATTATGCTTAGCCTGCTATCATTCTCGTGACAGCCCGCTGATGACTGGTACCGGAGAATCGGCTAACAATTTTATCTTATCAACCTTGATTTATTTAGAAACAGTGTCACTAGGCGCATAAAGCTAACGTAACTAGTTACGACACGTATTTTGTGTACATTGAAAATATGACGCGAAAACTAATTAATATTTTTTATTTTATTGTATTTTTTGGTACACATGAATACATATTATATTCAATAAAATATTGTGCCTGTATTTGTTTATTTTAATCTTTTGCATTGCTGAATGAAAATACGATACGTAGTAAGCTACTTACTATTTATACATCTACACATATAGCAAGTGAGGGGTCTACGATTTCTCTTCCCATAGTTTCTTTGCGACGCTAATGTTCGTTCGATTAATTATAGCTTGCCAGTTCCTTTCCTTTATATCTAACTTTATTTTTTATATTAAAGCTATTAATTATATAATTTTTAATTTATTTAAAATTGAAATAAAATTCATAAGAACGTCACTTAAAATAAACTTAGATAATGTTTTAGAAGTTTCATAAGTGAAATGGATACTATACACGCAAATTTTCCACGCAACGGTAACTGTTATAAGCGTGTCTTATATGTAAAAAAAATACACGATGGAAAAATCATGCGTTTCAGTGCATTACTGTTCATTTCTGAAATCCTTTCGCTCGTAACGAAATCATACAGTATAAATTGAAATACGGTTCTGCTCTCTTCGCTTTTGTGCAATTTCTTGTGGTGAAAGCCATATTTTCTATTTGTTAACCATATTTTTATATAGAAAAATATATAAGTAACCAAAATTTGACCATATTAAAATCTTTTTTTTTCGTTGAACTAAAGAAATCGGAGAAAGGAGTTCGTGTGATCTCTATATCTGCACAGATAGAGAAAGTAACTAAATTTTGGCAAAAATATAGAATATATAAAACTTGCTATTTCTATACTTATTATAAAAATAAGTCCCCCGGCCGCGTCTTTCTGTCCTCCTGTCTGTCCTCCTGTCTGTCCTCCTGTCTGTCTGAACGCGATAAACTCGAAAACTACTGAACGGATTTTTATACGGTTTTCAACAATAGAAAGAGTAATTCTTGAGGAAGGTTTAGGTATATAATTTATTATGCTTTTATGTAAATTAGCTGAAATACGGCGACAAATGTTGAAGAGGTCGCAAAAAATCTCGCCAAATGGGAACTTTCCACGCGAACGCCGCGTAAACTAGCAAAGATACAGTTAAGTAATGTACTAGAGAATTCAAAATCTATAAAAATGCTACAAAAAAGTCCGCGATAGCATATCTCTATCTCTTACGGTTGACTTACAATAACCACTTTTATGTTAACATTTTTAATTAAAAACATTACGTTATTTTCAAAGTTATTTTCTTTAGTTCGGTATTAATCCTTATCCAAATGAATATTTTAGTTAGCTTAGTCATTTAATGCAGATTAAAATTGCTCTTTACACTAAATCAATCAGATGAATAGTTTTTGAGATATCGTTGTTAGAAGTAATTAGTAGCGAAACATTTTTAATGCTTGGCGAGCATTGAGATGCCTACGGCGAGTCCATCCCCTCTGCCCCGCATCGCTCGACCGCCTGCTCAAGCTATATAAACCGGGCGATGTAGCGCGCGATCCTAGGATACTTTTTACCGCGGGAAAATATCTTATTTCTGAGGAAAAATACAAAAACTGCAATGTAAGAGTATACTAATATGTAACACCTAAGAATTTAGTTTTTGGTCATCTGAACGCGGGCGGAGCCGCGGGCAATGCTAGTATTTAAATAATTTAACTTATCATACTTATTATAAAAATAAGTCCCCCGGCCGCGTCTTTCTGTCCTCCTGTCTGTCCTCCTGTCTGTCCTCCTGTCTGTCTGAACGCGATAAACTCGAAAACTACTGAACGGATTTTTATACGGTTTTCAACAATAGAAAGAGTAATTCTTGAGGAAGGTTTAGGTATATAATTTATTATGCTTTTATGTAAATTAGCTGAAATACGGCGACAAATGTTGAAGAGGTCGCAAAAAATCTCGCCAAATGGGAACTTTCCACGCGAACGCCGCGTAAACTAGCAAAGATACAGTTAAGTAATGTACTAGAGAATTCAAAATCTATAAAAATGCTACAAAAAAGTCCGCGATAGCATATCTCTATCTCTTACGGTTGACTTACAATAACCACTTTTATGTTAACATTTTTAATTAAAAACATTACGTTATTTTCAAAGTTATTTTCTTTAGTTCGGTATTAATCCTTATCCAAATGAATATTTTAGTTAGCTTAGTCATTTAATGCAGATTAAAATTGCTCTTTACACTAAATCAATCAGATGAATAGTTTTTGAGATATCGTTGTTAGAAGTAATTAGTAGCGAAACATTTTTAATGCTTGGCGAGCATTGAGATGCCTACGGCGAGTCCATCCCCTCTGCCCCGCATCGCTCGACCGCCTGCTCAAGCTATATAAACCGGGCGATGTAGCGCGCGATCCTAGGATACTTTTTACCGCGGGAAAATATCTTATTTCTGAGGAAAAATACAAAAACTGCAATGTAAGAGTATACTAATATGTAACACCTAAGAATTTAGTTTTTGGTCATCTGAACGCGGGCGGAGCCGCGGGCAATGCTAGTATTTAAATAATTTAACTTATCATACTTATTATAAAAATAAGTCCCCCGGCCGCGTCTTTCTGTCCTCCTGTCTGTCCTCCTGTCTGTCCTCCTGTCTGTCTGAACGCGATAAACTCGAAAACTACTGAACGGATTTTTATACGGTTTTCAACAATAGAAAGAGTAATTCTTGAGGAAGGTTTAGGTATATAATTTATTATGCTTTTATGTAAATTAGCTGAAATACGGCGACAAATGTTGAAGAGGTCGCAAAAAATCTCGCCAAATGGGAACTTTCCACGCGAACGCCGCGTAAACTAGCAAAGATACAGTTAAGTAATGTACTAGAGAATTCAAAATCTATAAAAATGCTACAAAAAAGTCCGCGATAGCATATCTCTATCTCTTACGGTTGACTTACAATAACCACTTTTATGTTAACATTTTTAATTAAAAACATTACGTTATTTTCAAAGTTATTTTCTTTAGTTCGGTATTAATCCTTATCCAAATGAATATTTTAGTTAGCTTAGTCATTTAATGCAGATTAAAATTGCTCTTTACACTAAATCAATCAGATGAATAGTTTTTGAGATATCGTTGTTAGAAGTAATTAGTAGCGAAACATTTTTAATGCTTGGCGAGCATTGAGATGCCTACGGCGAGTCCATCCCCTCTGCCCCGCATCGCTCGACCGCCTGCTCAAGCTATATAAACCGGGCGATGTAGCGCGCGATCCTAGGATACTTTTTACCGCGGGAAAATATCTTATTTCTGAGGAAAAATACAAAAACTGCAATGTAAGAGTATACTAATATGTAACACCTAAGAATTTAGTTTTTGGTCATCTGAACGCGGGCGGAGCCGCGGGCAATGCTAGTATTTAAATAATTTAACTTATCATAATTGCATATGTTGATTTTGTTTTTTTTTTTACTTTATTTAACGTGATATGACGTAGATAACTTAAAAATACGTAGTACCGCTATAATATATAATTTAAAAGTGAATGAGTATAAAACAGTGCAGATGCGAGTGGCACTTTCACACTCGATGTGCGGTAGGTACAGTAGCTTTGAGCTGTAATAATGACGTTAACAAACAAAGCCAAGTGAATGCTAATTTTAAAAAGTGTCAAATAAATTATTTGAAACATGCATATTCAAGTTTTGATCCATTCTGACCTACCACAATTTATTACTGTTGCTAGTATTTAGGCATGTTGTGGAACGTTTCGATTCGTGACATGTTCTTTTTAGGTTGCAGGCCCTCGTTTGGACCAGCGTTCCACTTAGCAGCAAACAAGTCAGCGAGGAGGTTAGCCGGTGTTGAGACTTGAGCCGCATCGCCACCGACTAACGGTTTGGACGGCGCCGCGCGCACGTGAAAATAATTCTTGACGCGATTTTGTAACAAATACCGTTATGTGGTTCCGGGCATGCCGGTGACCTTATTCTCGGCCGCACACTCTTTATTTTTATATCTTATTATCTGCTACATAATGATCGTCCGCTCACAATTAACAAATCATTGAAAACGCCGTCATATACCTATATAATCCACTTCGCTCATAAGTTACTTTCAAATAAAAAGCGATAATTACTGACGGATAAAAACAATTAACATATTTCTTTTATTCCTTAATTGGTAGATAATATAGTATTTATTTCCACCAGTGTAATTTAAGAAATGGCAGATAAATCATCATAACACATTTGTTATTTTGATTAAATTACTCGTAGTGCTAATAATATCAGTCAGATTTTTTTTAAGCTGATATAAAGTGGTAAACATTTCTATAGAGAAAAAACTAAATAGCATATGACGTGCGAGACCGACTAGTATTGGGGAAATAACGCGTTACGCGTCACTTTGATAATAATTATCCTCTATACAAGTAAGCAATGACGGTCAATGTATTTTCCAAGGTGATCATCAACAAAGTAACAAGAAAACAAATGGAGTTACCATTATGTGAAAGATTAACTAGAACTAGATTTTTGTAATTATGTAATATAATGACGTAATCCTTAATATATATTTGTTTGTTACTAATCTCCATCTCTACGTACGTTGATACGGCACGAGGTGATCGTAAACTGCGCAAAAGACTTGTTTTTTCTTGTGTGTCTAGTATATTGTTTAGATAGCAAATAATTTATAAACATAATCTCTGTGTTCATTCCAGATTGTAAAGTGCCTACTTAAATAATCATTGTATTTGGATTCATATAAAGGGGATACCCCCTTACCACAAGTATGAAATAACTGTGTGCTCGATGATTTATTTTGTTCTAATAAATTCGAAATTTAGCAAAGTGCTGTAAAACATATTATTTAATGAGCAAGTGAGAGATCGTGGCATCGCGCGTCACGCTGATATCGCGTGCTACGTCACCGTGTTTACGCGCAAGGCCGGCGAACGCGCGCCGTTCCTTCCTCATCGCAAAAGCTAACACTTACATTCGTTCTACCAATAACTACAAAAGTATATTAAGAAAAAAACACCAATAACGTGGGTTTATATTGTAATTCTTGATATTTTCGATTGAAAAAAAAAAACTCGTCGGATGAGTTGATCGATCACAAGTTCCAAATATACTAGTTGTTTTTGCCGATATTAAAATACCGCAATCAGTTAATTGTATAATTATGATTTTTTTTAATTTAAACAAGAAACAAAAATAATATTTTGTGGTCTTTGTAATTAGCGTAGCTGATAAGATAAAGTCGAGGACGCCTGCTTATGCCATTTGAGTTCATAGTATCAAAATATACAATGTCAATAATTTCAATAAAAATCGCCCAAAATTATGATTTATTACAAAAATGTATACTAGCTATTACGTTGAAAATTATATATCATAGGTAATTTACACGAGAGAAATCGAAATTCCGATTTTAGTGCATAGTGCTAACGGTACGCACTCGGCCGAATTTAGAGCACGTGCGTGAGCTTCTGTTATCGTATACACTGATCAGTGCGAAGACGTGCAGTGCATAGCATCCTTACGTAGACACGTCCTCCATTCTTTCTCAGGTAATATAGCACGTCAGTTTATAGCCAGAATAATCTTCTACTTTAATTATTATTATATGTACTTACTGAGATTTCAAAAGAATTAAAAATTAGTTTTATAATCCAGGTAAAACAACAGACAATACCAGCGTCAAAAGACAAAACAGTCGTGATAAACAGCGTGTGTGATTTGTTTGTAAGTTATTAACGATGATTATTGAAATATAAATGACGCACGATGTTATAAGCTTATAATAAGTAAACAAGTATGGTGCGGAATTATAACGAAATATAAAGCTACATAGAGTAAGTAACTTGTATCTATATTGGTAGTAAATCATCAATCAGTTTATTATATTGAACAATTATTTATTGTTCTAGAGGCGAAAAATTTAAGTCAAATTACAACAATGGCGTCTGTAATGTTGAACGTGAATTATATTGGCAATAGCAATTTACGCCGCTGTAGGTACGTTGTAAATGGTCAGCGGCGACTAGAATAATTTTGCCGGCCGGCGATAAGTGGCATCACTCCTCTACATGCGATAGTATATAATGCGTAGTTACTGAGTGCAGGGCCGGGCGGCAGGGTGGCCGGGGCTGGGTGCACGGTGCACGTCACCCGCTACACGTGCAGCCGAGGTCAATAGCTCGCTGCACGCGCTCGCTCACTCTTCTTTCTTTCGTCTTATAATACCTTTGTCTACGCTCAATGTTGCCGCAATGTCAACATCGATAATACCAATGACTGAATGTTTCGAGACTTTCATGAAATTCTTAAAATATTTCTAATGTATTTTACGTGGCAAATCCACGTCATTATCATTTCGAGTAAATTCGAATATACAAAGCGTTGATGTCTTTTGCAGCAACGATAGAGCTTAATAAAATGTAAAAGATTTAAAAATAATGTTCACTACAAAGATGAAGGGGTATGTTAAATAGTTTACCTCAGCTGCTGGCGCGTGCACCTGCACGCGAAGCTCATCAGTATCGTGGTCGTGTTCCAGTACATCGGCGCGGACCTCCCGGCCGTTGTAGGTAAGGTAGACACGTTGGCCAGGCTTCAAGCGTACTCCTGTTAAGCCTCGGAACCCGGGTCCAATAAGTTCTGCATCGCGGTACTCGCGTGTTATTTTACCACCATCAAAGCGCACCGTGTAGCGAGTGTTAGGAGTTAAATTGATACAATTGTTGTTTTCTGGAAAAGGTGCTGGTGTTTTAACCGCCTGAATCATACCAGAGTAATACAGTCCGTCTTCACCGAGCGCCGCTACGCGCGTCCCTATAATAGAGCGCTTCGCTAGTCGTTTGCCGGTAGACATGATACCGTAAGTTTGAATTGCGTCTTTCAAAACTAACACTGTAAGGGTCTTAAGAAACGTCCGGTATTCACCACTATTTTCGCTCACAAGTTCACTCAAAAACTTCAAATCGCCCGGCGTACGCGTTTCGCTGGGTAGCCGTCACAAAATTTCGGAAAATCTCGAGAATTTCGATGTGATACTGAACGCTGTACGCGGTCCGGCTCCTCAATAGGCCGAGGTTGATTGCTGTTCTCGCGCGGAAACATAATACGAGGGCAAGGTCCTCGAAGATCGGGACAAAGGAAAACCCTTTCGCGGTAGTAAACTTTAGCGCAAGCTCGCTGCGGACAACCTCAATAGACACAGCTCAAAGGAGAACTGGCGTGAGTGCGGCACGATACCGGCCGGCCGGCGAGCGGGAGAGGCGACCGCCCGTCTCGCTTCTTTGTTTTGATACTCAGCTGTTCGCCCGAGCGAGATGGAAATACGACCAGCGGTGAGTTAGAGCAGGGCGGTTGTCATCGGCCGCCCTCGGCTCCCCGGCTTAGTTCGGGTGGGTTCGCTATTTTCAGCGGGCGGCGGCCGCCCACGGACGACATTGAGGCGCGCCGGCTCGTTCGCACGTGGAGTGGAGGAGTGCTAACGGGATTGCACAACGCACCTCGCGGCCGCCATCGGCAACGCGCCGGTACTTGCTCGCCGACTCGCCTGCTTATACGTGACACAGTTTCTATTCGGATTTGGGGTCGATTCAAATGTCAAGCAGATGCACCCCACTTATGCAACACTATTAACGTAGCCTCGTTACGTCTACGCAAATTGAATAATTAGGACACACGACACACATCGTACTATTCATCTCAACTTGTCTTTCTTATCTGCTACGACTGAAGAGAGTTAACACTTGTTGCTTCATTTTTATGCTTACTTAGCATAATGTTAAACGCTAATAATGTAACCATTAGTAGTACTTTGAATAATAATAATCGTTCAATGTTCACTAAAGCTAACTCACGCGATATTGCCGATATAAATGTTAACTGCCGTAAATTGGAATGTTAAGGATTTGTTTCTCAATTTGACACGTTTAAAAGATAATGTGCTCTGCTTTGTAACAAGGTCTTTGTACAAATAAAAGACCCGTTAAGCGAATATCAAAGTTATTTCTATATACAATTTATTATTTAAAAAAATATGTATGTAAACATACATATATTAACTAAGCATCTATTTAACCTATATCAGATGCAAATGTTCCTTGAAAATAATGAAAGTTACAGCTCTACACGATTCATGAAAGCTAAAGAACTTGCAGACATTTTAAATAATATTTTTGTACACTACTGATTATAAAAAAGGCGAACCACGAAATTATATAATTGACATAACGTCACGTTAAATAAACAAATAATAAGGTAATATTAAACTGTGAGCTCTACCTGTTATTTAGCTGAAATTCTTTGACACTAGAATTCTAAATAATCATTTATATTCAAGATCATATATTCAGTTTTCCATTTTATTAAAATTTTCAATCGCACATAACCCATAAAGCGACAACCTGCTGGCCGGTTTTCACAGCGAAAGTCCTACATAATCGTCTACCGGAACGGAAATAGAACAATAGTGTATCTTGAAAGACCCTATCGTGCGATTTTTTTATTGAAAATATTGTATCCCTAATATTGTCTAAAGTAATTCAATAAATAAAATGAGTTAAGTTAATGCTATCGCTTGTCCGTGTAAAACGCAAGCAGTCTCTACGTCGTTATTCGATTTGGTCGCGTACACAGACGCATGTCCAATATACATAAAAGTAATAAAATTCTGAGTCGAATCTGACCATTAAATATTTTTTTTGGAAATTCTTATTAAAATAGTCATTATTATCGATACAGAGGCCGAATCTATAGTTTTTAGGATTTTTGTCTGCCTGGGAACGCATCACGAGAAAACTGCTGGACAGATTTTGACGAAATTTGGAATGATGATAGCTGGTTATCCGAGATAAGATACTTTTTACTGCGGGAAAATATCTCATATCTGAGAAAACTATACTATACTAAAAAATAAAAAAATCGATTAATTTAATTAGTTAATGCTCATTACTCATTAGTTTATTAATATGCACGTCAAGTTACACTTACGCATGAACAAGTTAATACTTCTCACTCAATATCCATATTATCTGTTAAGACTGTGTAATTGTAAAATAATATGACTGTCTTTATAATTACTTACTTTATTTATCTTAATTAAACTTGTACATATATGGTTAAAACTTATTTTATAAATATACTTTTATTTTTATCTATAAGTTTTGTAGCGATTAATGATCTTTACATCTCTACATAATTAAGAACTTGTATTTCAACTGTTATATTACGTTTTATGTAAAACAAACCATTTATATCCTAATTTCTTTTGAAAATACTGCTGTATGTTTTTAATATATTATATTTTTAAATAATATCTACAATCTACATATAATTTGTAATTTAAACTAATATATACTCATTTTATGGCCTATTAAAGTGATTAATCAAATTTAATATACCTATACGAGTATGTTTCCGTATTATTAAATTTTAAGACAACTAATGTCCATCTGGTTTTTAAGTATGGAATTAATAATAAGCTCTACCTTTATTATCTTATTCTGACGGCTTGTCCTGAATATACCGAGTACCATTTTTTAATTTGACACCTATCGTGCTGGTTGCACGATATGTGTCAAATTTTCTGTAAAATGAAATGAATGAAAACGCTAAAATACATGTTTCTTTGATTTTGTCAAAGACATTAAATATAGAGTTGTTTTTAAGAACAACAGTAAATATTATTTTCAATTCAAAATTAGCCATCTATATAGGGCTTGAATTTTAAGAAATCGTTTTGGATGGTTAATGGCCTAACGATTAAGTATAGGCTGTAATATCCAGCGGCTTGGTCTGGACATTGATGAATCAGTCATATACCTAGATAAGGTATAAAGAAGATGACCCATGAATGATCGCTATAATATATTAATATATTTTCTAAAAAATATAACTCGAAATGCTAAATAATATTTGTCCAATTTCAAAGATTCTTATTCACTTGCATTGTCTTTGATAATGCTACTTTTTCAATAGTATTTATTACTACACAATTATAACATAATTTATCCAAGTATTTCAGCCGTTTCGTCACGTGACTACAATTACTTTCATAATGTTTAAGGTCACTACTTGAATTTTTATTCCGCAACATTTAAAATATTTGAAAGAAAGATCACGTCTTTAAATTAATCACGTTCTTTGTATCAATATAAATAATTCGAGCACGTTTTCACTTTGTAGTAATATAGTATTGCATTTTATGTTTTAAGCGACTTTTTTCGGACTCAATAAGACTCGTTCCCTTCAGTGCCAGACGGTCCAGTTTCTTAAAAAAAACGATTTTTTTCTTTTCAACCGACTTCAAAAAGGAGGAGGTTCTCAATTCGACTGTATGTTTTTTTTTTTTTTTTATGTTTGTTACCTCAGAACTCCGTCATTTATTAACCGATTTGGACAATTTTTGTTTTGTTTGAAAGGGTATACTTCCAGATTGGTCCCATTTAAATTTCAAAAAAAAATACCACCCCTAAGGGTGGAAAAACAACGAATGATGCATTTAACCTACTTCTAATTGTCATATTGACTTGAAACTTTGCAAGTATTTCTATTTCCGTTGATAGTACAGTGGTTCAGTGTTGTTGACCTGATCTGATGGCAAGGCCAGAAGGTGGTTAGGTGGAACTCTTCAACGGCTAATAGTAGATACTTTGAGTTTGGGCTTATTTTGTTTGATTTGACAAGCCTAACACGTTAGAATCCTTACTTTGCTACTACTGTCTACACTAAAAAGGGAAAAATAAAAACTTTTTAACAAAAAAATAAAAACCGACTTCAAACAAAAGCACTAAAAAGTAAAAAATAACTGATTGGTAGTTTTCATTTACTATACATACCTAATCAAACATTTTCGAAGTCGGTGTGCTTTGGCTAAGTAATTAAAGCCTACCTATTAAATACATACCTAATCAAATATTTTCGAAATCGGTGCCAGCTCATACAAAGCAAAGCACACCGACTTCGAAAATATTTGATTAGGTATGTATAGTAAATGAAAACTACCAATCAGTTATTTTTTACTTTTTAGTGCTTTTGTTTGAAGTCGGTTTTTATTTTTTTGTTAAAAAGTTTTTATTATGTAACCAGTTACCGGGAAACCTGACATAAGTGGCAGCGAAGTTTGGTTTACAATATATTATTGTGTATGGCCAAGATATTTTTTATGTAATAAATCTTTTTAGAAACATTTACATATCTAAACTTATAAAATCGTTAATTTCAATTCGTTAATGCTTTCATAAATAAAAATTGCAATGCCATTTAAATTTTAAATGTCTTTTAAAAACTTATTGACTTCACTTCTTTTATCGCTCTACTAATTGCAATAAGATTTTATAGTCTGAGTATAAAATAAGTAAATATGTAATGGTAGGTACCTACATAACAAATATTTTAACTCTCAGCTTTAATTAGGAGCACTTAAAAATAAAAATGTATGTTGAGAAATCCTTTCACTGTAAAAAAGAAAACGCTCAGGTACCTACGTATAATATAGCTACCCATTCGTTCAAAGTTGTCTCTATTGAATTTTAAAATTGGGGTGGTCGATGGACCAATGAAAATCGAGTCACGTGGGTTTGTTGTCTCGATCAGCTGTTGTAGGAATGTAGAAAAAAAAACCAAAACAAGGTTCCGCCTAAACCAAGCCAGGTAAGAGTGGCTCTAAGGAAAAAAAGCCATTCAAGACTAATATTTTAAAAAATAGTATGGATATATGTATTGGGTACAAAGTAAACAATACTGAATTTATAATTGCAAAAACCGTTAAGGCCTCTATAACAGTTCCAGTTAAGATACTTATTAGATTGAGTAAATGCTTTATTTATTACGTTTAAAATGTATTTTTAACCGACTTCCAAAAAGGAAGAGATTCTCAATTCGTCGAAATCTTTTTTTATGTATGTCCACCGATTACTCGAAGACGCCTGAACCGATTTGGATTTTTTTTTTGTTTTAAGGGGTATATCTTCCAGGTAGGTCCTATATAAATTCCATCGAAATCGGTCGAGTGGTTTTTTAAAAAATCGACAATGTTTTTTTTAATTGTTTAATCGAATATGTTATTAAAAAAACTTTCTTCTTACAAATTACCTGCTTATTACGTCTACACTAAAAATAAAAACTTAAAAAAAAACTGACTTCCAGGCACTAAAATGTAAAAAATAACTAAACGGAGGTTTTCATTAAGAATAGATACCTAATCAGATATTTACGAAGTCGGTGCCAGCCAAGGTATGAATATCTGATAGGTAAATATTATGTATTTTACGTATCGAAATATATTAGATGTCCCTTGCATCGGCAGGGACATAACATGTGCGGGGATAAAGCAGAATGTATGCCAAGAAAAATATTGAATAAATAATACACATATATACATACAACCATATAGTACGCCCTTATCTTTATATCTCGGTAGTTGGTTTATTATTGTAAAACTTTTATAATAATAAAGAAAATCAAAACACCGAATACTTAAATACACGGGAACCCATAAAACGACAACCTGCTGGCCGGTTTCTACAGCAAAAGTCCTACATAATCGTCAACCAGAACGGAAATAGAACAATAGTGTATCTTGAAAAAACCGCACGAGATAAAAAACGCGATAAAAATACCGCAATTTTTTTTGTAAATAAACAAAATTTTGTGGATAAAATGTCTACATGCCTAATATGACTGTAATTTTTTTTAAATACCTAATGTTTTTTAAATATTCGCGTAAATCTAAGGAAGTATTACCTAATATTTTTTTAACATACGTGGAATTAAAACCATAAATCTTCTATAATATAAAAATGAATCGCTGAATGTGTTGGTAAGCACAAATCTCGAGAGCAGCTGAACCGATTTCGCTAATTCTTTTTTTAGAATATTCCTTGAAGTACGAGGATGGTTCTTACGGAGAGAAAAATTTTAAAAATGCCTGAAAAAGTCTAAAAACAACACTTTTCTATACTCCCATACAAAAAATTCGTAATAATACTTAAAAGTCAATTTGAACTTTAATACCATAACATAAAGTTTAAGTGTTAGTGGAAAGGTTCCGGGAAGGCAAACCAATTGAGTGACGTTAGTATTGTATAAATATTAATGTCAATATTTGTTAATAAAATTAACAAAAAAAAAAAAAAATTATATGGCTAACGCTGGCTAATAACTTTTATATCTGTTTAAAAAGTACATAGCGATGAACTCGAGCGAAGCGAGGGTGAGCCGCTAGTATATTATTACAACTAAATTTATACTATGATATAAATAAAATGTAATTAAAATGTAAAAAACAAAAATATTTTTCTTACTTATTTATTTTGTTTTAAAAAGTATTCACGTGAATTGTATCAAAAAATTAAAAAAAAGTTTGGAGGCGCCGGGTATCGATCCCGGTACCTCTCGCATGCTAAGCGAGCGCTCTACCATCTGAGCTACGCCCCCCACGTTAAAGGTTTCGAATATGGTGTAACTATATTTATATCGGCCTTGAAGTCTAACCCATTCACTAAATTCTCACTTTCACATGCTTCATGCTAAATTGTCAAGGCTCTCGTACTATCTTATCCTAACGTTTATCAAAACTTGTGTTATTTGTAAGAGCAATTGAAAGTATATGATTGTACTATGTAATTAAAATTATATATCTATTTTGTTTGGAGTATAGTAGTTGAAAAAATATTAAAAAGATAATTATAGATAACGAATTTTTATGTCCATGACAAATGATTTGTTCCCAATAGATAAAATACAAACTTTCAACCCCCTATTTCACCCCCTTCGGCCTTCAAGTTTCATTTTTGAAACAAAAAGCAGCCCATGTCCTTCTCCAAAGTCTATTCGTCTTTATACCAAAAAATTTCGTATTTGGTTTAGCGGTTTAGGCTGAAAACATAACAGACAGACGCAACAGATATTGGATAATAATATGGCATGGATAATGTTACATAAATTATCTTACACGGAAGAGTTCATGGTAATTGGTAAATTGAAATTTAATGACAACTTCGTTTCTCACACTTTGTTGGCTTTTATAAGAAGTGATGATTGACATTTCAGCGTTCCGTTTGCTGAATCTTTAACATTATTTTACGAAAAATGAACCTGTGACCTCTGTCTTGCTGATACAATAGACACAATGGCAATACGCCAAATGTTGTATTCAGGTGTTACTTTCTATACATATACTAAGTAACTAGTACTTTTTTCTTTCATTTCGTTACTTATTTGACTTAAAACTTCCTCATCTATCCTTGGTATTTATAAAGTTTTCATAATTTACCTTCAATATTTCAAGTAAATGTATGTCAATAATCAACTGTAATCATACGTGACCTAACCCTGAATCTTACGCTGGTACGCAGTAATTTATATGCGGATAGACTTAAGTGGTTAAGCCGAAGGAAGTTCAATGTTGAGGCTAAAAGAAATATGTATTAGGTATCTTATATACATATAATAAAATTCTAACTAAACCGAACCTGTACATTTAATATTTTTTGGAAAATCTTATTGAAATAGACATTATTATCCAGAGGCCGAATCTATAGTTTTTAGAATTTTTGTGTTTGTCTGTCTGTTACCGCATCACGGAAAAACACTGGAGGGATTTTGATGAAATTTGGTATGATGGTAGCTGGTTATCCGGGTCAACATATAGAATACTTTTTACTGCGGGAAAATATATTCTCATCTCTGAGAAATCTATATTAAACGTTAAAACGTAAGTAGGGACAAACCCGAGCGGAGCGAGGGTGAGTTGCTAGTGTTTACTATAATGGGGTGTTTAGATCTAATGACTATTGGCCGATTTCACCAACGTTACCTAAGTTCCCCTAAGATCCCCTAAGCATGATTATAGGGGGCTGTTAGGGGACAGTTTCTGTTTCACCGACAGTAAGGGGTCACCTAAATGTTAAAATGCCACCTAAATATAGGTACTAGAAATACGGGCTCTGACGATGGTAAAACGAAATTTAATTTAGGGGCTAGTTTAGGTGAACTTTTAAGCTAGGAATCCCATACGTAGGTGGTAGCTTAAGTGATGTTGGTGAAATCGGGCATATGTGTACTAAATTTTCATATATTTATATTATCGTATTAATTCTTCTTGAAATTATTAATTACCGTAGGTAAAAATTGTTCTCCTTATTGGTGGAAATAAGATATTATTAGTAGCTGTTTCCGAAACTAATTAGTCTGTGGAGACTTTCATCTATGTACGTATACCTTTATACACGGGCTAAATAGTAGCACAGATCATATAACACTATATGAGTACAGATGTCTCATCCGATACGAAGAAATTGGACAGTTAATTCGCAAATAGTTAACTGTTTTACATACTTTATAAATATGTGCAAACTAACGTATGGTAAACTAGCAGAACTATAAAACTCTACTACTCTACTCGCGTTAAAACTATAAAAAATATTTAAAAAGGTAGTTTCATACAAACTTTCATCCCCTATTTTACCCCCTTATAGAATGAATTTCGAAAAATGCTAAAACACGTATTTATTTAATTTTATTGAAGAGCATTATTACTAAATTTCAAATAATTCTGATCATATATATTTTTTTGGATTGTATTATAACGTGTTTTCCTGTGGGAATTAGATGATCTCCCACGGTAAAAAGCCTATGTCACTCTCCCGCCCTGCAATATCTCCACACAAAACATCTCCCCAATCTGTTTCTCCGTTTCGACGTGAAAGAAGGACAAACAAACAAACATACTTTCACATTTATAATATTAAGTATGGATATTGTAAAATTCATCCTGCATTCAAATAAAAAAGTTTCAGTGATTTTAACAATTTCGTAACCGTGATAAACAGTTTCTAAAAAGTAAAAGCGCCATCTGTGAATATACACTACAAACCCATCACCTGATTGTTGATATTTCAATTATCAGTAAAATTACGAAAATTTGATTTACGGATGCATTATTCGTTTCTCCTCACTTAGAATATTTTTTAAAACAATAATATACCTTTTCGGGATTTATTTTATTATCTTTTATTAATTTAACACAACTTTAATAACAAATCGATACATGTAACGTCATCTATTGACATTTATTTGAACTATTTTTTCTTTGTTCGTGATAAGACCCCATGATAGTAGTAACCATATCAGTTGAAAATTAAATTGGGCGGGATGCCGATACAGCTCTACCGCTAATAGGGTTTCGTACAAACCATAATACTTATATACATTCACATAGTGATTTTAGTCATACGCTTATGCAAAGTAAAAAATAATAAAATACCACGATACAAAATAAATTCAAAATAAGGTGAAAAAATAAATATTTTTAATCAAATAAATTACAGTGTATTTGGGACATGAAAAGGCAAGTTTTCACCACATTTCGTTAAAAAAATTGTGAAAGATAAAAATAAAAAACCAACTTGGTTTTTTGAATTTTTCACATAAATTTTGAGGTTATGTCAAAAAGTGTAAATACAAAAGTTTTAGATCTTTTTATTACCTACAACTTTTTTTTCGATAGGACTTAGTTTTGCCGGAAATCGAGAAAAACCGTTTTTTACCCTTAAAAACTCCCCCCCACCCCCTTCCCGACCTCAGATCGCCCGTAAATTATTTTTCCTTTCATTTTTATAATATTCCC
The DNA here is from genome assembly GCA_947093115.1 of Brenthis daphne. Lineage (NCBI taxonomy): Eukaryota > Metazoa > Arthropoda > Insecta > Lepidoptera > Nymphalidae > Brenthis > Brenthis daphne. Next base: position 16,310,774 of record OX352472.1, on the reverse strand, counting down.
CTCCTTTTCTAATGGGTTGCATCCTACTATTATTTTTTTTCACTTTTTATTATTTTTAAAGGCTTCTACCCTGGTCTATAATGAAAATTTAATATAAAAATGCTAATTGTATCAAATATTAAATTATACAAACTACATTTTATTAAATAGCGTGTCCTTGTTTTACGTAGGAATGGATTAGTGTGATTTTTTGCATGAAAATATTTAATGTGCTGGAAAGTACACTACCTACCTTACGGTACTTTATGTTCCATACATCAAAAAAAAAATGGTCAAAAACTAAAAACGCGTCTTTAGTTACGACTACTATTATAAATATAACAGGTTGTATGTATGTATATGTGTTACTTATTGTGCCTAGTTATGTAAATAATATAAGGTAAATAATAGAAACATTTACGATTTAAATATTTTAATAACACAACAAAAAAATAGCGTTTCTATTAGTTTTCTCCATCCAACGCCACCACTTGGGCGCCCTTGCCAACCGCGTCGCCTTGCTTGAACGCGGCCACGTCTGCCACGACGCCATCTCGCGGCGAGCGCACTACATACTCCATCTTCATTGCTATCACTACGAATAATGGCTGACCTTTCACCACCTAAACGAAAAGGATAATATATATTTTTGTTAGATAGAAAATATATTTTGAATTTTGATATTTGTCATTAATTGAAATAAGATTTTTGGTTATAAATTAATAATTTTAAATAATCCAGTACCTATTGGTATATTTTGAACTATTGTCATTTCAATGATTAGTTTTAAACTACATATTCCACCGTTGCTGCGTTAAAGGTACTTTCGCGTTTTTTACATTTATATATAGAAGATTTTTGTCATTATGTACGATACTATGTCATTTATAAGTATTCTTTTTCAGTTTAAAGACATTATTTTCATCAAATTAACAAATCGTTCCATTAATTAATTATTTATCATTAAGTGAAATAAAATGAAATGAAAAAGCAATTAAATTTGTACGAGTTTTGTGAATCCATCTGACCTAACGTTATAACTTATAGCCCTGTTTACATATTTTACATTTTAGGATTTGACACATATTTTTAACTAGCATCTTACCCTCGCTTCGCTTGGGTACGTCCGTAGGTACGTTTTAAATTTTTTGAGCGGAACCCTAAATCTTTTTCTAAAATATAAGTAGCCTAAGTTACTCCTTATAACATCTGCCAGTGAAAGTCCCGTAAAAATCAGTCCAGCCGTTTTGGAGATTGGCCAGAACAAACAGACAGAATGACAGACAAAAAAATTTAAAAGCTATGTTTTTATTATAGGTAGCATGTATTATTCATATGCACTTATATATTTTTTTCATATGCATTTAGTAAAAACCTGTCATTACGACATTTGCAAATGGGCACTTTAATTTTATTTCTAAATTAAGAATACCTTAATTTATTAATGGATAGAACCATTAATGTGATTAGTGTTTCTATATTAATGAATATCATTAGTAGGTTACTAGAATTTTATTTATCATAATTGCACGTAATTTTTTTTGAGCGTAATTTTAATTCTTTTTCTAAAATAAAAGTAGCCATTTTACTCCTTATAACATTAGCTATCTGCCAGTAAAAGTCCCATCAAAATCCGTCCAGGTGTTTCTGAGATTCTCCGGAACAAACAGATAGATAGACAATTTTTTTTTTAATTGTGTTTTATATAATTTCATATACATTCAACAAAAAGCTGTTATTTTGACATTACAAACAGACACTTCAATTTTATTTATCTGTATAGATAATTTTATGAGCTACAGAATTCTTGAGCTATAATATATTAAAGCGTCGCGTCGATTGACATTACTTGTTAGTGCGTTTATGTAAATAAAAATTAAAACTCTCTTATAAAAATAAATATATAAATATCTTGTCTTTCTTTCTATATGCTCGAACTTTCTCATGCTCTTTTCTGGTTAATATATATTTTTTTTATTTAGCCATAACATATTTTGTATGTAATCTCTATACAACCTTTTTAAAGCGCAATGAAGAATATTATATACCTTATCGCCTTTATTCACTAGTATTTTTTCTAAGACGCCTGGTGTTGGAGAGCAGGCGGTATCGGTCGAGGAAGTACCGTCAGTGGTTAAGGCTTGATATTTGGGCCTCGGTAATTGTACAACCGTTTGGCCGTTCTGTAAAAAAAAATAGGATTAATAAAATAATTTAGGATGACATTTCCATGTTCTGATGAAAGTTATTTATCACCTATATCACACCTGACTGAATAAAAAAAATAAAATCTATACTAATAAATGGAGAGCCGATTTTTTTGTTCGGTTTTACTGCGATAACTACTGAACCGATCGGAATAATACTCATACCATAAGATGCAGCGTGTTTCGGAGAAGGTTTTAGTATATGATATGTTGGTGATTAATGTACTATGCGGGCGGAAAATGCCACAGGAAATCGCTAGTGTTATTATATTCATACAAACTTTCTATTAACATTATTATATTTGTTTATACAATGGCTTTTACCGAAAATGCTGTCAAATACAATGGTTATAAAAAAAACTTAACGACGAACGTTTTCGAAGGTTAATACCTGTCGACTTTATTATTGTTATTCTTTGTCTTATGGATTTTAGGCGTGCCAGTAAGATACTGTTCACTACGCCAATATCGCCTGTCAAAAAAACATCTTTAAAAATCTTTAAAAATCATACCGATACGGATACTTTAAACTTTTCTTAAGCAAAAGTCGTCATTTTTAGCGTTAAATTGGCAGCACTGGCTCTGTTATATCACACTGGACTTCACATTCGTTCTGATCAATGGCGTTGCGTTTCAACTACTTAGAATTTCCCACCTATATTTGCACTTTTTAATAATAATTATTATTTTCTTAATCAAAAAGAAATTATATTAAAAATAGTAATAATTTAATGCTGAATAAAATATTTTGAATTAGGTAACGAGTTTGTACTGAGTAGGTATTCCAATATCGCGCCATTTACATTTTCTGAGTGTATACCACAATTTAAATCGGTAAGTTACTGAAATATGTTTTATTAAACGCAAAAATATTTACTATATAACTGTAGAATAAAATAGTTTATTAGTCAACAACTGCATCTGCTTATTTTAATTTTCATTGTCATAAATTCTTCATATTTTCAATTTATCTAAAATAACATCTTAAAGAGTCTTTTTATCGGTTTGTTTATATTTTACTTTACGCACGATTGAATAAACTAATGGATTTGGTATCAAAGAATATACAAGTACACCGTACACAAGATACAAGCAATTAAATAAGCCTGTAACCTACAGGTATAGGACTCGCTACCACGGATACCACTTTTATATCTATACTCTGTCAAATAGGTAGTTCTTACGGACTCACAATACTGACATTAAATTTAACAGTAAAAATTATTTAGAATTCGCATATTTGTATAAAACTAATAAAAAAAATGAATAGATTACCTCATCATACACATGCACTTCGTGGTCATAAGTCAAGAGGCCCACATTACTGGTTTTATCTCCCACTTTTGTGATCAATCTTAGACCCTGTTCATTTAACTTTACGTATGCTTCGACACTTTTGACGTCCCCATCATTAACTTGCGCTTTGTAAGTGTTGGGTGTGCTGTCGTATGTTACAGCCACCTTTGTGTCTGTAAAAGAAAATATTATTTTATAACATATTAGTGGCTCACCCCTGCTTCGCTCAGGTTCGCCTTTAGAAAAACGAATTAATCTATCCCACGGGAATCCTACACTTTTTCGGGATAAAAGTAGCCTATGTGCTATTCCAGACTATAATCTATTTCTGTGCTAAATTTCATCCAGATCGGATCAGCCGTTCTGGCATGGTTGAGTAACAAACATCCACCTAAACTTTCACATTTATAATATAATTAGTAAGATTGCAAATGAAAAGGTCTTTGTAATATTACACGGTACTTTTCCTATTTTTACTCAAATAACACATTCCGTATTATTTATTAATAGTATTTTATATCTAATCTTAGTCATTAAATTAGTTTATATAAGATAGTTTATATTCTCTTGTGTACAAACTAATTGAATGGAGTAATCACGTCCATTAAAAAAGTCAATAAACGAACAAATATACATTGATATTTGTAATATCGACCGCCTTTATTGTCTTAATGATTGCTATACATTAGATTATTTTAGTAAGAAAGAATTAAAAAAAAGATTGAAGAGAGAGAGAGAGAGAGAGAAGATTGAGATTTAAAGGCGATAGTGTTTTTTTTTAAGAATAAGAGATCAATATAATGAATAAATATTAAATAGATATTTATTTCATCATCAGAACTCTATGAAAAGACAGCATGATGTCAATACCATGTGTATCTTGTGAGACGCGGGCAAGGCGCTGTCATACTCATTTTTATATGGTAGTTGAAAAACGGCTTTAAGGGTATAAACTACCATGAGATGACACATACAAAATACAATGCTATAACCTCGAAACCGTTCGCCATGAAAATTGGTAAATTTTAACAACCCATTCATTTGGCAGAATTTCCGTGAAAATCAATGGGCGAGTCGCCTACTGTATGGTTTATATTGTGGTAAAGATTAATGATCGACTTAGATAGTTGATACGTCAGAATGGCTTGTGATAGGCACTGCATTCTAAGCCAAAGGTCACTGGTTTGTTATCATGGCGGTGAATGGTTGTATTAATTGTAATTAAGAATAATATCATCTCAATATTGATATTGATAAACTATAACCGCTAATGCGTAATGGATACTATTAATTATTTTGCCCTCTACCTCTTTTCAATGAAATATCTGTTTATGTTGATTTTAGCGCAATAAAGAATATAATATGTAGGGCTGCCAGATAACAGTAGTTGATTTACCCGACCAATAAACCTCAATATACCCGGTTTATCCCGCCGGCGCCAACCTTGAGCAGAATACCCGAAAATAGTCTATTTAAAGTAATTTATTCACGTATTATCACTACATATTATAAAACAAAGTCGCTTCCCGCTGTCTGTATGCCCCTATGTATGCTTAGATCTTTAAAACTACGCAACGGATTTTGATGCGGTTTTTAATACATAGAGTGATTCAAGAGGAAGGTTTTAAATTTTAATATACAATTTGTTAAGTTTTTGTATACATTGGCTAAAATATAACAATATTTGTTGGAGGTGTCGGAAAAAAATAAGGCGTCTGGGAGCTTTCAACGAAAACGCTGCCTAAACCCTTTGAGATATAACAAAATAATGTATGGTAAAATTGTGTATCTTATATAGGTCTACAGAAAAGTCCGCGATGGCATATGTCTATCTGTTAAGGATAACATACTATTTTAATTTTACTAACTAACTGCCTCGGTGGTGTAGTGGCTAGCATGGACGGCTGCACACCCGGAGGTCCTGGGTTCGAGTCCCGGGTCGGATCAAGTTTAGTTATTCAGTCTTTCTGTATAGTACGCTTCAGTAACAGCCCGGAGTTGGGAAGTTGGCGGTGTTTCATCCCCGTGCCTCGGAGAGCACGTAAACTGGCCGTGTCTCGTGTCGTCCCACCGGAGTATGAGAGTGATAGGAATAGAAAGTGCACTTGTGTCTGCGCGTACACGCGGTGCACTGTAATATCTCCTGCGCAGTTGGCTAGTCTCAATGAGATTGGCCGCCGTAGTCGGAATCGGCTAGGAGAACATCATAATTTTAATTTTAATTTAAAACGTACCTAATATATATAATAGAATACGTACCTATAGACTAAAAGAAAGTACTAATACGTACCTATAGACTAAAACAAGAAGTCATTTTAATAAGTTCTCAATTAAACAGCTTTAAATTATTAAATCAAACATAAAAAAATACTTAAAATATCAAATCAATCACCTAAACAAAATATCTGCTTTGACCCCGCTCAATAAAAATACCCATCAAAATTACCCGCCCTCAAAAATCGCCTAAAATTACCCGCTTTTTGGGTAACTTACCCGCCAATTGGCAGCGCTGATAATATGTATTAAAGAAACATAATACATACATAATATCTAAAAAACTTAACTTCGCTATTACGTATCACGTCTCCATTCTCACAGTTGTAGTACACAGAATCTATATTTTTTTGTTGGGATATTTTTCTTGAATTTATCCAAACCTAAGGACAATAGCCTTAATATTACTTTTTCATAGTTATCACAAAATCTTACCATGTTCGTCCAATTTTAAGTTTATTATTTTTTTCAAGTTGTAGTTTGGTCTCCATGCACTAGATGGCACTGAGATTCCTTTCCACAAATCATTTTGTGAAACTTCTATCTGGGATTTGATTAGCTGTAAAAACAATTAAATATAATATATAAATACTTGGTAAATAAGGGTTAAAATAAAATGCTAAACCTTATTTGAATGAGCTGATCTCTGAAATTACCAGACGGATTTGAAAAATTTTGCATGTTTATTCTGCAATAGCATATTCATTTAAAATCTAGTAACTCATCAATCTTTAGGAGAGAAACAATTACACATAATGTCAGTTTTGTATAAAAATATTTACAAACTAATGAGTTGAAGTGAGGGGAAAAAATGCACTAGCTTAAAATACAGCTTTAAATACATACATATTATAAATATAAACACCCATGACTGGAGTACAAACAAATGAATGCCCCCAGCGGGACAAAGCAAGTAGGGTAACTACAAATTCAGCCAAACGTGTCGTCTTATCGTGTTGTTAACTAATTAATATTACTTACGCACAACAGACCAAATTAGAGTTTAAGTGTGGAAAATTGAGTCCATCTTAAATTACAACTAACTTTAGTATGTTTTTTAATCTCAGAGACAAAACTGACATTACGTGGGTTGCCAGTTTTTTGTAATTCTTAAATAGTGATAGCGTATAGAAAATTAACCTTAATAAAATCGAGTATCGTTGTGTTATAAAAAGTTCGTTTTTTATAATAATTTATCCTGAAATAATGTGTAGGTACTTATTTAAAACGTAATAATACAAAATTAATAATGTAAATTTAAATTTAATAATCTGGATTTTAATTATACATTTTGGAATACAAAAGTTTGAAGCGAATCGTCTAATAAAGATAAAAAGTTACGATTCAACAAACCGGTATTGGAGGTATAACACTGCACAAAAGAGCTGGCAGCATTATTTGTACATTTTACATTTGCATGTGTCAGTTTAGTCTCTGGGATTAAAAAACAGACTATAGTTTATAATCAAACATTTCCTTACATGTCCCAGTGCGGCTTGAATAGCGTGTTCCTCACTCAGGCGGGAGTCGGTCTGCGGGAACAGCTCGGCCTCGTGTTGCGGGATGAAGGCGGTGTGCACGTCGCCGGCCACGAACGCGCTCGCGCCGCTTAGACGCAGGAGGAAGTTCACGTTTGTTTCTAGACCTGCCACCTGTTGGAATATTAATAACACTTTATTTTCTCAAAAAGTACTGCATTCAGCCCTTTTTAACGTCCCACTGCTGGGCACAAGCCTCCTTTCAATACGAGGGCGATCTAACACGCTGGCACGCAAATTGCAAAAATGCGGGTTGCCGGACTTCGCATCTCTTTCGAAAACTTGCTAGGTTCTCTCAGACATGCAGGTTTGTACAAAATTCTCGTGTCACAGTGTTGAGCGTTCGTATGAAATTTTGTGTGTACATTCAGTAGATCTGGGAATAGGACATAAACTATTTTTCATATCCCAAAGTGATAAGGGTGGTCCACCCTAGGGACAAATTGAGCGGACCGAGGGTGAGTCGCTAGTAATATTATAAAGATAATTTTAAATATTATTTATTGAAAGTATGAAGTAAATTTTAAATAAATAATTCAAACCAAGTGATTTTAGATTTATTATTATTACACTATACCAAGTATAAAAAAATACATTACAATTTTCGAGAATTTTAATACCTTTTTTCTTTTTTTTCACATGCATTTTTAATATTCATAGTCTATCTACTTACTTGATATTCAGATAGCTTTCGTCTTGTTACAGCCAACGCTTCATTCCTATCTTGGCCCCATACAACAAGCTTTGCTATCATGGGGTCATAGTGAACTGATACTTCTTGGCCTTCTCTTACTCCAGTTTCTACCTAAAATATTAATATAACGCTTTAATTATATTATGGAAACAAATAAAAACAAAAAAAATTAATAATAATCTTTAGAAATATATTACTGTTACAGCCTCACTCACTATTGCTTACAACAAAAATAATTCTTGCTCACATTAACTTGCAAAACTATTAGAACATGTTCTTTAAGTATAAGAGAACATTTTATCATTTGTTTGTGATCAACTAGTGTCACAGTACAATAGTGTAAAGTACTGCTTTGTATAAATTGACGTGGGATGAGTGAGCTCTCAACGTGGACACTTTTTTGCATGATCCACACAGTACAACAAATGTAATTTGCGATTTGATTTTGATTTTTGGTTTCCGACGTTTTGTATGTTTTACAGCAATCATATTTTAAGACATCTAAAGGTCATCATACAGTTGTTACAGATAGTACTTATCCATATTTTAAAAATCCAAAAATGACACCAAAGTATATTATAATATTTGTTAATTTTAATTTTAAACTTTCTTTATTCTTTCCTTCCAAAAGTGAACTTACTCGAACATTCTCTTCGGGCTTGGGCTGTCTAAGTCTATGCAAAGTCCCGGCTCTGGGTAAGAACCCAGCACGCGGTTCCTCTGCATATATCCTGCACTCCACAGCGTGTCCACGACGCGTGATCTGGTCTTGTGTCATTGGTAGGGGCTCGCCTGCCGCTACACGGAGTTGCCATTCTACTAAATCTGTGCCTGTAGCGAAAGATGAAGTTAATTAATGTTAGAAATGTGCAAATTTGTGAAGATATTTGAACTGACTGAACTGCCTGACTGACTCAATGTGGAATGAATTTAGATGAGACCCAGATCGTTTTGATTTATTATTACATAAAATGTATGTATTTTATCGTGGTAGCATATTGCAATTTTAACGTTACAAGTACAATTTAGCGTTAACGTTATAAATACACGATGCTGTGCAATTATTTTTAAAGAAAAAAAAAACAATTTTCAAGTGGTGGAAGCCTCGGTCATCATAATTACGGTAAGTCTTACTGTTCATCAAGTTAATTAACCGAAGTGACTGTACGCCCGATCTACTGGTCCACGGGAAACTTTCCCGTAACTGAACCATGGATTTATTAAATTTAATTCAAGCTTTTAGATCCACGGCAAAAATTCCCGTGCTTCTCAGAATTTTTACATTTATCTATAAAAAAGTACTCAAAAACAAATTGTGTTAAAGTATTGAGAATGAGCACTAACCAGTTATCATTTCAGTGATAGGATGTTCCACTTGCAATCGTGTATTCATTTCCATAAAGTGAAATTCATGTGTCTTTCTATGGAGGATGAACTCCACAGTGCCGGCGCCCACGTACCCAACAGCTTTGGCAGCTCGCACCGCTGCTTCACCTATCGCTTTACGAGTTTCTTCGGACAAACCAGGCTATAACATTAATATATTAATTTAAAAACATATTATTTATAATTAATCACACTAATATTTTTATTGTGAAAGTTTGTCAGTGAATGTGTATTTGTGATTTTTTCATACTCTAATTTACAGATTTAATACTTTAAAACAGTGCTCTAACTGGGATTTGTGTAATTGAAAAAGTAATAACTATTTAACCGGTTTCCGAGCTCTGCTTATATCAGTATAAAAGAAATATGTCTTAGCAAAAGCATTCAAGACAATTTAAAGTTTTAAATGCTTATAGAGATTAAAAAGTTACAATACATCATATTAGCGCTTACTTTCTCTTCGTTCAGATGCGTCCCTAGGTGCCTATCTGTAGCCTAATGGTTATTCCAGAGTATAGTTTATCTACATCTGTAAAGCCATTTCAACATAAAGGAATAGCAAACATATACATACACACATGCAAATTCTTTCGACTTACAACATACAAGAAAACAACAAACAAATTTTACACACACATACAAACAATATTTATAATAAAGTTTAATTAAGCAACTAAACATACAGCAGGAGCTTCTTCAATGATTTTTTGATGACGTCTTTGTACTGAACAATCTCTTTCAAATAGATGTACTGCATTTCCATACATATCAGCAAAAACCTGCAATCATTAAAAATTATAGTTCTAATAATATTCACAAACAATATTTGCTCTCAAAGTGAAATTATAGCTATTAATATATAGTATATACATTATATATAAAGAAATATTAGTAATCTTATTCAATTGTAAATGTATAATTTTTTTTTTTAATTAGTTCCACATTATACCATAAAGTAATTACGATTAAAATATAATGAGTTTCTCATGTAATTAAAAAAGAGTGCTACATATAATCTACGTAGGAATGTTTAAAAAACAAGTTCATACAAGAAACTCGACTTAATTAATACTTTTTTAAATTTATTATAATGATTTTGATAATATATTTATTAATATTCATTGATATATAAAAACATAGATATACATTTTCTAACAAATATCTCTGCAAAAAGTGGTGTCAACATATGACATTAAGTCACACTAAAGAATAAAATTCAAAAAATCGAAACAATAATTTCATAGTTTTAATTTTGTTATCCAAAAAGCAATGAACAAAAGAGATTTGAAAAAAATGCACAATTTCAAACTGAGCACTTCTTTTTGAGGATATTTTTAAGATTCGAATTGTGTATCTTGAGTTTTTGTATATCAATGTTAATATGATATAATTTTATTATAGTTTCGACTTAATTTTCTATATTGAATTGAAAATTTATTTACCTGGACTTCCACATGTCTGGGATCTGTGATGTACTGTTCTAAGAGCATGTTGTCATCACCAAATGATTTAAGAGATTCTCGTTTTGCAGATTCCAACTGTGGCAAAAAATCTGATTCTGTCATGGCTATTCTCATACCCTGAAATTTGAATAAAAATCTGAATAAGCTAAGAGAATAAAAGGCAGAATACATGACATTTTTCAACCGACTTGAAAAAGGAGGAAGTTCTCAATTCGACTGTATGTTTTTTTTTTTTTTTTTTATGTTTGTTACCTCAGAACTCCGTCATTTATTAACCGATTTGGACAATTTTTGTTTTGTTTGAAAGGGTAGACTTCCAGATTGGTCCCATTTAAATTTCAAAAAAAAATACCACCCCTAAGGGTGGAAAAACAACTAATAATGAATTTAACCTACTTCTAATTGTCATATTGACTTGAAACTTTGCAAGTATTTCTATTTTCGTTGATAGTACAGTGGTTCGGTGTTGTTGACCTGATCTGATGGCAAGGCCAGAAGGTGGATAGGTGGAACTCTTCAACGGCTAATAGTAGATACTTTGAGTTTGGGCTTATTTTGTTTGATTTGACAAGCCTAACACGTTAGAATCCTTACTTAGCTACTACTGTCTACACTAAAAAGGGAAAAATAAAAACTTTTTAACAAAAAAATAAAAACCGACTTCAAACAAAAGCACTAAAAAGTGAAAAATAACTCATTGGTATTTTTCATTTACTATACATACCTAATCAAATATTTTCGAAGTCGGTGTGCTTTGGCTAAGTAATTAAAGCCTACCTATTAAATACATACCTAATCAAATATTTTCGAAATCGGTGCCAGCCCATACAAAGCAAAGCACACCGACTTCGAAAATATTTGATTAGGTATGTATAGTAAATGAAAAATACCAATCAGTTATTTTTCACTTTTTAGTGCTTTTGTTTGAAGTCTGTTTTTATTTTTTTGTTAAAAAGTTTTTATTTTGAATATTAATTGTAACATAACATAATTATGTAACATTTAAAGTTTAGGAAAGTAATTTTTAATCAAAGAGGGAATTACATATATATCTAACCTTTCCACCACCTCCTCGCACAGCTTTAATCATTAAAGGAAAACCAATTCTCTTTGCTTCTTCTTGAAGTTTCTCTATGCTTTGGTCTTCTCCATGATATCCTTTTACTATTGGAACACCAGCACTGGACATTATTGCTTTCGAAGTACTATAATATTAAAAATGTGAAAGTAAATATTTGTTAAAAAATTGACAGGTATAAGCATTATGTAAATAATTATGGGAATTTTATTATGGTATTTACCTCTTAATGCCCATATCTCTTATTGCAGAAGTTGGTGGTCCAATAAAAATAAGACCATTATTAGCACACTGTTCACAGAATTCCACATTTTCTGACAGAAAGCCATAGCCAGGATGAATTGCATGGCTATTGGATTTTTTTGCAACTTCTAGAATTTTTAATGCATTTAAATAGCTTCGAGTTGAAGGTGCTGGCCCAATATGGTAGGCTTCATCTGCCTAAAAAATTAAATGTTTAGCAATAAACAAAATAATAACTAAATCATGTTTTTAATAATGAGATGATAGCTAATATGACTTTAAAAAATACAATTTAGTGGTAATTTACCATTTCAACATGCATAGCATTTTTGTCAGCATCAGAATATACTGCAACTGTTCTTATTCCTAGTTTTTTAGCTGTTTTCATAACTCTACATGCTATTTCTCCTCGATTTGCAATTAACACTTTATTTATATGCTGTTTCTGAATTTTGGGCTTTAGCTGTTGAGCATGGTTAAATCTTAAGCTATACTGGGCATTAATAGATGAACTGAAACATCCAAAAATAAATTAATTAAATCATATTTAATATTACACATTTTAATATACAATGAAAGGAGCTTAAAAACTTACCAAAATTTATTTAATTTATTCAAATATGACATAATGGCGAAGTAATTATTCCCAATTTCATTAAATCAAATCTTATTTAACGTTATCGCTAAGTATATAATTATTACAGATAACAATTTTTGGTTGCCGAGCCCCTTCACCATGTAGAAAAGTAACTTTTCGATAACGTTTAATACATGAGCAATGTGTGCAAAGAGTGACGTTATTGTTGAACATGACAAAAACTTAGTTTTGCTTATCAGTTATCTCCTAATTATTTATTCAAGAATTAATTGTTATTGTTATTATCGTTGATAATCATTCAATTTCGAACCATGGATGACAATTGACAAATTTCGAAAAACGTAAATGTCCACTTTGACAGATTTCAGTCATATTTCTCGATGGTACCGTCTATGGATTTTATTGCTGTATGAATGTGTACGAAATTAGGCATGGAACATTTCACGAGTAGCAAGTGAAAAATCACATGAAATGCGTTATCATACGTCACACCTGCTACTTAAATTCACAGTGACTGCTACAAATCACCATAAACTTTATAGTCGATTTTTGTCTCTTCGGCTTGTGCAAATCGGCAGATTATTGAATTGGACACTTTTCAGGATGTGACTAGCCTACCACACCTTAATCTGACGGTTTCAAGTATTTCTACCTTATCAAAACATTTTTTAAATATTTTAATCGGCTTCCCTAGACGCGCCCCTTTATATAGAAGACTTATATTATGGTGAAAGTACTCAATAGAGTGCAAGGTAACCTCTTTTATGTTAATCTGCCGCGCTCGAGTAACTACAGAAAAACCCCTCTTGGGCTCCCCTACTAATACTTCATTTTAATAGCAAATAATATAAAGTGTGACACCAGACCGTCGAAATAAAAAATCATTGCCTGTGAAAAGTAGCAGGTGAAATCACGTGAAAAATATACGTAATTTTATCATATGATAATGATTTAAGAGTAGCAATCATTTCCATGCTTATACGAAATATTATGAATGTGTGGCCACTGGCCAGAGGTCCAGAGGTTGAAATGGGGAAGATTTCTTGAAAGAAGGGTGCCACATGTATCGCCTATTTATATTCAGCCTGAGGCTAAGCAAGATAATATTATTTATTATAAAGGCTTTCTAACTAAATTTACGTAAAACATGAATTTAACATAATATTTTTTTTTATCATTTTTGGTTCTATTGTGTTCGAATCTTATCTGTGCAATGTATTGTATTGGAAGTTAAAACGAGTTAGTGAAGTTAGAGAGGTGCATCCCTCGGTGGTCCTAACTGGTGGATCAACCACAGCCTAAACCGCTGGTCGTAGAAACGTGAAATTTGGAGGACGAATTCCTTTTATGATTTAGGCATCCGATAAGAAATATTTTTTTTGCCGCACTTTGGCGTACAATGCCGAAGTGCGTTAATGCATAATTGGAACGTGAATTAGTTTTCAAGTGCACCAGCATAGGGCACTAGGTTCAGTGTTGAAAGAAAAAAATATAAGTAAAAAATACATAATAATATAAATAAAATATAAACAAATATTACTAAAGATAATGTAAATAAAATGTTGATCAATGCCTCCTTGAAGCTTCATACATACTTATATTTATTTTTGAACACAGTATAAATTAACTTTTGTAACGCGGGGTTTTTACAAACAACGGTGATCGCGGGGTATCGTGTCGGAACATGTACGATCCTGTAGGGCCGTGTTTCGTGCGATCGTATAGTTTAGGCGCCCGCGCCCCCCCGTCTCCCGCGAACGCGTGGTCATCGGCGTGGCTCGACCAGGCAGAGAGCCGCGAGCGCCGAACGCGTAAACATCTGTATCATAACGATCCTCCACGACTCTCATTTTCGCGCAGTTGTAAGATTTTATGTAATTTTTTTGTGTAACTTCCATAACCATAAGTTTTCTTGTCAAACCTCAAGTGAAATAAATATATTTTAATAGACTGTTGTGTACCTATTAAACTGGCGCCCATACTAGTGGCTCGAACTTTTAAACTTATATACTAGTGCGTGAAGATGCCTATGACGAGGAGAGGGGAAACGCTTCGGCAGCAGCGAGGGGATGATGCCGCAGAGGGAGAGGAGAGCACCATCGAGCACGGCCACGTGGACGGAGCTGCGCGAGCCGGCTCGACACAGCAACCAGCACCCCAGCTCCCCGAACACTTCCTATCCACGCTGATGGAGACGATCACGCGTGTGCAAGTGGAAGCAAATAGAAGCCTTATCAATTCTCTGATGACGTCCAGCAGTGAATTTAGGGCCTCCACCCCAGTAGTGGCCTCTCAAACAAATAATGTGAACAGCGGGAGTGGTACTGCTGCCAGCGTCGCGAGTGTCGACGCCAATTTTACTAAGTGCACGGCGCGGTTCAACGGGTCGTCCCAGGACGCCGAGGTATTAGAAGCGTTCCTGGATGCCGTCGAGATATTTAAGGAGTGTGCGGCCATGAGTGACGAGCTCGCACTCCGCGGATTGCCGATATTGCTAGAGGGTGAAGCGGCAGTATGGTGGCGCGGCGTTAAGGCGTCGGTGACTACATGGGCGGATGCGGTCGCCCGCCTACGCGCGGCGTATGGCGTGGCGCAGCCCGCGCATCAGATTCTTCGGCAGATCTTCGCTACGGAGCAGCAAGAAGAAGAACGCGCCGAGTCGTTTTTGTGTAAAGTGCGAGCGTTAATTGCAAAGTTACCGTATAAGCTCGATGAAATAGTGCAAGTTGATATTTGTTACGGGTTATTACACCGACGTATTGTTAAAAGAGTTTCCCGCGATAATGTTCGTAATTTAGATGACTTAATGTATAAAACGAGGATCGCGGAGGATATGTATAAAACTCTTAAGGTAAATAAGGATAACAATAATAGTAATAATTGTAAAAACGCGATTTCACGAACATCGGTCACTACTACCGGTCGCGATCTCACTCGATCGAGTTTTGATAGTACGAACGCGATCACTCCGCGTAGTAATAAAAACAATAGGCCCCGATGTAGTTATTGTAAATTATTTGGGCATATTAGTGAAGAATGTCGCAATCGTGAGAAGGTTATTAACAATAATTATAATGATAAACGTTTGTATAGCGATAGCACGCGTAAGGGTATACGTTGTTATGGTTGTGGCAAGGAAGGTGTCGTGAGGTCGAAATGTGATATTTGTGTGAAAACTTTAATGAATTCGGATGGTAAAACTTCGTTCAATAATTTGGATGTAGATTTTAATAATCACGATAATTGCGTTAATAATAATAATAGTAGTTTAGGTAATACAAGTGCATCATGTATTAAGTTAACTAACGTGAGTACGCGTGAATCGTATCCTATGGTTAATATATCTCGACACTGTCGTAGAACAAAATCGGATCTACAAAATAGCTACTTTACAGGAGAGCCGTTTAAAGTTTTGAAGTCACATTTTTTACCATAACTTTTCTCCCATTTAATTAATCGAAAAAAAAAATTAGAAATAGCTTTTTGTCTTTTATTAAGAGTTATTACTAGATAATAATAATAACATTTTATTTATAAAATAAAAAAAAATGTGTTTGTATATTATAATCCGACGTTATATTACGTAACTTAGGACGTATGTTGTGACTTTCCGAAGTTGTTCGATGGAAAGTTGTACTACGTATATATACATGTCATGCTGTTCTGTGGAATTACAAAAGGGATATTGATGTCGTATGTTATTCTAGATAAATTAAAAATTACGTAGATTCTAAAAAAACTTTTTATTGTTTATACACAAGGTATATCTATATAAGTTAAGAAATGAAAAATATAAACAACGATTATTTTTTATCCAAAATACAATTTGAAAATTGCACAAGCAAGGAATAAATCTAATTAAAAAATGTTGCCATTTGGTAATTAAACTCTTAATATTAATTGTGCGACTCGTTTCTGATCAGTCTCAATCGGTAACAAAATAAATCAGTCAAATCACAAAATTTCAAAATACTAAAAATCTAAAACTCTTTAACAAATATGAGATCTCAGAAATAATATCATTTTAAATATCTATATCAACAGCAGATATGAGTAGGTCTTTAGCCATATATAATTTATTAGATAAATATTAAATGTAACTTAATGTTATACTAGGAATATGGTTGAGCAGGTACTTAATATTCACTTTACAATAAAGAATAAAATAAATATTTCAAGAACTAGTAATAACAAAAAATACTTTTATTCAAAATTGTCCCAGATCTGTTTAAATCCCACATAAATACTTAGTTTTAAAATAATGTATTTTCATAGACAAAACTATCAAATAAAATGAAATGTCTAATGACATTTCTTTTTATTTCGATAGATTGATTTATTAATAAACAAAATAATGAAAAAAAATCACTCATCATTAAATGGTAGGGATTTGAAATAAATGCTATGTTCAGAAATGATTACACCGGTTTTGCACATGTGAACAAGATCATTATATTTATCTTTCGATATTTTATACAAGCTGTTAGAAATAGGTTTTAAATCAGTTAGAGCTGATGATGAGTTTTTGGTTCTAGATTCAATGACCAGACATATTATAACCACTTTCATTGAGATCATATATATAATATTACTAGCATTGCCCGCGGCTCCGCCCGCGTTCAGATGACCAAAAACTAAATTCTTAGGTGTTACATATTAGTATACTCTTACATTGCAGTTTTTGTATTTTTCCTCAGAAATAAGATATTTTCCCGCGGTAAAAAGTATCCTAGGATCGCGCGCTACATCGCCCGGTTTATATAGCTTGAGCAGGCGGTCGAGCGATGCGGGGCAGAGGGGATGGACTCGCCGTAGGCATCTCAATGCTCGCCAAGCATTAAAAATGTTTCGCTATTAATTACTTCTAACAACGATATCTCAAAAACTATTCATCTGATTGATTTAGTGTAAAGAGCAATTTTAATCTGCATTAAATGACTAAGCTAACTAAAATATTCATTTGGATAAGGATTAATACCGAACTAAAGAAAATAACTTTGAAAATAACGTAATGTTTTTAATTAAAAATGTTAACATAAAAGTGGTTATTGTAAGTCAACCGTAAGAGATAGAGATATGCTATCGCGGACTTTTTTGTAGCATTTTTATAGATTTTGAATTCTCTAGTACATTACTTAACTGTATCTTTGCTAGTTTACGCGGCGTTCGCGTGGAAAGTTCCCATTTGGCGAGATTTTTTGCGACCTCTTCAACATTTGTCGCCGTATTTCAGCTAATTTACATAAAAGCATAATAAATTATATACCTAAACCTTCCTCAAGAATTACTCTTTCTATTGTTGAAAACCGTATAAAAATCCGTTCAGTAGTTTTCGAGTTTATCGCGTTCAGACAGACAGGAGGACAGACAGGAGGACAGAAAGACGCGGCCGGGGGACTTATTTTTATAATAAGTATAGATAATTAAGTGGGATCTTTTTTTTGACATGGACTTCCTTTATCTGATTCCATAGAATTTCCATGAAATCTTAAAGTGTTTGGAAACAATACCTCTATATTGACGTTCGGTTGAAGCCCTCTTAACATATTTTGTAGGATTAAAACATTCTTTGTATAATAGAAACATACACCCAATACTACGATTACCGTCTAAGTATAGCTTGATCGATCTCTTCCTAACGTCAGGAGATAAAAGAATTGACGTGATTATAGACACTTTTTTTCGCTTTCACAAGAAGAAGCTATTGGCAAGTTGTACTTGTTAAAGTAAATTAACGTAAATTAGGCCGATCTGTGATAAAAAATCGATGCTTCTTTACTTCTAAACAAAATTTAACCACAAATCCCCACTGTTTCTCTTTGTTATCGAGACTCCAAAACCTTTTAAAACAATGTATTCTTTGTTCATTAGTAATTTTCTCACTACATTTATAACGCATACCCATAACCTTTTTCATCAAGAACTTTACCCCTCTTAGACACATATTTTTACCTGAATTCGTTAAGCTTTTCCTTTTTATATCGGACCATGATTCTCTATTTTTATTTGTTTTTTTTTCGTCCTGGAGACAGTACTGAATTGGTATCTAATTCGGAAAAAGAATTTAGTCCACTTACAGTACTAGGGCTACTACGTACTAGGTACTACTGAAGATGGTACTGGACTATCCAGTGATTGTATAAAGCACAAAATAAGTCATTACATGTCTTGTGACTATTGGTCGGTAATGGCATGGGAGTAAGAATGATTAAGGGTGATGTAGGTGTAGGTTTTCAAATTCTTCGATGACCACAGGAGGAGAAGCCTCAAAACTGGCGTTGGTATCTTCTATACCAAATGGTGTCAAGTCTTTAACTAAATTTCGATCTTCATCGCCATCTGCAAATACTTTCTGCGCTATTTCCCTTAATTGGTTGACTATGATTTCCGCTCCAGGAGGTAAAGGTGATTCTGGTTTTTCAACTCCAAGACCTGCAAGCTAGTAAAATATCTAAAGATATGTCTAAATAAGACAAATAATTCTCAAATAAAAAGATCTAGTCATTTATATATCTATTATTAGCATTCAAACATGCTGAACAAAATCCTTTATAATTTTATGCCGAAGAACATAGTTACTTCTCAATACGCTACATCAAAAATGTGTAAGATTTCCGAAGAACAACGCCGTAAGTATTCAAACAATCTGTATAATTGAAATGAGTTTGGGAGAAAAACGAAAGTAGGAAACATACGACGTCAAAAAAATCCAATACCATAACATAAGTAATTAAAGAATATAAATATAGTACATAAAGAAAACATCATCAAAATATATTTTTTTTAAATAAATTTAATTTTTTTCATCTCCGTAGAACAACGTCGGTTGTTAAGTTATGACACGGATTTTGAATAATTCTATATAAAATGTTAGCCAATCGTTTTTTAGTATGAAAACAATAATAAAAGGCACTTATATCCATAAAAGTAAATATTTATAAAAATGACTTACCTTCGTTGTTCGTATTTTCGATTGAATTACCTAAAATGCTAAAGTCCTGCCTGGCAAAATAGTCACTTATTTCTTCATTATCTATCACTAACATTAATATTTTTTATGATTGAGACATTTTAGGCTGTTTTTGTGTTAAAAACTTTAAAAATATTGTAATAATACGCTAATGTAGAATCTATCATGTGTTGTTGTTAAATATGACCGGCTTTCCATCGAACACCACCGCTAGTGACGATCGCCGCGCAGGGCGTGGCGCACGCGGAGCAATGACAACCGAGCGACAGTGGCGCTATTGAACTCGCGACGATTTTCATGGGAACAATTTTGAAATAATACTTTGTTCAATTGAATATTTCCGAAAGTACTAAGAATATTTAAATTTTTCTTGAATATATCAATAGTATATTATTAATTAAAGCTAATTCTGTAAAAAAATCAATTTCGATGTAATATCATATCCGACATTGTTCTACGACAGTGTCGATCTGTTATGGGTCGTACCGGAGTGGCGATAGTGGATACGGGCGCTACGCATAGTATTGCGAGTCCTTTATTATATAAAATTTTAGTAGACTTGGGAGTACACTTTAGTAAAGGTAAACGATTGGTACACCTGGCTGACGGTACACAAGGGTGGAGAGACTTGTTGACGGCCGAGGTAGGTATAGATATCGAAGGACATAGTGTAATGTGTCAATTACTAGTGTTGCCAGGTTGTGACACTAGAACACTTCTAGGTATAGATTTCTTGTCTCGGGCCGGAATGGTAATAAACGTTGCCCATCGCACTTGGACATTTATGGATAGTCCCGGACAGTGCTTTAATTTTATTTATTCGTACACACTTGACCCTGCAGGAACAGATTTATTGCACGCTGCATCTGATGAGCTGATGTTGCGCGCAGACGAAGGATCTAAGTTAACCCAGGAGCAACAGAATAGAGAATCTGTTAAGTTTTTAGGACACGTTATTGTACCAGGCGGAATCCAGGTGGATCCAGATAAGACGGCGGCTATTGATAATATGCCCGCCCCTCAGAACGTTAAACACTTAAAATGTTTCTTACAAACGGTGAGTTGGTATCGCCGCTTTATTAATAATTATGCTGAGATCGCGAGACCTCTTACAACACTCCTGAAGAAATCAAGTGCCTGGCGATGGGACGCCGAGCATCAGGAGGCGTTTGAGCGGATAAAGCGTCTCCTCGTATCCGCTCCCATTCTGCGTCAGGCGGATGAGTCTAAGCCATTCGTTCTCTGCACCGACAGTAGCGCTTACTGCCTCGGGGCTGTTTTGATGCAGGGGGAGGGAGACGATGAGAGACCGATCGAGTACGCAAGTCGTCTTCTCACTAGTGCAGAGAAGAATTATTCCACGACGGAGCGAGAGGCACTCGCCGTCGTGTGGGCGTTAGGTAAGTTCCGCGGTTACGTAGATACTGCGAAGGTAACGGTTAGGACGGACCACCAGCCTTTGCGATGGCTAATGAGTCAGAGGTCACCTAGTGGTGGGCTGGCTAGGTGGGCCCTAACATTGCAAGAGTTCGACCTCAACATCCAATACACACCGGGACGCTCGAACGTGGTTGCGGATACGCTTTCGCGACCAGTTTGTGCTGAGAACCAAGGTGAGTGCGAATTATGTATGACAGTCGTTGACTTACCAAAGAGGAGTAGTGTTGATATCCGCAGCAATCAACTGTTAGACCCAGAGATTCGCAAAATCATTGAGGACATGGAGTCTGACGAACCTTCTAGGGGGAGGCCATGGTCTGATCGTGGGTACACTATTTCCGATGGTATACTTTATAGATATAGCTTAGAGTCAGACGATGGAGAAGAATACTGTATTGTTGTGCCCGAACACGAACGCAGGCAAGTGATGGCTGAACTCCACGACGCGCCTACGGCAGGACATTTCGGCGTGGAGCGCACTTTAGGCCGTGTTCGCGCTAGATATTATTGGCCAGGTATGCGCACGTTCATTACTAACTATATAAGGGGGGCTGCTGACCAGCGACGGCGATCGCCGCCAGAGTATAAGGTAGGCGATATGGTGCTACTTAAAACGCAGGGGCCGAACGATGCAGGACGTGGACAGACGGCGAAGTTAATCCCACGCCGGGACGGCCTATACAAGATAGGTAAGGTAGTTAGTCCTACTACGTACGGGTTAGAGAACGTACAGACCGGAAGAGATATAGGGAAATATCACGTTTCGCACCTCACGCCATTTACCGGCCAGATAGAGCCTCCCGTTAGGGATAAACGTAAACGTGGTAGGCCGCGTAGATACCTAGACTAGCCCAACTGTGAGGACACTTAGTTAGGCTAGAGGGGGAGAGTGTAACGCGGGGTTTTTACAAACAACGGTGATCGCGGGGTATCGTGTCGGAACATGTACGATCCTGTAGGGCCGTGTTTCGTGCGATCGTATAGTTTAGGCGCCCGCGCCCCCCCGTCTCCCGCGAACGCGTGGTCGTCGGCGTGGCTCGCCCAGGCAGAGAGCCGCGAGCGCCGAACGCGTAAACATCTGTATCATAACGATCCTCCACGACTCTTATTTTCGCACAGTTGTAAGATTTTATGTAATTTTTTTGTGTAACTTCCATAACCATAAGTTTTCTTGTCAAACCTCAAGTGAAATAAATATATTTTAATAGACTGTTGTGTACCTATTAAACTTTTTTATATTTTAACAGATTAAGTCAAAAGTTTTACAAATTAATTTAATAATAAACAATAGTACTAAAGGTAATTATTGTAAAGAAAATATTGATCAATGGCACCTTGAAGAAAAAACACTTGGGTAGTTCTCATCAAAATGTTATTTTTTGCAAAAAAATTACCAATTCTTTAAACCTTCGTGCAGATCTAATATTTTAAGCGTAGTTAATTATTTTGTTGATAGTAAGCAGTTTTATCAAGGAGGCATCCGAAACTAATGACTAGTTTTCGAAAAAAATAACATTTAATAAATTTTGTTGTTACCGAGAATGACAATTTGTGAGAATAATGAAATTAGTGCGGAGGAAAATGATGCTATGTTACTAATAATGACAATTTCATTATGAATAATACAAATTTGAGGTATAAAATCAATAAATGGCATGATAATTTGTAATATTTTTTATTTTTTATGAAAAAATATTATACGTAACATATAAAACTTAACACAATAAACATACGAACCATTGTTGTTTTAGAATATTAAACAACAAAATATTAAAAATTCTTCAAATTCATAGAAATTGTTATTAGGGACATTTTGAAACAAATTCAGAGTTGATGGTTAAAAGACCCCAATTGGTGTTTGAAATTACCACCTTCGATATGAAAATCTTTTTTAATGTAACTTCTATGAATTCAGCGATTAATCTTACGTATATTATATAAATTATAATACTAAAGATATTCTTGGAAAAAAAAATACATATTTAGTAGAAATACGTATCTTTGGACATTAAAGACTTATATTATTAGGAACTTGTAAGAATCTACCTACTTACTTTAAATCAAATGTTTGGTTATTAGTCTAAATTACAACTCTAAAACTCGAATTAAGGGGACTTATAAAATTCTTACAATAATGTACAAAGCGAAAATTCAATAGTACTAAATTTCCGTAAGACTGTTATGATTTCTATGAGGCACAATAAAAAATCACAATCAAAATGAAGACACAAGTATTGCTCAAAACAAATATAAATACATATAGGTAATTAAGAGTAAATAGAAATAGAAATCATTTAGTGCAAATTTTGTGATATTCTAAGAAAACAAGCAGTCTTGAAAACAAATTAAAATATAATAAAACGAGCCAAAAAATCATCAACCGAACAGAAAGGCACTATTTTGATGGGATTGTTGATCTTGTCGGATTTTGTTTTTGCAAGGATGGTTACAACAAGATGCTTAGAGATGCGTCCTGGATTTTTTTTTATATATTGATGTCATTTATCGTTATATCAGAGAGAATTGTTAGTGTTCAGCTGCGGGATATTATTCTTTAACTTAGTTATCAGACAGACAATAATTTGAATGTCCTGGGCACATCCAACAGAGTTACCCTCAGATGGGTCCCGGGTCACTCAGGCATAGATGGGATCGAAAAGGCTGATGCATTGGCAAGAAGGGGCGCTGAAACCCCAGAACCATTTTGTGGTATTGCAAAACAACATGCCTATTCAATTCTCAAAATTCACTGCAATCGCCAAGCACTTCAAGAGTGGCAATCCACTTCTGGACAAACACACTCTAAAGTGCTAATTAAGGGATATCGCAAAACGTTTACAAAAGAGTTGCTTCAACTCAACAAGTATAAAACCAGTGCAGTAACCAGAATACTTACTGGTCACTGCAAACTTAATAAACATATGTTTACCCTCGGCCTCAGTCAGGCCGCAATGTGCAGACTATGCCATGAGACAGAGGAAACTGCTATGCACATCCTCTGCTCGTGCGGTCCACTCATGCACCGCAGAAGTATCTATCTAGGGCAGCATATTATGCAACCGGAAGAGATACAGATGCTCCCCGCTCAGAAAATTTGGAAGTTCCTGGAGTCAACAGGACTAAGCGGAGAACTTTGAACTCATTATAAAGGGAGCTACAATGGACCAAAACTGGTCGACGTAGCTAGGGCCGACCTCGGCACCACACCCAACAAAATAATAATAAATAATAGTTATCAGACAAAATATATACCTACTTATTCCTATACTAGGAGGATGGTGAATCCGAAAAAAAATGTATGGTATCAATAAACGGGTTTAATTTAATCACTTCCTCTATTAAAGGTATTAAATGACCCCACACAGCTGGAGCATCATGGCGTAAACAATCACTTATTGTGCACGTGGAAGTTGGTCAAACTTGTCCAGTAGAAAATTGATGTATGTAGATAACTGCAGTATGCAAGGAAACCTGCTGCCTATTTCCACCAAAGTGGATCGACTTAACTTCTGCTCCATATTTCTAGGCATCATTTTCAGAAAAGTCGACATGTACTAATGCTTCCTGAATGTTTAGATTTTCATTAAGATTCTTAATAGCTTTGTATTGGTTCATAATTTTATAGTTGCGTTCCAAAAAAATTTGGCAAATCTCTATTGAATTTATTTAATGCTTCTATCGTTGTAACTGTGATTTTCGTCTTTTCTATAATTGTTTGTTTCTTCTTGTTTCCATTCGTAAGTAAGTATTTCTTTTGAAACTTTTTTCCACTCGTAATAACTGCAGTACATAATTCCTTGAAGATCTTTATATTCTATGTCATTTGATTTACAGGTCTCAGTTTCTTTGCAAACAATCAGTGTTTTTGTCATCACAGCATTTTTCTGTTATTATAGACGTTTTATTTAGACCTTCATTTAATAACTCCATAATGAGATGAATGAGCACAAACAAGTACCTCTGTCAACCTTTTTTCGAAAAACTACCCAGAAAGGCCGCAGCATTTAAAAAAAAGAATGGGTAATTCATATATTTGTTTCCATTCTGAACTTCCTGCAGAAGTCCGAAGTCCTTCAGTGGTAGATACAAGAACCTTTCTTGCGTACGGACTTGATTTTTTCGAATAAATTCCTATTTTAAAGCACATGAGATGCTATTTGGCATCATCTAAATAGAATTTTTTACACGTTCGCTTATAAAAGACCTTACACTGGGACAGTTTTCTGATTATAGGCTAATTTCGGAACAGTAATTTTCTAGAACTGGTATGTCATTTTCTGCCTCCATTTGTGTCTTCTCTTGTTCGTTGAGTTGCTTTATTTGTTTTTGAATTTGTTTACAACGAGCTTTATCCCTTTTATTGTAAGCCGCGATGATATTGACCAATTTTTTTCTTTTTTTTTAATTCTACGTAGCGAACTTTTCTTATAGCTACAGCATCATTTTTAAGCGAAGGATCTCCTTCAAGATCATGCGTAGAAATGCTTTCACCTTGATTACCAGTAACGGCAACTGCTTCAAATCTTGGTGTTTTATCTTATTTTTTATTTTGTCGATAGCTATTAAAACTGTCATGTTAAATTTTTCTTTTTTTTCTTTTAGTGGGTCATGTTAATTACTTGAATAATTTATGAATATTGACAATTGAGAAATTATGTAAAACATAACGTAGTAACTAGAAATATGTCATGGAAAATATAGTTTTAAGTATAAAATTAAACTGAACGAATTTTCGAATTTTCTTTCCACTACTTTCTTTCTGTGAATGCGTGAAAAAGTTTTTTCGAAATACTTTTTACATTTTTTGCTTCTTTATCTTTTAAATACTTCATTCTTCTTTTTTCTTTTGCAAGAGCTAGTAATTCCGGGTCATTTTTATTTTTTGCATACCGCCTACGTTTGACAAGTCTTTGTTGAGCTAGTCTTTCTACTTTAGTTTTCCTTTTCTGACGCATTTTGGAATATTTACTACAAACAAAAGTACTAGCACAGTTGTGTGTAGTTTGATTTCTTTAACTAATATAATCTCTGATAAGTACCTGCAACAATATAAAACAGAGTGATAAGACACCCAACATATAAATAAAAACGTTATCGTTGAAACAAAAAGGAGCAAGAACTTTATATTCTAAGTATCGGACATAATTTGGACAAAAGAGTGTAGGAAATAAAATTGAGGATAAAGTTGATCTCTTCCTCTCCATGATTATTATACGACGAAAGCTAGTAAACAAATATGAAGAATTATGTTCAGGTTTTAAAAGGAAAAAAGAAACATAACGTAATAGTTAACATACGTACCTGTAAAATTATGTAATTTTGTCTAAGTGTAGCTGGAACTAAAACCTAAAATGACACTTTCATCCAGCTAATCCTATCTGCACATCAATCTAAACGATCAAAATCATTGTTCTCATCAGTAATCATTGTCATCTAATTACATCGTCATTGTTCACAACATGCGTCATTGTCTTCTTCTCAATTTTTACAGACAATGACGTTGCAAATAATGATGTTTTCACAAAAATCATATAAAAACATATTAAAAAACGTATATACAGAAAACATTATTATGATCATTGAACAGTTACTCAAAAGGTAACTTAGATATCTAATTATGCTGATAGAATCAATCCTGAATTAAAAGTTATGAATAAAAAAACAAATGACGATTGAAATGACAAAATTAGGAGAATCAAATTCAAGACTCACCAGTTCGAAATCCAACACGCGTATCCCGTGTAATGGCTGCCAGTCGAATGAGGGACGGGGTAGTTGGTTTAAATCACGCAAAACACAGCGTACGAATCCTTCCGTTTCACGGCACTTTATTAAACAATATATGGAGCGACTAATGACGTAAATTTTATAAACTTTTTTTGATAACATTTTTGAGTAATTTCCAGTCATATTTTTTAAACATTTTATTATTATAAAGTTGAATTATATCAATGTCAAACACGAGCTAGTAAAATAATTTAATATGAATTGAATAATAATTTTTTTTGTGAGAAAATTCCCGAGAACCACGTAAAGCGACATGCAAAATAATGGAATTTTTGATAGTTTTTTCTTAATATCTTTTTTTTTGTTACTTCTACGTAAATGTGACTTAGATTGCTTTTTAAGTATTTATTTAAGTATACAAAACAAAAATAGTTTTTGAAAAATATTAAGTCATTGAGGAGTATTATCGAGAGACACAAATATTTGGCCTCTAGAATATTCACCCACTTCTTACATTTTCTGCTAATAAATGGGCTATTTGACTGGTTTCTAGAAATCTTTTAAAATTATTTACTGGTGTTTATTGAGCCTACAAAAAGCGTTTATTTTTAATACTTATGAGTATTTTATCAAAAAATAGGAATTAAAAAGTACAATTCAAATAGGTTGTTGAAACAATTTTTTGCGCAACATGGCCTCAGTGATGTCACAAGGAGTTATAGACAATCATGAATCAACCATCTCCGTAGGGTTTACATTCTCTGTGACTCTGGAGCGTTACGTTTGAATTTGACATCAAATGAAATATATTCGAATTATATTTATTATTTATTTGCGCAATTTTATAATTAATATTTAATGATTTATCTTTTCTCTTTATCTAAGTATAAGTAAAGCTGAAATTAATGTGCAATGGGTATTAAAGGTTTATGGACTGTGTTAACACCGTACAGTGAGAAGAAATCATTGCATGAAGTTAATATTTGCCTTTTATAGTTTTTGAATGTTAAACAATGAATGAATAAAAAACAAATAAATAAAAGTTATATTTTAGATTCGAGGTCAAACCGTTGCAGTAGATCTAGCGGGTTGGGTTTGCGATAGTCAAAATGTTACAGACTATAATATACAACCTAAATTATATTTAAGGTATTTATATATTTTACTCATAATAAACGCAACTAAAACTTATTAATTTTTAGTACCTATGTACTTTGAACATCTGTTTATTCAAGTAGGTAGTATAAGTTTGTTTTTCAGTAACAAAATTAATATTTTATAAATGTATATGCCTCTATTTCAGAAATTTATTCTTCAGGACCGTGTATTTATTATTAGCAGATGTCAGGCCGATTTTTGTGTTAGAGGGTGATGCACCAGAACTAAAACGAGATGTTATGGCAGCTAGAAATGCTATACAATTTAGAGGAGCAGCACCAAAGTCAGATGCTGCTAAAAGTAAAGGAGCTAACATATCGAGAAAAAGATTCAAAGGTGTTTTAAAGGAAGTTAGTAATATGAATATTCATACTGTATCTCTTCTGGATAGTTAAAGAGTACCATGTTCTTCTCCATTTATTTTTAAACACTTATTTAGAATTATCTTATACACTTAATTTTAAATAGATACTTGTGATCTCTTGGGGAGTTGATCCTCACTTTGCCATTTTGAAATCATTTGGATTATAATTATATTACCCAATTTTTCGAAAAAATGTTCTCATTTGGGCTGTGTTTTATCTAATATTGTTTCTTAGCACTTCATGGTTAATTTCTAAGAAAGCAATTGTTAACTGAGTCACCTGTGGCTTGGCAGTCGCTGACAGGTTAGTGTTATCAAATGCAATAATTATTATAAGTTTATTTTAATTTTGGTTTTAAATCTAATATAAATTGTTGTATTCAATAACCATTATTTCTACAGTGTGAAACACTTCTCAGAACCATGGGGGTAAGATGTGTCAAAGGTAGAGGCGAGGCAGAAGCTACTTGTGCAAGATTAAATGCTAAAGGTGTTTGTATTTATTACTATTTTCTATGTAATTTCTTGTTTCCATTGTATTAATAATAGGTCATTGTACTCATAGTCTTATACTATTTGTACAAAAAAAATCTTATTTTAAGTTTCACAAAGGCTTAAAAAAAGGTACAAATTTGGCAGAATAACATTTATTATTATTTCTATTGCCCTAAGAATTTATTAGATTATCTTAATTTTTAAACTTCAACCTATGAATGTTTATTTTTTACTTAAGTAAACTGTGAGTTACTTAATTATATTTATATTAATAGTTTATGTTTTTCTAAGTTGGTAAATGCAGTAGTATCTCAAGACTCTGATTGTTTTGCATATGGAGCAAAGCTTGTATATCGGAACTTTAGTGTGTCAAGTTCTGCCGGAGGTGGTGCCATGCAGGGCTCTGTAGACTGCTATGATGCTGAAAAGATGTTCCAGAGTATTGGTTAGTTATATTTTACTGAATTAAATGCATATTTAGCCAATTTTCTGTTCTTTTTCTCCCAAGTCAAATACAGTAGTAAGAGGCTGTATGTTACGCTTTGTTGATGATGATGATGAAACGATGAGAGAATTTGGTAGTATTACAATTATTTGAGGCAATGGTAGTCCAGTGGTAATGCAGTTGCTTGGGAAACCAAGTGAAGCGGGCTCAAATCCCAGGTCTTGCACCTCTGATATTTTCATGTGTGAATCATTTCCAACATGATTACCACTTGTCTTATGGTGAAGGAAAACATGGTGAGGAAACCTGCATGTCTGAGAGAACCTAGCAAATCTTCGAAAGACATGTGAAGTCCGCCAAGCCACACTTGGCCAGCATAGTGGACTATGGCCTGATCCCCCTTGTATTGAAGAGAGGCCCATGCCCAGCTGTGGGACGTTACAAAGGGCTGAATACTAATACTACCATAATTTATTGCAGTGAATAGACATTGTCATCTGAAACATAAAATTGTTTGATCAGTTTAAACATTGTAAATATATAGAAAATATGCATTATTCAATATCATTTTAAGTGATTATACTCATATAATATTTAGGAAAATGCAGCACCTGCAATTGCAAATATGGAAATGTAAATAAAATTTATTTTTGTTTAACATTAGGGTTTGGACGAAAGAAAATGGTGGCACTAGCATTGTTGTGCGGCTGTGATTATGGACTTGGAGCTTGTGGGTCTGCAATAACCACTGTTGTTTCATTCCTGCATACATTATCAGAAGACGAGGCTATACACAGGTAATTTATATTCAATTTTGGTTTTAAAAGTTCCAGAAATAATGTACATTTATCAGGTCTTTGGTATGTGACTGCCACTTAAGAATTCTTTGGTCCCATTGACCATCCCTTGTTTGATCGTATCTCCCAATTGCTTAGTTGTTGACCTTAGTCCTTCTGCATATCTCCTTAATTCTGATTTGATCCTGTATATCCCAACCATAGCACTCTCCACATTGTTTCTTGGGTGATCTTGTTGTTTTTGGACATTAGTTTCTATTTGGTAAACCCCTTGGAGTAACTGGCTTGTTTGGGCTTTTGGTAACTGGGAGGCCGGAAATCGTTAAAACCTGCATTCGAACTTCGAAGCATTATCGTTCTTTCGAAGAAGACTGGGGCGGATCTATATATAGGATCTTTGGGCTGCAGCCCAGGGCCCCTGAGATATTACTGACCTCCTGTTGAAAACAATGGATAAAAAAATTATGATTTTTAAAATAAAAAAATATCCAAAATAAAAAAAATGTCATAAAAGGCTGGCCTAATAATAGTCCGGTCAAAATAGACATTTCAAATAATAAAAACTCGGACAGAGCTGAATTTTGGTAGAAATTTTGGGTACACCAAACATATTTTGATCATTTTTGTAGATATTTATTTTATGATCTACAATTTTTGTCTAGATTATATTTTTGATAAAACTTACCGTTTTCGAGAAAAATCTAAAAAACCGTAAATTTTGACCTTTGACCTTGAACTTTTTTAGCACACATGGGATTGATGGGAACCTTTGACACTTTATTTCTGGTGTACCCAAGGTCTCTACCAAAATACAGCTCACTACAAGAAGAACACAATATTCTTCGAATTTCGTTTGATTTATGCATATGGTGTCTTCTCTAGAGTATGACGGAATTAAATTTATTTGTTGTGATGAGAACTTAAACTATTTGTATGATGCATGATCATAATAAGGTAAAACATAATGTGCACCAAAAACTATTTTAGTTAGTAATAATAAGAGTGATATTAACCTCTCGAAATTGGGTCCATTTGATTAACAGAACAACTTGAACTGTGCAACACAAACAAAGCTAAGTAACTAGTAGGTATCTATTGCAAAGTTACACTATCATTCTCCCAGCTTTAACATCAATTTAGCTCCTTAGCTTAGTCCCATTCTTATAATAGAAAAATATATAATTCATTTCATTGTTTATTTTCTAATAATATATTTCTCCCAATAAGAGTGATATACATATGTGTACCTTGTAACTACTAAGAAATAATTAAAGGTTTTTTGGCTCAATCTGATTTAAGTCGTTAGAAGAAAATTTCAAAATTTTATATATATATATATATATATATATATATATATATATATATATATATATATATATATTATTACCTATTTATCGGTCGGTCTCCTTCAGACGCAATTATAAATTTTACTTGGCGTCCTTTCACTAGTATTGACACAGTGCAGTATGACGGAATGTAATACTGCGATGGATTGGAACCTACCTACCTACACTCGAGAGCATAGAAATCCTACACCACCTACATTTCCACTTTGACCTTAAATATTTTTTAATTCAATTTTGTTTGCGAATATAACTTAAATTAAACCACACACTGTTAGCTTCCTCAAAACACATAATAGTCATGGCTATGACCTTCAAAATAATGATAGTAGCAACAAAACAATAGAATGATGCAAAATCGCTCGATTCAGGTAGCACGGTTTGCGGGATTTCAAGCAGTTATAAAAGGGTCATAAAACAATAAAATTGATAAAATAAACCTTTATCAATGCGAGAAATTATCTACCCTATTATTTAATGTTGGGTGTGGTGCCGAGGTCGGCCCTAGCTACGTCGACCAGTTTTGGTCCATTGTAGCTCTCCCCCTATCTTGAATAATGAATGGGAGCTAGAGGAATGAGAGCAGAAGAAATCATTGTTTTTACAAAAGCCTGCGGTATGCTATCCCATTCTTCCTTAATTGCGGTATGATGATCTCTGAGACTTGTAAGCACCATATTTCTGGCTAGTATTCGTTTGTTCTGCTCGTCCCATAAGTGCTCAATAGGATTGAGATCCGGGGTTTGAGCAGGCTAGGCCATAACCGGTACATCACCCTCCTCCAAGTACTGGCGCACCATAACAGGGGTGTATGCAAGCATCAACCTTGTAAGACAATGAAATTTTCGCTGATAAATCTCGAATCCCTGAAGAAATTCCACAGTATCTCTGGTTTGAGATTTGAACTATGTTGTTAATATTATACAACGAAAATCAGAGGATTGCCAGATCTGATGTTTTCCGTTAAACTTTGCCGAACTTTTGATCTCCGGTACATTAGGTAATCTCATAATCTATCGTTTCACGCAACCCTTATTAACTACACGTTCTTCAGTTATTCCCATTCAATCAATTCCCACGTGTAATATTTGCACCGGAATAAAAAACAAGCTTATATAATTTTCATACCTAATTGGCGACTATCTCGGCAAACATAAACTAAATAAACGTTGATTTCTTTCATGTCATTGTTTTCAGTTGGGCAAAATAACAATATATATTTATAACATTAATTAGAGACTTACCCTCGCTTCCCTTGGGTTCGTCCCTAGCTTGCTTCCCAATACAAACTTTTATCTACATTTCACCCCCTAAAGGGATGATTTCCGGGATGAAAAGTATACTATGTCCTTCCCAGGATATCAAACTATCTTCTTACCAAATTTCATCTAAATCGGTTTAGTAGATCCAGACCCCCCCCTACAACCTCACAAACTCAAAAACTTTACCTCTTTATAATATTAGTATAGATTAATAAATGTAGGTAAAGTTTGAGTAAATTATATGATACGCGTATAGCTTTTTTATGTATATTATTGATTCCCGTTTATAGAAGTTTTTATTATTGAAATATCTTCAAAACACTTTCGTTTTGATTGGTTCGTACATACGAGTATGTACGTAGATATTGTGATTTGATATCTAACTGAAACAAAATTTCTGAATAAATATTGGTAGACTGTATGAAAAATTCAAAACAATTTCATACATAAACATTCAAAAATATGCATATATGAATATGGTTAATTTTCGTGTATAAGAATTGTATTTTCTGCTTGTATTTTAGTATGTGGTGTATGGCAATTATTTTTAAGAACCGCCTCGTTACTCTGGTTCCGTACTCGTCCTGGGTTCGAGTCGATTTGTTCGAAACGAAATCGAAAGTTCGTTGTATAAAATAGTGTGAGTTGAAGCTCAAAGTTGGGGTGTGTTTGATGTTCACTAAAGGATGTTACAATGTAGGGGAATTATTTTAATTTTTAAATTATTGTAATCTATAATTTACAAAAAAAACAAAACGTCGCGATGAGTTTCTTTCGCCAGTTATTCTTAGGACTGAGGAATTTTTTTTTCCGAATTCTTGTTATACTCATGTTGAGAAAAAAAATGTAATAATGCTGAATGTATATATATTTATTTT
Organism: Brenthis daphne; assembly: GCA_947093115.1. Classification (NCBI taxonomy): domain Eukaryota; kingdom Metazoa; phylum Arthropoda; class Insecta; order Lepidoptera; family Nymphalidae; genus Brenthis; species Brenthis daphne. The sequence goes on along the minus strand of OX352472.1, from coordinate 16,277,139 downwards.
TATTTAAATTTTGTTAAATATTTATTATCCGTCTATCTTGAAGATAGTTTGTTGTATACAAAAATCGGCCAAAAGGACATATTTTCAAATGACACAGATAATATAATAATATACTAGTACAGATGCCTAATCCCATACAAAGAAATTGGACAGCGCTATATATTGTAAATACGTGGAAACTAAAGTATGAAACATATAATTCATCCTGCAATCGATTAACTGCCTACTGCTACCGATGGAAAGTAATAGCGCCATCTGTGAACATGCATTACAAACTTGATTGTTGATAATCCAATAATTAGTAAAGTTACGCAAATTTGATTTACGGGCGTATTATATCCATCACTAAGAGTATTTTTAAAAACCATAATTGATAATATACCTTTTAGGGACCTATTTTTTATCTATTGCTAATTTAACACATCTATGATGTTCTCTTCGCCGATTTCGGCTACGGCGGCCAATCTCATTGAGATTAGCCAACTGCGCAGGAGATATTATAGTGCACCGCGTGTACGCGCAGACACAACGTGCACTCTCTATTCCTGTCACTCTCATACTCTGGTGGGACGACTGCTCGACATGACCGGTGAGAGTTAAGGCGCAGGACCGACGGCTTTACATGCTCTCCGAGGCACGGGGGTGAAACACCGCCAACTTTCCAACTCTGGGCTGTTACTGAGACTTACTATACAGAAAGACTCAATAACTAAACTTGGCCCGACCCGGGACTCGAACCCAGGACCTCCGGGTGTGCAGCCGTACATGCTAGCCACTACACCACTGAGGCAGTTATAACACAACTATAATAACAAATCGATACATGTAACGTCATCTATTGACATTTATTTGAACCAATTTTTCTGTGTTCCTGATGAGACCCCATGCTAATAATAAATATTATAATTTTTAATATAAAAATATTTCGCTTTCACGTAATATAACGGTCTACACAGGTTGCTAAACTGGGTTAGCGATCCAGAGCACTACGAGAATCAAAACCGTTGGGTGTCGACGCCCGGTCGCTGCGACCGCTGCGGCCACATGGGCCGTACTCACATGAAGAATGGTTGTCCTGTGTGTGTCACACATAAAGGATGTACGGATACTGGACACAAGTAAGTTTTATTGAAGTGAAAACTACTATAGGCAGGTTTGGATGGGGAGTAAATTCATGTAAGTCGTCATCGACATGGTCACGTGACGTGTTACCGCTGACACTCAGAGGCCGTCAAAACCAAATAAATGTAAACATTTTTAATTTACAAATTTTTATTTAAGTTCAAACAATTATTATAATATCTATATATAACAACTAAGTATTTGTTTATAGTTGTAAGCTTTCACTTCTGTCGGCAGTCCTCATGACCTCATGGTTTTTTTTTGTTTGTAGTTGATACTAAAAATAATCAGTTGCGAATATTATAATTGCAAATTGCAAAAGTTTGAATTTATATGTGTGTCTTATTCAAACATACACATGTTTGTTATGTGTTCACGCTGAAAAGGCGGAATGAATGGAAGTACTACATAGGTGCGTCCTTAGATGCCTAATAATAAATAACCCACTCGAGGGAGGCGAGGGCAGATCGCTAATTGTGTATAATCTTGTTCTCTGCGAAACAGTTTTATTGAGTTGGAAATAGAACGCGTTCAAGGGAAAAATATTCTTTGTGTATTTTAATTGTGAAGAACTTCCAAGAAATCCTACAGCGAAATGATCATAAAAGAGAGTTAAATCTTTATTGGAAAATTTCCAGGAACAGATACCTAGTTGTTGGAATTGTTTTGCTATATATTTTTTTACATTCCTCATTTTAATTGTTAAAGTTCATTTTTTATATGTACCTATAGCTATCAGAGCAAAATTTTTGCATAGTGATTAGGCCAAGTGGTTTCAAAAGAGCACGTATTTTTGAAGTGAAACTTTTTTAGCATCGTTGTGATTTAAACTCGATGAAACAAAGAGACAAACACATAAATACATACATATATAGGATTATACCGGCGAGAGCATGAGATAGAATACATTATGCAGGAAGTGAAAAATAATACTGAATAATATTTCATGCAATATATGTTAAATAAAATTTAAAATAACTTTAATATAATGATACTAAAAAAAACCTTACAATTAATTACCTTACTCCTGATATCCTATATTCATTTTATTCTCTCGTAGGTTACCTTTTTTTAGGCATAGAATAGAATAAAAACAGTGTAGTTGGTTTTAAAATAATTTTCACGTAAACAAATATTAAAAAAAATATTTATATTTTACATCACATAAATAGGCAGCATTATAGTCTGTAACTCTTACGTTACATCAAAATTTTATGAATTAACTACCATTGCCCGCGGGTCCATCCGCGTTCGGATGACCTAATACCAAATTCTTCGGTTTTACATATTAGTATACTCTTACATTGCAGTTTTTGCATTTTTTCTCAGAACTGAAATATTTTCCCACGGTAAAAAGTTGTCCTATACGTTGACCCGGATAACCAGCTATCACCATGTCATCAAAATCCCTCCAGTGGTTTTTCTGTGATGCGGTGACAGACAGACAGGCAGACAAAAAAATCTAAAAACTATAGATTCGGCCTCTGTATCGATAATAATGTTTATTTCAATAAGATTTTCCAAAAAAATATTTAATGTACAGATTCGGCTGAGTTACGATTTTATTATATGTATAAATTAGTGAAAAGATCAAAGTTGCCATCGAATCCTTTTTTTTTAATAATAGACGAGGGGGTTTTGTGTAACTTCGCTCTTTGTTTTACCAAAAAATTGGTCCAATTTAAGACATGGAATTGGAATACGCCTACAAATCATTATTTAGGGTGAAAGTATTTGTCTATCACTTTGTAAATTTACTTTCCTTACATGTAAGAAAATGTACGTCGTGTAAGTAAATAGCGATAAAATTCACATATTTCTCGCGTCAAAGAAGCATTGAGAGGGTTATCGCGGTAGGATTCTTAGTATAGATTCATCTCCGCAAATCCTTGGGAGCTATTCAATCGAATTGTACATTTTATCCAATAGACGTCATAAAAGTCGATATTTTAAATACGTTGCAGGGACGTTTTCCTCGGCGCTTTTATCGGAAATATTTACATTTTTCCTGACTGTATTATATATACATTGTTGCTCAGAAATTTTAAATTTAAACCGTTTGTTCATTTCTAGCTATTGCACGTAATTAGTATGGTCTGAAATATGATTTTATACCAAGTTCCGGTGATTGGTTTTAGTTCCTTTATTGCATGTTATAGAGAAATTTACCAAGATTCTTGTGGACAGCTTCATTTTATTATATTTTTTAAGTATCAAAGCTTAGTATTTTTTTCACAATCCATTGTTAATATAATTTGTCAAAATGTATTAAGAAAATTGAGGAAACCTGCATGTCTGAGAGAACCTACCAAGTTTTCGAAAGACGTGTGAAGTCCGGCAACCCGCACTTCGTCAGCGTGGTGGACTATTAGACCTCCTCGTATTGAAGGGAGGCCCGTGCTCAGCAGTGGGACGTTAAAAAGGGCTGAATTACATATCTTCACGAAGTGTTAAGAGGATTCATTTTTCCGACACCAAAGATTTGTAAAATCAAAAATCTATCTGTTATCAAAATCCACTGATATTCGAATTAACTTTGAAAGTAAACTTACGTCAGAATAGAGATATGTCTTCATAGATTATATGTATTCTTTTCTATTATCTTCATAGATTACATCCGATTATAAGAATTTATCACGATTTTTAGATCTTTTGTATTTAGATTATGTACTTCTAGTCAAACTTAAACATGATAAAATATTAAAAAAAGACTTTTTTTTATAAATACAGTAAAAAATATAAATGTATCAACAACACAAGTTGATAAAAATAAATTGACATCCCAATCGCTCGCAGGTCCAAAGTATCGGAAGTAAAACGTGAACTATCTCTTCGGAATCGCGCCCTGTCGTCCGGAATGCCGTTCCCTGAACCGAAAGTTATGAAGGAATTCCTGGATACCACACCAGAAGATATAGATCTAGACAGCTTGAAGACTCCGACTCCGAGTTTAATTCAATTTGTGGTATTCGATTGTTTCCAACTAAGAACATTTGTAATTAAGTTGTAATTCAACTTTTAAAGTAATAAACTTGTCTAAGCCTTTCTATCTGTTAAAGTCTGGTGATTTTGATTTGTGCAATATTTCAAATTAAAAAAAAAACATTATAAAAATTAATTAGTAAAACGTTTTCGTTGCGGCTTTCGGAGGAATAAGTAGATGTTAAATCTTAAGGAAAACGTTCAGTCCATAAATAATTTAGTCTTCCGTCTTTCTTATAATAAAAAATATTTACTGTTTTAATAGGATTAAGGGGAAAGCGTTTGCTTTTCAGAAAATCATGTCGAATAAATTGGACTGGTCCGAGCGGTACTGTGTAGAGAAATTCTTGCCGTTGCTAACAAAATGGCATCTTCAAGAGTACGTGCCCTGTAGAACTATAAAACCGATCGAGATAAAGAAGAAAAGAAATCCGAGAGGTGAGTCACATTACATAAACAGTACCTGAGCTTTGCTCGGTGTATTTTTGTGGAAAATTGCGTTTTTTTTTTCAGAATATTCAACTATTTAGATAAACTTAAAAAGCAAAAGCTTATCTTAATACAAAATTTGATCCAAATCGTTAGAGCTGTTTCCGAGATACATGAAAAAATTTATATACATACAAGAGTTGCTCATTTAATATAAGATTCACAAAGTGTTGCCGGAACTTGTTTGGAGCAAAAGTGCGTTTGCATTTTTCATTATCTTCCAACAAATGATCTTATTTTGGTTATTCTATGGCTCTCAGAGGACGTATAACGGCATGTAGTTAAAACTTATTTTAAAATTTATACTGGTATGTGAGATTTTTTCTTTTAATAGTGTTTTTGTTAAATCTAATTTTCAACTATTCTTTTTAAGTTTTAACACCTCCAGGTAAATTTCTAAGAAATCTATTGTTAACTGACACGCCGGCGTGTCCGCGGTCGTGGAGGGTTTAAGCAATGGTTACAATTGATAGATGCAGCCTTTAGCGTATGTATATAAATATAAAAAGTTTTATCCGTTCACTTATATGTACCTACTTAAAATTACATAATATCTTTCTCTGTAATAAAAACGCTATCTTTATTTGCAATAAACATGTGGCAATATTGTATATATCGTAATTACTTTTATATATACATTTCGCCCTTTTATATTTTGCTTTTTAGTGCACTGTACCGCATATCATGTTTGTTACATAAGCTTATTCGTTCTCAATACCGACATCACGCTATTCCATATCAAACATTCATTCAAAATGAAAATAAATATATCAATCCAAAGAGAAAGGAAAGTTATTTTTAGGATCTATTTTGTTAATATTTTCTCTGTTATGTTATTAATATTTAAAAATTTATATTATTTATGAACCAAAAATTTAGTGTTTGAGAATGTACTGGTGGAGTAGGACTCGGTCGGAAACTTTGCAGACGTAGTACGTAACAAATGCTGTATTTTATGATATACATATCTGCTACGAAAATAGCTGATGAAATCAGAAATAGTAAAGGAAGGGAATAAAAAAGTTAAATAAACATCTATACATATAATAAAATTCTAACTGAGCCGAATCTGTACATGAAATATTTTTTGGAAAATCTTATTGAAATAGGCATTAGAATTTTTGTCTGGCTGTCTGTTACCGCATCACGAAAAAACCACTGAACAGATTTTGATGAAATTTGGTATGATGATAGTTGGTTATCCTGATCAACATATAGGATACTTTTTATTGCGGGAAAATATCTCATTTCTGATTCTGATTTTCTAAAAACTATAGATTCGGCCACTGTATCGATAATAATGAATGACTATTTCAATAAGATTTTTCAAAAAATACTTAATGTACAGATTCGATTCAGTTAGAATTTTATTATAAGTATAGACAATCTATTGTACATAGGTCGTACGCTACTATTTAACTGCTTGTAATAAGTTACTTTTCCATGCAGGCGTTCCTAGCTATGAAGTTTTATGGACGGATATCAGTGGCCAGTACGAAGCTCTCATACCAGATAATCAGTTTGAAGGTAAATTTTAAATGTATATATGTGGTATATTATACTAGTGAAACATGCAACTTTGCTGATGTTTATCATATAGTGTTGGTAATTGATGAAAAAAATTTTTTTTAAATTTCCTATAAGAAATAACCTAGTTTAATCTTCCCCAATATGCTAAGTTTTCAGACGCATCAGTGTAGTTTTACATTGTGATTGTTTTAGTAGTTTGTAGTAAAATAAAAGCATTCTCCGAATGTGGACATTTAGTATTTTTATATGCACCTCACAATATTAAACATATATTTGTATATGTAAGTCTTATGACTGTAAAAGAAAAACATGATTTTTATGGGGTGCGATAGATAATTAAGATTTTGATTTTTGAAAATAAGCCGGAAAAATTAAAAAAATAAAATTTTCAGAGGGAGAAGATACATTAGGACCGTGGATATCGACAGAACGCCAGGATCTTATGCGACGGTATTACCCGAATTTAGTAGAACAGTATGAAGAATCCATTAAAAAACCACCAAAAGAAAAAAAGACCAGAAGTCGAAAAAAGAAAGAACAGCCAAAAGACCAAAGTGATAAACCAAAAAGAAAATATAATAGAAAACCTAAAAAACTGCAAGATTTCGCTATGTCAAATTTGAATGAATCTTTAAAAAATATGAGCCTATCTAAACAGTCTGATCCGAATTCAAGCAAATTACAAGTCAGCGTGTGCGTAAATAAACTAAAAAGGAAATTGAAGAGCAACGCTAAAGGAAAAGCTAACACAATTGAAAGTTATTTAAGACCTTGCAAAAAGAGAAAATCTAAAAAAGACTCATTCAACCACAGTATCAAGAATTTATCAAAGAAAAATTATTCCATGCGTAAGTTATTAGAAGGCAAAGAGAATTTACATGGAAATCTCGGTTTAAGCATTTTAGATATGAGCTGTGAGGGTCAAGACAGTGACCTATCGGATATAGTCGATCAAATCGTTTCCAGACCTCAAAAAGTTACAACGGCCAAAGTAAATAGCAATTTCGTTAAACTTATCTTTGAGAGTAAACAAATGAAAACTATTATTAATCAAAGATTTAATCGGAACTGTTCTACACCCAAAAGCAGTCCGGCTAAAAGTTTTCCTGATATGAAATGTAGTGGTTCTATCTCAAAAGCAAATACGAGTCATTTCTTTGATAAATTAACGGACGAGCGCGATGCCTTTGAAATTTCCATAGAGTACAAACACAAGAGTGCGGTTATTTTAGATTGTGATTCTACTTTGGATTATAGTTTACCAGATGTTTGTTTATAAAAATTATGGAGTGAAATAAAATATTTTGTTTTATTATGAGCTTTTTTTGGCCCCCTTGTATTATAATTTATTTAATAGTAATAATATGATAGCTTCTCCACATTTAGGCGAAAGTTTCGTATTTGCGTTTTGTTGCTGAGTCGCGGGCAGAACTAGTATATATTCTAATTTTTCTTAAAAAAAAAGATAACGAGCTAATATTAGTCCCGCTGAGTTTCTTTCGCCAGTTCTTCTCAGGTCTGAGGCTTCTTCTTTCCGAACTGGTAGTAGACTCATGACGTTCAGTAAAAAATTGTAATAATTTAATGCTGAATAAAATATTTTGAATTTGAATTTATACTAGTGACTTACCCTTGCTCGATCGGGTGGGTATATCTTGCGGCGACTTGATATAAAATAATCCACATTTATTTATGCCTCGTAAACATATAACATGTATGTGTTAATCTTTTGAATAACATCAGTCTCACTTTTGGCAAATTTTATAGCTAACTATAACTAATAATAATATAGTTGCGTACATTTTTCTTGTCTATCTGTGTACAAAATTTCATTTTTCATTCCATTTCAACACACATACATACACACGCATACTTTTCAGGTTCATATTAGGAATGTGATTGAAATAAAAGTTTAATTTGTCGAGGCTTCGCTCGGGCGATTTATTTTAATTTCAAACCCGTTTCAAACATGTGGCTTACCATCAAATTAAGCCCCTTTTAGTGAAAGGTTTTTGTTTTTTGTATTAGAACGGGCTGTTTTAAATCAGTGTTCAATAGAGATGTAAATTGTTTAGTAAAAACAAAACTAAGTTAGATGATTGCGAAACATTGTTTAACTCACGTAAACTCCAGACGGTTTCAGAGGGTATATTTTGTGTTACAAATGCGTGCTGATTTCGCGTAACTATTGTCTAAAATTGAAAACAGAAAATACGCTAAAGTAATATATTGTCAGAATTTCGGACCTTCAGTTTCAGGGTTTTACTTTGGTCTGGGCAATGAAATAAAATGTGGTATATTATTAGAATTTACATAAATAAAAAATACCTGGCTAGGTAAAGATTAAAAAGCGAACTTAAAAGATGAGACAAGATGAGACAAGAAACATAATGAGCATATTTTAAGATATGAATATCTAATAGGTAAATTTGTGATGTATTTTACGTATCGAAATATATTAGATTTGCTTTGCATCGGCTGGCACCGACTTCGAAAATATCTGATTAGATATCTATTCTAAATGAAAACCCAAGTTTAGTTATTTTTACATTTTAGTGCCTGGAAGTCGGTTTTTTTTAAGTTTTTATTATTCAAAGTGCCTACCTTGTGAGCGGCATGGGAAAATGGTTTTAAAAAATGATTCATTTGAATTCTTGCAAAAGACTTCCGATTGTAAACTTGGTGTATAGGCATAAAAAGTAATTTATGCAGCTTCCGGTTAAAAAATCGGAAAAATCTACTTACGTACGTGGAAGGAGGATAAACAGAAAAAGCAAAACATCAACAAGCACTTTTGCATTTATAATATCAGTAAGGACAAAGGCTAGTATATATAGGATTACTTACATTTTGTTAATTAACAACCGTTAGCACACTACATTTATATAAGGTACTAGAATTGCCCGCGGCTCCGCCCGCGTTCAGATGACCAAAAACCAAATTCTTAAGTTTCACATATTAGTATACTCTTACGATGCAGTTTTTGTATTTTTTTCTCAGAAATGAGATATTTTCTTCACTTAATCTTACGATCCACTGGATACGAAACATTGGGGAATGAGTTATTGTTCGGCTTTACTTCAATTGGTCTATCACCTCCTAGTTTCTTAGGTATGTTACTGAAGAATACATAACATAATATAAAGTATTATTATTGTTAATTAAAATATAATTTAACGAATATTTATCGTTATCTAGACATATAACAAAATTCTAACTAAGTCGAATCTGTACATTAAATATTTTTTGGAAAATCTAATTGAAATGGATATTATTATCGATACAGAGTCCGAATCTATAGTTTTTAGAATTTTTGTCTGTGTCTGTCTGTCTGTCTGTCCGTCCGTCCGTCCGTCCGTCCGTCCGTCTGTCCGTCTGTTACTGCATCACGAGAAAACCACTGGACAGATTTTGATGAAATTTGGTATGAAGATAGCTGGTTATCCAGGTCAACATATAGGATACTTTTTACCTCGGGAAAATATCTCATTTCTGAGAAAAATACAAAAACTGCAATGTAAGAGTATATTAATATGTAAAACCTAAGAATTTGGTTTTTGGTCATCTGAACGCGGGCGGAGCCGCGGGCAGTGCTAGTTAGCTTATTAAAATATGTTACGTCTATATAGACCTAATCAAATAGGGGATCGGACAATTTTTCAGAAAGTGTTTTAAATAATTCTTCATGGATACTTATTCACATAAAAAATAAATTTAATTTATTTATAGCCTTTTAGGTACTCAAAATCATGTTTTAATATTGTTTGTTTAAAAATACCGCCAAAACGACACGTTATACGCGTGACGTCACTTGTAAATGTCATCAATATTATTGTTCTGTGGTCATTCATAATATAAACAAAACGACTGTATGAACATAAGTTCTAGAGACTTAGAATTTCAACGAAATTGGGGAAGTAACTGAGAGAACTAAGTAGTAACCCGTACACGTGCAGAAGCAGAGCAGCAATATTGTTAATTGTTATGTATAATGTATGTATATATTATATATATATATATATATATATATATATATATACTGTGACGTGCTGTCAAATGTCAAAATTCAACAAATGACGTCACGCACTGTGTTTTGGTGTTTCAGTACAGACTTAAAATATTGTAAATAACAAAATTTTATTTCTTCATTTAAAAATATTTAAATGAATTATATTTAACTATTATTCGATAAATAATCGTTAAACAGTGTACTTATTTTATCTAAATATATTTTAGATTTTTATCTGATTACTGTCCGATCCCCTATTATAGTATGTTATTTTTAAGTTATGAATTTATGACTAAATAGGTATACTTTATTTTATAAGAAATTAGGTATAAAAGATCCAAAGCACTGTATACTATGTTGGCTTCCTATATAATAAATAAATAAATAGTAAATAAGCAGTACAAAGTTATATAATACTCGTAAAATACAGATCAACAAAATGTACTACAAAATATTGGTCCCGTGTGCGCATCAAAAACGTGCGTCATATTAGTTACCTATTGTCAGTCTAACATGGTTGCTGCATAGCGAAAAAATATTCCACCAATATACCTACTCATACATGTATATTACCTTTTATATGTTTTTTGTTATACTTTTAAATTAAAATGGATATTGTACGTCGTGACTTAGGTAGGCTATCTTTGTTCTATGATAGATGGCGCCTAATATCTAATAATAATATGGTTCTGCCAAGGATCAAAAATGGATGAAATATTTCCTTATCCTTCACCGAACCGAAAATTACACCTCCTATTATAATTTTCAAATTGTGATTAATGACGTGTCAATATCCGATAGACACCACGTCTTAATTTATATCGAGAATTTTTTAATACCTACGCCGAATGGCAAAAGTTGCCTTATTCTAAATCTTAAATAACTTATTAAGTTTACATAAACTAATCAGGTTTAAATGAATAACTTACTTATGGAGAACTTTAAATTTAATTACAAAAAAAAAAACACTTGATCAAAAAAATTTATTGCATTGTAATGCGTACATATATATTTACATAATAATAATCTATATAAATAATTAACAATTCATAATTAATACATATTAATCAATAATTTTAATTTATAATAATAAATGTATTTCTCAACTATACTGTATGAATGGCTACACGTCTCGTGCTACTACAAATATTCTAATCTCTTCAGACGAAGCATACGTATAATTATGATAGAAGGTAAGTTCGTTTAATCATAAATTATATCAACTCAAATTTTCTTAAGTTTTTAATTTAAACTGTCTTTATTAAAAAAAAATATTTGTGTGACAAAAGGTGCCGTTTTTCTTATTATTATTTTATAAGTACCTGGGTGACCGAGCTTCGCTCGGAATTCTTTTTTGTTATATCATATTTTTTAGATAAAAAAAAACTAAAAACTTGAATAAATAAAACAAAACAACGGTAAAATGTTTGTATCCGACGGGAATTCGAGCCCGGATACATGGGATTGTCAATCTTGCGCCTTTGCTGCTTGATCACAATGCCTATGCCCAAGCGTGCAAAATTAGCTACCATATTTTGCGTGGAATAATGCGAAAGAAAACCGCATGAAAACTCGAAAACATGCGTTTTTCCAGACATAAGACTAATCTAGATCGATACCAAATATCAGCGATATCGTTAGAGCCGTTTCCGAGATCGTCGGTATATATATATAAATAAATAAACTTATTAGAGTTGTTCGTTTAAATATATTAAATTATTGTGGGTAGTCACCGTCTTTCATAGCTATAACTTTTGTGACATCAAAAACTTCAGTCTCTCCCGTGACCGTGTTTGCTGTAAAGCATAAGAAACGTTGGGAAACAAAGAGCTAAATAATATCAGGATGCGTTCAAGTTATCTATCTCTTTACACAATATGCTACGCTTCGTTATGACTTAAGCGTTTGCATAACCTCGAGGAGTTATTAAGAGTTAAAACATAATGTTCCACGTGTGTACACAAGTAAATTTTAAATGTGAAATCTTAAATGAAAACGGGACAAGTTTTGTTCAAATTGTCACACAGAAAAAAACCTGCATTATAACTGAGATGTGGATTTTCTTTTACAAAGTGACACAAAGCATATCAGTGAGCTAGTAGTAAAGTTACTTTCCAGCGAAACAAAGGCGCGTCTGTTTTATATAAATCTGTGTATTATTTTGCGGGGAGAAGAGTTGGGAAGGTATTAGGTGGCCGTAACTACGGTGCTTTGATTGCTACGAAGCTCTATGTATTCGTAGCAGTGTACGTTACGTAGCTACGCTAAACATTTTATTTTAGCTGTGTACAAAAACAAACTTTATACCTATTTGAACTTATTATTAATATGTAGATAAAATATTTTATATTTCATTTTTATATTCATATATGTATTTGGTGTACAGTTCTTATAAAAGTCGTTACAAATATGATAAGAATAATTTCATTAAGTTTATATATTCATAAAATCATGGGCCCACATTTAAACTCTACAATTAATAAACTCAACTTAGGTCAACATTATTTTACTCAAATAATAATTACTTTTAAGATAGCTATTTAAACCAGGCAGTATAGCGTGTCAAATTGGATTGAGTCTGATGGTAAGATGTTCTATATAAAGGATACAAAGACTGAGGTGTTTTTGTCGTGCCGTCACCTGCCTCGTTCCCAGGGATATCAATTTGTGCCATTTTAATCGTTTTCGATCAGCGCTGAACCATTTTAACGTATCAAGAATTTAAATTGTTAATAGCGATTCGATATTTGAGTTGCGCGCCTTATGTGATTAATTTTTTTCTTCATCCCAATGTATTTACTTCTGTCGGCAGAAAAAAGGCCTTTAGAAAATATAAGATTTATTTATAACTAATTATTTGTAGAATCTTTTTTTTTAATATTATATAATTTTTTTATAAAAAATTTCAATATTTGTACAAAGGTTATTTGTATGAACAACGCAAACTTTCGGAAGTTTTCACTCGAAGGAGCATTTCTCTTTTAAAATTATCTTTGGTTACAGTCGAATGGCCTTGTAAAGAAAAATCTTTCTTTTATATATTAAATCACCGGCAGTGACCCAACGATTCTTCTTTTGATGAGTCTTTGTGTTTTATAACATATCCTACAACGAGTATTGCGCATGGAACTTTCCTCAGCGTTCTGCTATTTTTTGGTATTTATACGTAAAAATAAAAACCTGAGCGTAGATTCTCAGAAAAGGCAGCATTGTCCAATTTTTATTGTAATTAGCGTACCATATAAGTCTGATAAAAGCTTTAAAAAGCAGGCAAGCTCACAAGTAGCAGATTTTGAACACGTGTACGTAGAAGACGATCGAACCGTGAAGCGCTTTGAGAAAGTCTAAATCCTTTTTAACCTCATCACTACGTTAGAAGGAGAAGTGTGGCGGGTTTGTTCACCCCTCTGTCGGGAGATGTCGGCGGGGGTCGGTTGCGATCGGGAGGCTGCGTCGCAGAGCGCGCGCGCGTACCCGGCCGCTTCGTCATTGCGACGGAGGCTGTCGTGTGTCGGCGCTGGTCCGTGCGAGCGCTAGTCCGCACCGAGATCGTGACACCTGGCTTGCGTACCGCGTACACGCCCTCGGAGCCCGGGAAACCCTATCCCATTGAAACCTATCCCGCGGAGCCCGACTCGCGATCCCGCTGTCCGCGAAGTGCATGTGTTCATTGTCCTCAGCTCAGTGAAACCGATACCGGGACCGGCGATTGTGGCGCGATGTAAAGAAGCCGCGACCGTGAATCCATGTGTAAGTTGGTGCGTTGCATGTGCCAGTTTCTCCGCATGGAAATAGTATGCCGGTAACGATTTTCAGCGATCCGCCGGCGCAACGCTTCCAGTGTTGTAAGAAATAGGACTGAATGAATTGCGACTATGATAGTAGAATCGGGAGCTGTCGTTGTATTTTAACCTCTACTTCCTCACCCGGTGAGGATAGAAGAGCACACGTGCGCTGTCACGCTATATAAAGAAAATGGGTACAATTTCTCATTTCTAGCCTGTTGATAAAGAATGGATGTAATTAAATTTATAATTTTATCCCAAATTATTTTCGAATTGTTAGCTCTAAAAATAGAAAGAATGCCTTTTGAATTTAACATGCTGAAATTAAAGTTATTGTTTTTTATCAAACATTTAAAGGCATTGCGAATATAAATGTCATAATATCATACTTCTAGGTATTTATTACGCCTGAGCGCCTGTATAGGGAAAGAAATAAAAATTATATATGCAATGTGATTAGAGAAAAATGAATTACGCCTGTATAGTAGCAGATTTCGCAGATTTTCCTATTTTTGATTAGTAAAATTGACGTTTTTTTACGACAACTACCATTTCAGTTTGAGAGACATGTTTTTTTAGAATTTCTGTTATTTACTCTTTTTGGAGTAGTTTTAATTCTTGTGTTTGAATTTCTTCTTGTAATTGAATACCTTTTCCAAATGAGCTATGATGTAGGTATAATGTGAAATATTAGCTATATTGATAGCTATATGTAGGAAATAATATACTACTAAAAAAATCTTAATGCGTATACCACTAATATGTGAATATTATATAAAAATACTCAAAAAAGTTACTTTAGACTGAAAATTAATTAATATTAGTTTATATGTATATATGAGACTCAATTGATAGATTCTGCACTATGTCGCTGATAAATAACTTAGCAGAAATATCATCCTGCAAAGCAGTATAGTGCAATAATCTCACTCATTAGTAGAAGAGGATTTGCTCTACAGCGGAATATTAATTTATTTTGATACGATGTTATGAAACTAAGCGATTTAGGTTAATGTATTTTTATATTATCCCTAATGTAGGCAATTTATAATTTTATTCTTCTTCTGAAAGATAATAATGTATTTTACACTTTGAGAGTGATGATAAATTATAATAGATGTTTGTAAAAAAATATTTTAGGGTAATTGTTATGGGTGAATTCTTCGGGAAACTAAGTATTAACTGAAAATTAAAAAATTTTTTTTTGTATAAGTTAATAAAATATACACATAACTACTATGAACAGGTATTGTAATTAAAAAAACTTGAGGTTGCCTGCGACACTGCGTATTTGTTTAACTTAAATTCTTATTTTTTCTCTTTATTAACATAACTAGCGACTCACCCTCGCTTGATTCGCCATACAAACCTTCATCCCCATTTTAACCCCCTGAAGACCCCCTTCCCAGGGTGTCAAACTATCTTCTTACCAAATGTCATCTAAATTTGCTCAGTAGATCCAGAGATTACCCCCTACAAGGTTACAAACTCACAAACTTTACCTCTTTATAATATTAGTATAGATATGTAATATAACGTTTAATAATTCTAATATAAAGAATTATACTAGAATTGTATCCTCACTCTTCTTTGTTTCTACCATTATGTTTCGTGCAGAACTAACTATATCTAAATCCTTGCAGTACTTTTATCAATTTTACAGATGGTCATGGAAATCCATCTTTCTAACTCTGAAAAGACATTTTTTTTGTTCCGGGTAAAAAAAAGATGTGTTGCAAATGTTAAAAATTAATTAAAGAACAACAACCGACCAATTATTGAAAACCCATGCAGCCGTTTCCATATAGAAACTAAATTATAAGTATGTGCCGATGTACCTATAAATTTATTTTCACATCATATTGTTTGTTAAAAAATTATTATTTAGAATTTCGCGATTACCATTTGTTTCATTTAATTTAGATTAACACTAGCAGAACCCGCGGCTTCGCTCGCGCTAAAACTATAAAAAACAACTCTAAAGTGGTAGGTTTCATACAAACTTTAATCCGCTATTTTACCCGCTTATGAGATGCATTTCGAAAAATGTTAAAACACGTATTTAATTAATTGTATTGAAAAGCATTTATACCAAGTTTCAAGTAATTCTGAACATATTTTTTTTTGGATTGTATACTATTATATTGTATATACTATTGTTATAACGTGTTTTCCCGTGGGAAAGAAATAATCTCCCGCGGTAAAAAGTAGCCTATGTCATTCTCCAGCCCTCCAACTATCTCCACACAAAAAATCAAGCCAATCCGTTAAGCCGTTTCGACGTGAAAGAAAGAATAACAAACAAACACTTTCACATTTATAATATTAGTATGGATTTTGCATTTCTATCGTCTATCCGGTAGGCGCATTTGTAAAAGAATACTATAACGATTTATAAGTATAATAATAGAAGTTGTATTTTCTGCATTATACTGTAGCTTTGAAAAACTTTTATTTCTTATGGCACGAAAGTCATCTTTTTTGTATGATAAAAAGTATCTTAAGTACCTAATTTTTGGAACATCTCTAAAACAATTAAAGGTAAGTACTATGCTTCAATCCAACCGGAAGTTCCGGTCTCCCTGTGGTTCTTTGGATTTCGCCGTGCTGACGTAATACCACCTAAATTATACATATGTAGGCTCCGTATAGGCCATGCGTGTACTGCGGTTCATTTAGCTAAATTAAAAATAGCTCTATCTGTGAATGTGACTTAGATGAGAGTTCGACTGATCATAATATTCTTTTTAACTGCCTCGGTGGTGCAGTGGCTAGCATGTACAGCTGCACACCTGGAGGTCCTGGGTTCGAGTCCGGTCGGGCCAATTTTAGTTATTGAGTCTTTCTGTATAGTAAGCCTCAGTAACAGCCCGGAGTTGGGAAGTTGGCAGTGTCTCACCCCCGTGCCTCGGAGAGCACGTAAAGCCGTCGGTCCTGCGCCTTAACTCTCACTGGTCGTGTCGAGCAGTCGTCCCACCGGATGAGAGTGACAGGAATAGAGAGTGCACGTTGTGTCCGCGCGTACACTTGTGCACTATAATACCTCCTGCGCAGTTGGCTCGTCTCAATGAGATTGGCCGCCGTGGCCGGAATCGGTCAGCAGGACATTAATTAATTCTTTTTAATTATCCCAAATTGAAATATTCCCTACGTGACATAATCCCTCAATTCACCGCCCAGTTAACACGAAATGTTTATTAGCCCTTATCTTTAGTCCATTTATTAAAAAAAATAGTTAAACATATAGGAGATAATGAAATTAAATTATAATATAGTTTTCATTATTTATGTATTTTCATTTTCAATTCAACCTTCTTTATATTTCGTAATTATCTTTCTATTGTTGTAGGTTACTCCTGTAGACCGATCATTCATTTATACTTTTCATTCCTCATTAAAGCTGCTAAATTTCAAAATTACCGTTCAATCTCATTCGTGTCTTACTCACAAAACGTGACACTGGCAGAGTGGATTGCGTCTGTTAACGCAACTATGTATAAGCCATAAAGAAAAAAAAGTACCTAATGTTGAGATAATAGTATTACCTAAATAAAAAAATAAACTACTAATAAAAAAATAAACTACTTTAAAAATAAAACGTAGTAATAGTAGTAAACGTTTGTGCGTAAACCTACATATAGGTGATATAATTTGTGCACTTAAGAAATCATTAGACGTAACTACCTATTCTATATGTTATTATTAGAACAATGTCTTTTATATTTTATTACAGTTTTTGGTTCTCTATCGATAAGAATGACTATATCGATTAGATGTTTCAAAAGAGGTGAAAAACAATAATCGATTGATCTCAAAAATACTTAAAGGACTTCTGGATTGTAACTTTAAAACAACTAGTAGGTTCTATTTACATATACATAATATGTCAGCTTAAAGATTACTTATCCCGTAGTGGTGGATAAGTACAAACTTCGCATATGTATAAGTACTTTAAATATGAAGAAATATTGTTAGAACATTACATCCATTTCCTTTATACTATAATTTATGAAAGAAAACCTGAAATATTTCGCAAATATCAACAGTCATTGGCTTACAGTCAGAACGATTATGAAGACCAACCAAACTGCCTTATAACCGGTCACTCGCAAATATGACGTTTTTAGGTAGTCCGTAAAAACGGTTTATGGGTAGTATTAAGCGGAATGAACGCCATTTGCCGATTACGCTACAGTAAGCATGTTTACAATAGCGAAAAATTGATACATGGGCAGCTCTAACATATTTTGCTTTATCTTTTTTCTAAGTCATTTCCGCCTGCGACTTCGTTTGACTAAAAAGTGTTATCATTATTAAATATCATCTCATCACTAGTTAATGTTATCAGCTCTGATAAAAACCAAGAATGGTATAAACATAACGTTAAAATTGAATTATTTTTGCACGAGATCACGTCACCGGGATAAAAAATGTTTTTTACTTAACTCCAACTTAGACATAATTCGTTGGCTCACTATTACATGGTTCTATGTTACAATTTTAGTATTTATTTAGTTATGAATGCTACAAGGTTCTATGCCTCATTAGCTACAGTTTTGCAAAAACAAACCACTAGATAGCGGCACTATGACTACAAAATATTCAATTTTACATAGTTCTATGTTGTTTTTTTTACGATAACAAAATAACGAAGTTCTATGTAAAAATTACTAAACTTCATTAAAATTAACGTAGAACCTTGTAATAGTAGGCCAACGAACTATGATACCTATAGTAGTTTCAGCTAAGTTTTTTTTCGAACCGAATCGGATAGAAATCGTGCATTTGTAATGGGTGATAAATAATTTCTATTTGAAGGTTCCGTGTTTCAAGAGGAAATAAATGGAATTTTTATGGTTTCACTTGTATGTTCTATTTATCTATTTGTTACTTCCTATTTTTTCCTATTAGTTAATGGAGGGAAAAGTTGAACTGTAGGTTGATATTTAGAGTTGTATGACCTACATGGCAAGAATAATTTAATTAGTTGAGTATAATTTTCAAAGGTCATTCTAGAAAATTGAAAAGCTAAGTGAGAAAAATTCACTTGAGCCAAATCAAATTATATGGAATTACATACAATATTTTTTTATAAATTTAAAAAGCATAATTCAATTATTATTATAATTATTATTTTCATAATTAAATTCAATACTACAATGTACAATAAAAATATAGTGTACGTCCTATAAATTATTTAGCGACCCATTTCATAATTGGTATATATATATATATATATTTTAAAATTTCTGTATATATAAATTGATATTATAAACGACCACCTCACGTCCCACTGCATCGGCCACAACCCGTTCGGACTGTTAAGTGCGCGTTGTATTGAAATGAAATATGCCTCGTGCAATTTTTAAGGGCAAATTGTGGTTATGGAACTGTAAAAGTAAAAATTATTCAACCATTATTTTAATAAGTAATTTTATAATAGTACAAGTTGTTGGTTATTTCTATCTAATTTGCGTAAAATCATAAAATTGTAATATTTAAAATCTCAATTTTATAACTTTTATAATTATTATATTAACGTTTAGCTTGGAGATAAGATATTTTTCCGCAGTAAAGTATCCTATATGTTAACCCGCTATCATCATACCAAATTTCATCAAAATCCCTCCAGTAATTTTTTTGTAATTTGGTCACAGACAGACAGACAAAAATTCTAAAAACTATTGATTCGGCCTCTGTATCGATATTAATGTCTATATCAATAAGATTTACCAAAAAATATTTAATGTACAGATTCAGCTTAGATAGAATTTTACTATAAGATTTGCAGGCTAATAAATAGTTACTAGACTGTTGCAGTAGGGAATTAGTGTACCTATTATTGGTATATACCTAAATGTATACTTTCTGATAATAATCTATTAATGTTATTTTTAACATGTTCACGACTAAATTTTTCAAGCACAGGTATTTTTCAACATTTATAGTAGGCACCCAAATAAAAGGAAACTATTTGATGGATATTTATGCAAATTGGAACTATTATTATCTATTAGTAAAGGCGTTAAACCTATGTTAATCATAATATTTTAAATCTCGAGAAAACAAAGAGATTTGGCTTATAACGGACACAATTGCATACATTCGTTCGATCGATGACTTGATATTTTTATCACTTTCTATTAATAGGTAACTGACTGACTGACGAACAAATATCTGGTTTTCTTTAGTATTCAATAAAGCTGATATTATATTTTCTTTACAACATAATTTACAAAATTTAAACTGCAGTTGAAAATATTTTTTCAAACATTCATGCATGGCTGTTCCGAGTCGTAGTTACGCAGTGCAACCTTGCGCTATGCCTCGATGCCGTATTTAATTGCATAGTTTCGCTAGCTAGCTTTATATCACGTGGAGGGCTCTACGTAACAATGTGAATACAGCGATTGCTTATTGGCTGTAATTTGGTGTTGCAGAATATTTGCAGATAATTTATACCTGCATGATACATTTGTTGTGTATTTCGGTACTTTTGAAATCTGTTTGTACTAGCAGTAGTGTGTTGTAGAGATTCAAAATGTTTCTATAAACTCTATTTTAAAAGTAACTATGAAATTATTCAAAAATAATAACTTGTTCTATTCTTTTTAAGTTATATCTGATAGGAAATGAAATGAAAGTATGCTCAGATCATAGCGCTTGGCACACTACTTGCTTTGTTCATCTCGCAGGAAATGCGGCTTAACATCCGTATGAATATTGGTAATAAAAATATGTTTGTATTGGTAATCAAGGTATCTTGAAAAATTTGGATCTTGGACATTTTTATGTTAGACTAGCATTGCCCGCGGCTCCGCCCGCGTTCAGATGACCAAAAACTAAATTCTTAGGTTTTGCATATTACTATACTCTTACAATGCAGTTTTTGTATTTTTCTCAGAAATGAGATATTTTCCTGCGGTAAAAAGTATCCTATATGTTGACCCGGATAACCATCTATCACTATACCAAATTTCATCAAAATCCCTCCAGTGGTTTTCCCGTGATGTGGTAACAGACAGACAGACAAAAATTCTAAAAACTATAGATTCGGCCTCCGTATCGATAATAATGTCTATTTCAATAAGATTTTCTAAAAAATATTTCATGTACAGATTCAGCTCAGTTAGAATTTTATTATATGTATAGATTATTATAATTGATATGGACTATAAACATATACAGTTACTAAAATTGCTTTTAATGTTCTTAGTTATACAAACAAAATATACTTACGTTATCTTAATGTGTGTATCTTAATGCATACCGAGCTTTCCGTAACTGTTATTCAAATGGAGTCAAGTATACCACTACTGAAATTGCTTACCTCTGTACTTTATTTACGCTTTAATTTACCCAGAGTCAAGTAAATTACTTTTGCAGATAATATTTGACATGATAATTTAGCAAAGTAGAAACAGTGTTGGGTAATTGATGTAATAAGCCACCTACCGGGTTCAATTGTGTTTTTAACCCATCCCGGAGCCCATTGAAAAATACATACAAAATTTCATCCAAATCGGTCTAGCCCTTTAGGAGGAGTAGGTTAACAAACACACGTACAGAAGAATTATATTTATTAAGATTTTAAAAATATATATTTTAATTATGTATGAATATTAAGGAACCTTGTGTTCCATATGAACATAAAGTGCATACAAAAGTCTACTTTTGTATTTGTACCTTTTTAACGTGCCACTATTAGGCACGGGCTTCCTTCAATACGAAGGGGTTCAGGCCAAAGTCCACCATGCTAGCCAAGTGCGGGTTGGCGGACTTCACATGTCTTATCAAAACTTTCTAGGTTGCAGGTTTCCTCATAATGTTTTCCTTCACCGTAAGGCAAGTGGTAATCATGTTGGAAAATGATTCGCATATGGAAATATCAGAGAGTGAGGATCCGGAATTTGAATCCACTTCACTTGTTTTCCCAAGCAAGCGAATTACCACTATGCTACCACTGCCTTTTTTTTTGTATTTGTTGACGTGTTTTTGTTTACCTTGCATGTTTATTCATTTTTCCTTGAGTAATTTTAGTAACTTGTTACAATTTATCCCCAAAGTCGTCCAATAAATCTATATATTAACAATCAATTCATACAACATGTTATACCACTGTATTAAAAGTAACATTCAAGTATTTCGAAACGCTTATCTATATAGATAAATAAAATTAAAGTATCTGCTTGTAGTGTCAAAACTAATTTCATATGAAGTTATTTACGGTACTTATAAGAAAAACACATCTAAAAAAACTGTCTGTTTTTTTTGTCTGTCTGTATGTCTGTCTGTCTGTTTGTTCCAGCTAATCTACGAAACGGCGAGACTGATTTTGACGGGACTTTCAGTAGCAGATAGCTGATGTTATAAGGAGTAACTTAGGCTACTTTTATTTTCGAAAAATAATCAGGGTTCTGTTTAAACAAATTAAAACCTACCTAGTAAGTTGCTTACCATATAATAATTTTCAATAGTTATTTCATTCATATTTTACTAAAAAAAGTAAACAAACCCTGATACCTTTGTCAGCAACACACTTTGCATCGGACTATCAAACACAATTTTAAAGTGTATTTTTCAAAACAAATCAAAATGAGTCTTAATTCGAAGAGTTCACTATTAGGTATTAAATTTTCACAATCGATCGTCTATCAGTTCGATGATACTAAACTATAATATTGTGTCGGAGATATACATTTACAAAGTTACAAGTAAATGCGATATTTAGAAATAGTCTACAATTGATTTACTGGATTTGTGACATACATACTTATATATTTTTTGGTATTTTTGACTTCTCGAAAATGGTATGCTCTATGTCAAGGAATTATAAGGGACCATCATTGCATTTACCTTAATAGAATACCATTTAAAACTAGTCCATAAAAATTATGCGTATCGAACAAGAACTCTCCTTTTATTGAAGTTGATAAATTAAACATATTAATCTTCTGCAATTTTGCCCTTTTGAAACAATTCAAAGTTTAAGAATACTTAAATATACTAAAATGAAATTTATGCCGAGTACTTAACTATAGCTAGTTTAGGGTATGTTGAAAGCTTTTAGCAACAATGAGTGTATTCACCGGTCTGCCATAAGCTTGTTATATAAATGGAATATCGGTTCGCATGAGTGTAGAGTGGAGACTAAGGGACGGCTAAACCACCTTTTAACGTTTTGTGATTTAGTTTCTACCACTCCATACGTCGTTTGTGGCATAGAGCGCTTCTTTGATGTAAAAAGGATTTGTATTGGCGGATTTGTTTACAAGTTCATCTACTAGTAGGTTTATTGTCCAAACTTATCTATTTATTTATTATTTATTGAACGAATACACTGTAGTACAAATTAATACAAAAATATATTTTATAAGAACATACTCAATTAGTTTCATATTTTTTAACTTATAACAAGCAGAATGTGTACTGTATAACATCCTGCTTTTTTTGTATTTTATTGCAATTTTATTGGTAACTGTTAGTCCGTGACAATTATGCTCATTCAACCAGTGTTACTTTTAAACGAACAATTACGAGAAATCAACGAATATTCCGAAACTGTTAATTAAAATTATTACGTTTGGTTACAATTCGAAATATCAATATAAAAATAAAAGAAACATGTTATATCATGTGTTAATTAATTTGGTTTCGAGTATACTCGTAGTTGTTATGCAGTTTTACTGAAATATAAACTGCCGTATTTTATAAGAGACATTGATCCCTTTTTTTAAATATTCTTCCATTTTAATACGGGGATAAAGTATTTAACTGAAAAAATGGACATGTCACAATGATCACAAGATGTAGCTGAAAAATACGATAAACTTTTCAGTACAACGAGAACGGAATGCGACTCGTACTAGAACATTTGTCGTTGCGCTTTTAAAAGTCAGAGCAACGAAAACATTTCAGGAATGAGTGGTTGTCACAAGCAGGTACAAATAAATGGTGACTGGTGTGACACACGGACACGGAGTGCTATGAGAGATAGACGACGGGTCGGGAATTCAAATGTTAGAGCTATCTACGCTACGTGGTTCCATCGCATTTATTCCAAATTGTGGATGACATTTCGATTGTTTCTTGTATATTTGTTATATTTTAAACGTGCCCCTTTTTCTTCTATTCGAGGAAATGTAATTAAATTACAACGATATTTTCGTTGTATAGAAAACGACGTGGCAGATACGTACGAGTATTTTATATATAAACGATATTTTATAGAGCATTGCTCTGAATGGTTCATAAAAAATATCTCGTCTCGGTTATAAATGCCAGAGTGCTAACAGCAAGGCGTTAGGAAGACCGTAATAAAAGTTTGAAAAGAATTTGAGCTATACCGCATCTCACAATCGTTCATAATGTCGATAATGAATCACTTAAATTTTGTGAAAGTTTTGAGCTCTCTATTTATTTCTACGAAGGGTGACCAACAAAAACAAACAAATTATAAAAAGTGTTAAATGTTAACATATAAAACTAAAGGATTTATTTATTTTTATAATTATAATATACTAGCAGTTTCCTCGGCTTCACTCGCGCTAAAACTACGAAAAATTATCTAAAAAGATACTTTCATACAAAGTGTCATCCCCTATTTTACCCTCTTATATGATGAATTTCGAAAAATACTAAAACACGTATTTATTTAATTTTATTAAACAGCATCAAGTTTCAAGTAATTTTGATCATAAATATTTTTTTGAATAACGTATTTCCCCGTGGGAATTAGATAATCTTTCGCAGTAAAAAGTAGCCTATGTCACTTTCCTACCCTCCAACTATCTCCATACAAAAAATCACGCAAATCCGTCACTCCGTTTCGACGTGAAAGAAGGACAAACAAACAAACATATGCACTTTCACATTTATAATAGTAGTATGGATTGAGTTAAACGTTTTCGAATTTTTGTAAAGTTCTTTGCACATGAGGCATAATTTTCTTTATTTAGGACGCAGTGGTGCGCCACTAGATTTTCTCCTTATATTTCATGTGATACATTGAGAGTGAGCGCCGGTACCCAAATGCTACGACACAGTTTTAACATCTGAATTGTGACAAGTACGAGAGGCGTTCAATATAAAGT
Organism: Brenthis daphne; assembly: GCA_947093115.1. Taxonomy (NCBI): domain Eukaryota; kingdom Metazoa; phylum Arthropoda; class Insecta; order Lepidoptera; family Nymphalidae; genus Brenthis; species Brenthis daphne. Next base: position 16,252,129 of record OX352472.1, on the reverse strand, counting down.
GGTGAATGAGAACTTTTATTAAATGTTATTTTATTTTTATTCTGATAAAGTCGCCTTTTAGCATAATACATTTGAAATATGTTTTTTTTCTAAGCTTAAGATTCCTTTCCTAAAAACTCTTTATCCTAAGCATCTAGAAATTCCTGTACTGCAGTGACTACTGTTTTTTTTATGGTATTCAGTGACAAACGGGCAGACAGCCCACCTGATGGAAAGCGGTAGCTCCATATACCTACGGCTCATGCACTTAGGTTTTATGTTACAAAAATGCAGAACCGCAAGTGCGTTGTCACTGTGAGGACCATTGACCATTTCTTCGGTCCTACCGTTGTGGGGCGGCCCGACCGAGGATCATCATTGGTGGATGTTCTTCCATGTTTAAATTTGGCGCACCAACGTGCAACTGTAGAATACGGTAGAGCATTTGCTCCTAAACTATCCTGTAAGTCTTGATTAACTCAGGCAAAAATTTTCAAGCACAGATACTTAATAACCGCGCGCAATTATTATTTTTCCATTTTCGACAACACAAGTGAGTGCAAACAAAAGACTTCCATTGTTAAAAACAAAAGATATTCAAATTATTTCCTTTATTAAAATATAATCAATATTCCATTAATAAATTTGCGAAAAAATCCGAATTATAACACTATAACTACTACCGAATATTAATACTATATTTTATATTATTCTTTATGGTTATAAATATAATAATGGCAACACTAAATATAGGTTACTATTTAATATTTTTAAAATTGTAATAATTATAATAATAACACCAAAATTAAATAAATAATATTCCATATTCAATTATAAAACTAATTAAAATTATAAAATTGTTTAAAGTTAAAAAAATATTGTAAAGTAATTGGTGCAATTTTCATTTTCTTATTTGTGGGTAGGCTGTCTGTAACAACTATACCTTCGAGACATGTAACACCTCAGTCTCTCCCTTGACCATGAATGCTGTAAAGCATTCGAAACGTCGGGAACCAAAAATCCAAATAAATCCACAAAAAAATCCGAAAAGATAGTTTTATTTAAAAAGTACTATAGTAGTTTTTTTTCGGTTCCAAAGAGTTTGTGCCTCAGTGTCACTTTATTAGTATTTGTATGCAGGATTGTGTGAAAAGATCACTACTGGCCCAGGTCATGTTTATTGTAGTATCAAGTTTCATGTTGAACTTAAAATGATTAAATATCTAACAAAAAAGACACAATTTTCAAAATGGCTTAAAATTATTAGGGGTTGATTTTTTTGTTTATGCGGGATCACTCGTGGTATATTATGTATTGATTATAAAGTTAGTTGCCAAAATAACGGACGTACAGTATAAAACATCATGTGTGTATTTAATGAAGGGAGCTCATTATGACCATTTTTTTATGATTATCTAAAGTGAATTTTTATAAAATGACTGAGAAATCATATAGTACCAGGGGTGTCGCTCGATCCCAGTACAGAGTAAAAATAGTAAGTTTGTAGTAAAGCTAGTTTATTTGCCAAAACACAATTAATAATATGTATTATATGTGTATTTATTATGGCCAAGGAAGCTTGCTCTATCTATCTTAATTGATTATGTATTAGACTACTTATTTAGTGCCTTATAATATGAGTAATGTGTTGATTTTAATTGCATAAAATGAATTTATTACCTTTGATTACCTTGTGTTTGTTACATACATCTTTTCATTTTCGAATCACCTTGTTAATATCATTATCTTATGAATATTTAAATAGTTTTCTGATCTCATCTAATAAAAGTATTAAAAATATATGTTAAAGTTATGTTAAGGACAGAGGGTATAGATACTTAAAAAATACTGTAAACAAAATATTTGGTGCGGCTCGAACAAACAATCTGTTATTGGACGTTGGTTTTGGCTCTGTCCGTAAAGTGGAGTTACTGAAATATTTTTAACGTGCACGCTTCTGCTGGGACAAAATATTTACCTCGTTAACATTTTATCTTATGTTGAAAACTCGTGCTACGGAGTTATATTGCATTTTACAGGATAATTGATTGTATAAGAATTCTCTACCTCTTCCTCAAAATTTCTTTGCCAATAAAATTAAAATTAGGTTGTGGATGGATTATTAAAAAAATTGCATGTATACTTTTAAAAGATTTTATAATCTATCAATTATAGTTTTCCATATACGTTGTGGACAGCGACATCGTAATAATAAATACATATCGATCCGATTGCGGCTTTCTGCTCTCGTTTTAGAGCGAATCTATGTGGCGGAGTGCATTGCTATTCTTGATTGTCTTTCAACATATAAGTATACTAAAGTATAATTTGAATTAATATTTCAAAATTTATTACTAACCTGTAATAGTGTTTTCGTTAATAGTTTTATTAGTTTAACATTTAGACAGACCGTATGTTTTAGGATGAAAGTAAGCTTTAATTTTATGTACAGCTAAAAATGTGGATATTTAAGATTTATATATAAATTTAATAATTACTAACTTGTAACTATATATTAAATCAATATGATGTCGCAGGCGCAGGGCGGTGAGTGGAGGCGCGCGAGGGCGAGATGGCCGTTCCGGCCAGCTGATAGCATGCGGGCGGCGGCGCGCCGGCCCGCCCCGACTTAGCCGCTCGCACTACGAGCGCCACATTCACGGGTAGGTTACTTGTTATTTTAGCCATAATGCTATGATTATGAATAGCTCTAGATTTTGTACGGCTTAGACAGACAACATTCTGCAAACGCTATCACTAAAAGGAAAATAATTTTTTTTGATATTGATAGCTCTTGGCATTATACGGCATATTTAGGTGATTACGGCATATTCTATTGCTACTAATAGATAACTGAAAAGTATATTGAATTGACATAACTATTTTAGTAATATATCACATGGTAATCTACGTGAAGATGTCATTTCCCGATCAGATGATTCTCAAGGTGTGTATTCTGCTATAGCAAAGATATCCAATATAGGGTGTGTCTAGGGAACAAATCAAGCGCGTATCGAGTAAAGAGTAGACAAAAAGTATAATAAATAAATCAAATGTTTAAACCAAGTTTTGAATGCTGTGCTTTATTTTAATCAAAATGAAGACCAAGTTTAACATTAGCTTCTTGGAGGCACGACCCCTCGTGACCTTTGGTGCAGCAAGCAGAGCCAGACTGATACGGTGCCTTTGTGTTTGTGCCACGGAATAGTATTCTGCTTTTTCTTATTTTTATTAATTTTAAAAATACCTACCAGCTAGCCTCTCATCAATAGCTTTTTTAGTATCTATATGACAAGTTTATCTTCTTAAAAGTAATTTCGGTTAGTCATGCAAAGTGTGTTTCTTATAAACAACAGAATCCTCAAATATAGGTTCTTTGATTGCTGTGAGTATTTTCATCTGTTGTTTATAGTTTGTGCCATTCTATGTATGTACTTATACAATAAACTCCCCACTAGCAATGAAATCAGAAGTTTTATCGTTAATTTCAATTATTAACAATAAGTTCAAGAATGTTGAATTTTCATATTGTATTTAATCCCTTTAGAGGATGAAATTTCAAAATTCCTTTCTTAGTCTCTAGTATAAAGTACAAAAGTAAAAAATAAAATAGACTTTATCTACTAACACAATAATAATTAATTATAACTCGGCAAACTCTGACCTTCTATACGTTTTCAAATAAGCTTGAAATATCATGCCGTACTTTGGACATAATTCGTATATTAAACAATAAGATCCCTCGTTAATGATAAATCAACTTTTACCATCCCATTTAACTTTGAGAGCATGAATTAATTCTGATATTTATCAGCAGTCTGTGATAGCTGCTGACATGATAAATACTTTCCTCGACTATTTACGATTTTCTGATATTATTAATTTTAATAAGATGATGATATTTTTCATTTTAATAAAATTATTGATGAATGACTTATACAAATGTCTTTATAATGTACTAGCGACTCACCCTCGCTTCGCTCGGGTTCGTCCCTAGGTTGATTCCCCATACAAACTTTCATCCCCACTTCCAACCCCTTTAGGGGTGATTTTCGGAATAAAACCTATCCTATGTCCTTCCCAGGGTCTCAAACTATCTTATTACCAAATTTCATCTAATTCGTTTCAGTAGATCCAGAGATTACCCCCTACAACGAAACAATAAGTGAGTCCTTAGTATAATATATTTAAGCGATAACCTTAAAATAATGCACATATTTATCATTATATCCATAATTATAACAGATTCTCGCAGGTCTTGTTTTTAAAAATGATGGTTCAGCAGGTCCATTGAATCATTTATTCATAGAGTTTATTTCTAAGCCTTTTGTCATTGTACAGTAAAGCTTATTAGACCTTTAATGAAATGGCCCTACTACCTAATTAGGCTTGGGCTCGGTAGACTAGTGAAATTGCCTTTGAAAACTTTGAATGTCCCCTTGTGACACTGTGTAAGCCCAACTTAAAATAGTCGCATAATACAAAAAGTTGCTACCTCCAGCACGAGGGATTCGACGACCTTAACTAAATTTCGGTGCAGAAATTATTTATTATTTTTCTTTTGTACTACATTACTAAGTCTATTTTGTTAATAAGTTGAGTTGTATTTCATCCTATGCACATATATGCATATGTGAGATTCGAATAGATAAGTTTTTAAATAAAACTATCTTTTCGGATTTTGTCGCGGATTTATTTGTATTTTTGTTTCCCGACGTTTCGAATGCTTTACAGCATCCATGGTCACGGGAGAGACTGAGGTGTTACATGTCTTAAAGATATAGTTGTTACAGACAGCCTACCCACAATTAACAAAATGAAAATTGCACCAATTACATTACAATATTTTAACTTTAAATATTTTTTATAATTTTAATTATAATTGAATATGGAAAATTATTTATTTAATTTTTGCTATTATTTTTATAATTATTACAATTTTAAAAATATTAATTAGCAATCTATATTTAGTGTTGCCATTATTATATTTATAACCATAAGAAAAATATAAAATATAGTATTAATTATTTAAGCCACAATTGATCTATGTGTAATTTGAAAAAGTTAAGATTAATTAAAAAATAATAATTTTAATTTAAATTTGCTATTATTTAAAAACAAATTATTAAGCAACACATTACTACATACATTTACAAATGAAAAAGTGAAAAAATATTATTAATCAGAAATGCTATCTTTTTGATCTACACAGTAAGAACTTACTACATCTACCTGTCTGTTATGTTTAGATTTATTATTAGATTTTATTATATTAATAACAGGATCCCATGACGATGGTAGTACCCAGCCATCTTCCCTATTGAAATTAGGATGTTTTTTAATTTCTATGGCCTCTCGAATCATTCTAGGGCGATATCGGTTTTCTTTCGCCAGGATTTGAGGCCTATCGAAGCGAATATAATGGCCTGTTATTAATATAATAAAATCTAATAATAAATCTAAACATAACAGACAGGTAGATGTAGTAAGTTCTTACTGTGTAGATCAAAAAGATAGCATTTCTGATTAATAATATTTTTTCACTTTTTCATTTGTAAATGTATGTAGTAATGTGTTGCTTAATAATTTGTTTTTAAATAATAGCAAATTTAAATTAAAATTATTATTTTTTAATTAATCTTAACTTTTTCAAATTACACATAGATCAATTGTGGCTTAAATAATTAATACTATATTTTATATTTTTCTTATGGTTATAAATATAATAATGGCAACACTAAATATAGATTGCTAATTAATATTTTTAAAATTGTAATAATTATAAAAATAATAGCAAAAATTAAATAAATAATTTTCCATATTCAATTATAATTAAAATTATAAAAAATATTTAAAGTTAAAATATTGTAATGTAATTGGTGCAATTTTCATTTTGTTAATTGTGGGTAGGCTGTCTGTAACAACTATATCTTTAAGACATGTAACACCTCAGTCTCTCCCGTGACCATGGATGCTGTAAAGCATTCGAAACGTCGGGAAACAAAAATACAAATAAATCCGCGACAAAATCCGAAAAGATAGTTTTATTTAAAATGTCAAATATTCGCGTAAATCTAAGAAAGTATTATTAGATAAGTTTTTATTTAAATTACTTCGTATCGTACATTTATCATTTAAATAACTTTTTTAGTAGTAGTTGTGTCTGTGACAATGTAACATACATATATGGTGCCATGGAGCTGATGACCATTGGAACTTCTTATCTCACAATTACTTTGTGAATAAAACCTAGTGTGTTTTTATTTTTATTCTGTACTCTCTACATTTTAAATCTTCTAAATATATCAACACAATTGCCCTGTAACGCTGTATTTAGATTAGGTCTATTTTATTATACGTATTTATCTTTATGAAATATAATAGTTTTCTTTTTAGCATATATGTCGTATTTGTTATAGAGATATTAAAGTGCAAGGAAAAGTATATGTTGCACATAACCGTAACATTTCATGTTTATATGTAAATTTCGAACCTTCCAAGTATTACGAAACTGATATTCTCGGCTGCAATCTGATTTCTACTGTGGTTTGGTTTACGGTTAGGTTTTGAAACAGTAGACATACATATTTTAACGCACTTCAAAAAAGAAGATGTTCTCTATTTCATTATTCATTTTTCTGTGTTACGAAGTATCGCGTTCTACTGCGAATGCATTTTACATTTCTTTTTTTATATATTATTAATATATATACCAAGGATGGTCTCATATAAAATAAACAATTACTTAATGACTTTGAAGTTTAAAAGTAATAATTTTGTAAAAGGATTTTATAGGAATAACTTTAGAAATAAATGAAACTAAAATGTTTAATTTAGTTATCTAGTAGTTATTTCTCAACTTTGAACTTCCAAATTAATTGATTTAGTACCGATTTATAAAATCTACGCTGATGTTGAACTGTAGAATTGCTCTAAACAATTCGGTTTTGTGATCCAATTCACAAATGGATACTGATTAATAACTCTTATTGTATCGCTGTGCTACATAATATACTATATTAGCGACTCACCCCGATTCGCTCGGGTTCATCCCTACCTTGCTTCCCAATACAAAATTTCATCCCCATTTTCACCCCTTTAAGGAAAGATTTCCGAGATAAAAAGTATCCTGTGTCCTTCCCAGGGTGTCAAACTATCTTCTTACCAAACATCTAAATCAGTTCAGTAGATCCAGAGATTACCCTCTACAACGTCACAAACTCACAAACTTTACCTCTTTATTATATTAGTATAGATGTATCTACTATAATTTTTCTACTAAAATATTTGCTACGTAACCTGAAATTATGTTTCGTTAAAGAATACATTAATTCGCCTACATTCGTAGAAAGCCGGCGTAGCAACCGTCTGTAGTCCCTACATGCATGAATAAGTAAAAGCTGTGAGCAAGGTGCAAGAAAATGAGAGATTTGCAGACTATTTCGTTAAAAGGCCTCGCTGTGCACAGCTGGAAATCCGCATCTACTGTGTGTTTAAATTGGTTCGAAGTTAACGCTATTCTGTTTTAAAATGATTAGAAACTGATTGTCATATTTTAATATTTTATTTTTGTTATTTAATTTAAAAATGTAAATATCTACATATTGCTCAAATGTTATTTGAACATTCTAAAAGCGATATAGATATAAAAATGTATAAACATAACCACGAGACATTATCTATATATATAATAAAATTCTACTTGAGTCGAATCTGTATATAAAATATTTTTTCGACAATCGTATTGTAATAGTCATTATAATCGATACAGAGGCGAAATCTATAGTTATTAGAATTTGTGTCTGTCTGTCTGTTTGTCTGTCTGTTACCGCATCACGAGAAAACCACTGGACAGATTTTGATCAAATTTGGTATAATGATAGCTGGTTATCCCGGTCAATATATAGAATACTTTTTACTGCGGAAAAATATCTCATCTCTGAGAAATCTATACTAAACGTTAAAACGTAACTAGGGTCGAACCCGAGTGGAGCGAGGGTGAGTCGCTAGTTATAAATAAAAGTTTGCTTCAAATTCATTTATGTCGTGGTTGTTGTGGCGTTGATTTAAAATATTATATCAACTGTAGTAATTTCGCTGAACACGAGTTCCTTTTGTAAAACCCTGGTCAAGTAGGATGTAATTAAAACCTTGCTTTTCATTTATCCGTTTGTTTGTTGAGGTTTTTGTATAAAATTTAACCAGCTTAGTTCACCAAGGGTCATCTTCATTGCTCCCTTAGTCTATTCTTTATTTCTATAGGTAGGATATAATTTAGTAGAGTTATATTAAATAAATAGTAAAATTTAGATTTGTTATTAAGTATAAAGGAAAACAGATGTACGCAATAGCATTTTTAAATTTAAAATTACATGTGGATCGCGTACAATCATTTTTCAATTTCCTATTCACTCATGAGATTGCTGCGACAAATGTCAACAGAGTTCGTTTTATTTTCTTTTAGAATATGAAATTTATTCGATTTGTATTCCTAATGTAAATATACAAGTTTCAATATGTGGCCGCCGTAACGTGGAAATGTACACATGTGACAGGTACCGACTAAATTGTTATTTACATATACTTTAGTCAGGTATTGGGTTACCTTTCCCCTCTTACATTTACGATATTTTTATAGTTTACTTACTGTACGGCTTCTTTCAAGTTATCTTCCTAGATTGGAAGTAAGAAAAGTGATACTGTTGATATTACTTTTTATACTTTTTTGTATATATTTTAGTTTTCTAGTTTCTCTATGTACATAGTTTAATTCACAATTTTGTGTGACACTTAGAAGGTCGGGGTTTCTGTACTATTTAGAGGTTTCGCTAAACATGAAAAGTCATTGAACTAAATCTATATAAATTATTGCATTTCAAGTGAAGATATAAAGAGGATTTGTAGTAGTGCGTAGTAGTGTAAACTCATTTAATATTCTACTTCTACATATAAGGTAATGGGCTTATTTTGACATAAAAATACTATTGTTGATTTTTCGGTAAGTAGGTTCATTTCTGAAGTATTTGTATGAAAATTAAAAGAGAACTGGTAGTATTTATTGTATACAAACATAAAACGCTATCATGGAGGTGTTAATACTTTCTTAGATCTACGCGAATATTTGAGTTTTTAAATAAAACTATCTTTTCAATCATCATTGCAAGTACAGCATTCGAAAAGTCAGGAACCAAAACTCGAAATTTTTCGAATTTCTAAAAGACAGTTTTATTTATTACTAGCGGCTCACCTTCGCTTCTCTCAGGTTCATCCCTAGGCTATTTTAAATAGATATAAATAGTTATTAGCCAGCGTTTACCATAGAAATTTGTTTTTTTTAAGTGAATGTTTTGTTAATGAAATTAACTATTAAAACAATAGTTAATCTGTTATTCGGGGCCAAATCCAACAAATCAAACACCATACAAATCGGTCCAGCCGTTCTTGAGTTATAAATGCTGTAACTAACCCGACTCTGTTTTATATATATAGATTCACAATTTTAATTAAAATGTGATTGATACATTTATTATGGTTTTTTTATAAAATTGAACTATCAAAAAAAACTATTACTTTTAATTTCTATTAAATATATTTTTAACCTGTAATATAACAGAGTAAAAACTGTACTAGTTAACGTCTAACATAAGTTGGCATTCCCGACACAGCCGGGTTTCGTGTAAACGTATTTAGGGACCTAAACATACCGCCCTTAATACAAGCAAGCAAACTTTGTGCAAAATCAACTTGATTTACATGCTACGGTTTTCCTCGGCTATCTCAAACTGAATTTATTATGAGCAGGCTTTGATAATGTCCGAAATGCATCACTTGAAACGAAGAGGGTAGGTGAGGCATACAACGTCCCTCGTAAACTACACATGTTTACGACGTCGCTTTCGCGAGCACAATATTCTTCTTATAAAATAGAATAGGCTAGCCCTATGCGCTTTACTTACAATTTTACTGCAGCTAATGCTAGTTCAAATAGGTAACGATGTAATAAATTATTATGTTCGTGTGTTTGATGATATGATATCTTGAGTAAAGATAATGCATCTTACTAATATTATAAAGACGAAAGTGAACTGTAAGAATAGCGATTTGTACTTCTTTTAATCAGCAACGGATTGCCATCATTTGACGTGCATAGAGATACTTTTTGTGTTGAACAGTGGCTACTTTTTATCCGTATATATTAAAAAGTTTCTCAGGATAGTAATAAGGGGTTATATCTTTTATAATATAACCATACATTAATAATTAAGAGTTCATATTTCTTATAATTTGATAATATGTTAATAAATCAGGACCTTCTTATGATAACTTTATTAAAAAATACTCAGTCGCTCAGTCAGAATGATGGACGAGAATCACATGAATTCGAAGTGGGGGAAACTTAGCGAAATAAAATTTTCTGTGTTTTACCTAACTTTACTTATCCGCTTCGCGATTGAAGTGTTTTAGTCTTAAGTTAACTTCAATCTGTTGAGATAAATTGAGTAACAATCTTCTTTGTTCTAGTTCTCCTACTTGTGAGAGATAATGCTTCAAATGCCATAAATTGTAATTAATACATTTTTACTAAATACGGGATGAAAGAGGAAAAATATACATACAAGACATTCTAGCTATACTCGTATTTAGCTTTGAACACCTAATGTTAATAATAAGCGCTGCTAATTTTGTATAATTGTTAAATCTAATTATGGATAAAATTAATTTTGATTTGATTAACACAACTCTGTGATGTTGTGTTATAAATCAACAATATGATATTTTGATTCTAATATGATTAAGTTTGCGTTAGTAACTAGGCATGATGAAATTATTAAAAAAGTAATTCAAAAACTTTAATAGGAAATTTTATAAGGAAAGATATCTAATGGATCGTGTCAGACCCTGACTCGTGACAAAAATATTCAATTTTACCTCAATTTTTAGGCTTCCGTACCCGAATTGTGCTAACGGAACCATATTAGTAAGCCTCCGCTGTTCGTCCGTCTGTCAGAAGGCTGTATCTCATGAACCGTAATATGTAGAGAGTTGAAATTTTCACACAGTATGTATTTCTATTACCGCTATAACAAAAAATAATAAAAATAAATAAAAATAAAAATACAAGACACTCATTTTGCATTCATTAAATATGAAAATAGTACCTTTAATTACTCGTAAGATAGTGATATAGATGTAGCGATAAATGAACTCTAGCAAGTCTTCCTAAATGATTGATATCATTATATACATATATAGCCTCAATAAAACCGTACCCCGTGTTTAAGGTTATAAATTTAGTCGCCGTAAGTTCGAATTTAATATGATGTATTTATAAAATAATCCGGTCGAAGGTTAATAGTCATAGGTGCGCCGAGTGCTTATATCCGCTTAATGCTGGCGGGTTAATATGATTGCGAGCGAGTAAATACCACTTACTAGCTGCTATTAAATTATACGCTTAAACTTCCTAGGGATTTAGTTTCTTAACGGTGAGATATATTTTAAAGATATATTTAATGTTTTATTTATATATACGTTTATATATAGATATATTATGTACTGCTCTATATAATGCACTCCTGTAGGCTTGCCATAAAAATAAATAATCAATAGTTTTATGAGTATATGTATGTATGTAAAACGAGTGGATTATCTTTATCTGTGAACTTGAGTTTTGTTTAGTGAAAGCTTTTGTAGTACTCTTAGCATCTTAACGTAATAAAAAGTTAATCAAACCACAGAGCATTAATATGCAAATATATATAATATAATATATAATATGCAAATATATATAATACAATATAATAATAAAAAGCTAAGTGTTTCTGGGCTTCTTATAAAAAAAAAATAGATATTATCTTATAGAGAATTTGCCACAGTCTGAAATCAAATTTGAATGAAAAAAGGAAATGTCAATAATCGGATCCAATATCAATCAGAGTCGGTTCCGGCGTAAAAAGACGTCTTCAAGATTTTTCGACGAGTAGGTACTGAATATACATTCCTATGTCGATAAATAAAAAAAAAATGAAATTTCTTGGAGATGACATGAATCTTAATAAAAAAAATATTCTTCTTATATAAAATTAAAAATTTCTTATTAATAAAAAATAAACTAACCGTGAACCTAGTTTTCAGATAGTTTTACAATACATGCTGAATAGCACATTGTGCATTCATGATTTCTTTCTATAAAACGACAAAACAATGATTAAGATTTTAATTATATTTTCCATTTTGTCGTTATACAGGGTCATTTTTAATTTACTGAAAACCTTTTGGGAATATACTATTTACATCATAACAACAACATCTGTAACAAGAAAAAATAATATTTCTCAAATTTTTATTTTCATACAAAAATAAAAATATTTTTTTGCACCTTCTAAACTTTAAAGTTCTAGCATCTGGCCAAGTTTACATGAGTAAGCGCGGCTTCCTTTACGCCTCCACCCCTTCCCCTCCATCAGACACGCACTTTCTTTTGCTAATGCTGGACTAGTACCATTGAGAAGGTGCAATAAAAATATTTTTAATTTTGTTAAATTTAAGATATATATTTTTTTCTTACAGTTGTTGTTGCTATGTTGTAAATAGTGTATTCCCAAAAGGTTTTCAGTAAATTAAAAATGACTCTGTATATAAACTTATCATTTTGTTACTACTGTGAGTACTAATAAAACATAGATGATAAAGAATCCAAAGTATGGTAAAGAAAGGCACAACTGTACATTATAATTTATATTTTAATTAAGTTCGCCACGTTGCGCAGACATGACGGACATCCGCGAATGAGCTAACGGCGATTTAATTACAGACACTCATAAAGTATCGACAGATGGTTGACTTTTGCCTTCCAACAAGTGACATAATGAATTTATACAATGGAAAAATTTTCACTTCTCTACTTTATTTCAATGTATACGTTCTATATTAACTTATTTCCTCTAACCGTTTCTGGCCGACTGCCAACGAAGGAGTTAAGAAACTTGAATTTTGTAGCCACTAGTCGTCTATTTTCTGCTTATTTGAGAGAAAACGTGGTTTCTGTTCCTATAAAATTAAATGTATGTATGTCTTTATTATATGAATATAATATCTTATGTATTGATTTATATTGTTCTATGATAAAAATTAAACCTCGACTGAGCTTATGGTACAATAAATACCGAACCACCCACAAATCGTTCACGCTATAACGACTTCAAATAGAGATATTCCGCTTATAATTTCTTGTTGAGAATTCGAAGTCATGTAACATAGTGTTATATTATATTCCAAAATTAATTCAGCATCCTATTAATTGCGGAATATTAGATTTATTATAGAGATAAGAAATTTCGCAAATTACCTCCCGCGTCCAAGCTAAACGTATGTTTTTTCTAAAACGAATACATATTAATGTAAAATAAAAGAAGTGTCATTGATCAAAATCATCGACATATTATGATAAATAGATCTAAGCTTACGACCTTACTTTAAAAATAAAACAGAAGAAAATTGCCTTACTCAACGCAGTGAGATTATTGCTTAGCACTTGTTGCTGCCTATGGTTGCATTCTCATTTGTAATTTAATATAGTTCACGACACCAATATAAAATATTTTCTCTTTTCCTACTTTCCTTCTATAGAAACGGCAACATTTTATACAATACTATGTTCATATTCTTGATCATATCTTTTTAGCAATTGTACCGATTGTAAAAAATAATTGTAATCTTGCAGTTTTCGAAAAATGCAGAATTATGCATACATCCGATCGAAATATTATATTAGATTTGCTTTGCATCGGCTGGCACCGAGTTCGAAAATATTTGATTAGGTATCTATTTTGAATGAAAAGCCCCGTTTAGTTATTTTTTACATTTTAGTGCCTGGAAGGTTTTTTTTAAGTTTCCATTTAATAACATATTCGATTAAACAATTTATTTAAAAAAGTATATTTATTGTTGATTTTTGAAAAAAACCGCTCGACCGATTTCGATAAAATTTATATGGGACTGCCTGGAAAGTATACCCTTTGAAACAAAAAAAAAATCTAATCGGTTCAGGCGTCTTCGAGTAATCGGTGAACATACATAAAAAAGATTCCGAAGAATTGAGAACCTCCTCCTTTTTGGACGTCGGTTAAAAACCTCTCGAAAACTGTTTAGATGAGAGAAAAACAATCAAGAAATATTTTCGACTCGTCTTCATAACCTGAACTTGCGAACAGTAAGCTTATTTTTTTCATTTTTTATATCTGAAATAAGCAGAGAGAGAGAGAGAGAGAGAGAGAGAGAGAGAGAGAGAGAGAGAGAGTACAGTGAAGCCTTATTTCTTTGTTTACGCTCCACCAGTTTCAATACAGGGGGCGTAGACAAGATTCTATTCTGTCATTGTTGAAGAATAGAAGTGTAAAAAAAGTATGGCCATGATATATTGTTTCCATGGCACAACGATTAAAATTATCTTTCAATGAAATTCTTGATATGATTATTCTTTAAAGTTTGTAGAATGAGATCGTGCTTCTGCTTCCTTAATTAGCTGTAAAATTTGCTCCTTCATCAGATGAAAGCTTATAAAAATAATTAAATAAAATTCAATTTTCTATACGAAAATATATAAAAGATAATTAAAAAGTAACAGTAATCTACTCGCAGGATACCTAGCACATGAATTGCTTAATGAATCTGAATAATACAACATAATAAAAACCGACTTCCAGAGATAAAAAATAAAAAACAGGCACTAAAGAATAAAAAAACAACTGAAAAGGGGTTTTCATTTACTATAGATATCTAATCAGGTATTTTTAAAGTCGGTCGGTGAATATAAATAAAAAAAGATACATACAAATGAACATAGTACCTCCTCCTTTATGAAAGTCGGTTAAAAAAATTAAAAGACGCAACACACGCAAATATTGAGTTTCTCGCTAATTCGTCTTGGTAGAACTACATTTTCATCGCAGTCGGCGGAACTTCCGGCTAACTACTTACTATACGAAGTTAATTTGGTAAATAATTTTTAAATTATCTTTCAACTTTAGGTAATCATTTTAGAAATGGTTCGCACATAAAAATATCAGAGGTGCAAGACCCGGGATTTGAACTCGCTTCACTCGGTTTCCCAAGGGAGCGCGCTACCACTGCCTTACTATCAAATAAAATTATTTATTCTCAATTAATGGTACCCGTATATTTTTTATTTTTGATCGAATTCAATATACGATAAAGAGAAAGCGGTTATGTTTCATGCGTATACTTTATATTTTTTACCGGTAGGTATATTTTTTATTTACCGATTTTCAAGAGACGAGTTTAATCTATCTGGCTTGATTTATTTTAATATTCATCCTATTTGTTTGCCCAAAAAACAGGATAAGTTCTGCACATACCATAAATGAGATTAAAAAATCGTGTGAAAAAAATAACCGATTTGCTTACCTACTTACACACAAAAAAGTTATTTTTTACATAGAGTGGCAGCACGTGGCTCGTGGCATATTGATAGACGTGCGGGCTACGAACAAATTTTAAAATAGTGGAACCGTCATCGAACTTGTTCGGCAGTTTAAAAGTTCGCGTACTAAGGGTGGTGAGTTTGAAAAAGGTCGTCGAGCTACAAATACGCTTGCTCATACCTCATTCATCTCCTTTATGAAGCTTAAGCCTTAGGGTGCACGAAGTAACTCTTATATACATTTTGGTTATGTGTATATTAACATGCTACGCATCTAAAATTGCTGCCCTCATCTTTTAATCGTTGGTCTGTTAGCCATTTTACTGGAAGACTATTAATATTATAATACAGAGGATATTATTTTGTAACATAATTTAATGTTTCATAGAAGGAAACTTTTGGTATGTGAGCCAGAATCGGACTTGATTAACTTTTACAGGCCAAGGTGTTTTAATATTAATATCAAAGTTCGTTACGTAATTTGTTAGAGAAGAGACATGAATTCAAAACGTGTCCTGTTGTAGTTTCGCTCGGACTTATTTTACTTTGCAAATAAAGTCATCTTCACATACTCGTACTTCTAACTTTAATAGCTAGACATTGTCAGCGTCATTTTCAATAAAAACCTTTTTATTACTATTATCCCTATTCTTTTAACTTGGTATAGGTATTATTACAAACATTATAATATAAAGGCAAAAAGGTATTTGTTGGTCTGTTCTTCTTTTAAAAAATGAGGGAGAGAGGCATGTATTTTAATTTTCATAGACATTTGGGCTATTTTTTATATTACGCATAAAATAGAAGCCATAAGGTATCCCTTTTTTAAAGTTAGTTAAAGATGTATCTAAGAAAAAGGCAGGGCTTGAAGCGAGGAGTGGATTTATTATTGGGATGTTAAGTGTGCTCGTACAGACTTTAATTTTCAACCGACTTCAAAAAGGAGGAGGTTCTCAATTCGACTGTATTTTTTTATTTTTATTTTTTTATGTTTGTTACCTCAGAACTCCGTCATTTATTAACCGATTTGGACAATTTTTAGGTTGTTTGATGAAAGTGTAAACTTCCAGATTGGTCCCATTTATTTAAAAAAAAAACACCCCTAAGGGTGGAACAATAGCTAATGATGAATTTAACCTACTTCTAATTGTCATATTGACTTGAAACTTTGCAAGTGTTTCTATTTCCGTTGATACTACAGTGGTTCGGTATTGTTGGTAAGATCTGATGGTAAGGCCAAAAGGTGGATAGGTGGAACTTTACGGCTAATAGTAGATACTTTGAGTTGGGCTTATTTTGTTTGATTTGACAAGCCTAACACGTTAGAATTCTTACTTTGCTACTACTGTCTAAAAAGTAAAAAATTATTGATTGGTAGTTTTCATTTACTATACATACCTAATCAAATAATTTCAAAGTCGGTGCCAGCCGATACAAAGCAAAGCACACCGACTTCGTAAATATTTGATTAGGTATACATACGTAAATGAAAACTACCATTCAGTTATTTTTTACTTTTTAGTGCTTTTGTTTGAAGTCGGTTTTTATTTTTTTGTTAAAAAGTTTTTATTTTTTTCCTTATTCCTTCTAAAGATTTTCACGCGAGTCGGACTAGCGTATTAACGACAATAACGTGGGTACGTTATAGGAGTTAAAAATATGAAAATAAAAAAAAAGACCTGGGCGGCTCTTCATACATGTAACTGAGGGATGAAAAAAAGTTAAATATCTATAGGTTTATATTATAATTCAGAAAATTTTTACTAAGTGATTTTTTGTTGAACTATATACGAGTATATACGTCTAAAGTCCCTCTCTAAGTTTTGAGGAATGGGTCAGAAAATTCTAAGCTTCCAAAACATTTTCAACGAAAATTATATTGAAGAAGATACGTTGAATAGTTTTTGAGACATGGGACGTTTTTCTTCCTTGCGATAGTTCGACAGTGAAATTAACTTTGTTTTGAGAAACATCACATACTGGTAATGTAAAATGAATACAAATTTATTAGTGCCTTCAATAAATAATTATTGACATATTATAATATGCATATCGTAAAATGGGTAAATATTTTATTTTTATTTATATGTAACAAATTAGTGTGTTAAAAGGTCACACAATTTTAATGTTTCATACTACGGAATTCTCGGTGTTCAAATTATACTCACATTT
This sequence comes from Brenthis daphne, assembly GCA_947093115.1. Classification (NCBI taxonomy): domain Eukaryota; kingdom Metazoa; phylum Arthropoda; class Insecta; order Lepidoptera; family Nymphalidae; genus Brenthis; species Brenthis daphne. Next base: position 16,234,536 of record OX352472.1, on the reverse strand, counting down.
GTCAGATTTTTTCCATATTATTTGATTTCGAAATGCTTTCAATATTGTTATTTTTAAGGTAATGTAGTATCAATGCCCAACTTCGGTAGTTGTAACACTTGTGGAATTGTAAAATTATGAGATTTTTTTTTAGAGTAACTATATAAATATATTACACATATAAAGAAACTGTAAAAATCTTACTAATATTATAAACTAGCGGCTCCCCCTCTCTTCGCTCGGGTTCATCGCTAGGTACGTTTTAAATAGATATAAATAGTTATTAGCCAGCGTTAGCCATATAATATTTTTTTTCGGTAATTTTTAATTTTTTCTCTTTATTTAAACCTTTCGTGGACCTTAAGGAACACACGAAAAAAAATTGCTGAATTGGTCCAGCCATTCTTGACTTATGCGCTTACCAACATTCATTTTTATTTATATAGATACATAGATGTGAAACTTAAAATGTTTGGACATTTGGATGTTTGGATGGACGTTTGTTACTCAAGATATATTATAGTCTGGAATAGCACATAGGCTACTTTTTATCCCGGAAAATGTACGGCAGTCGTGGGATAGATTTGTTTTTGTTTTTGTACTATAATGTTCGTTAAAATATTGTAGATTTTACAAAGATTTTTATACAATTAATTGCAACCTTTGAGATGTATTTTCTAACTATACCTAGAACTATTTTCATAAACAATAAGTTTTAAATAAAACTATCTTTTCGGATTATTTCGTGGATTTATTTTGATTTTAGGTTCCTGACGTTTACATTATAACAGCAATAATTAAATAAATAATATACAATATTCAATTACTAGCGGATCACCCTCGCTTCGCTCAGGTTCGCCTCTAGAAAAACACCAATGGAGATATATTAATTTCCACAGGAACCGTTCATTTTTCCGGGATGAAAAGTAACCTGTTGTTTGACCGGTAAAATAAGGTATCAGCATGCCAAATTTTTACTAATTTAGGTGCATAAGTTGTTGTGTACTAAGCTGTATAAGATACTCTTTAACTTTCTGGGATGAAAAGTATCTAAGATGTTGACCGGGGGTATAAGGTACCACCATGCAAAATTTCATTTAAATCGATCCAATAGTTTCGGAGATTAGCCCCTATAAACAGATAAACAGACAGAGAAACAAAAAAAATAAAAAAATCTAGATTTGTTCTATTTTTCTTCTTACGGGATGTAAGAAAATAACTGACTTGGTTTTTAACATTTTTTTCTATGTACAGACATTCGACCTCTACAGTTTTATTAAATTTATAGATAGAATAAATAACGTATAATACCTTAGGAGATAGACATATACTATTGAGAACTTTTCTATCGACCATTTTAAGAATTACAATTTTCTTGTACAATGTTTTGATCTATCTCTTTAGGTTGAGCCATCGTTAGCCATATAAATTTTGAAGGACAATTCTACTACTAAGTTAGTTTTATTATAGGTATAAGAATAGATATTGCTTAGGAGATATACATATACTATTCAGAACTTTCCTATAGGACATTTCAAGACCTACAATTTTTTAGTATATTGTTTTGATTATGTATGTCTTAAAGTTTAGCCAGCGGAAGGTTTCTAGGGAGGACTCGATAAAACCAGTTATTGTATCTTCCCGGAGAAAGAAAGATTTTCTTGAAGTAAAAGGTATCCTAAACGTTGACTCGAGTAATAAGTTATCACTTCATCAAATTTCGTTGAAATCGGTCCATTACTTTTCGCGTGAAACGCGCATACAAAAACAGACAAACAGACATACAGACAAACAGACAATTTTTTTAATAACTATTGTTTTGGGGTCTATGTTGTGTACATAATACGTTACAAATAAACGAAAACATCTATCCCACGGGAACGGTACAGTTTTCCGGGATAAAACGTAACCTATTTGTTATTCTGATGTATAACCTATATTATTGTAAAGTTTCATCAAAATCCAATCAGTAGTTTTTGTGTACTAAGCTGTATAAGTTACTATAGTTTTTTGACTGTCCCACGGGAACCCTTTAATTTTCCGAGATGAAAAGACGCCGATTTGTTATTATCATATGTGAACTATATATTGTAAAGTTTTATTAAAATCGAATCAGTAGTTTTTGTGTACTAAGCTGTATAAGTTATTATAGTTTTTCAACTATCCCACGGGAACTATTTAATTTTCCGGGATAAAAAGTATCTAAGATGTTGCCCGGGTATATAAGGTACCACCATGAAAAATTTCATTTAAATCGGTCAAATAGATTCGGAGATTAGCCCGTACAAACAGAGAAACAGACAGAGAAACAAAATATTTGAAAAAAATCTGGATTTGTTCTATCTGTCTTCTTACATCCCCCTGACTCGGTTTTTAGCATTTTTTTGCTATGTACAGACATTCGACCTCTACTCTTTTATTATAGTACTAGCGGCTCACCCTCGCTTCGCTCGGATTCGTCGCTAGGTACGTTTTAAATAGATATAAATAGTTATTAGCCAGCGATAGACATATACATTTTAATTTTGTTTGTAAATAATATTGACAAATATTGACATTAATATTTATCTCTTTATATTCTAACGTCACTCAATTGCCATCAATGTTTTGCCCTCCCGGAACCTCTCCACTAACGCTTAAACTTTATGGTATGGCATTAAAGTTCAAATTGACTTTTAAGTATTATTACGAATCTTTTGTATGGGAGTATAGAAAAGTGTTGTTTTTAGACTTTTTCAGGCAATTTTTTTAATTTTTTCTCTCCGTAAGAACCATCCTCGTACTTCAAAGAATATTCTAAAAAAAGAATCAGGGAAATCGGTTCAGCTGCTCTCGAGATTTGCGCTTACCAACACATTCAGCGATTCATTTTTATATTATAAATAGATAAAACTAATTAAAATTATAAAAATGTTTAAAGCAAAAAAATATTGTAAGGTATTTGGTGCAATTTTTCATTTTTGTTAATTGTGGGTAGACTGTCTGTAACAAGTATACCTTCGAGATATGTAATACCTCAGTCTCTCCCGTGACTATGATTGTTGTAAAGCATTCGAAAGGTCGGGAACCAAAAATCAAAATAAATTCGCGAAATAATCCGAAAAGATAGTTTTATCTAAAATGTCAAATATTCGCGTAAATCTAAGAAAGTATTAAACAATAAGTTTATTTCTAACTTATCAATATTGAATAAAGATTATCCTGTATATATTTGGTATAGGTTCGTACTCTAGTCCAAAAATACTGCCCTTAGGTATTCAACAAAGGCAGCGTAGCTTTACTAAAAATATTTTGACCCTTTGAGCACGGACGGGTTCCGTGTTAAGGTTGTCATGTCTCACGTCAAAGTACAAAGCGTTGTGGGATTTTTGCCGTTAAAATACATTTAGAACCCAAGTTATTCTACATTAGGAAATGTGTATAGTATTGCTAGTCGACGTTATACGTATAAAGTTATATTTTTTATTAAAAATCCAACAATGCTTTAGGCAGTAATATTTAAATAAAGATTGATTGCACGGTACTTTCAGTTAGTCCGCCATTATATTCATTTTGCTGTCACAGATTCTTTTATATAAATTCGCATAATGTGGAGACCTCAATCTGTAAATTTGGATCTATTCATCCAAATGAAATGAAACTTGGCGATATTCTAAAGAGATGTAGTTTGTAAGATAAAATATATACGTTCAAATCAATAAAAACCGCTTAAGATAATTTTATGCTCGCATACTATGCACAAGGGAAAAGTTAGATTTTTTCTGTTTTATCTTCTATATCAATAGAAATATATTCCACAATATTTTAAAAATATATTTATACAAATTCAGTCCATTAGGTTTTAATAACCAAATTATTACTTAATTATTTTCAAACATTAACCTAATAAAAAAGATCCAAATATAATTTATTTTCAATTTGCCAACAATCTTGATATATAGGATCTGATTGATGAACAAATAAGATTTTCGTGGTTTTAAAATTTGGAATCTTGCCTAAAAATTTAACGTTGTGTCATTATTATTGTAGCCAAGCTGCAGATGTAAAGTTCTGATAGACTTCAGTGCAGACATTTCCAAAATATAATTTTGATGCAGTTCACTGATATTGTATTTCATTATTCGTCTACGAATGTTTTCTGTATTGAAAGTTTCTAAATAAAACTATCTTTTCGGATTATTTCGCGGATTTATTTTGATTTTTGGTTCCCGACGTTTCGAATGCTTTACAGCAAACACGGGAGAGACTGAGGTGTTAGATGTCTCGAAGGAATAGTTGTTACAGACAGCCTACCCACAATTAATCCAAAAATCAAAATAAATCCGCAAAATAATCCGAAAAGATAGTTTTATTTAAAATGTCAAATATTCGCGTAAATTTAAGAAAGTATTATGAAAGTTTCTACTTAAATATTAAATTGAAAGTGTATATAAAGTATAATATAGTAATTTATGTTAGGGCTTTAAATAAATTCTTTGAAAAACTTATTCCGTGGAAGACTCATTTCAGACCATTAGGTACTCGCTCGGGATTTACAAGAAAACTACTATCCTATCTAGAGAACACGACATCATTTAAATAATTACCAATTTACCTTAATTTACTATCACTTTAATATTAATAATTATAATTAAATTATTATTAGAAGCTTATCATAATTAATTTAATATCTTCAGTTTAGAGTATCTAGTTCATAACAGTATTACAATATGTAGGTATAATATACAAAACCCAAAGTAGACTTAATGTGGGTCAGTGCCTTAGAAAGTGAAACACAAAACTGACATAAAATATTTTTCATTATTCTTAACATGAAGTAGCACATCCACTGTCATATATATTTTTATTTATATTATAATATTAGAATTAGGATTTATGTACGAATCATTAATTTAATACATTTACTAAATTACCTTGGCTTCGTTTTAATGTGACTTACATATTAAATGTGCCCGCGCCCGTTACAACTTTTTGTTACACAACTATTTGTCTTTGTCTCCTAGTGTCGCTAACGGTGCGTCCATATGCAAATGTTGCGGGACAATATAAAAATCATTTTAAAAAAATATTGTTGTTTTCATTTAGAATAGATACCTAATCAGATATTTTCGAAGTCTGTGCCGAACCGATGCAAAGCAAATCTAATATATTTCGATACGTAAAACACTTATTTACCTATTAGATATTCATATCTTAAAATATTGTTGTCTGAATGACTGAATGGCTAAATTGAGAACCTCTTCCTTTTTGGAAGTCGGTCAAAAAGCAAAGGTCTGCCAATTAGGCCAACTTTTTTCATATCGCTTGATCTCTCAAATTATACTAAGTCGAATATTATTACACAAAATTATCTGGGAAATAATAATAATTAAGTAATCAGATACAACAATTTTTTTTGTCATTTTAACGATAAAAATCCCTTAAATAGTAAAAAATTTTTTTTGAATGGTCATGCGTTGTGGGGTATTTTGTTTGTTCAGATCTCTCCCGACTGTGTTAAATGCATTCATGTAACTTCAAAGTGGCCCAGTATTGAGAACTACACAGCATGGTTGATTATACGAAGTCTTATATACCTTGTCTATGGTTTCGAAAGACATTTCGAAGGGTCCCACTGAATACCAGACAAAGATTTTCATTTAGACGAACTTATATTTCTGCGTTTCACATTTTCATCAATACCGTAGAGTCGTAGGTACCAGAATCCGGACACTTTAAATGTATAGGTGCATTAAATTACGATGTCCAAAGTTTCATAGAATTTGGATGACTTTATTAATATATGATTTTTTTATATCTAAAGATATCTGGGTGGATATCTATAATATTACCACATAAAAGTACATTTCAACGAGAGTAATTTAAAACTGTAATAAATAAACCTCCATTTCACCCATATGCTATGGTTGCGCTGCCACAGCATTAGCTAGTTCATAAAAAAGTTTTCGTATAAGTTTGAACAATAGGTATAGTAAAAGGAAAAAATTACAGCTATAAATTCACTTAACATGCGCGATAAAAACAAAGAAGTGGACTTTGGGAAATAAGCCTGGGATATTTTGTTTCCTATACCATGCGAGGTTATCTCAAAGGCTTAGCGGTCATTTATAAAACTTGGTTTCCTTTTTGTCTTTTTTATCCGAAAGTCGCTTAGCGTTAAGCCTCAAATATAAAAGCATATTCTAAAAATACCTGTGTTTTTGGTAGATATAAACTAGAAGCATTGTTTTGTGCAATAATATGTTTATACTAGCATTGGCCGAGGCTCCGCCCGCGTTCAGATGACCAAAATCCAAATTCTTATGTTTTACATAATAGTATACTCTTACATTGCAGTTTTTGTATTGTTTCTCAGTAATGAGATATTTTCCCGCGGTAAAAAATATCCTATATGTTGTTGACCCGGATAACCAGCTATCACCATACCAAATTTCATCAAAATCCCTCCAATGGTTTTTCTGTGATGCGGTAACAGACATACAGACAAAAATTCTAAAAACTATATATTCGGCCTCTATATCGATAATAATGTTTATTTCAATAAGATTTTGCAAAAAATATTTAATGTACAGATTCGGCTTAGGTACAATTTTATAATATGTATAGATATATTGTCGTACATTATATTTAAGTCTCAAGAGTATAGTAAATATAATTTGTGTAAGGGCTTGGCGTTTTAGTATTCCATGTAATTGTGACGATCGCTGACGACATATTACGAGGCATAAAGCAAGACGATGTGTCCCTTGCGCGTAGTTTGCGTCGCCATGTGTCCGCTATATCCTGAGCTCCTATCATCAAAGTTTTATTGGAAACTGGAAGGACCAATCAATTTCCTGTCCTGTTTTTGTTAGATACTGTTTGACAGCAAACCGTGGACATGTATTCATATACTGACAAAAATGACATTGATACAGGTGACAAAAATATAACTCAGAGTAGGTATCTAGTGAATGTAGAGCATTTCCGAAGATATATAAATAAAAAAAAGAATAAATAAAATATATGTACATACATAAATTTTTATTTTATGTATAAATTGAACATTCATTTAAGTAAGTAATATCGCTCGAAAATTAATTTTATTTGCTTATTAAGTAAACAAATACTTTTAATTGAACGTGCAATAATAAACTGTATATAAATTGCATTAACAATATCAAAATAATTTAAGCCAATACAGTAATTAACTACTAGCAAACTCGAATTAAATGACTGATGGTATGATTTCAATTCTGGTAGTTTTATTTGCGTATTAACCTATTTAATTGATTAGGTTTGATTGCTTGCTTTATTATATTGTATATGTATTTAACCCTTTTTTTAACATCTCACTGCTGGGCACGGTTCTCCCTTCGTAGTACAAGAGCCGGATATACCACGACCTTCACCGATCTGTTAACCAGATGAAATATATTTTTTATAAAGTTTCAATAATAGCTAAATATGCTTAAAATACGCTTGCCTATCGAAATTCTCATCAGGCTATTTTTAAATTAATTAATTATTGTTTTTTTCCCCATTCTATTAATCAGCCGAATTTTGTTCTAACCGGTAGTAAAAAATAGAAAGAATATGCCTAGGTTTAGGCCTTGTCTACTTATTTCTTGACAACTCTACCTGGCAAGCGGGTATAAACAGATAAGTTATATAGTAACTAGTAACTACACGGATCTGTTAACCGCTTGAATTATATAGCTATCAAAATGTAGATAATGTTATAATAAACACGATGGTATAGCATTGCCTACCATTTATTGGTATAATATACATATGTCTGAATTGATTTTGTTTCTTCTTCTCTATACAATTTTAGTAGTTTTATTAAAAAAAAGTGAATAAAAATAAATTATTATAACTATGAAAATCTCATTAATTTTATAATTTAATTATCAAAGTAAAAAAAGGAAAAATTCGAAAAGAAGTAATTGGAAAAGGAAAAATACAATACATAATACACAACAGTAGTGATTTCACGACTTTGTTCATCCTCCCGACATCTACATTGATATTTATTGACTGTTAAGTAACTTGATACCATTTTATTACCATTGCTAATTAATTAAACGAATCTTTTTGTACGTTTAAATTTTAATTAGCTTAGTCTATACAGAGGAAGATAAATGTCAAGAGGTTGTAGTAGGTACTATTAATTTCTTTATTCTAGGATTCATATTAAATAATAAATAGTGATTTACGGGACTTATTTATATTAAATATACTACATGTAACAAGTAAATATGATAAAATACTAATAACGTTTGATTAAGCTTCATTGTAATAAATGTAAAAATTATTAATATTGTACTAAAAAATAATAAAAAACACGCTTTTGTTTGGAGCTCACTAAAATCAGGCTCTCAAACGCAAATTTAACATTAGGATTTGTGAAAACATAAGGCAAATAAAGTTTGTCGTTAGTTTATATTACAGTATTTTGTATATATAAACATTAAATAGAGTTTTATGTATCGTATATAAAATTGATATAGGCATAAAATACACGCGTCACAATTAAAATATCGCAGGTACTAGATATCGCCATATTCCAACAGGTAACGACTCGGAAACAACGCAATAACCAGCCTGAAATTGTATTATCTTCGCAGGCACAGAGCTGATTTGACATGTCAATAATATTATCGTTTTTATTACACCCACGCTTGTGTCAACAGTTGTGAAAAACGTTTTACATCGGTAACGATTTAGTGTTGCCCAAATAATGTTAAAAGGCACTTGTGTAAATCGTTTTTTATAAGTAACGATTTAGACACGAGAATAATGTAAAAAGGCAAAACGTTTATTTGCTGTTTTTGAAACAGCTTTACATTCTGTCCGTTATTACGAGTGATTGTACAATGGTAAATTATATGAAATATTTTATTTTTTAACATTCATTCGATCATTAAAAATATATTTTATGACTAGTGGCTCACCCTGGCTTTGCTCGGGTTTGATTATAGACCAACAGAAACAAATATATCCCACGGGAATTTTTCGGGGATAAAAAGTAACCTATGTGCTATTTCAGACTATAATGAGAAATTTCATCCTTGACCTTTCAGCCGTTCTGGCGTGATTGAGTAACAAATATTCAAACATTCATCTAAACTTTCACATTTATAATATTAGTAAAATTAGCTAGAGTTTAGCTTACCATGGTATAAAGTAGTCTATGGCACTGTCCGGCCCTTAGAATACAAGATAGAAACAAATCGATTTATTTGAAACATATTAAGATTATACGTTTAGTCGCCGTTTTATTTAAAAAACTCTGTACTTACAATAAAATGCTCCAACGTTAATGCTTGACTGTCTGCTTAAGTAATAGTTTAGATTTAATAGAAGCCACACCAAGAGCTTTTAGAAAGTAATACAAGTCAGATGGAGAGGTCCTTGAGAAGCACTTTGTATCATTTATTGTTAAAAGATTTAAAATAAAAAAAAGCTATTACATGTAATAGTTGCAGAAAAAAACTATTACATATATTTAAATACACTACTTTTATTTACAGTTTTATTAGAAACTAACATTGCTTGCGGCTCCGCCCGCGTTAAGATGACCAAAAACCAACTTCTTAGGTTTTACATATTAGTATACTCTTACAATGCAGGTTTTGTATTTTTTCTCAAAAATCACATATTTTCCCGCGGTAAAAAGTATCCTATATGTTGACCCGGATAACCAGCTATCACCATACCAAATTTCATCAAAATCTCTAGTGGTTTTTCTGTGATGCGGTAACAGACGGACAGACAGACAGACAAAAATTCTAAAAACTATAGATTCGGCCTCTGTATCGACAATAATGTTTGTTTCAATAAGATTTTCCAAAAATATCTAATGTACAGATTCGGTTTAGTTACAATTTTTTTATATGTACTGGACTTTACGATATTCATGCTCCTGTTCGACCTGTCCGAATGAAGCATCTCCCGGCTCCTTGGCTTACCCCAGAGATTAAAAAACTGCAGGTGAAAAAGTACATGGCTAAATCGAAGTTTGCAGCAAATCCTAGTGATAACAATAAAAGGAAATACATCAAGGCCCGTAATCGTTGCAATATGGTGTGTAGAGATAGTCAACGACGCCATATCCATAAATCTGTAATCGACGAAGATGATTCAGAAAAAATCTGGAATTTTCTTAAATCTATTGGAGTAGGAAAGGCACAACAATGTATCAATCCCCTTAATATTGACTTAAATTTGTTAAATCAGCATTTCTCACTTTCTGGTACTATAGATAGTACAAACAAATTAAATACAATTAATCAACTTTCACTTTTACCTACTCCTGATATTCCGTATTTTTCATTTAGTCAATTCTCCATTAGTGATGTTAAGAGAAACATTTTGACCATAAAATCTAACGCGGTGGGCGCGGACTGCATTAGTCGTAAAATGATTGTTCCTGTTCTTGACTTAATAGCTCCTACAATTACATCAATTCTAAATTTCTCCTTACTTTCCCATAAGTTTCCTACTGCCTGGAAAGATGGTCAAGTAATTCCCATTCCAAAAAAGTCTAATCCATCTTCTTTCGCTGACTACCGTCCTATATCCATTCTCCCTTTCCTATCGAAAGTACTGGAGCGTCTTGTGCATCGACAGTTAAGCACGTTTCTTTTTAATCATAATCTTTTAAACTCCTTTCAGTCCGGTTTCCGCATCGGTCATAGTACGACTACTGCATTGGTCAAAATCGCTGATGATATTAGAGAGGGTATGGACAGTCAGAAGGTTACCGTGATGGTACTATTAGACTTCAGTAATGCCTTTAACACTGTTGATTTTGATATACTAATTGCCATATTAACTTCTCTTAACATATCTCCTGAGGTGATTGACTGGTTTCGTAGTTACTTGTGTGGCCGCCGGCAGCGTATACGAATTGAGGATTCCTTTTCTGATTGGAATACGACTAATGCCGGTGTCCCACAAGGTGGCGTGTTGTCTCCTCTCCTGTTTTCAATTTTCATTAATTCTATTTGCCATCAAATTTCTTCTCTCTACCACCTATATGCCGACGACCTACAAATTTACGCAACCACATATCTATCCGACTTACCTCACACAGTTAATTTAATTAATAATGATCTCGCCAGAATCTCTGCTTGGAGTAAATCATATGGCCTTGATATTAACCCTATTAAATCGCAAGCTATTATAATAGGCAGCCAGAAACTGCATTCAAAAATTACTCGGTCATTGATACCATCGGTGATGTTAAACGATGTTGAAATTCCTTTTACTGAAACAGTAAAAAACCTAGGAATCATTTTTGACCAGCATTTATCCTGGGGGCCACAGGTAAGTATACTGAGCCGCAAGATGTTTGGAGCTGTTTCCTCCCTTCGCAGGTTGAGAAATTTTCTGCCTATACCTACTAAAATTGTGCTGGCAAATTCACTTTTATTACCAATACTTGATTATGCTGATATTTGTTTTCTTGACCTTAAAGAGGAGCACCTGAATCGACTTGAGCGCCTTCAAAATCTTTGCATACGGTTCATATTCGGTCTCCGTAAATATGACCACGTTTCTCACTTTCGCAAAAAGCTCAAGTGGCTCCCAATCCGCTTTCGCAGGAATACTCACATACTTCATCTCCTCTACTGCGTGCTGTTTAATCCTTCTACCCCTTCCTATCTCAAAAGCGTTTCGAGCTTCTAAGGAATTCTCATACTCGTTCCCTGCGTTCTAGTGAAACGCTTATCCTCAAAATTCCTTCTCACTCCTCTTGTTTTCTTACCAACTCCTTTTCTGTGAAAGCTGCACGTCTATGGAACTCTTTACCTGTACACATCAGACGGGCTGATAATTTGGACAAGTTTAAGACGATGTTAAAAACGCATTATTTATCTCTTTAGTTTGTCTTACTATAATATATTATGTACAATATATTTGATATTATATGTATATTATATGTATTTATGTGTGTATGTATGTATGTATGTATGTATTTATGTATGTATGTATGTATGTATGTATGTATGTATGTATATATGTATGTGTATAAGTATGTATTTATACAAGTACACCGCCTACCATTTTTATATACTGATTCCTCTACCCTAAGGTTGCCTGGAAGAGATCGCTTCTAGCGATAAGGCCGCCTGCTGTGCATCTTTTTATTGTTATGTATTTCACTTCTTTATTTATTTTCTTGTGTGGTGTGCAATAAAGTGTTCATTATTATTATTATTATTATGTATAGTCTAGCAACTTACCCTCGCTTCGCCCGGGTGCGTCTTCGTGCGATTGCTTTGTTTCAAACCGATAATGCAGCGCACGCCGATAATGCAACTCCACGACCAGTTTTATTCCTATTTCAATTAAATAGATTATTTTCTGATTGAGATAAATATCTTCGATAGTAACATCTTTTATTGGAATAAAAAATAGTTTTTGCATTCAGGGTTCATGTCCTCCTATTACTGAAACAATTTTAATAATTGGATCAGTCGTTTCCAAAACACCCAAAACAAACTTTATAATATTAGTATGGGAAATGGCACTAAGAAATATAATTCACTGTTATATATTGTCATAGTAGTATGATATTAAAATGACTGTATTTCATTCACTAGGCGCGCTGGAGGGCGGTCACCTGGGCGGCGGCGGCGGCGGCAGCGCGCTCGGCGCGCTGCGTGCGGCCGGCTCGCCGCCCGCGCCCAGCCTCGGCGCCAGCCGGCATAGTCTCATAGGTAAAAAATGCATAAAACTTAATCGGCCTACTGTTACAAATGCCAAAGTTTGTATGTATGTGTGCATGTGTGTGTGTTTGTTACACCTTCACCCTAAATCGGCTGTACGGATTTGGATGAACTCTAGTGCAATGTTAATATAGTCTATAGCCTGGAGTAACACACAGGCTACTGTTAGGCATCTAGGGACACATCCGTGGTAGTAAAAGTAAGGGACTATATAGTATGGTATAATAAACATCAAATATTTTTATATCTTTAGATGCTTTTTGTACTTATAATGTGATATATAGGCACCACTACCTTTTGATCGATTTTACTACCTACAGTAGTGTATATGTTACTCCAGGTCAGTCTATCTATTAAATTGTTTCCAAATCTTTCCAGCCGTTGCAGCGTAAAGAAATATCAACAATTTAAGCTTCCACATACAAATTTTTGCAATTATAAAAGATAAATACAATATTCAATACGACGTGCTATAATAATTATAGGTACATTTGATACTCTCTAACTTTTTCTCAAGACTTTAGTTATTTTCTCAAATAAAAGCCATATGTGACATTTCTTCGTTGCGTAGCTTTAATTTGGTGGCATACTTTAATTAACAGGATTCCAAGTCGTGTGTCCTGAACTAATTGATGAGTTGTATGGTGCGGGAACTGGGGACAGTGACGGTTCTCGAGGTTACTCGTAAATCTACGTTACGCGGGTTGGCCCAACTCTTGATTAATTTATTTAAGAGAATTTGCGTTATACATGTACGTATAACATATGCAAATGAACACTCTTAGTAAATAATTTATATTAAAATTAGAAGAATGACTTTAATTTTGGTCTTTACATGCCTTCTTCTAAATAAATAAATAACGATTTGTAGAAATAAACAGCATGTAGCTTGATGTCGAAATCGATATCTATATAATATATACCTATAAAATTCCTTGTCCTGACTGATTCATCCACGTAGAGTCAAAACCACAGGAGTTGATGCATTTTATGATGTAAATTTTCACTTTTGCATTTTCATGTCCACACAGGAAGAATTTCTGGAAATGCCACCCTTGAAGGAGTAAAATAAGGGATAAAAATTTGTAAGAAAGTCTGTCATTTTTAATGTGAAATGATCAAAAACGTAATATTCAGCTCTAAAATAAAAAATAAAAAAATCCGTATGTTAAGTTCTTTTGAAATTCGTCCATTAAAGACGCAGAAGGGAGTGATAATGTTTATATGAGAAAAAAATTGTTTATGATCAGAATTACTTGAAACTTGGCATTAACTCTCTACAATACAATTGAATAAAAAGATGTTTTAGATATTTTTGAAATTCATCCACTAAAGGGGTAAAATAGGAGGTTTGAAATTTATATATATACAATGTACATACGTAAGTTTTTTAAATTAGAAATGGGCTTATTATTGACCTTCACCTTAGCTCGAAACCATAGATAAGGTCTACAATTTAGCGAGTTAGTCCAGGAAAACAAAAACAGGTATAGAAAAGTAGGTAAGTATTATAAAAAATAAAAATATATTTAGATCCCTTACTTGGGAAATGACTGATTCCCCATTCAATCTTCTACTACCCTTTTCACCCCCTTATGTATGATATGTTTTCCGGGGTGAAAACTATCCTATATTCAGGGTCTCAGGGTCTTAAACTATTTCCATATCTCTAAATCGGTTCAGCGGCTAAGCGTGAACAGAGGACGGGCAGACAGACAGACATAGTTACTTTCGCATTTAATATTGTGTGGCTACTGCCTCGGTGGTGTAGTGGCTAGCATGTACGGCTGCACAACCGGAGGTCTTGGGTTCGAGTCCCGGGTCGGGCCAAGTTTAGTTATTGAGTCTTTCTGTATAGTAAGTCTCAGTACCAGCCCGGAGTTGGGAAGTTGGCGCTGTTTCACCCCCGTGCCGCGAGAGCACGTAAAGCCGTCGGTCCTGCGCCTTAACTCTCACCGGTCGTGTCGAGCAGACGTCCCACCGGAGTATGAGAGAGACAGGAATAGAGACTGCATTGGTCTGCGCGTACACTTGTGCACTATAATATCTCCTGCGCAGTTGGCTAGTCTCAATGAGATTGGCCGCCGTGGCCGGAATCGGTCAGGAGAACATCATCATTAGTGTGGAAATATAAAGCTGGTTTATTTTATGGTGCTGGTCTATCGTCATCGGCTTGGGCTGAACGTTGATAAGTCAGTCAGTGAGTCACGACGTTGCCTTTAATATATCATAAAATACGTATATTAAAATAAATATACAATAAAATACTTATATTAAAATTAATATGTAATAAAAATACGTATAGTAGTAATTGCAAATGTACCTTAGGAGATAGACATATACTATTGCAGATTTTTGTGTAGAGCTTTTTAAGACCTACAATTTTCTAGTACATTGTTTTGATGTACATATGTCTTAAGGTTTAGCCAGCGGAAGGTTTCTAGGCAAGACTCGATAAAACCAGTTATTGTGTTTTCCCGTGGAAAAGAAAGATTTTCCTGAAGTAAAAGATATCCTAAATGTTGACCCGAGTAATAAGTTATCACTTCACCAAATATCGTTGAAATCGGTTCATTACATAAACGCGCACAGACATACAGACAAACAGAAAAAAAATTAATAGCCATTGTTTTGGGTTCTATATTGTATACATAATACGTCATTGTTTTTAAAAAATATTTCATGTACAGATTTCGCTAAGTTACTGCTTTATTATAGTATATATAACGTAAAGCCAAAGTGATTTTTTTTGTAGTTTGAATACGGGTGAAGCCGCGGGTTCTGCTAGTTTCATATAAACATGTTCTAAATAACTTATTCATCATTATCTAAAAAACAATATTTGATGTGGATAACGCAAACTTTAGTGAAATTTTAATCTAGGCTGTTGAAAAAGCGTAGCAAAGTTTATATGGAAAATTATATGTTTCTGCTTAATTAATTAATTTCATTTCAGTATTATCGTATTTATGAAATAATTAGCGAGTCACCCTTGCTTCAAACTGGTTCGTCCATAGGTACGTTTTAACGGTTAATATGGAAGAGATAGATTATATTGATATGATATATTCCTCTGCAAACGGGATACCTTATGCAAATAATGCAAAAATGCAAAATAATTTTTCAAATCGGATTAATAGTTCCTAATATTAGCGCGTTTAAACTAACAAACAAACATATTCGGCTTTTTTATAATATTAAGTATAGACTAGCGATTTACCCTATATTCATTTTTTACAATTTCATGGGGTTTTTTTTGCGCAGAACCCGACCAGCCAGTGAAAGTCCCATCATCTGAAAGACAAATAAAATTTAAAATTTTTGTAGTTTCTTTTTTTATTCTTTTTTCCTATAAGTACTACATATAGGTACTTTCATATGAATTTAGTAAGAAGCTGTTTTACATTACAAACAGACACTTCAATTTTATTTATTTATATAGATAAAAATAGGCAGATGAAGTTGGGACACGTTGCTTGTATTGTTACTAATGTGTTTTATGGCAAAGTAGGTAATCGAGGAAATATGAGATTTCTATTTTAGTAAATATAGGGAAAATTATTCATGTGGAATACGTGCGCAATGAGGAGTCGGAAACGACTCAGATAAATACTGGGGGGGATTAACTAACTTTCTTCATTATCACAACATTCACGAGGACATGAATGTAATTAATGTGGAAATATAGGAAATGAGCTCTCGGTATCTGCGTTCCAATTACAAATTGTAATTTCATTCAACAGTTTATATTGCGTCGGGAGGTTAATCAATGTATCGGCGCGGCGATTGTGCAACTTTCTCGCCACTTATATACGAAGGTTATTGAATTTTAGTATGTTCTGTATGATTATGATTAGCTATAAAATAAGAAAAAATGTTACTTCGCAATAAAATAAGAAAAAATGTTGAAAAACTTACCGGATCTTGCTGTTAACCGTTTTTTTATTGTTTTACACGCATAATCTGACAAAGATGGGATAGGCCATGCTGAACACCTTTATTCATAATAGATAACCTGGGTGCGCACTGAAATTAATTTTGAAACTGCCAATTGTTTTATATGTATGTATAAGTATATAAAAATATTATATATTTATTATATTATTAGCGGCTCACCCTCCCTTCGCTCGGGTTCTTCTCTAGGAAAACAAAAACAAATCTATCCCTCGGAAACCGTATATTTATCGGGGATAAAAAGTAGCCTATATATTATTCCAGACTATAATCTATCTCTATGCCAAATTTCATCCAGATCCGTTGAGCCGTTCTGACGTAAAAGAGTAACAAACATACATCCATGCTTACAAACTTTCGCGTTTATAATATAAGTAGGATTTAACAAAAACAAGCTGTTTAATTTAGGACATACAAAAGCTCTTTCCGAAGAAATTTAGCGGATAAATTCATTTTTGCAAAAATATTTTTTTCATATTCAGTAATCAAATGGCTTTTGTGTAAAATCTCCTTTCTGAAATGTCATTACGGTAGTAATTCCCCACTGACAGTTTACAATTAGACAGTGGGATAATGCGGGGTGTAGGATAAATAGCCAGTGTTAAGATTAATGTATGCGATACATGTGATTAACGCTGCCAATTAGATTGTATGTAGAGGCATATACGTTTGCGTTGGACACTATTAAGAAATTAGTGTAGATAACATTATGTTCACGATACGTTTAAGATGAATCTTATCACAATTTGAACCTAAAGATTTGACCCAGTGGTATTTTTAAAAATGTTACAGCATTACCAAACATGTCGATATATAAGAACTAAGCGGTCGTGCATAGGAAAAACTTATATGAAATTAGGTTTGAATGAGAAGTCGTTACTCATAAAAATATATATCATTAAATTTGAAAATTAAATAATAGAAATTATTTATGAAACCTTGTAGCTTTAGACATAGTATTTACATATTATAAAAAAAATCTTAAAAATAACTTGTCAAATCTAAATCGTATACACATAAAAAAATTAGTACGTACGTTTCTTCTAGTGTTTTTATACATGTCCCCATATTGGCGGAGTATCAGAATAACAGCCGACGTGTTACTACGTGACGGTACCACCAATGTCTCGAATACGCTCGTTACCCCAGCTTTATCAATAAATTGTTCGTTGACCGGGTTGACAGTTTTGCCAAGTTAGGCCCGATAAAGGATTAAGATAATGCGATTTATTTGAATAGATTTTGATTCATTGCTTAATAGATGAATCGATTATTTCTAATTTTGGTAATATAAGCGTTTAATTTAAAGTAATGTTATAGATAAATTGCAGAGAAAGCCGGAAGAATCAATGTTTATTTCTTTTTAGTGCCTTTTAGTCTAGTCAAGAAGTGGCTTTATGGTCAACTTTTTTCAGCAGTCTCGGAAAAATATGAACGAGGTGTCATTCGATTCGGAATGGCATGTAGATATTCAAAAAAAATCATGTACCGCTTGCAAAAATTGTTAAAGTTATAAACAATCGAAAATCAAGTCTAACGTAATGGACTTGTCAAATTAAATTCCCACTCAACAAAGTCGATGTTGCTAATATTCTATATATTCATCCTTATTTATACACGAAGAACACTTAAAAGTAGGATAGAATTTACTTATTCTTAGTTGTATATACTATTTCATGGATATTACTGTGTACATTGATTGTAGTACGCCAAAAATATATTGAACCACCTAGCCACTTGAATAGAGATATAATTCGAAAATGTTAAATCCGTCAAGCCGTCTTCTAGAAATCATTGAATATAATATTGTATATAGGAAAAATAAATGCATCGAACATAGTGTCCTCCTTTTTTTAAAGACAGAATTAGCAAATGTCTCATAACTTAGAAGAATAGAAATATCAAAGAGTTATACCTTACCCCTAATATAAGATTTTTAAATTTTATCCCTTAAATGATGAATAAATTGGCAACGATAAGAGTTTAATTAATATTTAAAAATTGTGACTTACTTTAGCTAAAAAATTACGATCAAATAGATTGAATAATCAGGATTAATTTTAACATCTTTCTGTATAAGTTCTGAATTTATTTTTACAAATATAATAACTAGTCTTTAGTATATAGACATACATACATATGTACATAATATAGTGTGATATAAAACCATAATAGACGGGTATGAATGTTAAGTCCACGAATCAATTTAGATTTTATAGCTTCATTTTACCGGGAATTGTGAGTTATATTGATGGGTATATGAAAATCTCATACTCCCGCCGCAATATTTGCTATATAATGACGACCGCTAAGAGTATGGGTGTGGAACGTAAAAGTTTCATGACATTTTCTCTACCCTTGGAATTTGTCTATCATATCTTACGTTATTTTTTTTATTAAATCCTTCATTTTTTTAATATATTTTTAAAATTAAGAGTTCTTGCTTTTGTTAATAAAATAAAATTTATTTTATTTATGTTTATGTAATACGTATATTATAATTTAATGTTACGTATATTTTCAGGAGTTACTTGGTAGTAATATAAGATATAGAGTGTAGTAATAGAGTCAAAATTCAATGAAATAATAATATTATTTTTAACAAATTATTTATTTTTGTCTTTTGTCATTAATATGTGTATTTAATTATAAATAAAATATTTGGTTCTTTCCGACTACTGATTGAGGATTGTGGATTAAAGATTTCATAATACGTTTCCCTTAAAATAATGGTGGTGGACAGGGATATGTAACAATTATGACACTCTAGTTATTTATATTTTCAACCGATTTCCTCAAAAAGGAGGAGGTTCTCAATTTGGCTGTATTTTTTTATGTTTGTTACCTCAGAACTCCGTTATTTATTAACCGATTTGGACAATTTTTATTTTTTTTGAATGTATATACCAGATCCGTCCCATTTAAATTAAATTTCAAAAAAATATACCACCCCTAAGAGTGGAAAAATAGCTAATGATGAATTTAACCTGCTTTTAATTGTCATATTGACTTGAAACTTTGCAAGTGTTTCTATTTCCGTTGATAGTGCAGTGGTTCGGGTTCGTTGACCAGATCTGATGGTAAGACTAAAAGATTATATAATAGTAGATACTTTGAATTTGGGATTATTTTCTTTGATTTAAGAAGCCCAATGTGTTAAAATCGGATTATAGAGCCAGAATTTTTAGTGTTACTAATAAAAGTGAATTTTAGTTTGTCAATCTTCATATAAAATTAGCATCAAACTAACTTAAATAGTTTAAGCGGATATTTTACTAAAATACTTTCTTCTTACTTTGCTACTACTATGTCTACACTAAAAAGGGAAAAGTAAAAACTTAAAAAAAAACCGACTTCAAAAAAAAGCACTAAAAAGTAAAAAAATAACTGATTATTTTTTACTTTTTAGTGCTTTTTTGAAGTCGGTTTTTTTTAAGTTTTTATCATGTCACCATTATTACCAGATTTAGTTTGTCTCCATTTTGCCCTCATGTTAAGCGTAATTTCTCTTTATGTTAACGACAGCTCCTAAACGCTTTTGAAACTTGCAGAACAACTTTACTTCTCGGTACTTAAATTACTAAATGATTAAAGTCCCGCCTTCATTCAGCCAAAAATATTATGAAACATGACACTCGTAAGTGCTTTTTTCCAAGATAGAAAGTATCTTATGTCCTTTCGCGTGATTTTTTTCCTTTAAAAAAGCTTCATTAAAAAACTGTGCTATAAGAAGATAATGATAAATTAACGGCAAAAATAGTTCTTCGCTTAGAGAGTGACATAAACTAATAGTAAAATAAACAGACTAACCGATAGATTAACACAAAATTATAATTGTTCGGGTTTTGATATCGTGGTAAAAACCATATGAGTTCAATATCTACGATCTACATACATATATAACTATTATTAAAAGAATATAAAAGATAAGCTAAATTTTATTTTTAAAGATGTAAGATAAAATTTGAATCTTTCCCTGAAGGTAAGGTCAACGGCATAATCATTGCCATCAAATATAATATATTAATATTTATGGATAATATATTATGTAATTAAATGTATGCTAAAATTTACGTTTTTCATTAATGTTACAGTACATTCAAAATCTAATAAGAGCACAAGAATATAATTCATTAAATACATTGTGTATACTTTTAGTGTAAATTTGTATCACATTTTTATGAAATAATACAAAAATATAACAAATTCTAAATCTAAAAAAGAATATGATAAAATTGAATAGCTTTCATAAATAAAGACTTCCAATAACCGACACGAGAATCGGCCAATTTTAATTTATTACACAGAGATTAAAGATGGCTGCATCGATCTCTACAGAACTATAACAGATTTTATATCTTAAACGAAATGAATCCTCTTATAAGCTTTTGCAATTTCATTTTATGATTCATTCTCCAATTAATAATATTGTATGAAAGCCTTGCTAGCTAACTATTGCGTTAAAATGCGAAGTGATAAAATTTGTGACTTTCGTTATTTTACAGCAACAACGAAGTACGAAAAATGTACAAATTCATACTCATAAGTACACAATATTGTGTGTATGTTTCTTTGATTTTATTTTTTCATATAAATTGATAAATTAACTTGTATGTTTTTGTAATAGAAGATGAAAATCTATGTATAAATAGGCAAAGATAAAACGGTTCAGTAACTTTTTTAACACAGTTTGTTAACCGATTTTTTTTTGTTTAGTATTGCTACTTGCGAGGTTTATCGACCACTGGGCGAACTCTAGTCGATATGAAATTCTAACGTTATATGAAAACTACGTCATTACTTTTGGTGCATTTTCACATAATGTTTGGTCAGTCAACATTTGGGAATATATATCCGGCGATAACTAAGAAGTTTAAGTACGCGTGATGGCGATATTAGTTTGTACATAAATTTTCTGAATATATAAAGGTGGAAAATTTTATTTTGACTGTAAAATACATATTCGGTTACTGAAAAAATACAGTCCTTAGTCTCTTTACTATTAAGGGCATGTACTACATCAGCTCGAATTGAAATTTCGACTACGCTTCCTTCTACCACCAAATTTTCTTGGAGCTGCTAGCATACTAGTACTTGTGGTCGCTTTATGGAACCGTGTTTGAAAACAAACATAATCTTTAGCATAAGTATTTTAATACCAACACGAATACGTCAGTATTTTTGTTATTATTCGTAAGATAGTCCTTCTTTTTGAGGTACTGTTCTTTCTAAACAATAAAAACAAACCTATGTGTGTATATTCCCTAGAGGACGATGAGATTCAATGAGAATTTTTGACTATCAGTTTTCGGAATTATGTACAGTAAAAGCATAACATAGAGGCTAGTTTTTTCACATCATAATACTTTATATGTTGTTTAAATTCGTGTTTAGTGTCTACTATAAGATTTTAGTTTCAAAGATTTAAAGTGAGTTCACTAATAACAAAGATATTTTAGTGTTTATCCTACAGGCACTTAAAAAATTAAATTGTAAATTTGGGTCCGATTATAACTTTCACGGCCTTTCACTGTCCGTTAAAATATCAGAGAAGGGTACTATACTCGTATAATTATGTTGTTATTTGACTGCCCTAACACGGGAGTGTAGCAAAAAGTAGTGATAATTACATTTTTGTAACATTATACTTATTAGAAGTACAAATTGTGAAGAAAGACAATGAAGAGCAATATTTTAAAGCGTAAAACTAGCTATATAAAAAGACTACTGAATGTATTAATTACCCTCAGGCGCCTTCAGCCGCGTTAAAAATAGCATCGGTGCCAACAGAATGAGGGCGGTGGATAACTTTAATAGAATAAGTATGAGTTATCAACTAGATGGGGTTTCATTATTGATTATTCCACTTATAATTTACAAAATAAGTCAAATTTTATCCTTTTATCCCGCAAATTTAACACCGCACTCAGTATAAGCGAACCTAGTAGCAAAATATTATTTTAACTTTCAAGTTTTAGAGAACTTAAGCATTCTATTTTCAGTCTTTATAGAATTGAATTATAATCGTATGCACAAAAAATCTTTTGTTCTGCCTGTTTGTGTCAGCTTTTCGTCTTTTTCTGTGTTTACAAACGAACACAAGCAAGCAAATTGTACCAATATATGCATCTAATTCAATCTATAAACACAATACAATACCTTGTTCGTTTAGTTACCAATTTTATTATGACTTACTAGCGACTCATCCTCGCTTCGCTCGGTTTTGTCCATAGGGTAATGTATACAATTTCCTTATTTGAATCGGATATTATTAAATTTTTCATTGGGTTGTTTTTTTCTAAAATAAAAGTAGCCTAAGTTACTCCTTATTACAACAGCTATCTGCCAGTGAAAGTCCCGTCAAAATCGGTCCAGCCATTTCAGAGATTAGCCGTAACAAACAGACTGACAGACAAAAATTGTAAAAAATGTTGTTTTGGTATATGTACCGTGTATACATCCATATGCATTTAGTAAAAAGCTGTTATTTTGACATTACAAACAGACACTTCAATTTTATTTATCTGTATAGATGTATAGATATAGATGAGGATATCTTGAAATTGTTTCGTTGGGCAAGTTATTAGCTGAACTGTTACTGTTATACATACATAAGTTATTATTATTAATAACTTTTGGTTAGTCACGTATTGACGTTACTTCTTAAATTATTACTTTCGTTCTTAGCTAACTTTGCTATGTAATTATTAGATAATAGAAGACGGGGGGACTCAAAGTACACCAAAAATATCCGCTTAGTGTTGCTATCTCATGCTACGGTAGGATTTTCGACTACATATTGAAATTTTTTTGCCTTAAACAAATTTGGGGTTACATTTTTTTCAGTATTATTTAAACATATTTTGAAATATTAGAATTGGAAAACAATACAAAGAAATTAGATAAGCATTTATTTTAACATGAAGTCATTCATTTCAGCTTGACATTCTTGATCTATATTCCGATTTTAATAAAACTTTTGCCTTTTTTTAAAATCTTTTTTTACTTTCAATATTTTTGGGCAGATACAATTAAAAAAACTTTGTTGTAATCACTCCTATGTCTTTCTTTTAATTTATAAGATAAAATTTAATTTTTTATTTGTTTTTCTCTAACTCGAACACAGGTAAAATATATTAATGAATAATGTTTATTATTAAAAAAAATAGATTCAAAAGAAGTAGTTTTTTCAAGTGGCATAAATATAAAATACATTGTACCCTTTGGAAAGAGAGGTAGAGCGGCGCGGGTGTAGGCCGCAGCGGCGTATCTACTAATTGAATCTGAGAACTTGCCGACAACTTTCTCCAACTCGCGAAATTTGATTAGCTCGTCATCTTTCTGCGATGAGTTTTAATATTTTCAATGTTTATATTAGTTAAAATGTTGCATATCTAATATATTTAAACGAGCAATCTTGTATATATATAGTTTGACAATCATAGGTGTCCGTTGGGGTTCGAATCCGGTCGGATATAAAGTTTTTACTTTTGTTTTTTTTTAAATATTTATTCAAGTTTTTAGTTTTAAAAAAAAGATAAGAAAATTGTACTTTAGGCCAAAAACTCAGTAGCAGTAGTAGTAGCCCAGGTACAAATTTTTTTATGTCACTATTTTTTTGACATGTAGTTATTGATGTTCTCTAGATTCAGTTTGTAGTGTGAAAGTTATACTTAATCATGTTTGATATAGTTTTTGACTGACTTCAGTAATGAGTGGTACTCATTTTGTATGTATTTTTTATTTTATTAAAAGCACTAACAACACACAATATATTAACTTCATTCTAAATAACAAGCTCTAGTATATTAGTCACTAACAGGTGTCCATAGCATTAACTAATGAATTACACGTATGCTCTGCTATTAAAAAGAGGAAAAATAAAATGAATAAAAGTGAAGGTAAAATTGGTACAGAAAAAAACAAAATCAATTAAACCAAAAGCCAATTCAAAATAAAATAAATAGAGGCTGACAAAATAAAGCACTTAATTAAACTTATACAAAAAAAAACATTAAAACTTTAAACGTTTTTGTGTATGTTAGTGGGATTTTGATGAAATTTGGTATGGTGATAGTTGGTTATCCGGGTCAACATATAGGAGACTTTTTACTGCGGGAAAATATCTCATTTCTGAAAAAAATTTACAAAAACTGCAATGTAAGAGTATACTTATATGTAAAACCTAAGAATTTGGTTTTTGGTCATCTGAACGCGGGCGGAGCCGCGGGCATTGCTAGTAGTTTATTTTTTTACAAATTACATTATAGACATTAAAGTGGTATTGTAGTAACTTATTAGCTCATATACATATGTATACATATATTATATTTACGCCTTATTTTATCACCTACAGCCTACTAGTGTTATATGTTCACAATATTGAGATCATACTGAAATATTAAACATCACTTAATTCTTTATTCATTAGTAACAATTTAAATTAAGAACATGCTTGAAATACTTTTGCCTTACAAGTGTATAAAAACCTGTTCCAGACGATTCCATATATATTTGGTTTATTAACTTAGCAGCAATTATGGTAACTTTCAAGTATATTGGGTTTGAAGATGAATAAGATTGTGTATTTGTGTGAATACAGATACATGCGAGTTAGTATTCTTATAAATGGTATACGTGAGTTAGAAACAACTGAATGTCTCCGTATTGTATATTTTAAGGGATTGAAATAATTTGTTAAGATATTTTTATAGTTGTTGCTATTCAAATAATAAACTCATTTAAATTCTAGAAGCATTTAAATTCAGAGATTTTAAAACAGCAAATAAAATATATAGTTTTCTTCCAGTCAAAATGCTACTCTCTGAGTGTAAGTTATCTGTAGGATTCCACCATAGTTTAAAGAACATCATCTATATACCTACATGTGGCCGCTGTTCTTTTTCAAGTCACAGAAAGTTTATTTTAGAGGAAGCACATACTGAGATTTATTAGTGCAAAATTAACTGACCCGAATACATTTCGACGGGTGAAAGACTATTTGGTTTAAGCGACATTTTTTTTTGAAAAAAAGTCATTAAATTGGCTCTCCTGTACAGTTAAGAAAATGTCGCTTAAACCAAATAGCCTTTCACCCGTCGATATTATATATGTATGTTTTTCTGTAGAAGAATAACTGTAGAAGCCGCACCATTCTTGTGTTTTAAACATCTAAATATCAAAATCAATTTTCTATATATAAATGAAAACTAAATCAATAAGAGCGTGCTATAAAAGTTTTTGATAAATCATAATTTCGAGCTTGTCTACTTTAATGAAAGGACAGTCTATACTGTCCTTAGTTAAGGACAGCGATCATACTGAGTATTGCTCAGTCGGTCGCCATAAAATATTTATAAGTATCTCATGTAGGCTGAAATCGGATATTTTTAAAAATAATAAGTCTTTTCAAAGTGTTCTTATATTACATTTTCAACCGACTTCCTCAAACAGGAGGAGGTTCTCAATTCGGCTGTATTTTTTTTTATGTTTGTTACCTCAGAACTCCCGTCATTTATTAACCGATTTGGTCAATTTTTGTTTTGTTTGAAAGTGTGTACTTCCAGATTGGTCCCATTTAAATTAAAAAAAAATACCACCCCTAAGGGTGGAAAAATAGCTAATGATGAATTTAACCTACTTTTAATTGTCATATTGACTTGAAACTTTGCAAGTGTTTCTATTTCAGTTGATAGTACAGTGACGTGATGACCTTGGGAAGGACATAGGACTTTTTATCTCGGAAATCATCCCTTAAGGGGGTGAAAATGGGCAATGAAAGTTTGTACGGGGAATCAAGCTAGGGAGGAACCCAAGCGAAGTGAGGTTGAGTCGCTAGTATCAGAATAAAATTACCTATAGCACTCGACGGTAATGTAGCTTTCTGTTAGTAAAAACAAAATCAGATCATTACTTACAGACATTACCTCCTAAATAAAAACTTACAAACTTATAATATTAGTATGGATGTACGTTAGCCGATTTCTTGGTGCGGCTTCACCGATCTGGCTAATTTACTTATAAATTGTATTTTATTTTGGAAGATACCGATGTGGTTCCATTTAATGAATAAAGACTTTGGGTTCAGTTGATTTATTTTTCATTACGTTGTATTGGGTTCGATTTTAAGTGCGCTACAGACAAAAACATGATTTTTAGCTTCTAGGTAATACATAAATTAGTGACTCAAACGCGCTTCGCTCGGATTCGTCCCTAGGTACGTCTGTTAAGACGTGCTAACCGTTAGGTTAGCGTGGAATAAATAGATTAGATTTGACAATTTTGTAATGCATATTTTTTAAATATTATATTTCAAAAGAATTTATAGTTTTTATGTATATTGTAATTGTGTTGTCTTTTGTTGTAGATCCAAGGCTCATAAAGGAGTTGCTAACCTTTTTAACACTTTTTAATTAATATAAACAGTTTGGTAATCTCATTTAATACCGACCCCTTCGTGTCTTCTCCATTCTACGTGACATTGGCAAAGTAATCTGTGCTCAACTGGCACGCTTTGAAGCCATTAGCAAGAGAATTGAATTAAATATTATATTGTACATACATATAATGTATTAATAAGTGTGAATTAGTAGGTATTTTAAAGATTTTCAGTTTTTCAGTCATAATTGTCATCTAAATGACTAAATATTGATTAGATAAATATATAATAATAACTAATTTACTCCAAATTCGGTATAACAGGTACAGATTTACTTTGAAGTTGATTTGTATATACCTATATTTTTTAAATTTTTATCTGTGTTACTTTCAGCAAGCAAAATATCATTACAGGAGCTTTTCTAAGCATGTAGTTTCATTGAAAAGTATTCTTTAAATAATTTATGTTCACACGCAATATTTCATTTCTTTTATTTAATAGCGGAGATTAACATTTAAGTCGTGTAAGTTGCTAGTAGTAATAATGGTACTTCGTAACATCGAGAGCCTGGCCAAGACACGTACTGTGAAATAGAACGTCGCGTCGACTTAAAATACGAGTACGTTAAGCGCTTGTATTACTGTGCATACGAAATAATCGATTAGAACCATTTGTTTGTCTTTAATTAATATTTCTTATTATTTTTTAAAGTTAATGAATAAAATTATGCTATTTTATACTTTTTTAAATGGTTTCTAGAAAACTCGGTACAAACAAACAAATATTTCCTCTTTCTATTTAGTACTATAGACTGGTAATATAATGACATTATTAATATTTTGACTAGGTATACTTATATAAAGGAAATTTCTTTTTATCGCAACGGAGCAATATGATTGCATGTTTGTATCTGTGGCAGTAACGAATCGAGGTTGTTCTTTGTCTAGAGATAGGATAAGGGCCGGCAAGTGATATAGACTATTTTTTATGCCGGTTTATCAATTCCTGTGAGATTTAGTCAGCTACATAAACTATCTTTCGGAAGGGTTCACAAGCACATAAAATACCCATAAAAGTTTTAAATAACAGATTTTTTATTTAAAGAGTATTAGAAATAACATGTTTTTTATAACAACTAACAACCAAATGATGTGGAATTACGTAAAATTGCTAATAAAATTTATTTCACTGTAAAACATATTAATCGAAGAGCAAGATCTTAAACGATTGTTAAACAGAGCACGTTTAGATGATACCGACGATTATTTGTTTCCATTTTCTTATTTGCTGTAGTGAATGGCAGAACTAATTAAAATGGCGCAACACTGGTCGCTACCAGTCTTTAATGAGTTCATTGGAACCTCTTGTATCTTTCTAAATACTAACTTGAATAATGAGACAGAGTTCAAGATAATTGTAATATATACTTTAAATTAATTGTTATTTCTTAAACCTCAAAAACATTTCTTAATTTGAGTTCATATCGTTAAAGTTATGACATATATCTGACTCTGTTTCGATAATAATGTCTATATTTCAATTAGATTTTCCAAAAACTATTTAATGTACAGATTCGACTTAGTTACAATTTTATTATATACTAGCATTGCCCGCGGCTTCGCCCGCTTTCAGATGACGAAAAACCAAATTCTTAGGTTTTACATATTAGTATACTCTTACATTGCAGTTTTTGTATTTTTTCTCAAAAATGAGTAATTTTTCCGCGGTAAAAAGTATCCTATATGTTGACCCGGATAACCAGCTATCACCATACCAAATTTCATCAATATCCCTATAGTGGTTTTCCCGTGATGCGGTAACAGACAGACAGACAAAAATTCTAAAAACTATAGATTCGGCCTCTGTATCGATATTAATGTTTATTTAAATAAGATTTTCCAAAAAATATTTAATGTACAGATTCGACCTAGTTACAATTTTATTATATGTATCGATATAGATTTACATAAATTACGATTAATATTAAAATATTTATTCGAGGGGTACACACCTTCTACGTCAGAGTTTAGAAGTACTAAATTGAACAAATGACTACTGAAAAAAAATTAAATAGTTTGATTGGTGCTAGTCTGATTAAATTAAATTTTTAAACAAATACGCAATGCTGTTACGGATGGAAACCAACAATTAAGAGTCATTTTGTCTGTTGTCAACCATGAAAGGAAACATGTGTGATGATTACATTAAATTTTTATGAAAGCTTGTAGTTCAATTTTTTCTATTATTATATACACACTTGTTGTTTAGTAACAACTATCAATAGGAAATATTTTTATTAAAACTTGATTTATTTCTATCCTTAAGGTGCTTATAATCATATTGTAACCATATGAAGTTGTAACGTCTCGCAAGATATATTATAGTATAACTAAAAATAATTCGCGTAAGATCTAGACATCTCAAAAATGGAGTACGGGAGAGACTCACGAAGACGGGATTTTGTTATTTGTGGGTAGGCTGTCTGTAACAACTATACCTTCGAGACATCTAACACCTCAGTCTCTCCCGTGACCATGATTGTTGTAAAGCATTCGAAACATCAGGGTCCAAAAATCAAAATAAATCAGCGAAAAAATCCGAAAAAATAGTTTTATTTAAAACAAAATGTATTTATAATACTCGTAATAATCAAACGTAGTGTACAATAAATTCTACACGTATTTCGTAGTCAGTATTTGTTCCAAGGCTGTTGGTGCCATAGTTTTGACGAGAAAGTTTGATCTAAGCTAACACCCGCCGCTGCTTAGTTGCAACAAGTAGTTGCAGCTGAGTTCAAAATTGTAGCTTGTGTTCGTGTTGACGTCGCAGTAAAGGGGAAACTTGTCCTATTAGTATGTGGCAAAATTAGATTATTTTATAAATGATTATAATTTATTTCCTTTAAATTAAAGAAAAATATATGATTTTTAAATGTTCGAAACTTTTCATAGCTTCGTAATTTTAATGATTAATAAGATGTCTATAAAAATAACAATTGATAGAGTCCGAGTTAAACATTTGGAGTGGTTCCCAACATAATGAGAACTTAAAGAAAACAATTTTCTTTGTTACATAACGGAACGTCCCTAAAATATTGAAAAGTATATGAAATCCTGAAAAACACACTCGAATTCACAACAGCTATCTCACACTCATCTGAACATAACGAATAGTACTGACTAAATTAACTTTTCAGTTGAAATCAAGAGAATGAAATGAACATATCTCGTTTTAATGTGACAGTTAGCGAATCTAGCGAAGGAACATCAATGTTACTTAAGAGATAGTATTCGTTTAGAAAGAATAATTAGAATACAAAAGTGAGTTGAAATAAGCTTTGGTTAACGCGCGATCGGTGACAAAGCGAACTGGAAGTGACGCTTCGTTGGTTCTCACTTGATTTTGCATGAACGAAATAACCGTTCGGACTCTTTCGATGCAAACGATAGTTAATTGGTGGTTTGATACAATTAACCGGCCGCAAAATATGCGCAAGGGAGCATTGTCTGAACTGTATTTAATTGACACATGATAAATAATTATGTAAGGACCACATATTTCTATAAATTAAATGAAATAACTTTTATCTATTTTATTTTGTTTTTTTTTTTTTAACTTCATTGCTCGCTATTTTACTCGTCACCCTAAACACCTTCTCTGCAATAAATAGTATAGATAAAAAAATAAATTACAAAAAAAAAACCCGACTGCGTCTAAAGTGAACTGAAAAGATAAGAACAAGTAGGAGAAAGAATTTAGCATTACGCAGTCGGAGACAAGTATGTATGTACTAGGGTTACCAACATTTCTTAGACGAAATATAGAATTTTTTTAAATAAGTTATAAATATATGTGGTTCAATTCAAAAAAATATAGTATTTTATGAAAAACAGAAACAAAAAATAGACAAAGATATATTTGTTACTTATTATTGTATATATATTTATGAAAACTTTTTTTTTGCAGTTCTTGCATTTCTTAACATTTTTTTGTCTAAAATAAGCGTCATGATAGGCTTTATTACATTCAATTTTTAAGTTAATGTAAATCAAAAGGTTTCTTTTTTTAATAAAATACTAACTCTGTTTCTTTCTTTTCGTTATTTAGAATTCATAACCAAAAATACCCGTTCTATGAATGCCGAAGTAATGGGAAAAGAGCAATTGCAAACATCCACATAAACTTGGAGGTGATATTTAGCCTCCCGAGACCATAAAACATAAATTTCTCGGAAATGGCAAAATATTTCAATTTCAATTTTTTTTTGCTTATTATATGTATTTCGAAGACTACACTCCCTTAGTTTCATGAAAATCAAAAGATTCATTTAAAAATTAAAATTAAAAACCAAAAAAAAAATAATAATTAAAAACCGAGTTTTTGTAAATATCTCGAAAACTTTGAGGTTATTGTAAAAAGTGACATCTATAAAAAATGTTGATTTTTACTAGACCTACAATTTTTGTACAAAACACTTTTCGATAGAACGTCACAGTCGGCCGAAAATTAAAAAAAAACACTATTTTTTCCCCCTTTCTCGGGGGTAGCTAGGCAACGGGGGCATTTGATGAATTTCTTTTCCTTATACCTGTTAACTTTATAAAACTTCAGGTTTTGATTATTTTCTTTTTCTCTTAAAAATATACGGATTCCGGTCGGTCTATACATGCGATGACATCGGTCAAAAGTTAATGTAAAGGCGCGTTCATAATCTTTTAACATGAAGGTTTTGTTTGTTAGATTTTGGTGTTAAAAATACAGTATTTTTGCTTACTATATATTTCTTCAATAGTATTATAGTACGCAGACCCAAAATATAGTACAAAACTATATATTATAATACGGTTGGCAACCCTAGTATGTACGTGTTTTATACTGTAGGATCACTAATAATACTTCGAGATATTCCTTGCTTGTATTCTTATATTCAGTACTTTTATAATCGTCAGTGAGTTACATAATTTATAACCATAATTTTCAGTATTACAAACAATTCGTGACTAGTCACTACAGGGTGGTACAGACATCTCTGTGCAAAAGCGCGGAAAAACAAATAAATATCCGCGCGCTTTTTTTTTAAAAACACATTCCTATCGGCCAAGGTCACATAACTAAATGCCTGATACATAAATCATTACAAATTAATCCAATATATTATTTTCCATTGGAACGCTTAATATATAAAAACGCAACCTTATACTACATACCTATTTGCTGCGAGTTTTGTTACATGTCAAACACATTCGATATGCTGCAGTCGGGTAAAAAGGGTAAAGAATACTCAAGCAGAATACGACATTTACCAGATTTTTTTTAAATATATTTTTGTCTATATATTAATTAAGATAAAGTGTCATAGCACTATCATTTTTGATCTCCTGGACTACAAACTGTTCATATCATCAATACAATCTGTTGAATTGTCTTTATAGATCTAGCAAAAAAAACAAGCTTTGCTTAGAGTTCCGTTTTAGAAGTATTTTCAATCTCAACGATAAGGGATCAGATCAACTGATAAATATATTCCTTTTTGGAACAAAGACTCTTCGATCTAATATTGGTAATGGATAATACATTAGACCTCTTGAGAAATATTTGTATATTACGTACAAATACATCTTACAAGATTGGGCGTAACGGTAATACAAAATTAATCGGGTTCAGATTTTTCTTGCTCAAATGATACATACATCCTTTCAATACGATCTACCATTTCAAAGTAAATCCGATCGTTCTTGTGGATGTACGCTGCTGGCAAATAAACTGCTAAAGTCATTATTTTTCTTTTTTCCACCCATTCGGTTACGCACTGTCAGCCTACAGTTTATACTGTTGTGTCTTTTAGAGCTTTTTTTGCTATGTAAGCCTATGTTCAATAAAGTATTGGTTAGGTTCAGCTTTGTTACTAGTAAAATAAAGTTAGGAAAAAGCGATTGGAAGCTTATAAAGCTGCTTTGGAACTCGCAACATATTTGAATATACCACACCATCGCGGCTTTACCTATATAATATTAAGTATAATAGTGATAATTATTCTAACAAGTTAAAAAAAGTAAGATTAAGTCTATAAAATTTTAAAGTTACTTTAATAGGACCTTTAATAGGACGAATAAAAAATAATTATTCGACCTTTATAAAATATATTATAAATTATATTATAAGGACAAATAGACTAATAAATGAGTAAGTAGAATAAGTAGCTCAGCTCAACTCGCTACGTTAAGGTTTTGCACCTAAAAATATTTTTTTTACCTTAAATACTCTTGTACTTAAAAATCGTTGGAATTTAAAAGAATAAGTTTCCAGCTCGGTAGATTAAGGTTTTTTTTCATATAGTAACTCCTGCACCTAAAATTACTTATTTTACATTAAAAAACAGAAAAAGTGGTAAATATTTGCACAAACCGTCAATAGTCGGAAGAATGACATATTTCTTATTCATCCGATTATCGTATGAATAGCAACAGCCTCCTTTATTTTAGTGTTATTCGTCCTATTAAAGTACAAATAGGTATTTTTAGTCGTCCTTATTTTAAGTACGAATAGCAACATCCATATTATTAATTCTAATTATATCTCGGACTGTTGAATCAAGGTGTTGTTGTGTATTTTCCTGGTATATTTAATGATATGTTGCGTCGCAGTGCGGCGCGCCGCCGGCTACGTGTTATCTACGGCACTACGAGCGATCTTTTAAATAAAAACGTGAATATACTTAAAGCTCTTTATAAAAATATGCAGTGACGACTAGTAAAGCTGTTATGTTCGCATTGTTCATACTGTTGCTTTATGATATGGGTAATTTGGTTTTTACTTTATAACTTGCAGTACTAGTGACTGACTCTGGTTTCGCTTTTATATATTGTTTGATAGTTACCAAATAATATTGTTTGTTTCTCTTCCTTTGTGATACGAATAGCTAATAAACGTTAAAAAAAAAGGAAAATATTTTTTCCGGAGTCAGATTTTTTTCAAATAACTTAGTTGTGGATGTTTCTAAAACTATCTTACACTTGGCATTCAGATAGACCACGTCCTATCCTAAGATATCTATACTAATAATCTTTGGATTTAATGAACCGATTTAGATAGAATTTTGTAAGAAGATAGTTTGAGACCCTGGGAAGGACATAAGATACTTTTAATTCCGGAAATCATCCCTTAAGGGGGTGAAAATGGGGATGAGTTTGTATTGGGAAGCAATCTTCAAATTTTAAACTTGTACGTGTACAGTTCAATATATACCTATCAATAAGAATGTGCTTTAAATTTAATTAATGACAAAACAATGTTACGTAAATAACGACATGACTTCATTTGAATTCAGTTGCAATGCATACAAAGTAACATTAGTCGATATATCGAAGGCTGTCAAGAGGAGAGGTCAAATAACCTTTTTCAGTGCCATTTCAGCGCTACAGTTCGCAGATTTGTTTGTTATACGAGATAAATATTTAACTTGGCGACACAAGTAGTACATTGTAGCGGTTCTGTTCCTATTTGAACTCTGTATTTTTTAATCACTTTTAAAGGGTATCTTGGGGTTGATTTGGACAAAGAAAGTACATAAATATATATATATATATATATATATATATATATATATATATATGGAAATAATGACATATCTAGAGCAGTTGATTGAGCAGGTGATTTTTATATTATTCATAAAAAATATTTATTGAACCAGCCGAGTTGATCATCATTTGGAAAGTAATGTATTTTGAAAAAAAGGCATACATTTAAATAGTTACGGTGTATGTGACAATTTAATTAAAAAAGCGGTTTTTTATTAACTTCATTTGGCTAATTCACTTTTAGTAGTAAAATAAAAAAATAATTAATTTAATATGCCAATAAATCAATTTAATTATATTACGACATTATTACATCAATTACAAAATGTTATGTGTGTGACGGTACTTTATGAAATTGAATAATCTTCATGAATAACTTCGTTCTCATATACATAGTTCACGTATGCAACAGTTCAAGTATTTGAGGCTTTATACAGTTTCTCATTATTTCCTCTTTTGAGGCGCGCAGATTTAGCACTATCATTACCAAACTATTTCACAGATTTTAATGAATGTGGAATAAAAAGGTCAAAGTGGAGTATTCACTTCTCTTTAGATAAAATTTACATAATTTTATTATATAATATATTTACTTGTATATTTCTTATTTACTTATATTACATATAGTCTGTTGTCTGTTTCAGTAAGTTGCTACCTACGTGCAGAGAAAGCAAAAATACATGAACATAATTTATGTATATGAAAAATATTTGACTAGTGGGCGAATGGCTAGGTTAGAGTGGATTATTAATATTTATTTTTATTTAATCACTTATATGGAAAACATTTGAATGAACACAATAAATTCAAATTAAAAAGAAAATTGTACTTTTAGCCATAAACTTCGACCGAAGTTTGGTCGCACAGGTACTAACTATATCCTTAAACGTGACACTTTAGAGCATCATATTGCCTATATTTATATTTGTATAGAAGTTTTTTATACATTTATGCCACTTTCATTGTGGTAAAATAGCGAAATATTGACAATAATACTAGGTTCTTTCCCCTTCCCCTTTATTGAACACTTGATATTACAAGCTAGCAACATCTGTTTGGATATTTTCATATAGTCTTCGGCTGCAGTATATATACATATATTTATATACATATATATACATATGTATATATATATATATATATAACATTATATGTATATTATGACTACGAATGCTCAAACTATATTTTCGTTTCCACTGGGCTAATTAAAATGAAAACTATTTTCTTTTTTTATTCAGACTGACAGACAAAATTGATTAAAAGTCTATCTGATCTATCTCTTATTCTAAAAAAAAGACGTTTTTGAACGTGAAACAATCTAATTCATTGTAGTTGATAAAGTAAATATTAATAAACGACAAAAAACAGTTAAATTATATCCGACGCATTGCAGATAGTACCTATATGCAAATATTAGTTGAAACAATCACTGAAACTACTAAATTTGTATGCTTGATTTAGCTACGGAATTATTGTCTAATTACATATGTATGTAAAATGCTAATAAAGTGCAAAACATTTTGTTACATCAAAATTAATTTATAAAGTATAATAATTTCTAAAGAAAAATCTACAATAAAAAATTTTCAATACGAGATACAGTGTTACTACGTCTACTACATTTTGAAACGAAGTTCCTTACGGGACGATGCGGAGGGGTACCCTAGCCGGCAAAAAATGTCCGTAACTTCCGTAACGAAAATGCATGGAGTAAGAAAAACGTCCGTAACGAAAATGCGTGGAGTAAGATTTTTTTTATGTATAGGTGATGTGTGTTTGCTATACAGTGTTTAATGTATAGTCTACTTGGTGACTGCTATTATTATTACGAGTATATAGTTTTATGAATCATTGTGAATAAAATAAAAGTGTTAAGATAATTTTGTTAAGTAGATTTTGATTTTTATCGGTAAAAAAATTATAATAAAAAATTTATATCCGAATAATTATTTTCTTTTTACCTCGACTAGAACTTGAAAGTAATATTTATGTAATAAGGAACGTTCTTATCTGGTGTCCCACGACGCCAGTTAATAAAAAAATATATTTTTGTTTATGAATTTTGTGTAGCAAAATATAACGATATATTTAGCTAAACTGTTAACTGTAGCTATATTTAAGATGTTTTTTTTTCATACTATTCAGAATTAGTGCTTGACTACGTTCCACCTGATGGTAAGTGGTAACGCAGTCGTAGATGGTAAGTCGCACTAATTCAGTAGCCACCTATTCACTCTTGCCTTGAAGACACCCATATTATAATCGGACGGAAACACCGACGCAGGCAGGTTGTTCCAATCCTTAGCCGTACGTATAATAAATGACGTAGCGAAACGCTTCGTGCGGACAGGTGGAATGTCCACGACATAAGGATGAAGACCAGCCGTTCGTCGGGTTGTCCGATGATGGAAAGGGGATGGGGGAATTAATTCATGTAGTTCCTGCGCACACTCTCCGAAATGTAACCTATAGAATACACAAAGGCTGGCAACCTTACGTCGGTGATCGAGGCTTTGTAAGTTAGCTTTTACCAGCGTAGGGTCACCTATAAGCCTTTGAGCTAATTGTAAAGTAGTAGCAATTACAATATTTTAACTTAAATAAATCTTTAAAAATTTTTTACATATTAAATCAAAAATATAATGTGATATATAAAGTGTAATGAATAATAAGACAAACTCGCTTAATTATTTAAATATATTTATCGAAGTGTAAGGTAAAACAGTAAGACAGTACAGGAGCAGGCTTTCCTCTAAAGGCGTCCTCCGCACTGCGACGTAATATGTCATTAAAATTTACCGAAACCACTGGCTGCTTGCTGCGAATTAAAAAACGTACGTCACATCCTTATTTATTTTTTTATTTTTGTCATGTCACAATTCGTTTGTCTACCATATTACATTTTG
The DNA here is from genome assembly GCA_947093115.1 of Brenthis daphne. Taxonomy (NCBI): domain Eukaryota; kingdom Metazoa; phylum Arthropoda; class Insecta; order Lepidoptera; family Nymphalidae; genus Brenthis; species Brenthis daphne. The sequence goes on along the minus strand of OX352472.1, from coordinate 16,197,023 downwards.
AATTCAGCTCTTAGGTGCATTCTAAGCAAGAACGATGGAAATTGAAACAGAATTGTTTTCATGATTTCATTTCAAATAAATACTCGTAGATTGAAAAGTATGAAACGATTTCAATTTTTTTTACTAAAAGTAAACAAATACTGAAGAGGGGTTTTCATTTCCTATAGATACCTAATCAGATATTTTCGAAGTCTGTGCCAGCCGATGCAAAGCAAAGCAAATCTATTTCAATACGTATGAATACATCACTAATTGATATACTATAATATTTTAATTATAATTAGAGTTCACACCTTGTCATACGTCATATTATGTATTTACTTATTAGATATTAATATCTTAACGCATTGTCGGCTGTGTTTAATAAGTAATGGATGTTTTATCGGACATAATTATACAATACTAGCACTGCCCGCGACTTCGCCCGCGTTCAGATGACCAAAAACCAAATTCTTAGGTTTTACATATTACTATACTCTTACATTGCAGTTTTTGTATTTTTCCCAGAAATGAGACATTTTCTCGCGGTAAAAAGTATCTTATATGTTGACCCGGATAACAAGCTATCACCATACCAAATTTCATCAAAACCCCTCCAGTGGTTTTTCCGTGATGTGGTAACAGACAGTAAGACAAAAATTCTAAAAACTACACATTCGGCCTCTATATCGATAATAATGTCTATTTCAATAAGATTTTTCAAAAAGTATTTCGTGTACAGATTCAGCTCAGTTAGAATTTTATTATATGTATATACTATATACATTTATTGCGATGGAACCGTAAGTATACCATTTTTTTACGTACAGTATCCCGAGCTCCGATGATACGAATCTAAGTAGTCCGAATAGCTCTTTTTTGAAATAAATGTAGATTTAGTATCCGCTGCATTACCCCACAAGAAAATATCATGCTACTTAACTTTTACTATAGACTTAACTATGTAGATTTAACCCGGCTGATTGCGATGATTTTTTACTTATTCTAAGATCGCAGTGCGGTACGATGGAGTTTCTTTCATCCTTGTAATTTGGACCGGAACTTTGGGGGAGTGACGCCTCAATGAACAAAATTGTGGACGACAGTTTATAAAAAGAGCCCGTCTAAGAATAGGCTTTATTCGATTTATTCATTTTATTTTCTTCGCAAGATGGCTCGCTTTCATTGTCTCTATTGTTTTTCTTTTATTTGACCTTCATCCTTACGAGACATTAAAAGGTTTGGCATTTCTATTTGTTTTGTTTTGACGATCAACGATATTTTACTTTAAGTATTCTTATTACTTGTTGATATATAAGTGCTATTAAAATACTTAATGATACGAGTATTTCTCGAATTGACTAATCATCAAATATTGACGGTAGGCTATATTCCAAACAGATTTTTGTTTATTTTTACGCATTTTCCTTTTCGTCGGGAGGATATGTGACTATTTATTTGTCCTTTATTTTACATTGTTTGCTACTGTTCACTCGGGTCTACTTTCCTTTGTATTCAATCCTTTTTATATTTTTCATTGCAACTGGTATATTGCCCCGTAGTTCGTTAGTAGTATCTGTAGCCGAAATCGGTCAACATCTAAACTTTCATAATCTAACAAAAATTATCGTAATTTCAATTAATATTCATATTTTAAAAATACGCATATCTTTGCGATTTGCTTGATGTTTTAAGATTCGTGATGGGGATGAGTACTTAAGCAGCTCTCGAAAAGGAAAGAGCTAATTAATACATATTGAAACTCTTTAATGACTGTTTGTAAAGTCTTAGAATTTTAGCTTATTTGGTTCTTTCTGGCAATTAATAGGTAGGTACTTATATATATCAGATTTAGTGCATTTCTGTGAGAAGTTTACACAATTTGTTTCGTGAATAGTCTATTTCACTTAACAAGTTATGTTATTTTAAAATTTCAAAATTAAAATATTTTTATATTAATTTAACACAAATGGATATTTTAGAGAATTTTAACGCTGTGTATTTATTGAATATCCATACGAATATTAAAAATGTGAAAGTGTGTTTGTTTGTTTCTTTGTTTGTTTGTTTGTTTGTTTGTTTGTTTGTTTGTTTGTTTGTTTGTTTGTTTGTTTGTTTGTTTGTTTGTTTGTCCTTCTTTCACGTCGAAACGGAGAGACGGATTGGCGTGATTTTTTGTGTGGAGGGCTGGAGAGTGACATGGGCTACTTTTTAACGCGGGAGATTATCTATTTCCCACGGGATTACACGTTATAATACAATCCAAAAAAATATTTATGATCAGAATTAATTGAAACTCTTCAATAAAATTAAATAAATACGTGTTTTAGCATTTTTTGAAATTTATCCTATAAGGGGGTAAAATAGGGGATGAAAGTTTGTATTAAACTACCTTTTTAGGGATTATTTGTAGTTTTAGCGCGAGCAAAGCCGCAGGTTCTGCTAGTATATTTATAAATTTATTGTTTCAGAAATGATGACGTGTCGGCTGGGATCGCGGCGGCTGGGCGGGTCGCGCGGCTCGCTGCAGGGTGGCACCGCGTGCTCTGCCGCCAGTGAGCTTGATCTTTCGTCGCGCTCGAGACGCTCACATAAAGCAAGGTTTGTACAGATAATAATCATAATGACCTTCTAACCAGATCGGATATATTATAGAGCACAAGTGTGTGTGTCTTCCATTAACCTTCTTATTCCGATGGGACAAGAACACGTCAAAACCGTTGAGAGAGTAGACGCAGGACCAATAGCGTAACGTCTTCTTGGTGGTGTGCATACAAGGTATACCACCAATTTCCCAAGTCTGGACTGCTTCTATTTCATGGCAGAAAAACCCAGTAATATTTTGGCTCGACTCGGGTCTCTAACAGGACTTCACGATCTGCAGTACATGTTAGTTACTAGACAAACGAGTTACTTATTTGTACAAATATTTACCTGCAGTCTCAGTTGTTGCTAAACCTATATGTAAGCTTAAAAATGCTTCGTTACTGGACACCTCGTTAAATGAATTTTCAAAATTTCACATATATTTCTTATCCAGTTTTGGTGATAAGTCTCTAGTAAATTCGTCTCTTTAGAAAAATGTTTGTAGTAAAAACAAATTTTCTTAAGTTTATAAATTGTTGATTAAGAAACGAGACCATAACAATTCTAATTATAGGGATTTTTCAATATTGTTGCGTAGTTACGAGTATAGAATCTCTTTAAATTTAATTTATTGTCAAGATAAGCTATAACCTAAGTTTAAGTTCTGTAAAATAAAAATCGATCTTTTGTTTTGAAAAATAAATAAATATAAGTACTTAAAATATATTTTATTTATTTATAAATGACTGCTTCCCACTGCTACTGCTAATTTATTTCGCAGTTATCTTCTTAGACGGGTTCAAAGACATTGTGTTTTAACTGTAACTAGGGAGGAGCAGACGTTAAAGTAATTAATATTTATCACTAGCGATTCACCCTCGCTCCGCTCGGGTTCGTCGCTATTTACGTTTTAACGTTTAGTATAGATTTCTCTGAGATGAGATATTTTCCCACAGTAAAAAGTATTCTATATGTTGACCCGGATAACCAGCTATTATCATACCAAATTTCATCAAAATCCCTCTAATGGTTTTTCTGTGATACGGTCACAGACAGACAGACAAAAACTCTAAAAAGTATAGATTTGGCCTCTGTATCAATTATAATGTCTATTTCAATAAGATTTTCGAAAAAATATATAATGTACAGATTCGGCTTATTTACAATTTTATTATATGTATAGATGTACGGACAGCGAATATAGTCACAAATATAGAGTATTCTAAATCTGTAAGTATAGACTTCGGCGGCGCACTAGCCATAATACAACTTTGATGGACTAGATGGAGATAGTAATAAAACATTAATTAATTCAAAAGCGCAAATTTTGTGTAGAACAACAATTTGCTTTGGTAATATTATTATTATGTCCCCTGTTTTCATATATATAGATAATCACGCCCTATAATCTGAATACAAAATTAATACCACTCTGGCCAACAGCAAACTTTTACGTAGAGTTGAATTTGAATTGAGGACTGAAAATAAACAAGTAATTTTGTATAATATTGGATTGGCGTCGTAAACTTTGAATTCACCTAAACTAAATGTCAACCTAAACTAGATGTACTAGTCGATAGGAATATGATAGCTAATTTAATTAAATACATATTAATTACCTTAATATTGTATCCTAATTTTTAAATATCTGAAATTTTAATACTGTATACGATTGTATCGTACGACTATTATCAGACGTTTACTTTAAAAATCGATAACTATTTTCCAGTACTATTATCCAATTAAACTGATAAGAAATCTAACTAGAAGCAAAATCACAGCCTGTTTGTACAAATTAATTAACTAAAAGGTTTCCAAGGAAGTTGCTTCCTATAGACTTTTAATCACATAACTTTCGTAGAGAACTTCTTTACCTCTAAAGGCATTAAGTTCAGAACACATCTTAAGGATCGCAATATTGTTAGTGGTCAAAGTTGCATAATCCAATTATTCGCTATAATTCTTATATACTATAGTTAGATATCATCGATGCTAGAGATGATACTAAAACGGTAAAAGTTACTATATAGATACTAGTAGAAGACTAAAACTTATTTAATAGCTGATTTTTGAATTATCTTGAAAATAATATAATACACATATAAAGAATTAAATACTGTCGCATAAATTAAATAGTTCAAATATTTGACATTTATATTCAGTCACATTTTAACTTTTGGTTTGGTTTTTTATCGCAAAAAATATTTTGCACTTAACAATTTTAATCTCTCACGCAAAGGTGCTTCCTTTAAATTGAGCACTTCATGAACTATAGGAACGATGGGGTAAAGAACCGATTTGAAGTGTTGAACTCTAAAGAAAAGTGATTTTACTTGATATTGCACAAACTAGAAACTGTCAAGCCGTCTTCAGCTATAAAGATAATATTCTTAGTATCGAGGTCCAGATATTTTTCTAGTATTGGTAACTTTTTGTTGCAATTAAAATAAGTATAATTACTCTTATTAATATTATTCTTTTAAACTCTACCAGCGTTCTAGTTTAGTTTGCTACTATAGATCATCTGATAGTAAATCCTGCTTCACACAGAAGTGTACCTTTTGCTTTGCTAATGCAATCACCATTGCTGACTTATTTTAGATAATATAATAATGGATGTTTTATCCGCTCAGATGCTTATAATAGGAGTAACAAACATTCATTCTAATATTATTTTTTCAATTTCTTATTCATACCAAAGTTTTATCGAGAAATATTTAAACGAAAGTATTCAAAAAATTATAAATACACAAATACAAATTTCTATATGAAAACTCAGCCCCAATTTCCTTTTATATAATGTAGATGAATGAATGCCTTTTAAAATATGCAAATAACCATTCATCAAAGGATCAAAAATTCGCACAAAACCTGGCCCTATTGTTCCTATTCATGGAGGTCCGGTTATAAAAGGCGCACATAATAATTGGTTTTGGGAAGGTATCAATTTTCTTAACGTTACGTGTCTAAATTGAGGTGCTTCCATTAAGTAAGCAGTGGAGTAGTTCAAGAGACTGTCTCTTGTTTGCCGAGAAACGCAAGGGCCCTTCTTTTAAGTGTGCCTTAATCACAAGTGTTGACTCGATGGCCTTTTGCTTTTATCGGTAAAAACCGCTTAAACTTAAATTAAAAAAAATAGTATATTTAAAATAATGCACAAATGCTGTACCTACTAGTTTTGTGTTTGTGTGTTGATGTGTTTGATAGAATTTTTCTACTGCATTGTAAATTCATGGGTTTGAATTTCATACATTTAATTATCTGCTTAGATATAATCTATTATATATTATAAATTACTACTATTTTGATTTCGGCAAATTGTAGTTTATAACTATCAGCAACTTTTATTTGTATCAACTAGAACCTAATAAATAAATTCTGTATTAAAATTAAGGATGCAAATCTATATTGCAGCTCCAATTAGATAACACAAAAATAAAATTGTATTACTTATTCATACAGTGTTGGTCAAAAGTAACTTGACTTTATCGTAAATATATTTGTATACACAAAATATTTAATACCTCTATTATATAACACTGAGAAACATGTTGCTGCTATAATATAATACAACATAAAATTTGAACTTACAACTATTCGATTTAAGCTTACCAAGTCGTAAAGAAAATATATATTTCGAAGACTTTTCCATTCATGTCCATATCCAGGGAAATGTAACGTTTCACTTCCGCTATATTAAACTAGTAATACTCGTATGGCTATGAGCAAACCAAGCGACGTCGTCGCTTTGAAACCGATCATATTTTTGAACGTTTATATCTCATTTCATGGTTCGACAACTAACATCTTCTGAGTTTCTCTTTAGCCTTAGGTTCCAAGAAGCATAGGAAAATCAATTTGTAATGTTGGTCACATGTATACTTGTAAACTGATTTGTGTTTGTTATTTCTGAATATAAAATTGTTACTCTACTGAATATGCATTGCTTATAGATAAAAGGTTTACTTGTCAGTAGACTGTTAAGAACTACTCTTAACATGATATACTAAAGCAGTATCAATTATATCAATGATAATCAAAGTAAAATGTATGTATGTTTGAATCATTTTTAACATTTAAAAAAGAATGAATTTAAAAAAAGAATAGATAAGATGTATGTATATTTTTGTATGAGGATAAGGATAGCTGGAATGGGAGATAAATGTTACTTTTGAACGCGGGAAAATATCTCGTTTTCACGGGAATCCTTAATAAATTTATAAAATTCAAAAGATACGGGTCACGTTTTACTATTTTATCAACTGCAGGCATCGTTTTTATTATATCCCAAACTTTCCCTGAACAAATGGTTTGACATTTAATTGTTTACAACTTATTTTTATTTACAACAACAAAAATATTATTGATTAAATATCAATTTTATTAATATATGAATGATCATAAATATATTAAAATTATAGCTTTTTGCCCAGGTTAAAATTGCTGGGTGCAAGTGGCGAGGCGCCACTACTGAGCGGCTGGCGCAGCACGCCGCACACGCCCGCCACGCCCGCGCCGCACCATTCCCACAATCACCTCGCTACACCCCATTGTAACGGCACTGACAGGTAAGAACTTCAAAAAGGAGGAGCTTCTCAATTCGATTGGTATTTTTTTTTATTAAAAGGCTTGATTATTATATTGATTAGCCTTACCCTTTAGGCTCTATTTTAAAATGTTTAGATAGTGCACACTAGTAAGGCCACTAAACTACGATTTTTCTTCCGATTACAATTACATTTAATTAATTTATGACAGTAAGGTCCGTAAAAAATAAAAATAGGTAATAGATTATTTTATTATAAACAAAAAAAAAATTTATGAGCAATCTCTCTTTCAAGGGGAAGAGAAGCAAATCATGCTATTATTTTTACTGGCAATGTAGCTTCCTATTAGTGAAAAATTTTCAGAATCTGTCAGTAGTTTCAGAGGTTAGCTCTTATGTACAAATTTCCAAAATTATACTTCTTTGTAATATTAGGGTAGCAGAATACAAAAGATTTAATTACTCTTTAATACTAGCAAAAACAACAAAATGAAAAACAGTACGCAATACTTAGGAAAAGGCTTAAAATTAAAACGCGAATGTCAATTGAAAGTTATCATATGATCTCTTATGGGATTTTATGTACATAGATACGAGTATGTAGAAGGATATATTTCGAAGTTACATTTATTTAAATAATCGATTTACCGTAAAGTATTTGTTTATATATTCCATAAGTTCCTATAAGATATCAGTAAATTGCTAAAAATCATAATAGGTAAATAGGTACGGTAGTCAGATAGAAATAGCCACTCTCATGCCAGGACATAAGTAAAGTGAAGGCGGGTCACTAGAAAAATTTTTTATCAACTACTTTTAATAAAGCTTTTATGCACTTCAAAAACCTAAATAATTGTTTCGCTACTTGTAACTTCAACAAACAACTGTCTCTATATTTAGTTCCCTTATTTAATCAAACGTGAACTTATAGAACACAATTGTTTACCTAGCGTTAGTGTATTAAACTTAGTTATACTATTTCTGTAAATTAATTTGCTTTGTGAACATGTTATTTTATTTAATAATACAGTATCTGACGCTTACAATTGCAGTTCTCCTCATATTTTGCTACATGATATAAATTTAAATATTACAACACTGGCAGAACCAGCGGCTTCGCCCAAGATCAAATTACGAAAAAACTTACTTTTTCGCAATACACACATTCGTAAAAGTGAGTTCGTGTTTCATATTATTTATTAAAGATATATGGAAAACAAATTTAATTATAGCAATCGCAATTCAAAATATCCAGTATCTTAAAAAAAAATTAAACGTAGGTATATTCTGTAAATAAATTTTCATTTTAGGTATTTATCAAGCTATACTGCCTCTATTTTGTGCATATTTTTCTACTCCATCTTTCCAAAATTAGAGTAAGAGAGTACAACTCAATGTTTACGATTTTAGATTCGTGTATCTCGGCTAATATGGGCCTTTTAATTTACATACTAACAGCCTAACAGGCTAACATCTACGTGATTGTTAAAGACTAAATGCTATATACACCCGATGCTTACAGTCTCCCTCCTTCTCCTTCTTTTTTAAGTTACATATATATGTAAAGTGTTATTCTTGTTTTGCTATAGCTTTCTGCCTGCGACTACGCTCATAAATATATTTTGTATAATATTAAAAAAAAAATATTTCTGTGTATGCTGTGTTGATTTGTATGTAATCACTATATTTACTTTCTAGTTCTTAGTTCTATTTTTATATTTGTGTGTACTATTGTAAGTGATTGTAAATAAACATGTAATGATGTTCTCCTGACCGATTCCGGCCACGGCGGCCAATCTCATTGAGACTAGCCAACTATGCAGGAGATATTATAGTGCTCAAGTGTACGCGCAGACACAAGTGCACTCTCTATTCCTACCACTCTCATACTCCGGTGGGACGACTGCTCGACACGACCGGTGAGAGTTAAGGCGCAGGACCGACGGCTTTATGTGCTCTCCGAGGCACGGGGGTGAAGCACCGCCAACTTCCCAACTCCGGGCTGTTACTGAGGCTTACTATATAGAAAGACTCAATAACCAAACTTGGCCCGACCCGGGACTCGAACCCAGGACCTCCGGGTGTGCAGCCGTACACACTATAACTATAGACCCCTAAACATAATAAATAAATAAATAGACATAATAGAATTTGTTTAAAAAGAAGTATAAATTGTGAGTTCGGTTGTAGCAGGTAATCTCTAAAATTACTAATACTATTCTGAATATTTTCTGTCTAATAGGAAGTTATATGATTTACGATCGACATACTTACTTCAAGTTGTTCCTGTACCATTTTAGTTATTTAGGATGCGTGAAGCGTAGTCACAGCCTAAACGAAGCGAGCGTTAGCCTTTTATTTAATGAATAATTTTTCTACCCCATAAATTTTTATGCGTTTCACGTGAACAAACTGTCGAACAAAAGTTGGTCCTATTATAAAGTTATTATAAAGTTTATGCAAAGCGTCAGGCCGAATACTCGAAATATTGAAATTGTGTCAGTCAAATATAATGAATCTGCCATCAGTACCGCAATACAATACGAAAGCCTCCTGAATTAATTGGAAATACTCCCGATATCCTTGCGGTATGCTCTCAGGTAGTGAACGTGATATTCAATTATTATCACTCAGGATAACCTATATCCAAATATCAAACCCAATCTGCGAACTCCAAACAATCACTTCAGTCAAACGCTAGCCTAGACTCTATGTAGTTAGTAGTTATTGAGTGTAGAGTTTCTTACATATATGATACCTGAAATGATTTACTATGTGGATCGCCCGTTAGTGTGATCATAGAAGTACATGAATTGTCTAGCTTATATCTAATAGGACAGTGACACCCGATCTCTCTAAACGTCTCAAATTACCACATTGTTTGTACTAACACTGTCTTTGATTTATGCTAATATCTAGAGTGGAATGAATTTCAATATATTGCATTACAATTGAGCATACATTTAATTGAATTATCCTATGTAAATACTACTTACACAACATATAGTTATATATTGTATTTATATGTTATATAATTTTGTTTACATGTTACTGTCGCGATAAGCTTCCATTAAAGCTCTATTCCTATGGGATTTATAAAACATTGTTAATGATTTGAATTTGAACGAATAAATTTATTCAGTGATATATATTTTGAACTTGTATTAAAATGTGCGCTTGTTTTTACGCTTTTCAGCAGTTTTATGAACGATTGAATGGATTTTCATATTATCTTCTTCAATGTGGTTGCCTAATAAATAATTTACGATATAGTTACATTCATTTTTGCTTCCTTTTAAAATCGGAGTATATAGCCTGAATTCCACATAGTTATTCACTTTCCATTCGCAGGTACTTGTCATATAGTGCTACAATGGGCGTTATTAATTTTTTATACGTAGTATAGTAGGTAATCTGCTTGCGCTGCGCACAGACATATTCCACGGAAATTACTAGTTGTGCTGAAATTAATGTTGCCAGTTGCTCCCTGATCCAAATGTATGTACGGTATGCATAAAATTACATCATTTTGAAAGAAAAGAAAAATCACCAAAAATATAATACTTAATCTGAAATAACATAAAATCCGGAAAGATAGTTTTATTTAAAAAATCACCAAAAATACTTCGCATTTTTAATATTAGTCAATGTAAAGTAGGAATTTAACTTTCCTATCTCTAAGGGCTCTAATATTTTCTTCCTTTCAGAAATAAAAAAAAATACTATCACAGTCTCTTTTTCTGTTAATCCTAGAGTGCGAAATTTTGACAGAAAGGGTACTTAACAAATTAGACCTTCTAAATCACAATATATATTTTTCTCACGGCCTGCGTTATTATCACCATGTCTTGACAGTTTAATTGGATTTCAGTCTTATCTAATAGTCTATTTTGACAAAAGTGAATTTCCTTAAGAAGAGAAAAGGCATGGTGGAGTTTATATAGGCACACTATTTGGGTGACATTTTATTTAAATTAAAAAAAAACAGAGTGAAGTTACTAAATTTTAATTAAAATTATTTTTTTATTAAAGTGTAAACTTTAAGTTTGTTTTTGATGCAGCGGGAGCAGGGGAGGCCTTCGCCGACGGTCGACGTACGCCAGCGGGCGGCTACGCTCTGGTCCGCACTGGTCCTTCGTGTTCGACCCGGCCGGCCGCTTGTGCTATTACTGGTCCATGGTAGTATCACTCGCCTTCCTTTACAACCTTTGGGTCATCGTCTATAGGTTCGCTTTCCAAGAAATCAATGGTAAGTCTATATTATTTCCTCAATTTAAGTAAATCTAACTTTGTGAACTTACAGTTCAAAAACAAAGGCCACTTTCACACAATTAAAGAGTAATTAAGTTAAAAGAGCGACTTTAATGTGATTTGTAAAGTTCCTTTTAAGCGCAATCCTTTGAATGAAGACATTCTTTATAACACCTTCGTTTATTTCTATCGATGAATGAAGTTGAAAGAAAACGATTAAATGGATAAAAATCCAATTTTGATTCTCGTTCTTATGCAAAAGACGTCTCCGTTTAAGATAGCAGGCTAGATTAGTACAGCGATATAGGTTGCAGCGACTTAGAGCATTCAACGCATAGTTTTCCTTAACTTGTTTCGTGAAGAATTAAATTACTTACCTAAATAGCTTTTACGAGTTTAATGTTTCACGCCGAAGACAATGTGATACTTAGAAAGGGCTTTATACCCGTGTCAATGTTTTACCGTCCAAGTTCTCTATTGTTTTATTTCACTACTGCAGTTGAAATGAGTTTGTTGCGCATTTTATTATGATTGCTATTTGGAGTTGGCTATAGACTATAACTATAGACCCCTAAACTAACTTTCCAGTTTCTCCGACAGTTTTGTTCACATGTCTTTTATGTTTATTATTATTTCTTAACTAGCGACTCACTCTCACTCCACTCGGGTTCGTCCTTAGTTATGTTTTAACGTTTAGTATAAATTCCTCAGAAATGAGATATTTTTTCGCAGTAAAAAGTATTCTATATGTTGAGTCGTATAACCAGCTATGATTAACAAAATCTGTCCAGTGATTTTATTGTGATGCAGTCACAGACACACAGACAAACAAAAGTTCCAAAAACTATAGAATCGGCCTCTGTATCGATAATAATGACTATATGAAATATGATTTTCAAAAAAATATTTAGTGTACAGATTCGACTCTATTAGAATTTTATTACATGTGTAGATATAGACAATGCACATATTCTATGACTTTTAAAATTGCTAATATATATTTGTTTTGTTTCAGGAGAGACGCTCATAGTTTGGTTCTGCTTGGATTATTTCTCGGATTTTCTATATTTGGCGGACATATTGTTTCACTTCCGGACGGGATATTTAGAAGATGGGGTTTTACAAACGGACGCTGCGAAGTTAAGGGCTCATTATATGAATTCTACAACATTCTACATAGACTGTCTCTGTTTATTGCCTTTGGACTTTCTCTACCTGTCTATAGGCTTCAACTCTATCCTACGCTCCTTTAGACTGGTGAAGATCTACCGTTTCTGGGCATTCATGGACCGCACCGAGCGGCATACGAACTATCCTAATCTGTTTAGATCGACAAGTTTAATTCATTATTTGTTAGTGATATTTCATTGGAACGGGTGCTTGTACCATATTATATATAAAAACAATGGGTTTGGTAGTAAAAATTGGGTGTATCATGACACAGAGACTGCGGATGTAGTGAAACAGTATCTACAAAGTTATTATTGGTGCACGCTGGCGCTTACAACGATAGGTGAGTTTTGCATACTATTTTTTTCCAAATTTTTACTTTATTTTTGTACAAACTATCAATGTCTGTGTGAAGTGATAGATATATTTGTATCTTTTATGAATGAAATTTATTTTACGGTCTTATGCGGTTTAGTTAATATCAATGCGACAAACAAATTTTAAATGCAAATAAGAGTATTCTACTTCGGTTAAACTCTATTTTTCTAAAGAAAAGGATAAACATTTAGTCGAAGTATTATAAAAAAAATAGGAACAGGTGTTTTTATTTGACTTATACTTTTCAACCGACTGAGGTTCTAAATTCAGTTGTATTTTCTTTGTTTGCTACCTCTGAACTCCGTCATTTACTTACTAACCGACTAGCGTCTCACTCTTGCTTCGCTCGGGTTCGCCTCTAGGAAATTGTTGCGTACTTTGATTTTTCGGGATAAAAAGTATCTAAAATGTAGGCCGGGGATATAAGGTACCACCATGCAAAATTTCATTTAAATTGCTCCAAAAGTTTCGGAGATTAGCCCGTATCAACAGACAAACAGACAGAGACACAAAAAATTTGAAAAAAAAACTGGATTTGTTCTATTTCAATTTTTACATTCTCCTAACTCGGTTTTTAGCATTTTTTTCTATGTACAGATATTCGACCTCTACAGTTATATGTATAGATTTGGAAAATTCTTTTTTTGTTTGAAGGTGTATAATATTTAAAATTTGATCTCATTTAAATTTGAAAAAAAAAACATCTCTAATGGTGGAAAAATAGCTAATGAAAATTTAACCTATTTATAATTATTGTCATATTAATTTCAAACTTTGCAAGTGTTTGTATTTCTGTATTTCCGTTGATAGTGCAGTGATTCGATATCATCGAGCTGATCTGGTGGTAAGTCCAGAAGTTGGATAGTGGAACTCTTCAACGGCTAATAGTAGATACTTTGAGTTTGGGCTTATTTTGTTTCATTTGACAAATCCTATATATTAGAATTGGATTTTAGAGCCTTAATTTTAAGAATACTAATAAAAGTGAATTTTAATTTGTCTGTCTTCATATAAAATTGGCATCAAACTAACTTAAATGGCTTAAGCGAATATTACATTAAAATACTTCCTTCTTACTTTGCTACTACTATGTCTACACTACAAAAAGAAAAATAAAAACTTTTTAGAAAAAAAAACGACTTCAAAACACTAAAAAGTAAAAAATAATTGGATGGAAATTTATCGTTTACTATAGATATCTAATCAGATATTTTCGAAGTCGGTGCCAGCCGACAATATTTTAAGATATAAAAGAAAAAATATTAGAAATTTTGTTTTGTAATAAGTTGTATGAGCTATTTACTACTTACTATAATCTAAGACAATAATTTATATATAACAATAGAGAAACGCTTTTGATGTGGTATTTTAAAAATTAGCCTTTAAAGTACAAGATGAGTTGTTAAAGCTAATAAGGTAAATAAATTTTCTTAAGCAAGTAATTAAATAAATACAAAGAGCCCTATTAATTAAAACTACACGTGTTGAAGCTGAAGATCTAATTTGTACTACTTTATAATGTAAGTTTGTTAAGTCTTTTACGTTGAAGTATGTAAAAATATTCGCGTTTTAAATTCATTTAATTTAAATTCTAATAAAAAAAAATATAAAACTAGCAGAACCTGCGATTTTGCCTGAACCAACTGCTTCCCCTTCTCTTTACAATAATGGCCCGGTTTGTTGACATTTATGGCTACTTCTTCGCTCCCTCGACATGATGATATATATTCTATAGTCTTTCTCAATGAATGGGCCATCTAATGGAAAAAGAATTTTTTAAATCGGATTAGTTGTTCCTGAGATTAGCGCGTGCAAACAAACTCTGCCTCTTTATAATATTACTAATGATATAGGAAAATATTTGCTGATAAATTTTCTATTCCAAGGACTGAAAGCGTAATATCTCGTTTCTATACCATTTATGGTTCTTTTAAATGAAATAAACTCATAACATTCTTTGCATAGTTATTTATAAATTTGGCAGAATTCAAACTAATTCTAATTCAGTTTGTTTGAAGCTGCAGTTCGTTTGGCGTAAACCCAAAAGAGATAATGCTTAGCTCATTTTCACCAAAGGAGTTCTTCTAAAATAGAATTGTACAGGCAAACATTTTAAATCACTTTTTGAGATACTATCGAAAAATCATGTAGAGAGACTACCGATATTCTTTTTTAATTCGAACGAAATATAAAGTGTTCGTTACAAATTTAAACAATTTTTTCATAAAATGTGCTTCGGATGATCTTCTAAAAGCCTATGTAAATCGTGTTAGGGATATATTGTTAATTCTTTCCAAACATACATTGTAAGCGTACGTTGAAGTTGATGTTGTTAAAGTTGATGGCTGCACAGATTACTTTACGTGACATCATTTTATTATGACGTAACAATATATTCATCAAAAAGTCTTACAAAAAGCGCTCGCTATTACAAAACGTGTTTTTTCATGATGGCCAAATGGAAAAAATGTATTATGAATCTCATTTACTTGGATATGTGCTTTTACGAATGTTTAACGAAATACTGAAAAGGCTTATCTTGAAAAAACAATAGGAAGCAAGATTTTGTAACTCCCCCGAGCAAAGTGTTATTGACTCGCAAGTGCCTCCTGAATATCTATTTATCTGCACTGTTCCCATACTCGAGTAAGTGGACACACCCATTTCTTTATTTCTGGATCTTACAGAGATATATTGATATTATGTTTATAAATAAATACAACTGCTACTAAAGTTAGATACAAGTTATTTATTTCATATACTCGTACAATATGACAGGTTAAATTGAAAAAAGTTAACTTTTTAAATAAGGAAAAAATATTATTCTCTAAATTGTTTTTAGCTGTTACACATCCATTTATATACGTCAGGTAATAAAAAAATAAATCCCAATTTTCTCTTCCATTTTATACGAAGCAAATAAAATTCACGTATTTTGATGGGTTTTAAATTGCCGCCGGGCGAAACGTTCCAGCACGTGCCTTACGCAAATCCCTTGATGCTCTATCTAAATGCAGCCTGTATGAGGAATTAAATGCTTATATATCGCGGCGTATATGGTAAATGATTATTTTCTATACGTAACTCTGAAATAACTGTTTCCATTTTAAGAGTTACCTTTAAAACAAATTTTGTGTTTAGAATGTGTTTCTTAAATTAAAAAAAAGTTTTGGATTAACTTTAAACAAGGAAGAGATACTCAATTGAGTTATATTTTTTATGCGCATGTTACATGGTATCTTTGCCAATTTTGAATCGATATATAGGTTTTAAGGAAAAAAATAATTTCGAATCTGATTTGAATTTGTTGTGCTTACTTTTTGACTTCAAACGCTCATTTCCTACAACAGAGCAAGGTATTCAAGACAAGTCAGTAAGTTAGTTTTGCTATTTGCCGTCAGTATTGACAGTCTGCATATTGGGGGTTTGGTTAAGCCAACGGCGCAGGTTGACTCAATCAAGCCGGGACTCTCGTCTATTTAATCAATACAAATGAATTAAGTGTATCGAGTCTGAATAGTAATTTGATATAATGAAAATTATACAAACAAACAAGACGAATGGATGGATAGGTTTTTCCGCATAGGGATAGTTTTATAGGTCAGGAAGTGATAAGGCTACTTATTATCAAATAAGGTAACAAGTAGTTTCAAAGACTTTAGCCAGTTGCAATAAAACTATTCACACTTATATTATACTAGCACAACGAGCGGCTTCGCTCGCGCTAAAACTACAAAAAAGCTCTAAAAAGGTGGTTTCATACAAATTTTATTCCCTATAGGATGATTTCGAAAAATGCTAAAACACGTATTTATTTAATTTTATTGAAGAGCACTAATACCAAGTTTCAAGTAATTCTGATTATAAATATTTTTTTGGATTGTATTATAAGTTATAACATGTTTTCCCGTGGGAATTAGATAATATCCCGCGGTAAAAAGTAGCTTATGGCACTCTCCAGCGTTCCAAATATCTCCACATAAAAAACCACGCCAATATGTCTCTCTGTTTCGACGTGAAAGAACGACAAACAAACATACACACTTTCACATTTATAATATTAGTATGGATTTAATAAGAATTTATTTTTGTGACTACTCAACAAATTATTATTTTTTTGTAAAATTTGGACAAACAATATTTTTACATACCTTCTAAGTGAGTAGATCCGCGAGCAAAAGCTGTGAGTGATAAATTAATGAAGGACAAAGAAATCAGGGATAATTTTAATAATCCGTATTTATTTTCTAATATTATAAATGTGAAAGCTTGTGAGTATGTATGGATGTTTGTTACACTTTCACGCCAGAACAGCTGAACGGATCTGGATGAAATTTGGCACAGAGATAGATTATAGTCTGGAATAAAACATAGGCTACTTTTTATTCCGCAAAAATGTACGGTTCTATTAATTTATATAATAAAAAGTAAATAAAGAAATTATAAAAACATTAAATAAACAACGGTGTAAATGGAGCATAATAATGTTCCATTAAATTTAGAATTTATAATGCGCTACTTAATACAATATTTCAGCTAAATTAATCATTACTTAGTTCGATAATAAACAGTATCGAGTCCGGTCGACTGCCGGAGGTCGACATTTTCCGCCCATAAATAGGGCGATAATTGCAGGAAAGATAACGCTTATTTATAAGGCTAATGCCGTACAAATAGAAAATATCTAGAAGGAAGCACGATACTATTTTTCTCGGCGCTGCAGTTTTTTAATGAAAAGTAATAATCTCTCTAGCATTATTTTCTTACTCACTTTATTTTTCTGTATCTATAATAAGTGATTTTCTACATCAAAGAAGTAAAGAAAGTTAATTCTTTGTTGTACATAATCATTTAAGCGCTATATAGTTTTTTCAAAAGATCTATTAAAAGCATACTGTTATGAATTAATTTTTATATTTGAAAATTTTGAAATTATATAATTTTTAAATTCATCGTCCATTTACATTATGGTCCAGATGTATTAAAGCTTGAGAGCGCTATTGGCATTTCAATTACAGTAGAAAATGGCTGTGCTACATACACATTATATGTACATGTTTTTTAATTGTTTCCACAATAATAAAAGTGATTTGTACAAGTTTTGTTGTTATATTTAAAATTATGAATATTCTTGGAGTTCGGTATAAAAATAGAAGGGAAATCTGAATCAGTTATGTAATGATACTACATCCTTGATCTAGGCTTCCATATGTATGTAACCGGGATGTATTTATGTACCTAAACTAGTCTTTATATAAAAAAAATTTGAGTTGAATCTGTACATTAAATATTTTTCAACCGACTTCAAAAAGGAGGAGGTTCTCAATTCGACTGTATTTTTTTTTTTTTATGTTTGTTACCTCAGAACTCCGTCATTTATTAACCGATTTGGACAATTTTTGTGTTGTTTGAAAGGGTTTACTTCCAGATTGGTCCCATTTAAATTTCAAAAAAAAATACCACCCCTAAGGGTGGAAAAATAGCTAATGATGAATTTTACCTACTTCTTATTGTCATATTGACTTGAAAATTTGCAAGTGTTTCTATTTCCGTTGATAGTACAGTGGTTCGGTATTGTTGACCTGATCTGATGGTAAGGCCAGAAGGTGGATAAGTGGAACTCTTCAACGGCTAATAGGAGATACTTTGAGTTTGGGCTTATTTTGTTTGATTTGACAAGCCTAACACGTTAGAATTCTTACTTTGCTACTACTGTCTACACTAAAAAGGGAAAAATAAAAACTTTTTAACAAAAAAATAAAAACCGACTTCAAACAAAAGCACTAAAAAGTAAAAAATAACTGATTGGTAGTTTTCATTTACTATACATACCTAATCAAATATTTTCGAAGTCGGTGTGCTTTGGCTAAGTAATTAAAGCCTACCTATTAAATACATACCTAATCAAATATTTTTGAAATCGGTGCCAGCCCATACAAAGCAAAGCACACCGACTTCGAAAATATTTGATTAGGTATGTATAGTAAATGAAAACTACTAAACTGCTTTTGTTTGAAGTCGGTTTTTAGTTTTTTGTTAAAAAGTTTTTATTTGATAATCTTATTGAAATAGTCATTATTATCGATATTGAGGCCGAATCTATATTTTTAGAATTTTTGCCTGTCTGTCTGTCGGTCTGTCTGTGACCGCATCGCGAGAAAATCACTGAACAGTTTGATGAAATTTGCTATGATGATAGCTGGTTATCCGGATCAACATATAGGATACTTTTTACCGCTGGAAAATATCTCATTTTTGAGAAATCTATACTAAACGTAAATACGTAAAAATGCGGAGCAAGGGTGAGTCGCTAGTTTACAATCTATATTATACTATATTATATATCTATCTAATATAAACGAGCAATTCTTGTATATTTATTTATTTATTTATACCGGCGATCTTGGAAACGGTTTTAACGGCGAAAAATCGATCTAGATCAGTCTTATGTCTGGGAAAACGCGTGTTTTCGAGTTTTCATGCGGTTTTCTTTTGCATTATTCCACGCAAAATATGGTCACTAGTCACTTCGCAAGTTCGGGCATATGCATAGTGGTCAAAGTTCAAACGGCCAAGGCGCAAAATTGACAATCACTGGGTGTCAGTTTTTGAATCCCGGTCCTGGATACGAAGTTTTTACTTTTCGGTTTTTTTTATATTTATACAAGTTTTTAGTTTTTTTTTCTCTAAAAAATACAAAATAACAAAAAAGAACTCCGGTTGCTCAGGTACTGTAACATTAAAGAGGCATTCAAATAATAACACACCTGACTTTGGTTAATCAAATATTAAGTTAAAAATATTTTGGTAAAATAACTCTCATAAAGGCGGATGGAGTCGCAGGAGATAAGATATATACCTATGTCATACTCATTCTAAATATTTTTAGCTAACATTGTTTCTTTATTAAATAATGCCGAGTGCGGTTAGCCATGAATAATATAATATATTTAACTGTAAATTGTACCTGAATATTTTTAATTAATTTATTATAATGAGGCAGTTTGATAAAATGGTTTAATATAATAATAATACTGAATATGACATATTTGCTTGCCAATTCTATGAAATAGTTTAACGAAATGAAAATCGATTTCTGCGGCTGTTTGACGAGGGTGACGTACTTGTGGGAAACTAAATTATAGGGAAATAATATATTATGTAACAATAAACATATGTAAACGCAAAACAAATTAGGTAGATGTGAACACTGTTTAAGCCTTTGCATAGAATAAAGGCGGAATTTATTGGCGGATACGTGGCTTATAATTAAACTAGCATTGCCCGCGGCTCCGCAAGCGTTCAGATGATCAAAAACCACATTCTTAGGTTTTATATATTAGATTTAACATTGCATTTTTTGTATTTTTTATCAGAAATGAGATATTTTCCCGCGGTAAAAAGTATCCTATATGTTGACCCGGATAACCAACTATCACCATACCAAATTTCATCAAAATCCCTCCAGTAGTTTTTCTGTGATGCGGTAACAGACAGATAAAAATTCTAAAAACTATAGATTCGGCCTCTGTATAGATAATAATTTCTATTTCAATAAGATTTTTCAAAATATGTTTTATGTACAGATTCGGCTTAGTGACAATTTTATTATATGTACCTACAGATGGAATGATATGCTAGTATATTATATATTATTGTGTACGTATTGTAAAACACATAAAAGCTTATTAAGCACACTGAGAACTAAAGTACAGCATCAATACGAATTTTATTCAATATTGTAGAAATCCTAAGTTTATATTAACTCAATAATTTTATAATAACGCAAATGTATTTTCAAGTATGATTAAAATTCTTAAAATTTATAATGCTCATTTCAATGACAGAAGCCAAGTGGCAATATGAAATACAGGTCATTAAGATATATTGGAATAAAGTTATATGATATGCATTTGAATTTTATAAAGAAAGTAATATAACAGCTGTAGTTATATTAATAAATATTAAATCAAACTGCTAATGATTTTTTTGAAATCGAAATTTTGTATGTGTGTATGTTTGTTTCGACTTAACGTTGAAACATAAATTGTTAGAGAGTAAGTTATAAGTTCTTAATAAATATATATTTTTATATCATCAAATATACTCAAACCAGTGGTAGTGCAATGGTAACGCGTAAGCTTGGGAAACCGAGTGAAGTCGGTTCAAATTCCGGGATCTCCCATCTCTGATATTCTATTGTGCTAATCATTTCCAGCATGATTACCATTTGCATTACGGTAAAGGAAAATTTCGTAAGAAAAGCTGCATATCTAAGAGAACTTAGCAAGTTTTCAAAAGACATGGGAAGTCCGCCAATCCGCACTTGGCCAGCAGTATGGCCTGATCCCCGTCGTATTGGTAGACCAGTGCCCAGCAGTGTGACGTTAAAAAGGGCTGAATTCATACAAATATACTCAAATTATAGGAAACATGAAATGACACTGGGAAAGGTCACGAGGTTTTTGAATGTCAAGGCTCATTTCATTTAATAGCAGTCATTTGAATTTCGCATTCGCGTACATCTACTTATTCTAGTCGACGTTAACGGTCATAATAATATATTGGTCGTTATATTACGGCGTTTTGTAAATTATTCATTATATTGTTAATATTCTATTTTGATATTGAGTGTTTCATATATAAACTAAATAAAGTGGAATTGATAAATCTATGAAACCATTGACAGGAAGTTAAATTATTTTTAATCCTTTTTACGAGTATAATTATATAATAAACTAGCGGCTTCATCGTTACGTACATCTTAACGGTTAGTATGGAATAGGTAGACTTTATATTATATTACTGATCCGCTCCCTAGGGTAGTAGAATGATTATATACAGCCTATAGCCTTCCTCAATAAACGGCTTATGTAATGCAAAAAGAATTTTTCAAAACGAATTAGTAGTTCTTGGAAATCGCGTTCAAGCAAACAAACAAACAAATTTTGCCTCTTTATAATATTAGTATAGACAATAACAGATTTGTAATATATCCATTTGTTACACTGCCATAGCCATCTTTAATGTTAAACCATTTCACAGAGATTTTAGAGACAATTGGAGGTTTTTCGAAAACAATATTTTCTTTTGACTAAGTACGCAGATTTTTTTAAATCATATTTTAAGTATTTTCTATTTTTATAATATAAAGCTTAAGATTGATTTATCGACGCTATTTCGTACATTACAGGAAAACTCTACTACAATATCTAAGCTTTACCATTCGAGTTTAACAAAATCGGGTACCCTTGTTTTTCGTGTAGATTACTTTTTCGTAATAAACGTAAAAGGATAGGTGCCTTTAACTAATTCGATTTACCAAAATGCTGACAAAAATTTAGAACAGAAAATTTCTTGGATTTTATAATGGGCTATGAGGAAAATTGCAACTTTGTAAGAGTCAGTTTGCGAGACTTAAAACAATAGCGGTGTGAAATTAAATACACGGACCCTACTTCTTATACTCTCTTCATTCGCTTTCAATAAATACGTAGCTAAAACTTTGTAAAGTTTTCGTTTCATCTATAATGTGCTTTAGAGTATATTGAATATTTTAGTTTGACTGTTGAAGTCAAACGTCTTTTGATACTCGTAGTTTATTGAAAGCTAAGAAATTTAGAAATAAATAAGCACTTTTCAAGCTTTCACTAGGTGCTAGCACTTCTATATATAAAGTGAAAGTATTTTTATTTCTATTATCCGATATGTTGACGTTAAATTATGGTTCTGAATTTAACGAAAGAAATCCTGTTTGAGATAGCGTCTTATTGTAGCCCTATTATACTTCGCCGGATAACAGGGTTGATTGATCCCTTAAATTGTAACAATTGTACCTTGCTTCCTCTAATATTATTTTCCTTTATAACAAAGTAACGTTATTTTAAGATTTTATATTGAATGACGTATTTAAAATAAGAAAATAAAAGAAAACTTTTAAACTTTAAATTCAGTAATTTTAAAATTAACTTACACACTCTTTAGTGTTGCTTTTCTAAAAAAAAAAAACTAGAAAGTCTGTTTTAGAGTACAATTTAAAAAATCTGAGTCATAATAATAAGTAGACGTTCGGCAGCTACCGGCTAGTAAAAGTAACAGAAAAAATATGCCCCCAAAAACACTGTTTATATAGCTTTTACGAGCGTTTGTATAATTAAACAAGCGTATAACTCTACAATCTGTTCTTTATAGTAATAAAACTATTATTATACAATAACAATGTTTCAAATTCAATGCAAATTCAGCGTTAGATTAATGCAACAAACTTTTGGGTGCTAGTTTAAAACTATTCGTATGTAATGGCTGGTCTCGAAAATTTCACCACGCAATAAGACACCATAATAACGAACACTCCAATAAAGTAGAGTTCATAATAACTTTAACGATGTGTGGGAACCCTCTAAAAGTTTTGAAATGTTAAATTACGGTATCGGATATAATATGCGAATGCTAATGTGACCGACTTGACCTTTTATTACATTAGTTGTATTTGATACGCAAATAAATAATTTTGTTGACGGCATCGTGATAATTTGGTTGAAATTCTAATTTTAATGTAATACAATTTTGTCAATTTATCCCTGTTTTATATAACAACTAGCAGAATTCGCGGCTTCGCTCGCGCCAAAACTATAAAAAAAAACTAAAGGGTTAGGAATTAGATAATCTCCCGCGGTAAAAAGTAGTCTATGTCATTCTCCAGCCTTCCAACTATCTCAACACTAAAAATCACGCCTATCTGTCACTTCGTTTCGACCGGAAAGAAAGAGAAACAAACACACTTTCACATTTATAATATTAAGTATGGATTATATACAACTTGAATTTTAAATTATATTAAAAAACGATGCTACTATTGTGCCGATAGTTACAATGTACACAATCATTCTCAAATGTTTTAACATTGAAACGATTTTTAATGAGTTTTTAAACAATGTTTTTAAAGAGAACCCTTTTTTATAAATGGTAATGTAACGCATTCTGTTGACTCCAACAATATTTAAAACAGAAGCGTTAACTAGTTCATTTCTTTTGTCAGCGTTAACATTTCATTGTTGAACATTAATTTATACAGTTTTAATGAGGTTTACAAGGAAAACGAAAATAAAATAAAGACAATTACGTCATAATACAATGACGTAGACACATTAAGTGGAGTAAAATGTATTATTAGTTACATACCAAAAAATTTAAATTACTTAACAGTATAGCTCATGGTCTCCACTCTCTTGCTTTGCTAAGCAGTGCTTGTATCTACGCAAATAATGAAAATTGCTCAAATTCGTACCATGACGTCTTGATATTTGATCTACCTGATGCATGCTTCTTCATTTTGGTGGTTGGAGAAACCACAACCTTTAAGTTTAGCCAACGAACGTGTGGAGGCTCAATTAACTTTTTACAGTAGTGTCACCTTTTTTTTTTTATGTCGGGAAATGCATTTACGCATACCACCTGATCCCCCAGGTGGTGATGTGGGGCTCACCGGCTAGAAGAGCCGGTACTACCCACTAAAACCCGACATTCCCCTCCCCTCCGCCTTAATGGGACGCCGCAGGATCGCTTGCGCATAACTACTACGGCGCCCCGGCGGCAGGTCTGCCTAAAAAGGCAGACCACCAAACCAATGGGGCTGCTCCACAGTCAACTCTGCTACGCCAGAGAGGTACCCGGAGCAGCCCCATTAAACCTAACCACCGCCCACCGAAGTGGGCCACCTCCAATCGGCTGCAGAGGACAGGGAGAGCGGCAACGAAACACCGACACTCCTCTTCCCCTGCAGCCCCACCGCGTCCGCCATCAAACGGTGGCGGCCCCGTCTAGGCCGCGGAAGGTAGGGAGAACGGCGCACCGAAATACCGGCACTCCTCTCCCGCCGCGGCCTACTCCTCCGCCGGATGCGGGCCTGCGACCACAGTCCCGCAACCGGCACCCATCATCCGGTTGTGGGACCAAGCGGTCCCACCACCGGTGGCCGCAACGTCTTCGGCTCGAGTCCTAGACGAGCGGCCCCACCCAAGCCATTTGGTCCGCGCCGGATTTCTCCGGTACCACCCGCCGCCCTAAGCGGGTGGCATTCCCCTATCCGCCACCTGGGGACGCGCCCGGTAGGAGTTGGCTTCTCCCCCGGGACAGTAGTGTCACCTGCTACAAGGTCTCAACGGTTCATTGCGGCGACAGCTTCACTGAAAATGATCATTAAATGATCATTAGCGATCAACATTTCTATCTATCGAACACGGCTTATGTCACGGCTGGTGAAAGGTCTCCCACTTTTGTTACCCGGGCTTTTCGCTTACTCCCACCCAATTTACTTCCACACCCATAATAAGAGCTAAAAAGTAAAAAAAATACGTTCCATAAGTAAAAATAAAAAAAGTCATATTAAGTAAAATATCAACATTCCAAGGCTTCACTAGACAACCTGTGAATCACATCCTATATGGCACTTTGCTGCGTATACATGTATATATAACCTTTGCGATATAGATAATATTTCGATATGCCTCACGTTGCGTTACGTGGGCTCTATACGCTCACGCAAATATACCACGAAGCATATTATATTCCTACACATAATTCGTAATATTAATTTAGTTAAAATGATTCAGGCGATGGGACTTAAAATAATCGCTTAATCTGATATTAATAACATAAATGCGAAAGTTTAAAAGCACTTTCAATAACAATTGAAATTCTACTAATTCATATTTGTGTATGTGTGTGGGTGTATGTGTGTTTGCTACTCCTTTACGCGGAAACTGGACTGACTGGATAAATTTGAAAGTATACGAGTACAGATAGAGTTTGGTCTATGACCCGGAGGAACACCTGCTTCTGTTAGGCAGTTGGGGACGCACCTGAGCGAAGCGAAAAATAATATTATAAAATCATGACCACCACACTGTATGTCTGTCGGATTGTTCATTTTGTGTAACACCTTTTTTTGTATATGATAAAAAATCTTTTTAAAATATATCTTTTTAAAAATATATCTTTCAGAAATTAAGCTAATTTGATGCTTTACCTATTTGGAGAAGTTTCTATGGGTTTAGTTAAAGATCATTTCATCCAAGAAAATTTAATATTTGTTCGTATTAAAAATAACCTTTTTCCCCTTTCTCTTTGGCGACACTTCGAAACGAAGTCGACCCTCATTAAAAATTATTTTGAAGGATATTCAAAGTTGTTTTTCTTTATCCTAATAATCCTAATATTTATTCAGTAATTGTGAATTTTCAATATTTATTTATATATTTTTTCTTTGTTGTATATTTCATGTATATAATAGAAAACCCGCTCAGTTTTACAAGTTATTATCTGGTCTACCGGAAGTTCTGTCCGTTTTTTGAATAAAATAAAATACTTTTTTTTCTTACTATTTCTAAACTTTAATAATAAATATAATTGCTATTATTACGAATGACTTTATGCCAGCGTGAAGGCAATTTGTATATTCCATTTTTTTTTTAATTTATCTTTCGATGCGAAAAATTTAAGCAGTGCTTGTTTGATATCTTCTTTATTTTTGAATTTTTTACCCTTCAAAAAATTTTGTAAGGACAAAAACAAGTGATAGTGGGAGAGTGCTAAGTCCGAGAAATATGATGGATGCGACAGAATTTCCCAGCCTAGTTCTGCAATTTTTTGCCGAGTCCCCAAAGCAGCATGTGCAGGATGATGTTGAATAAATACATACCTAATCAAATATTTTCGAAATCGGTACCAGCCCATATAAAGCAAAGCACACCGACTTCGAAAATATTTGATTAGGTATGTATAGTAAATGAAAACTACCAATCAGTTATTTTTTACTTTTTAGTGCGTTTGTTTGAAGTCCGTTTTTATTTTTTTGTTAATAAGTTTAGTTTTGTTAATAAGATAACGATCTATAAAATGAACAGCTTGAAAGTAAATATTTCAGGGGACAAATAAGTTAAGACAAATGAGTTAAGAATCCCAGGTTTATATTTTAAGACAGTTATTTATAGGTGTATAACTTTTATTTTTATTCCATAAAAAATCCTTTGCGGAGTGATGGAGAAAATATAATTTTGCATTCCGTTTTCAGTCTTTCGACATAAGTTGAATAGAACAATAGTTTAAATACTCGATTATTTTGCTGCATTTAAAATATCCGTGTCAATAAAAAAATATTCAGAAATCAGTTAAGGGTAAAGAAAAATGTTCTACAATTGGGGACCCTAAATAATGACCGAATGCGGTGACCGCGGGATGGACGGGCCGTTCCGATGGCAATCGTTAAATCGTTCAAGCGTATCTTTATAATTACATCGAAGTGAAATTCTGACCCGCTATTAACCAAAGTCCCTTGTTAACATGACCTAAAAGATTTATTGTTTGCATTGAGTTACCAACAAAAGCAAATATTCGTAGCAATATAAAAAGATAACATGCATCGCTCGTTTATCCTTCTGTCTCGCTTGAATCAATGCCGGCGTAAGCTCCCGTATATTGGTCCTTTATACTGCACCTGTTATAGAGGAATGACAGGCTTTATCCGTAATAGTAGTATTTCCTTGCAATATTTACTTGATATAAAGATAGACGAGATTTATATCTGCAATTGTATTGACATTAAATGTAAATAAGAGGAAGTAGAGTAGGCTGGTCTAGGAGTACGCACTTAAGGTTCAAACAGTTCTAAAATTAAATTAAATATCTCTAGATAATCACCTTAACTTTTATTTTGTATTTATTAATCACATCTTTCATAAAGCAACATGAAATGTAAAAAAATCGACAGAAGTGATAATTGCGTGTTTTTAAATTTGTAGTTTCAAAAATGCTAAAATTATTTAAGAAAACAGATAAAAATGTTTACACTTAAGTACGTAATTTCTGTTACACGTCAACAACGTCATGGCTATTGGCATTGCCACAGATCACATAATACTATACTTGTACAGGTGCCTAGTCCCATACAAAGAAATTGGACAGCGCTAATTCGGGCTATTCTTCGGCCTATTTGTTTTTACTTAAATAGATAATAGATGTCGTTGATCCGCAAATAGTTGAACTGTTTTATTTTGTAAATACGTGGAAACTAAAGTATGAAGCATATTATATAATTCTTCCTGCAATCGATTAAACAAATAACAGTGATTATAATAATTTTTAACAGTGATAAGCTACCGATGGAAAGCAAAAGTGCCATCTGTGAACATGCATTACAAACTTGATTGTTGATAATTCAATAATTAGTAAAGTTACGTAAATTTGATTTACGGGTGTATTATTTAATTTCCCATCACTAAGATTAATTCGTATTTTTAAAAACCATAATTAATAATATACCTTTTTGGGACCTATTTTTTATCTTTTGCTAATTTAACCAATTTTAATAACTAATCGTTACATGTAAGGTCATCTATTGACATGTATTTGAACTAATTTTTCTGTGTTCCTGATTAGATCCCATGGCATTGCGTACTCTTATCGGATGCGTACTCTTAAACTAGCCTACTATACTCATCGTGAGTATATTTTTAGTCTGATATACTATTTATTTAAATATACGTATTATAAAAAATCTTTAAATATATATATATATATATATATATATATATATATATATTTATTTTTTTAAACTGTTGAGAATAATAAGACAGCTTATTATAAAACAAATAAAATTAAAATATAAAACAATTAAGATCGATAGAGTTTCTTACCTTTTCTTTTTTTAGGGATATTTTCTTTGTTATATTATCTTATTTCTTATAAGCAAATAGTTCTGCGTTTATAAGTTGTATAAGTAACACTTTTTTTTATTATTCTAGTAAAATTAAAGGAAAAAGGCATATCGAATATTAAATGATTTATGCTCGAAAACACCCTGAAAGAGCGCTTAGAGCATAACTCATCCCGACGATAAGAGGATATTAGTGGTATAAACTGGCACAATAGCGGGCGAGCGCCACAAGACAGATCGCTTCTAAGGGTGACATCACGAGGTCACTATTTTATATTTTTAGCAGTTACCATATACATATATACTATATAGTTAGCAGTTAGTTACATAGTGCAAACAATGTAATTTTAATTCATAATCTGCTTATTATATAAAAAAACGTCATTATATTAGAGATATTAATTTATAGTTCTGCAAAAATGCTTGAAATTATATAAAAATAATATATTTTGATATTTAAAAATAATAAAAACACAAAAACCAATCAAAGTATGACATCTTATGTTTTTATTCATCTAATTTAAATTAATATGTGTATGTATATGATAATAACAATAATTCAGCTATTTTAATGTCCCACTGATAGGCACGTCTCCCTTCAATTCGAGCGGTATCAGGCCTTAGTCCACTATGTTGGCCAAGTTTTTTTTTATATTCTTTATTGCACTTAAAATATGATACAGAAAAATTTACAAAAATAAACATAGTTCACAAAGGTGGACTTATCTCTAAAAGAGATCTCTTCCAGTCAACCCCTGGGTGTGGAAGAAGATGTCAGCGGGCAATATAGTGCAAAAAAAACTAAATATATACTAGAAATAAAGGTAATAATAATCACATATACATACATACATACATACATATATACATATATACATATACTACTTATAAATAATAAATAATACTATACATATATAATACCTAATGTAAAGACTCTACTTATACAGACATACATATATACATATACATACAATATATATTCAATGTCTTTTGAAAACGACGTAGTATTTTTAAGAGATGCAGGTTTCCTCGCGTTGTTTTCCTTCACCGCAAGGCGAGTGGCAAACACCTTGAAAAAGTATATTGTGAAAGTCTTAGTCATAAAAATATAAAAATATTTTTGTAACAAAAATTCTATAAAATACAAAAGATTAATTAGTTTAATAAAAACTAAAAAGCTCTCGCAATATTTGGGGAATCATTTAGATATTGTCGCGTATTGGAGTATGTAACGACTAATATCTATACACCAATAATTATAATTCAAAATCGCACGTCTGTAGCATGCATAAACCTTAAGACATTTGTCAACATATGAAAATTAACGACATGAAAAGTTAATCTAAAATTGCCCTGAGTAAGGAACAAAACACTTTCCAAAAAAGGAATTGAGTTTACTAAGAAGTATTTCAAATTTTGAATACGAATTAAAAACCATCTGTGCTTGGTTTATGCATATCTTTTACATGCATAAACAGAGAACAGAACATTATTGGGCGGCATTGTGTCAAGAGTGTAATTGAATTTTGGAGCTAAAAGAAGTTTAACAAGAAAAAAAGGGCAAAAAACATCTACAATGTAAAAGATGTACTAATTTCTAAACCCAGAACTCATAAAAAGTGACTATATATTTAATATTACAAATAAAAACATTTATATTGAATATTCTATTCATTAGGCTTAAAAAGAACAGTACGTTGCGCCACGTGTAAGGTCTAACTCCCGAGTGTAGAGGCTCGTACATAATGAATCGATAGCAATTGCTACTAGTCACACGAGGATAAATGTACCTACTACATAGTACCTATATATACATATATCA
This sequence comes from Brenthis daphne, assembly GCA_947093115.1. Classification (NCBI taxonomy): domain Eukaryota; kingdom Metazoa; phylum Arthropoda; class Insecta; order Lepidoptera; family Nymphalidae; genus Brenthis; species Brenthis daphne. The sequence goes on along the minus strand of OX352472.1, from coordinate 16,166,579 downwards.
TGTATACCCAGAATAAGGAATGGAAGGCATGTGCTATTTAATAGACACAATCCGCAATCGTTACAAGCAATATTATTTTAGTGGTAGAAATACAGTATTTATAGTGTGTGAGACACAAACAAAAATATAAGGTAATAATAATATGCTATCAAGACTAGGAAAACAATAATACACAAGGCGAGAAAATAATTGATTGTATATTGTCGCGTAATGGAGAGTGTGTAACGTCATTACACCAAAAATAATAATATGAAATCCTAAGACAGTTTTCAACACTGTCATGATAATTAATAGACAAGGGTAGTTAATCGTAAGACAGTTTGGTTAAAAAAACATTATAAATCATAGTGAAAGTGTATCTAGGTGGTGAAAATTAGTGTTGAGTGACTGAATTAACCAAAACTGGTGTTAGTGAATCTTTATAAGTCACTCTTCTTAACCAAGAGCAATAAAACATCAGTAGTTCAAAAGTCGTGCTTTAAATTCCGATCCTCGAACTCATAGAACGTAAAAATATTAAAATATTAATTAATATTAAATTTTATAACTATATTTTCATTACGTAATAATCTAAACTAGATTACTTTAAATATGTAGATTATATTATGTAAATTGTTAGTTTTACTTATAAGATTTTATAAGAAAAATGGTAATTTATCACTACATTGCTAAGAAAGTAACTATGTATAAAGAATTTTAATTGAAAGTTCTCAATTGGCAAGTAACAGGTAATTACACTATTACTATCGCTGCACTTGGCAAAGGCCAAGCAATCACTACTAAAATACCCAAGTCTGGAGCCGTTGTTACACCTTTTATTATACTCGTAAAGTTCATTACCGATAACATTATGCGAAGAGAAGGAGTGTTCTGCACTATACTCTAGATAGATATCTTTAATATTAATTTATATCATAGTAGCATTTGCCTGCGACTTCTGCTTGTTGGACATTTATCAACTACTAAATAGGAACCCATCTTTTTACGGGCGCATGTCAATTGGGAATTTGTATCTTTGAAATTATTCTACCGATTGGAATAAAACAACCACGCATTTTATATATTATATAACTAGCGACACGCCCTCGTTTCGCTCGGGTTCATTCCTAGGTATGTTTTAACGGCGAGTATGGAATAGATTGACTATATATTATATATACATAGGTACAAAATTAACAGTTCTGAACTTTTCAATTTTGTAGCTATTTTTATGGGTTTTCGTCTATTTTTTTATACTTAAAACACCCCTGACATACCACTAACAAAACAAAAAAAGAATTATTCAAATCGGTCCAGCCGTTTTTGAGTTTTAGCGAGATTAACGAACCGCAACTATGAACATTAATTTTAGATGAAGTTTTTTTAACTATAAATTTAAAAAAAAAAATTTATATAGTAACATTATTTCCTCAAAATATACGTAGAGCCATAATTACAGTTTTATAAAGCATTGCCCGCGGCTCCGCCCGCGTTCAGTTGACCAAAAACTAAATTCTTAGGTTGTACATATTAGTATACTCTTACAATACAGTTTTTGTATTTTTTCTCAGAAATGAGATGTTTTCCCGCGGTAAAAAATCATATATGCTGACCTGGATAATCAGCTATCATCATACCAAATTTCATCAAAATCTGTCCAGTGGTTTTCTCGTGATGCGGTAACAGACAGATAATCAGACAAAAATTCTAAAATTTATAGATTCGGACTCTGTATCAATAATAATGTCTATTTCAATTAGATTTTCCAAAAAATATTTAATGTACAGATTCGACTTAGTTACAATTTTATTATACGAGTATGTATAGATTCAGAGTAGTTTTATGACATGTTCAAATAGCTTGGCGTTATGACTAGAAACAGGGCTTACGGGAAATATTTAACAGTACTTTTGTATGAAACCAATGTATAACGTAAAACTTTGATAGACATCAAAGGCAAGGAAAGTGATATAAATTTTTTTATTTTATTTATTTACTAAACACAAACAAACTATACATACCTGCTACATCCTTTTTGCTTTATATTTACTAACATTTATTTTGTATTTATATTACCCAATATTACATATAATTTTTAAAAATTTGCAATTAATACATATTTTTAATTTACCAATTAGAAATAGTTTTGATACATTACAAAATTATTTACAAACTTAGTAATTACACAACACTTTTATGGCAGTAATTTCATAAATTAACTTCACAAATATATTAACAGAAATATCTACTTAATGTACAAAGTTGAAGTTAAAAACTGTGCTCATAAAACTTTCTAAATACTTATTTATTTGGAAGGATTTTTAAGGTGGAATGGAAACTTTTAGGCTGCTGTCAACAGCTTTCAAAGCTTTTTAACGCGCTTTTATTAGCTTCTCTTGTTACTACGTTCTTAATCTTGAAATCCGATTTGAACCTTGTTTTAAATAAAAAATATAAATAAAACCTAAATTGCGTCAAAATATTTTTATAAACGTCAAATTGAATTAATTATATTTTGATAAAGTTTTCTTAAAAAGAGTCATGCTCAAGCGTGCCTATTTAGTAAAATTAGGCTCTCGTTAAGTTTTTTACCGAGAATATTAGTATAGTATTCATAAAAAAGCAGTTCTAAGCTTTTGATGTTTACGGTAACACTTTTTTAATTACTCATGTTAACATTTCAGCTTTACTAGCGTTTGATTGAAAAATATTAATTTAATTTTACAGCATAGAACTGGTAGTTTTAGGCACGAGACATAGAAGAATGTTCAAGTTACAATGTCAAATTCAAATTCGAAATAATTACCCAGCATTAAATTATTACAATTTTTGCTGAACGTCTAGTCAGTTTACTACTTTGAATTGGATATTCAAATTAGCACATTACAAACATGTGCCTTATCGTACTTTACTAACATTTAGTTATTTTTGATATTATACATAGAAAGTTTTTTAGGATATTTATTGCGACACCGATGTTTATTCTATTCCGAGATGAAACTTCTATTTCGACCGCTAATAAGTTTAAAAAAAACAACATATACTTTTTATCGCGAGAAAATATCTCATTTCTGAGAAAAAACAACAAAAACTGCAATGTAAGAGTATACTAATATGTAAAACCTAACAATTTCGTTTTTGGTCATCTGAACGCGGGCGGAGCCGCGGGCTATGCTAGTCGTTGATAAAACTAGCTCGTGTTACTCAATCCTACTTTGTAATAGTTTTTAGAAGGGTCTCAGTAGTTCTAGACATTATGCTTTACATATAAACACATTTTTTCTTTATGATGGTAAGCAATTCAGTATAAACGTACTAGCGACTCACCCTCGCTTCGTCCCTAGCTTGCTTCCCAATATAAACTTTCATCTCCATTTTCACCCCCTTAAGGAATGATTTCCGGGATAAAAAGTATCCTATGTCCTTCCCAGGGTCTCTAACTATTTTCTTACTAAATTTCATTAAAATCAGTTCTGTAGATCCAGAGATTACCCAACAACGTCACAAACTCACAAACTTTACCTCTTTATAATATTAGTATAGATAATTTATGGCTACCGCACAATCATCGGCAAGTCCTTGCAAATATGATGATGTCATTACCATATACTGCAGTTACATTGATTTTTTCAATGAACACGGAATTTAAAAAGGCTATTTGTATGCTTGAAACGTGCGGTCAGAAACTTAAATAGTTATGTATAGCAATGCGGTGGAACGGAAACACTTAACCGACAAGCGTGCTGTTCGGGTCACCATTTTGCGTTGAATGAATATGTATTTACAATAATACCAATTTCCATGGTTTTTTTTTCACATTGGTTCGAAAAGCTAAGGCGTAATGCCTAAGTAATTTTCGTAAATCTTTTTTTTATTTTAATGCCATTTATTTGTGTTTCATATACTAGCGTCTAGTGACTTTTAGGTAATTGCTAAAATTATTATTAAAATAACTCTACATTCTTACATTGCACTTACTCTACATTCTTACATACTCTCCTTATAACATTAAATTAGGATTCAGTGTCCAACAAACTTAAAAAATTTTATTATAATCAATACTAATAATATTAATGTTACTCTGTCTGTTACCTTTACACGCTCAAACTGCTGAAAAGATTTCGATAAAATTTGGAAAGAGCATAAATTGCATCCTGGGGATGAAGTGAAGCCGCGGGCAAAAACTAATATTAAATAAGGATGCAATATGGGTAATTTAACTTAATTTCTTATAAAATGTCTAATTATATAAAAAATCTAGTTTTAGTACCTATTTAAAAGTCATAACAACCCAACTTAGCTAAAGCATGAGATGTTATTTAAAAATGATAGTATAAATCTAAATAGAAAATATCATAGAATGTTCAGTATATGTAATGCATAGTTCATTGTTATATTCATACATGATTGAGTTGAATTCTACGAGTAAATATGTATACAATTTCATAGATATTTCTATAATATTATTAAGTTTATTCAATACTATTTATATAGAAATCTAATATCAGAAATAGAGTAACATTAAATGTATATTATAAACGTAATAAGTGGAAAAAATTGATTATTTTTCTTATTTTATTAATTTAAGGAAAAGATATTTAGAAAAGATATATTTTGTTATGGTCTTTGCATATATTATGGTACAGTTTTTGCCCAATTAAAGACGAATAGATATATAACAGCATCATTCTCTTTGTATTGTATTTTTGCATAAGCTCTACGTAATCCGTACTGTGGAATAGTGTTTGAAGGTAGATCACAATCGTCGAGAACGCTACGTTTAATTGATTAGAACGAACGAAATCGTTACGATACTACATTAATTCAGTACTAATTATACTTCCTTTTATCATAGTCTAGTACTATTTGGAGGGTTTCAATTACAACTTTTATAAAGCCATTATGTCCGATGAAAATTACTTTAATTATGTATTAGATCTTGTATTTAATATGATGTGACGCGTTCACACAGTAAAACCTCTTTTAAAAATAAAAAAAAACAATACCCTATACAGTAAGAAATAACTGAACATGGTTTTTATCTAAACAGGAGGCTTAGATATCGTTCTACAATTGTTGAAGAATATATATAATAATAAGTATAAAAATATGTACAGAGAATATGGATCATTTATTCTATAATAAAATATTTTATGATAAATTGTTTAAAATTGTTATTGTGTAATATGTATATATTTTTGTTGTTATAACTCTTATACTTGCTAATAGTTTTTAAATGTTAGTTTTTAATTTGCCATAGACTTTGATACTAAAATAGGTACTAACTTTGACAGGTGACTTGCCTCGACCACGGAGTAAAGGGGAGTACGTGTTTGTGATTGCCCAGCTATTGTTCGGACTGCTGCTCTTTGCCACGGTGCTGGGGCACGTCGCGAACATTGTCACATCCGTCAGTACCGCCAGAAAAGAGTTTCAGGGTGAGTTTAAATTTCATTTTCGTATATTCTTACTAATATTATAAATGTGAAAGTGTGTTTGTTTGTGCTTCTTTCACGTCGAAAAATCGGTCGAGCCGTTTCGGAGGAGTGCGACCACAAACACCGTAACAAATTAAATAAAACTTTTTTGATATCATTTTCACCCTAATTTGTATATAGTTTTTTAGGAATTTAATAAAAATAGCGCTTCAAGATAACATTCTCTATATATATTTAATAATATTTTGCTTTGAATTGTTTATAATCTTTGGTTTGACGTTGTTGGAATTGTTCTACAATTGTTCTTTTTTTAATAAGTATTTTGTGATTAGTATTTTTTTTCCTTTTTACGATTTTTTCCTCTAAAAAACTTAAAAAATATTTTGTATTAGTAAAATATTTAAAATAAATTAGCTTTACATTATCATATGTTACAAAATAAAGCTAAATATATTATCAAACTCCGTTAAAACTCTGTTTTCGCGATCTATAAATATTATTCTAAATGTTCCTTCTCAAACAGAGTCGTGAAAACACTTGACTCAACGAGAGGGATTAAAAAGGCCTACTTCTATATGTATTTTTGTTAAAATTTCCTTACACTTTTAACAAACGCATCCTTCTAGTCACTTAAATCTAGTGTTATTGTATTAAAGATTTATATAAAGAAATATTTATTTTACTAGCGATTCACCCTCGCTTCATTCGGGTTAGTCCCTAGTTACGTTTTAAAGTTTAGTATAGATTTCTCAGAGATGAGATATTTTCCCGCAGTAAAAAGTATCCTATATGACTCGGATAACCAGCTACAATCATACCAAATTTCATCAAAATATGTACTGTGGTTTTCTCGTGATGTGTTCCCAGACAGACAGACGGACAAAAATTCTAAAAACTATAGATTCGGCCTATGTATCGATAGTAATGACTATTTCAATAAGATTTCATTTCAAAAAATATTTAATGTATAGATTCGACACAAAATTTTATTATATGTATAGATTAAAATATAGTATTTAAAGACACTTGTTATATTATACAACAAAATAAAACCTAATACGAAGCAGAATTTTATGACGGCTGTAAACAAGCTTTATTTTGGGCACAATAATTTACCGTTCGTCAGGGTTCAACGCGTTCAATTATGAGCGTGATTGAATGTTGACATCCTTGAGGAAAAAATGCATCGTTTGTATTTTTTACAAAAAGTTTTATCTTCAAGCTTATCGATGCTGATAGCTTATCGATAACCTGTTATTACATGAGAACTTTTTATTAATTCATGATAATAATGATAAAAAATAAGTATATTTTTTTATTATTTTACCTAAATATCCATTTTAAACGCAAAAATGAAAACAATATTCTTATTAAAGCGTATTCGAAAAGCTAGTCATGAATAACGCTAATGCCAGCGACTCAAAAGCGAGTGGAGGTAGTCCGGAGGGTGTCGCGGCAAGCAAGCGACATTAACGTGCTAAGCAGGTAGACGTGCCGGCACGCGCCGCTACGTGCGGCACCCATCAACAAAACAATCCTCCTCAATTATCCAACACTATTGCCAAGACCTTTTGCCATTTTCTAAAATTCAAATGACTCTACAATTTTATTATTATAGTGTACAATATTCGCAATAACACCTATAAACAGAGCTTTTGATATACAAACTATGTTAAGTTTAATGTGCTGTATGGTAACATTTCCTTTGACACTCATATCTGCGCTCGGCTCGAGGTCACATAATAAAGTCTTCATAGCAAAAATATGAGAGAACATTGCATATAAGTTCCACGATCAATGCTAGGCAAGGATAGGATGAGCATTTTATACAGAGAAAGCGGCAAAGTGTCAACAACTTTAATTAGCACTGCAGCTCGGTTGAAAAGACAATGGCGCCGCGACGACAGAGAGCAGGCTGAATCCGTGACCTTCCTCGGTGGCGCTGCAGCGAAATAGGTCAGCGGCTTGAATGCTATAAATAGCTCGGCGAAAGTCGGGCGCGCCCCATCCCAGAGGGAGCGGAGCGTCCCGCGCGCGTCCGCTACCATCGATCGCCCGCCGCTACATTCGCTTTGGTCGCTCGAAGCCCAAAGGTCCTCCGGACCGAGCCTTGGATTTCGATGGTGATAATTGAGCCAGTCTATTAACCAGTCTACCTCCTTCCCTCGACCAGCGCGACTATCTTGTTTCACAAGTCACACTCTTAATAAACCACGTCAACATTACAATGTTATAGGCCATTCATCGTGAAATGTTATTCGTGTGGTCAATAGACGTAAGATATCATAATAAATAAGAGCTATCGCTCAAATAGACCTTTCGACTTCTATTATTGGCTATGAATTTTAGATATGCTATTCTGTTTGGTATTTATTGACTTGATAATTTAGCTTTGTTTGAATGTTTTAAATAAAACTATCTTTTCATATTTTGTCGCGGATTTATTTGTATTTTTGTTTCCCGACGTTTCGAATGCTTTACAGCATCCATGGTCACGGGAGAGACTGAGGTGTTACATGTCTTAAAGATATAGTTGTTACAGACAGCCTACCCACAATTAACAAAATGAAAATTGCACCAATTACATTACAATATTTTAACTTTAAACATTTTTATAATTTTAATTATAATTGAATATGGAAAATTATTTATTTAATTTTTGCTATTATTTTTATAATTATTACAATTTTAAAAATATTAATTAGTAATCTATATTTAGTGTTGCCATTATTATATTTATAACCATAAGAAAAATATAGAATATAGTATTAATTATTTAAGCCACAATTGATCTATGTGTAATTTGAAAAAGTTAAGATTAATTAAAAATAATAATTTTAATTTAAATTTGCTATTATTTAAAAAACAAAATTATTAAGCAACACATTACTACATACATTTACAAATGAAAAAAAGTGAAAAAAATATTATTAATCAGAAATGCTATCATTTTGATCTACACAGTAAGAACTTACTACATCTACCTGTCTGTTATGCTTAGATTTATTATTAGATTTTATTATATTAATAACAGGATCCCATGACGATGGTAGTACCCAGCCATCTTCCCTATTGAAATTAGGATGTTTTTTAATTTCTATGGCTTCTCGAATCATTCTAGGGCGATATCGGTTTTCTTTCGCCAGGATTTGAGGTCTATCGAAGCGAATATAATGGCTTGGGCGGTCCTGATGCAGGAGTCTACAAGCTTGATTGTGATTGTGGGCTCTCTTACATCGGACAAACAAAGAGATCCATTAGAACCCGGGTCAAAGAACACATAGCTGATGTGAAGCACCGTCGCAATACAACATCTGCTGTCTGCAAACACAGTCAGGACCGCCCAAGCCATTATATTCGCTTCGATAGACCTCAAATCCTGGCGAAAGAAAACCGATATCGCCCTAGAATGATTCGAGAAGCCATAGAAATTAAAAAACATCCTAATTTCAATAGGGAAGATGGCTGGGTACTACCATCGTCATGGGATCCTGTTATTAATATAATAAAATCTAATAATAAATCTAAACATAACAGACAGGTAGATGTAGTAAGTTCTTACTGTGTAGATCAAAATGATAGCATTTCTGATTAATAATATTTTTTCACTTTTTTCATTTGTAAATGTATGTAGTAATGTGTTGCTTAATAATTTGTTTTTTAAATAATAGCAAATTTAAATTAAAATTATTATTTTTAATTAATCTTAACTTTTTCAAATTACACATAGATCAATTGTGGCTTAAATAATTAATACTATATTTTATATTTTTCTTATGGTTATAAATATAATAATGGCAACACTAAATATAGATTACTAATTAATATTTTTAAAATTGTAATAATTATAAAAATAATAGCAAAAATTAAATAAATAATTTTCCATATTCAATTATAATTAAAATTATAAAAATGTTTAAAGTTAAAATATTGTAATGTAATTGGTGCAATTTTCATTTTGTTAATTGTGGGTAGGCTGTCTGTAACAACTATATCTTTAAGACATGTAACACCTCAGTCTCTCCCGTGACCATGGATGCTGTAAAGCATTCGAAACGTCGGGAAACAAAAATACAAATAAATCCGCGACAAAATCCGAAAAGATAGTTTTATTTAAAATGTCAAATATTCGCGTAAATCTAAGAAAGTATTTTGTTTGAATGTTTTAGGTAATAACGCACTTTTGATATTATTATAGCTTTTCAAAATTATAAGTAAACTATTGACATATATTTAATAATATTATTTTAAAGACAATATGAAGATTTTCCAAAACATATTTAATGTACAGGTTCGGCTTAGGTTTTATTCGGCAATTTTATTATATGTATATTAGAAATATTACTAGCTTAGACAAAATTAAATTTAATAAATAACCATCTAATTCGTTCAAAACTCATTTTGCAAATAATAATATAGACCTACTTATTAATAAAATAATTGTAAAAAAACCTTCTTAAAAACATGCTTTCCTTTAAATGCTCTAAAAAGAAGAAAATAAATATATTTTCTTCGTTTTGAGCATTTAAACAAAAGTTTGTTTTTAAAAAAGTTTTTTTACAATTATTTTATTTTTTATTTTTAGATATTAGTTTTTTTTTCAGCAAATCCTTTCATTAGATTGTGGGAATACACATATATACATACATATATTTTTACAACTTGTAACTTACAATAAAATAACACAATACAACCATTAAAACATATTATATATTAAAGTATTTTATTTATTCATATACATATTATATACAAGTAGATATAACATTAATAAATATTTACATAACATATACATATAATAAAATCAATAATAAATATAATAAAATATTAATTCCAAAGCAAACCCGTCGTAAAGGCGGAGTTTAGCGAGCATTCTATCGATGCGTGATACCTACGCACCGTTCACCGTTATGCCGTCGACACGAGTCGCCGCGAATCGTAGTTGCTCGCAACGATAGTCTGCGAATGCTATTCCAACGCGAGCCCGTGTTGCTTGTGATTAAGACGCCCCGTTATACGTACTCGCTAATTGTTCCATGTTAATTATTTATCATCTTAATTTTCACTCTAGTATTCTTTCCTGTCTCTACCCCTTCTATTCTATGTGTACATGGACTGTTATATGTGTGTTGTGAACTATTTCTTCGTTCGTAATTTAAAGAACTTAGTTTATGTTATTTATGTCTGCAACTAGGACTACACACAACACCGACCATCCACCACCATAGATATACGTATCATGGGGGTGCATAAAAAAACGTAAATTCGCCATCTTTGGGAGTCCGCTGTATTGATTTACAATGACGTCACTTTTCTTATTGTGTTTCGCTCATCAAACCCATTCATTTGATGCCCATCATAAGGGTCACTAGGGACATAATAAATCGACTTTTTGCAACGTCCGTTATATTGAATTAAAAATAGTGGCATTTAGGTAATCGTGAATTGTATCGGGAACTAAACTAGTATGCCAAGCTTCAGCTCAATCGGACACTGTTAAGTGGGTCAAACTTAACTTGCAAGATTCCATTACACACATCGGTATATGTGAAATTAAATAAAAACTTGTAAAATACAATATTGACAATAAGCTACATTTATTTATTTTAATTATATGGAAAAATAAAGTTTGTAATACGAATACGTCTATTCACCATTCACAATATATTGCTATTGTTCCTATACAGGGCTAGAAGCGTTGTTTGTTCTCAGAATCGTACCTACATTTCGAAGTCAGTGCTATAGTGAGTGCCTAGTTTGTATTCAAATTGTTGGGCTAGTCTTGATGTAGTATCTGAGAAATTGAAAGTTGCAATATATATTGATCTTGACTAATTATTTAAAATATCTGTTTTATTACTAAATATTTTAACCTCAAGCCAAAAAGAGGTGTAATGTGTATGGTTGTCTGTGGTATTATAGTTTCCAAGTAGATGGTCCTGGATATGTTTTTACTATTTGAAAGCTTGTCTAATCAACAATTTTCTTACCATAAAATGAACATTCGTCGATGATTTTCAAATGTTATGAAGTTTTTTCCAAAGTGATATGGGAGTTTTATACACAAATCATGAAGAGGTTTGATTTTAGTACGTTGGTAAAATCAACGGTTCAGCAATAATATGATGGGCTTAAACTGATGCTGCTAAAAGGATAATTTACTGATTACCCAACTCCTTGAAGATTTAGGTTATCGTGATATATCACGTTTAGACTTATTGAATCGGTCTTGATGATTAGTTACGTAACTTAATACACACGAAAAACACTGCCACTGACATGTTTATGGTTTATATTACTCAGAATGAGCATTTGATAAAATGCCAAAACTAACCAAAGCTAGAAAAAGAAAAATAAGTAGGTAACTTATGTAAAAAAAGTATTAAACTTATAATGAATTAAAACAACATAGAAGAGAAACAAATAAAATTTTTATACTCCGTTTTCAAGATATTTACATGCTGCGCTGGACGTAGCTCATTTCCGGGTTCACGACGGAGGAAAATCAAATTACTGCAAATGTCTGCGGGCTAATATACCACTATATTATAGACTAGTAATTGAATCATAAAGTGTAAAGTATTTAGAACCACCAGTTTCATTAAATGTACCTACTGGCTACTATAGGATAATCTAAGCGTTAAGCCTTTAACTACCGAGCTCCGAAACTCGAGCATTTTACTAAGAGGATTAGAATTTTTACTGTAACTCAAAAGAAAGTGAAATTAATTTTCTTAAGTCAATTTTTTGTATTAATTTTAGTGTAGTATAAATTTTGTATATTTTTAGGATTTTTTTGTATAAGCTAATCTCTCTCATTAAAGGCAAGCATAGGTTGGTAGTTAGTGGAAAATTCAGAAAAGTTTGTATATTGTTTTAATACTGAGTTGTAGAACTACTAAACTTGTTAAAATTTGAATTATTACTTTTTACAGTAGAATACTACGAACATCTACATACATACATATATTTGTACTGATAACAGTTAATGTTTGTTGATAATATTATGATTTTCATAATATTAGCCTATTCTATACATATAATAAAATTGTAACTAAGCCGAATCTGTACATTAAATATTATTTGGAAAATCTTATTGAAATAAACATTATTATCGATACAGAGGCCGAATCTATAGTTTTTAGAATTTTTGGCTGTCTGTCTGTCTGTTACCGCATCACAGAAAACCCACTGGAGGGATTTTTATGAAATTTGGAATGGTGATAGCTGGTTATCTGGGTCAACATATAGGATACTTTTTACCGCGGGAAAATGTCTCATTTCTGAGAAAAAATACAAGTAAGAGTATACTAATATGTAAAACCTAAGAATGTAGTTTTTGTTCATCTGAACGCGGGCGGAGCCGCGGGCAATGCTAGTATACTATAAATTATAAACATTTGCAAGGTTGTGCACTAATTACAAATATCTTTTTGATTAATTATTGTATTATATTCTTTTAAGAATATTTCACTAACAAAACATTGTTTTAAAAACGCTTCCGTGGTTAGTTTCCGGGAAATCAATTGTTAACTGACATGCCGGCGTATCCGCGATCCTTCAAGCGTGTTTAATTAATTCTACAAACATAACCTCACAATATACATGTACTGGCCTTAGAATATAACTGCCCTTATTGTCCCGACTCCCGACTCCCGAGGTGGGCATAAATAGCGACTGCGACACAGTTTATACTAATGCAGCTACTTACGATCTAATTATTCTTAATATTTTTATGTTATTATGTTCAATAAAAAAATATTTAAATGAAATTTAATGAAATTGATATTTTTGAAATAGATGATACTTTAATCAAATATTTTAGTAAGTAAACATTAGATTTTAGATAGACATTTTTTGTTTTTATTCTCAATGCTGTCATCGCATCGCATTGATTCTGAAATATAACCGTGCTTTATAAATATGACATCACGTTTTCTATTTAAAAAAAAAAGCTTTAAAGTTATATAATATTAGCAGAACTTGCGGCTTCGCTCGCGCTAAAACTACAAAAAAACTCTAAAAAGGTAGGTTTCATACAAACTTTCATCCCCTATTTTATTTGAATTTTGAAAAATGCTAAAATACGTATTAATTATATAATTATATTGAAGAGCATTAATACCAAGTTTTAAATAATTCTGATCATAAATATTTTTTTGGGTTGTATTATAACGTTTTTTCCCATGGCAATGAGATAATCTTCCGCGGTAAAAAGTAGGTTTTGTCACTCTCCAGCCCAACTATCTCCACACAAAAAATCACGCCGATCCTTCACTCCATTTCGATCTGAAAGAAGGACAAACACACAAATAAATAAACAAACAAACACACTTTCACATTTATAATATTAGTACAGATGTTATCCATATGAACCACAAATTTTCTTAACACTTTTAAGCGTTATTTAAATAAAATATCTACTGTCTGCTCCATTTTATTTCAAATAACACCATAAATATTGTAGGTTTGTAAATGATTCAACTTGGAATAGAAACATGACAAATGGCGTGTTCAGCTGTAATTTAAAATTTAATTATAACATTTAAAAGGTTATAATTGTATTCTTTGTCCAAATAATAAACCTCCGATAAAAAAAGTATATTATAAAAATACAATGAAGTATGAAAAACACTTTTCATGGCCCAAGTGTAGCCTATAAATTGTTATTGACATTTAAGTACGAAATCTCGCGTAAGAACATTTTGAGTAATGAAAGTTGTTCAATTACCTAAGTTGTCCTCTACAATACACTACTGATGCCCACCTACAGATAGAGCGTCTTACTGAACCAAACTTTAACTAAATCTCACGGTTTGGGTGCCGACATGAAAGACTTATGCGAACTTAATAAACTAAGGAGGGGACTTAAAGCATACGCTCTTGCTACAGTTAGGGTTTAATCGCATAATTAGAAACACCTAAAGTTATCACAAGTATTAAAGAAACTAACATTAGCCAATTGTTAAAACTATGTATTGAGATGTATATTATTACTATTACGAATATATCAAAAAAAGAATAACATCAAAATATCAATTGAAGCAGCTAATGTTTTCAAAAATACGATGCTCTCTCGGAAGAACAATTTTAAAGACAAACAAAAACAAAAGAAAATATCTCGTGTCAGCTCAGTTTTATATATTAGTATAGAATATAGATAGATGCTATTCTGAAGTTTTAAGATGATTTAGTTTTAAATAATTCTTCTAAATTCACGCTATTTGCCAGTTAGGGTTGCATTCATTTTCCAATTAATACTCATTAGAAAATGAAAACTGCACAGTGTTGTATATATTTTGAACACCTCTCAGAACCACGTGATGGTATCCATGTCAAATGTATCAACATAATATTTTGAGCAAGGTTCCAAGAAGAATGAATTAATCATCTGGACTGTTACTTGTTTACGGTGAACTCACAAATTATTGGGGAAAAGTATATTCAGTTCTAAGAATTTCTATCGCTATTATCTACAGTAGAATGTTATTTCTGAAATATGGACAGATTTGGATTTAAAAACAACAATAGATAAAAACTTTTACCCTCGATACACGAAACCTTAGTTTCAGTTTAATTTCACAAAGTTGTAGAACTCTTACTGATTAGATTCGTGACACCTGAAGCGCTATAATTTAATTTCTGCGAAACTTACTAAGATTAAACAACTCAAATATAAATCGAATTTTTTACTTTATTTCTTAAGATGTTTTAATTTGGAGCATTTGTCATTCATGCGAGATTTAAAATAATTGTTATATATATTTATGGTATACTGATACAGAAAAAACAATTTTTTAAGCTACTTAATTGATTTTTATATGATATGCTTAGCGAAACTTGATGGAGTGAAGACGTACATGAGGATGCGAAGGGTACCAAATCACTTGCAAGTAAAGGTAATCAAGTGGTTTGACTACCTGTGGCTGACACAGAAGTGTTCCGACGAGGAGAAGGCGGTATCTTGCCTCCCTGATAAGCTGAAGGCGGAAATTGCTATCAATGTCCATCTTGATACTTTGAAGAGGTACGTTATTTATGGATACAAATTAAACTTTTTCACATTAACCTTATTAAAAGAGTTTTTTTAATAATTTAACGTAACGTATTTAGCTTAGTATTGTTATAAAGGTATTTTGTGCATTGTAACTATACACTTATTAAGTCTAAAATACAAAACTGTGCTATTAGATGAGACTACCGGACGTCTGCCTTCTCAACAGTCTCACATTGAATATTTGACGAATGGTGACTTACCTTCCACTAGATGGGCCCCAACAAAGCGGCATAGTGCCTTGGGCGCAACATCGGCGTGATCGGCTAAGGGTATCGAGAGATGTGTCGGTTTTACCATCGTGAGAGTACTCGTTAGCGGCTTTCCCCCTTATTACGCAGATTGAGCACTTTCATCCTTTCGAGCACTTGGCTCTTGTTCTCTACTTTAGACGTTCAATGAAGGAAAGCCAGAGGCAAGGGATAGATAATATTTCCCTCGGGAGGTCTCAGGTCCGTGGTGTCGCCACTCACCAAAAGCTCGCCACAAGCGGCCCTGCGGGCTTATTATAAATGTTTACAAGAAAGTTTATATAACAATGTAGGTCTAATCATAATATGATAAATTTATGACATCATATTGTCATTATTATGATGATTTTAGGGCGAAAAAGTTGCAAGCTAAATCTAGCTACAATGACAGCATCGCAATTCAGGACGAGCAGTTAGTATTTAATATTCCGTGTCGTATAATTAAAAAACAGAAACACTCGCTTTTTACGTCCATGAATTATTCAAAAGCGTTCCTTCATACGATCCGTAATTTTTTGTCGCCAAATAGCTCTAGAATTTTTGTTTTTATTCTTAATGCTGTCAACACTGTTTGCAGTCTGTATTCATACTGCATTGATTCTGAAATATAAGCGTGCTTTGAAAATACGACATCACGTTCTCTCTTCAAAAGAATTTTGAAGCTACATAACATTTATAAGCTGAAATAAAAAAGTTATTGTCAACTCCTGTGTATTTATAATGAAACTATGACTATTGTACATGATTATGGTCAACTTTGAATTAGAGGATAAAGAACAAGGTGTTCCAACTGTAATTACATTTTGAATATGACATTAAAAAGTATCTTTGCTAAAAGAAAAACAAACTGTAAGCCACTCAGACTTAAGAAAGACATAAAAGAAAACACAGGCAAGAAGTATAAATATATTTTTGGCGTCAACTTACATCTTAAGCATCCCTGAAATGTCTTAGTATTTATTTTTAAAAATATTTGATACTTACATATTAAGTATAAGTTATTGCGTGCGATAATACTAATTTTAACAACATATAACAAAATGCTTTAAATATATATATAGGGTGGAGATCTTTCAAAACACGGAGGCTGGATTCCTGTGCGAGCTTGTTCTGAGACTTCGGCCAGTGTTATTTTCACCTGGAGATTTTATCTGCAGGAAAGGTTTGTATACCAATATGTTATTTTATTTTTATTTTTTTTATTATTTTTGTTAGAATAAACCAGATATAATACTGTTTCTTATAAATAACGCTATTTTCTTAGGTGAAGTTGGCAAGGAGATGTATATAGTCAACCGAGGCAAACTGCAGGTGGTCGGAGATAACGGAAAAACAGTGTTAGCGACACTCAAGGCGGGTTCTTATTTTGGCGAAATTTCCATTCTGAACATGGGCACAGCAGGTAAACAACTTGGTAAATATCGCCACGGCCCGAGACGCCACGCCATTATTATTCTACTTTATTGTTCCTTGAAAAGTTCTTAAAAGCAAAAGCAAACGTATCGAGGAGACGCTGCAATCAGGCCGAGGGAGCGGCCACGACGCTACTAACAGGTTTTGGGACATCATTCACAGACGATTATTATCGCTTTTCGTACATTTTTCCTATTGGCTGATATGTCTCTAGCACAATGTCTAAATATCGGATAGCGATAATATCGTTATGTGACTAAATGTTTATAGGGAACGCTTTCACATCTTATTATTTCTTTAACACATTTTTACGCATTTAAATTATTACAACATTATATGCAATGTGCGAACATTTTTCCAAATTTTACTTCTTCAACAATAATTACAAAAAATCATTAATCTGTATGGTAAGCTATGCTTTTATTGATTTAAAATTTATTTTTGTAGATTTTAATTATGCTTTTCACTTTCGTAACTGGCAGCACTGAGCGTCATGTGGTTTGTTTGCTTTTAGTATCATCTCCTTTGGTTGTATTGAAGGCAGTGTCCCCGACCGCTTTGCATCCTCCTTAAATATTTCATATATTTGGCGTGACTTCTTGGTGCATGTTATCCCCAAGGATATTTTACCGTTTATATTACAGAATTATATTAAAGATTTTTGTCATTCTATTCAGCTGCGTTAAAGTAATTGTTTTTTAGTTTAAACTATCATTGCCGTAAATAGGCATCGTTAAATTTGTAGAACAGCTTAGTTCTTTTACTAATAAAGTTTCTTATTTACAATTTTTTGATCCCTAAGCGCTTTGTCTTGAAGCACAAGTCAACCTCGATAGAATTCGCTTCTTATAGTTATGTTAAAATTGTTATGATTCTTACAACCATAATATTATCTTCATTTATCTTCAAGTCTGTGTATATTGAGGTTTTGTAAAGTTCTGTACCTTCCTATTTAATATTAAAATATGTAGTAATATACTTCTTCTGTCAGTACTATGGGGTGATTTTCAAAGTTTTCGGACTATGAACTGCTTTGGCTTCACTCGATAAATATTGGGTCAAAGCCGAAACAGTTCATGAAATATATGAACCGAGCACCAGTTGGCACGGAGTGTGTGGATGACACGTCGACAGGCAACCGGCGGACAGCGTCAGTGCGCTCCGTTGGATACTCGGATCTGTTCGTGCTCAGCAAGAAGGACATGTGGGACGTCCTCAAGGAGTATCCTGCTGCTAGAGTCCGCCTAGAAGCAATAGCCGTCAAGAGACTTGAGAAATATAAAAAGGCACCTCTTGAAAAAGGTATTGCTTTTATTCTAATCATATACTTAATGTGTTATAGTTAAAATCTTCTTCGTCGTTCCCTGATGAGGATCGCGACCACTTATGATTTTTTTCCAGTCAGTTTCTCGCCTACTGACTTCTTTATCGCGTCCGACTACCTCATAGGTGCACTTCCCCTTGCGCATTTACCGTCAATTTGGCCTATGATAATTAGTTTCTCTAGACTATGCTTGAATGATCGCATAATATGTCCAAAAAATCTTAGGGTCTTCTTTTGTCAGAAAGTACGTAAAAGTATATTAAAAATATGTTATAAAAATATAAAATCATATTAAATAAATAAAATTGCAAGGGTTGAAATTTATTTTAATAAAGATTTACATTTGATCCACACATCCAGTGGCAATGGGACGGTGCCATTCTACGCCAGGACTAGTAGAGAGAAGCGGGCGCGTGCCCATTGAGGAGATGCAGCTCCCGCCCATGGCGATACCTCCACCGATACTCTCCTCACACCCGCCTTCCTACCGGGACCAGCTATATAGGTGAACAAAATATCAGTCAATATTAAATGATTATATTAACTTTGAAATTTATCGACACGAAAATATGATACATGAATTTGTTTTAATAAGTTTTGTTGTAACAAAAATATATTTTTTTTATACGTGATTTTATATTATGTAAAAAAGAATACTTTAAAATTTCTTTCTGCGTGTAACTTTATCAGCAGAGAATTATTCATATAAAATTATTTGATTGACTATTTCAATTCCACAGTTCTTCAGTAAGCCCCCTTCGTGTAGCGTCTCCTGTAGCATCGTGCGCGTCTAGTGCCCGCAGTAGCGCGGCGGGCGGCGGCAGCGTGGCGGCGGTTTCTTCTACGTCACGAGTCACGCACGAGACGCACGAATCACTCGAGTGCGAGATAAAAAGACTGCGCGAACGGCTCTACACCGTCGAGACAGAAAACGCTGCCATGTCCGCTAAACTCAACCAACAACAATGGGAAGTTGACCAGAGGTACCATAAAATCATGGTCATATCAACTTATCATCTCATCTCAATCATGTTTTTATTATTTTAATATAAATTATTCATTGGTATATTTTTATCATCAAATAATCATTTCTGGTTCGCCTTATAAATGAAGCTTTCAGCCTACAATTAATAGTCAATTATAAGTTATCTAGTCTCGTTTTTATCGCAGGTTGCAAGAGATAGAAATGCAAATCTGCGGTGGTAGCTCCCTAAGTTCGCATGAGGACAACGAGAGAAATCGCGAGAGCATCATTTAACGGTGCGCTTCGCCTTCGCGTGCGCTTCCGCCACCTCGCTTGCCGCCACGCCTGCTCCAACGCCTGCCCGTCTGTTGAGTGAGACCAAACGAACTTTCCTATTCATTCATTGATCGAGTACGTGGACATTATTGAAGTGTTTTTATGGTAAATTAATACTTAAATACGAATTAACTTTATCAAATTTATATACATATACTTAGTATATACAACTCGCTGTAATTGCCGAGTGTTCGTGGAGTGAGATTATGCCGAGACAATACTATCTTTAATGTTGATTAAGTCGAAGTGTGAAGTGGACGTCGAATTGTTCAGTTTAGGGCATTTAACATTTGTATGTTGTACATACTGTGTTAAAGGATATAATTTTGCAGAATCTCTAGGATATCTGCGGAATGATATGTGTTGTTTAAAGACTTTTCTGGTGTTATCTTGTATGTCAAAATATAATTATATATTAATTTTATTGGTACTATTATATCAAAAGTAAATGTATATGCCAACTCTAATTTGGTTATAGGTAAATAATATACTTAAAGCCAACTTCATTGTAATTTACAAAATGGAGCTTTAATATTATTATTGTAGAGTCCAGGACTTGTCATAAAAAAGTTACTTTAAATTCTCATGTATTTGAATTCGTTTTTAATTTATTGTTTACAATTTATAATTATTATGTAATGTGTAGGTAGTACCTTTATTATCAATAAATTTAGTATATAATCTATGTATATTCTTGAACTTAAGAGTATTGCAATTCTGAAGCAGTTTTGTCCGAAGCATGATGCAACAGATAGAATGTTGCAATTTGTTATATAAAAGTATATACATATATTAACATACGTAGCTAATTGATAATGCAGATAGTTAAGTTTAAACACAACTGCCAGATAATATGTAAGTAGTTAAAATGTTTTAATGTAAAAATATTAATCGAAATCCTACAATGTTTTGTACTTAAATTCTTTATAATAACCTACATTTATTTATAAAAAACACGATATCATTAATTCGTCTACAAAGTATTGTGAAAAGTTAGAATTTAATTATTTTCGCTCTTCTTTTTTATGAACTAGGAATATGAATGGTCGTGTTTAATCTCAAACGAACCAAAATTTATTAATTATTTAACATAAGTATTGATAATGATTGGAATAAGAAAATTTGTAAATACTTATCTTCGATACGTATTTATAAGCTGCAGTTTTTCAAAGGGATGGTTTTGTTAGCCACGAGCGACCCAGTGACGGACGAGGTGTGGGCCACATTGTGGAGAACGAATTTCTATTATGTAAAAATTTGTGTAACTAATCCTTATATTGTACGAATACAGTAAGCATTTGAAATAAAATTGTTATGATAATTTTTTTAATATAAAGCATGGAAGATGATTGTGTAAAATGTCTGTTCTTCTTGATATTAAAAAACGAAGTGTGTAATATTCGTACTGAGCGTGAATAAGTGGATATTAGATGATTTTTTTTTGTTTTTTAGAGTAGCTACTTTAAAGAATTCTCATTTTAAATGCTAAGTTAAATTATTCATTCAAAATAGGCCAAAGGCATGTTGAGTTGTCAGCTTATTCACGTCGAGTATCCATATATTACATTTCTATATGTGTCACTGTTAGTAATTAATTCCAACAAGTTAACGACAATGACGACAATCAGCGAAATTTGGGTAATTAGGAAAGTTATAGTTCAATCAAAAGCTTCATTTTCTAACTACCCGACGATATAATAGATAGGATACAATTTTTAAATGTAAATAAAAATTTATTTATTGTTATATATTCCATAAATTTTTCTTCTATTTCTCGATTATAAATTGGTAACGAGATGCATTATGCGATCGTTTATGAAAGGGCTTTTTATCATATATGTAAGTTATTGTGACCGGTGACTGTACGTTTGCGGGAGGAACTCCTTGTTCGTACTGAATTCAAGATTTTGCATTCGTTTGTTTATAATAAACACATTTAATACTTCTCCTTTGTGTTCGCGAGGAACTGAAGTTTCAATATACAGTTAACGCAGATGAGAGTGGAATGATTTAGTGATATATTGCGGAAATCAGGCTTGTGGAACTTAAATTGGGAATTCAATTATGTATGCACTCAATTCATTTCATTGTTAATAAAAAGATTACGATAATGCATTCCATTTCTTTTATTTTAACAACACCCTGGTATAAAACTTTATTTTGTTAATTATTTTTAACTACAAGGATAATTCATAAATATATACGAAGTATAATGGTATTATATGTTCTTTGCAAACAGTTCTGAAATTCGAAACTTTAGGTTTAAAACCTTAGATGTTGTTTTTTTGACATATACCCGTGAAGTATAAACTATTTTGTAAAACAACGAAACACTTTTCCTGTTTTAATCGTTTTAATGCCAGATGAGAATTAATTTTATACACACCACAGAAAATCATATGTCCCGCCCAAACGTCAAATATATTCGTCGTCTTTTCCTGCGTGCCTGGCACCTGCGTAGACGAACACCACAGAGGTTGTACGAAAGCGCTCGATGTCTTCGACTAAACTAACGGCGCGTAACAATTTATTAAAAAATAAAAACTAAAAAAAATAGAAACCGACTTCCAGGCACTAAAATGTAAAAAATAACTAAACGGAGGTTTTCATTTAGAATAGATACCTAATCAGATATTTTCGAAGTCGGTGCCAGCCTACAATATTTTAAGATATGAATATGTAATAGGTAAATATGTATTTTACGTATCGAAATATCTTAGATTTGCTTTGCAGCGGCTGACATACATAAAAAAAAGATTCTGACGAATTGAGAACCTCCTTTTTTTGGGAAGTCGGTTAAAAAGAATTATGACAATCGATTCACAATAATTAGAGAAGATATCGTTGTTTTTCAGGCACTGCTTAAGGCACTGTTTGCGAGTTCTTTAGCAACTTTTTTCAATATACTTCTAATATTACTCATATATTTCTATTTATTCAGGGACTAATGAAAACCTAAGTTAGAAATATAACTTAGGAATAATGTAGCGTTCTATTGTTAAAAAGCCTTCAGAAATGGTTAATAGTTTCAGAGATCAACTTTTATATATAAACTTGTATCTTATTTATATCAAAATGAAGGATTTTTTTACTATTACTCTTTTATTATATTTTTTTAATAAGAATTATACGGGATTATAGTTCTTTCAACAGTTCAATTAAGTGATTAAGCTTTAAACTCTACATATTTAATCGTTTATGCGACAGGTGGATGCAGCGATTAAACGCTTTATACGCGATCGCTAGACGACTACTAAAAGGAATTGCATTATGCAGCCATTAAAATGCGCGATTTTCATATTTTATATTAAAATTCATCAAAACTTTTGTCTATAAAATTATTATGTATTGCCAGAACAGCTCAATTATTCTTTATTCTTCTTTCTAATTTAAATTTTTAATAGTTGACCACTTATTAAATAAAGAAAATTGTTAATAAAATTGAATGAATTGAAATCTAAATATTATATGTGTTGCGAATATTTAAAAAGAAACAAAAAATTTCTTAGAAATTTAATTAATTTCTTAGAACTTTACCTGGAGGTGTTGAAATATAAAGTGCTTTATATAAAAGTCACACTTACGGGCAGTAAGTACGTATATGATAATCTGCAATGTTAACATATAGGTAGTGGGTACAAGTTGATAGTAACAGAAAGGCGAAAACAAGAGATTCAACTTTAGGAACCTTAGATCCTTGTTTTAATATTCTAGTTGGGGTTAACTCGAAATCTCGGCCACGTCATTTGCTCCGGATTTTATATTTTATTTGTCATTTTAGTTTCTTTCTATTATTTCTTGATGGTGCGCCAAATTTATTTGTATTTCAGAGAAAAATTCGCTTGTGCGGTTGCATATTTATACATTTTTCAGTAAAATAATTCTGACAGTATGAAACCGTATTTATCGAAAGCAAACAATCCATTTGCTGTGACTTAAATAAAAAAAAATGTGCATGAAACCTTTACGCGCGGTCCTTTGGCACTGCGGTAGATACCGCAATTAAATTAAAGCAAATCAAAATATAAATATAATAATTTTTATACAATTATTAGTAGGTCCGTTTTACGGTTAGTATGGAATATACAGATTATATATTATAGTACATATATATTATATACGAGTACGTAGGTTACAAACAAATATACAAATATAAAATTATTGAAGATGTGGGATTGAGGATACCAACAATAAAACCACCACACGCACCACAAGCACCTGAATACATTAATTAACTTTTCAATACTTTATTACATCTATGCAGTTTGCTTCCTTCTTTAAAAGTAAAACTTTCTCATTCAACATGGCCGAACACACTCTGTTCCTTTCACTCATTTTTTCTTTCATTCACACTAAACACATTAGTTATATTAGCTTTTATTTAATTTATGCACATTCATCCCATAGTAATAAATATTTATTTTTATAAGTAAAAACTCATCCGAAACGGCTTAACCGATTCTTATGAAATTTTGTGTGCATATTCAGTAGATCCCCGAATAGGACGTAAGCTATTCTTATATCCCTAAGTGATAAGGGTGGTTCACCCAAAAAAAAATTTTTTTTGGACAAGCTTTTTTATTTAAATTTTTTATGATTTGGCATTAAAAATATATACAAGCCTAAATAAAATAAACTAAAATTATTAATAGTAATTTTGACTTTATTTCGGCGACACCCATTTTTCTAATGTTGACTTACCCCTAAAGAACACTTAAAGAAGTTTTACTTCAAACAAAGATTTTTGCTTATAGTTTTATCTAATGAGGATCCGGAACGTTTTTAATTGAGAATGCAGATTTATAGAGCTAAGAAATCCTTAACATACAGTGCAAAAATTTTTGTTCTACGACAAAAATTGACGAAGTTATGAAGAAATTACTAGCGAAGTTCACTGCGTGGCCGCCGCGATAGCTGTGATGTCATAGTGACGGTCGCCGCCAGTAAGCCGCTGGCAGCAATAAGGCGCGCAGTGTTTTAATGACTTTGAAACAAATTAAGAGTCCGATTTGTGTCTAATTCAACTTTTTATTTATGTACAAATATTGTATAGTGCCGAAATGTACAAACACTGCTTTTAAAACGCCAGAAAAACTATTTTTTAACGTACGGAAGGACCCAAAACTTCGTAAAAAATGGTTTTCCGTTGTAAAAAGAGATGATAAAATTCCACCCTCTGCCCAGGCTACAAGACATTGCCGTAAAGATTATTTTGATGTACGTAACTGCAAAACTATACTTATTATTTAGTACGAGTAGATATCTATACTTATAATAAAATTGTAACTAAGCCGAATCTGTACATTAAATATTTTTTTGGAAAATCTTATTGAAATACACATTATTATCGATACAGAGGCCGAATCTATAGTTTTTAGAATTTTTCTCGTATATATATGTAACTTTATTTCGTGTATCTCGGAAATGTTTCTAACAATTTGGATCAAATTTTTTATTTAGAAAAGGTTTTGTATTTTAAGTTTATCTATATACGTTTTTTTCTAAAAAAAAACACCGAGCGCAGCGCGGTCGCTCAGGTATTAATATAATCATTGAGTACCTCATTTAATCACTAAAAGTGTAATGCTATAATTAATTTGAAATAAAAAAAATGTCTTTCAAAACTGTCAGTATCTAATTAAGCACGTATCTGTTAAAAATAATACAAAGCTACTAGACAATTGTACCACATCTAATTATAATGTAGCTCGAAACTTACATTCGACAAGTGGACTCTTGCATACAGCTATGTTACTGGGGAAGAAAATTATGTGAATTATATTCTATCTAGGGAATAATTCAATGACGCCAAAAATATTTCCGCTTGTAGAGGGCTAATGAAACCTTTGGTCATCAGGGGTTTTCCGAATGCGTCAACGCTAATTGAATTTTTATGGGAAACTCATTTAACTTTCGATGGCTTTTTAATTTAAACTGATATGTTGTTACCGATGACCTATTTTAAAAAGGTTTCCTAAACTTTAGTAAATTCAGTGCGTGATGAAAGTCTAGGATATTATATCTTTTCGATTTATATACTATCACTTCTATATATATATTATTATAATGTAATAGTTTTTTACTGCTTTTTCCTCTTTACACATATTTTTTAATTGTGAGTAATGAAGGGAGGCCTGGTCTAGCAACAGGACGGGCAAAAGGGTTGAATACAAGTGTTTTTAAATACAGTCAATTTTTCTGCTATCCATTTTGCCGTAACTTGTCAGTAAATTATGCGGTACAATACTAAATTACAAGACATGGCCGAGTAGGTATTGCTATTAATAAAAATATAAAGAACACTCTTCTTTGTGTAACATAAGCCTTAAAATGCAGCACAAAATTCATACAGTCAATTCGACATAGCTAAAGAGTTTCTCTCTTTATATCCCGCGTCGGTTTGAGTTTGAGTTGGAGCATTGAGGAAAAACAATGCCAATTTAAATTAAAATTCATTACCTTCCGTTCCGTTTAGAAGCATTTTTCTCTATTTTCACGTGAGAGTGATCTTTGTCGTTTTTAAATAAATGGTCTCCTGACCGTACATCAACTATCAACTATTATTACAGGTAGTGGTAGCCCAGTGGTAATGCGCTCGCTTGGAAAACCGAGTCAAGCGGGGTCAAATCCCGAGTCTCGCACCTCTGATATTTTCATGTGCGAATCATTTTCTAACATGATTACCACTTCCGTTCCGTTTAGAAAAAGATTTTAGATTTAAGATGTTAGATTTTTAGACAGTGTAATAATTAATGTATATTAAAAGAAGTGAATACTTAGTCTTGATTTAATATTTTTAATAATTACGGTTACAATTTAAATTAAATTAGGCGTAAAACAACACAAACATGTAAATTAAGATAAATTCAAATGTCAATTGTGACACCCGCACGGCGCACCACCTATCGTACATTGATCGTACTATACTCGTATTAGAATTTTTTTCGGGTGGGCTAAAAAATTACTAAAGTTTCTTTGCAATTGAATGTGCATGATCCGCGTTACGCGGAGTGAAATATATAAAACTAACGCTAATAAATTATAATATATATTGTGTACCTTGTACGTGGACTTAACCGTGGAAGCGTTGCCGGGCCCGGAATCCATAATCCTGCGTAAGCACTGATCACTAGGGGGGTTTTGTGTGTATGTAGAATATAATATATAAGCCCATTAATCCATCCGACCGAAATACTTTGATTTTATTCGTAACCGACACAATTCAAAAGGGGAGCTCGCGTCCCACCGACCGACGAATACCGAATGCCATTGACAACTATCATTTCAAACCCGACCTAAGATGATGCCATATAAAAAATACTAAACAGAATGCATGGCATAAGAATGCATACTCTATGGCAACAGATAAGCAGACACACAAACAGGTAATTTAACATTTTAATTTTAACATTGAAAATGTTTTTTTTTGTCGCTTCAGTACAGGCCCGATTTTCAACGAAAGTGCGACATCGCCCTAGTGTCGTAGATTTTGGGACTACGTGGTAAAATAAAAAAAAAACATTCTAAATCTAAAAATGAACTACGAGTAGCTAAAAGTAGACTAACTGTACAACGAAAAAGCCGGACTAGTTTGAGTTCTATTTTTAGAATTGCAGTTGTAGCGCTGTAGGCTGCATGTTATTCGCTGACATAACATCGTCGCCCGTTGTTGATTTATTTTATGTACTGTATTGTACTATATTTTTCTATATAATGTTGCGATATTCGTAGAATTTCTAAGAAAAGGACTATAAAGTGGTTATGTTTGCAAATACACATGCAATTAGCCTGTGGGCCGTGTTTGTTAAACTTAAAATGTGTAAAGAGAGAGACAAATGAAAGATAAGTCACTAAAAGATAAAATATCAATAGATCATTTTCTCGAAAGGGAAGGGACTCTGTAACTCGTCTGATACCAGATCAGTAAAGTATTCAGCCCTTTTTAACGTCGAACTGCTGTCCTTCCATACGTGCTTCCATACGATGTTTTCCTTCACTGTTAAGAAAAGTGGTGATCATGTTGGAAATGATTCACACATAAAAAAATATCAGAGGTGCGAAATCCGGGATTTGAACTCGCTTCACTCGGTTTCTCAAGCGAGCGCGTTACCACTGGGTTACCACTGCCTGGTATCAGTAAAAAAAGATACAAAATACAGCAAAGAGTATGTTATTATTAAAAATAAATGTTAGTTTTATGTATTAGTTATACTACGTCCATTAAATAAGCCACAAAGTTACATACCTTTTCTATTGCTACTCCATCTAACTGTTATATTGATTCTTTCTTTATCCAATTCGCTATCAATCTAAAACCAGCAGCCTGAGCAGTGAGCTACACCCATGAAAAATAGTTGGTATCGCCTCTGGGCTATATGCCAAGGAAGTAATCTATCAAGGAGAGTTATGGAAATTCTGCCCAATCCGCACAAAAATTTATATATTGCATTACATTTTAAAACATAAAATGTCCTTATCAAAATATATGCGCATAATGTACACAGTAGCCAAAGAAAATTTACAAATAAGAATTAGGGTATATTTAAGAATCTTACCGTTAAATAATAAAGAAGTTTTTAAATCTTATTTGCTAGGATTAGTTTAAATACGGATCCCATAATTATTTCTGCAATTATTATACAAAAAAGTAGAGTTTTACTTGGTCTAATAAAAATTGATTAAAAGAGCTTTTATAATTAAATTTTAATCTTTTTTTCCAAAAAAAATTAAGCTGAAAGTGTTATTTTATATATCATGACATGATATTAAATAAAAAGGATCTTTGTAGGAATAGAAACATATTTTTAAATGTCGAATATAGCTGTTATTTTAAAAACACTTAAAGATATTAAAGATAATAATCATAAGTTGGGTTATTAAGCAAGGCCAGTGAAATTTTAGGCCTTCTGAATTCCCGTAATGTAAGAATCTCCCCACGCGAAGTCGACTCGCACTGGATCATTTTAATTTTTATTCGTACAAATAAATACCTTACCAGAAATGGTATAATACTTTTATTAAATTCAAGCATATATTTTCAACGCTGGAACACGCTCTATTGATTCTTTCAAATAAGCGGTATACTCGTACATTATTGTAACGTAGGTTTTTAACCGAAGTTGGCAGGAACCGCAGTGTTTTATCAAATTTTCTTGAGCAAAATTTATTGACACAAGACAATACAAAGCCAAACTAGTGTTTCATACACCTTCTATACCGAAAATAACGCGTAGCAAGTTGCTTAATACTTCAAACACTCGTATAATTTTTAATAGCACCAGATTATTTATTTTGGAAGTAGTTTTCCGTATTTTATCATTTGATAACGTATAGTTTACGCATTATGGGGAAAGTATATATTATAATATGTGTGTATAACTTTAAATTATATGTGTATAGTGTATCAACTATCTAGTATCCATAACACAAGCCTCGTAGCTTACCATGGAACTAGATGGTGATGTATGTTAACATCCCAACATATTTATTTATTTTTTTTAAAGTGATTCTTACTTATCCGCATTTTCGCAGTTGACATCCTAAATTTCATCTAGCCGCTGGACTGTGTCTTCGATTTAAATAATTCCTATTAATAACATGTACCCCACCCATTTACTGAACCTGGATCTATCAGATGATAATAGATACAAAGCCTAAACTAGTTCTAACATTTGAGTAAAATTTATATGAAAACTGAATATTTTTATTCAATTTTAAAAACATTTCGGGGTTAGATAGCCATAAATAAAGGAATTGGGCGCCAGTAAGTGTATCATTAGGGTAGAAACCGCGGGTGGGCGACGGACAAATCGACAACATTTACATAGCGGTCAGACGGAAATGGTAAATGGAATGCCTCACATCAAATTGCTGGGCAGATTGTACGAGCAAACAAAATTTTACAGTCATTGGAATGATATAAATGAAAATACTCCCTCAAAACAATAAGCCTTTATTATAACCTATCTGACCTAACAGACGTTGTCCTATGCAAATTTCAATAAAGTAGTGTGACCTTTGAGGTCATAAAATACTATTAAAAAAATAAAGATACTTTCTATCAGTTTACAGTCAGTTCATCGAATTTTCAAAATTCTATACAACCTTTCCAATTGATATCCCCTAAAAACATTATTAGGACTATGATGTATATTTAAAAATTAGAATTAGCTAAATCGGTGCAACCATTCTCAAGTGACATTTACTTATTTATTTTATTTTGTTATTAACGCACATCGTTTTTAATTTATATAGACTAGTTGTGTGTAATTCTGAGTAAGCCTTATGTCACCAAAGCCACAGGTTTGCCGAATGTAAAAATCGCATATGATCGCATTACAAATGACCGGAACTCCATATAAAAACGAAGCAAGATAAATTATATGCTTATAAAAAGTACACATTAATAAAAACTTACATTTCTTACATAAGCAACGTATAATAATTGCAATTTAAAATAACAAAAATTAAAATATAATAATATGTATATTGTATATACTTAAATAGACTTAAAATCTGAATTTTTTAAATTGCGTGGAAAGTACCTAATATTATCTCTTAAAATCATACCATTCCTCAATAGGTTATATGTCACCTGTACTTATTATATTTATAGCTTCCAATAAATATACCTTTTAAATATTAAGCAAAATTATATTAATAATATTAATTAAAAAAAATACATTTTGAAAGGAGATGGTGTTATAATAACACGTAGCAAATTTTAATCGGGTCTGCAGAACGAAGCAATATTGGCCGGGTAACAAAAAGTTTACAAGTTGAATCCAACGAAGCGTTTATTTTTAATTGCGCTCCTTGAAGTTTTGTCACAACTTGCTCTTTCAACAACATACACACCAGCTTTTTAATTTTAACCAACTTAAAATGGCATAGGAAATAATATCAAGCGAAATAACAACACTAATATTCATTTAAATAGTAACCGGATGTTTGTCTGATGGCTAGATTATACAGCAGCGTGCCATAATGGTATCGATTCGACTACCGGGTCAGGTCGCATGAGTTACTGAGTTTTTTGTCATAAAATGTCAGGAGCATAACGGTGCTATGAAGATAGCAATGGTACTTCCTGGTGGCTCGGAAAGCACGTAAAGCCAACGATTCAGCGCGAGATAATTTCGGCAATATATATCGTACTATGAGATAAATAAAGGTGAAAAGTATAACTTTAAAACCGATACCTTTTACAAATATGGCAATCTCACTACCATTATTAATGCGAAAGATTGAATGTGTGTGTATGTTTGTCACTCTTAACCATGAAATGGGTTTAGATTAATTGAATAGTCATAATGTGTAATTATGTGAACAATAATGCGCTATCACTTATTGCATATTTCTGTGGTATACTTATGCTTTTAAACGTTAGTTCACCATTGATAAGTCGCCTGTATTTTTTTCAGTTCTATTCAAATGTATTTTCAATACTATTATCCTAATCACGACAGCTATAAATAATTTTTGATTGATTTATTAATATTTATTTATTTTCCGTCGACTTTTTAGTTGTTATTTGTTCCTCATCCAACATTTGTCATGTTTTGTAAATTTAATTAATACGTTTGAAATATTATAACGTAAATTAAAAATATCGCATCAGGTTCGCTTAAAATTTTCCGAGAGTAAATAAATTTGACAGTGTGCTCCACTCGTAGACTAGGGAAACATCTGTACCGTATTTCCACATATATGGTTACATTTTCAAGCTGTTGTTGCAGTGTAGTACGGAAAAGATGAATAAGTTAACCAAATATAGATGACTTTTTAATTCATTTTTCCCGTATATTTTAACAAGCTTCTCAAATAATTTTTGATGTATAATTCTTAAAAATGATGCTATTAATTTGATTGTACTTACCACCGAAATATTTCACTTTTCGGATTGTTTTATCAAAAAAATCAATAACTGTGTTCTGCGATGGTTGACTAAAACACACAGAGGAAACGATAGTTAGTTTATTTATTTGCTCGTAAAAATAACTGTTCTGCTGTTAGACTCCCACACGTCGTTATTTATATAAAACTATTTTTATTTTACACCACAGAAGCTTACATCAATAAACGGGTATAGAGAAAGAAATGAAATTTTTGATACGCTAAAGTGTGACGTACAGAAGGTTTAATTAAATTCTTAGATTTATTGTTTTTACTTGTTTGTTAGTCATTACCTTTTTTTTTAACTTTTTAGTTGCATTGTTATGCAACCTTTGCTTTATTGTAATTTATTACGCAATAAAAATTCCATTTACTATACATTTTATAACCAGAATTTTTAATCTTATTTTCAAAACCAAATTAATATGTTATTTAATGGTTGTAAAATTTAACAAAAAATACTATTTTAAAAATTGTTACCTAGATGCCCTTTTTTTTAATGTTGGGAAATACATTTACGCATACCACCTGTAGACATACAGGTGGTTATGTGGGACTCACCGGCTCGAAAAGCCAGTACTACCCACTAAACCCAACAACCAAACCTTCCCCCGTCTTAATGGGGCGTCACAGGATCGCTTAGGCACTGAACTACGATGTCTCGACGGTAGGTCTGCCGAAGCAGACCATAATAACCATGGAGTTGCTCCACAGTTCACTCTGCTATCAGAGAAATACAGGAACAACCGATGTGGGCCACCTCTCACCGCCCACCGAAGTGGGCCACCTCCCAGTGCGTTTCTTAGTTTTGCGCCTAACTACTGAACCCACCCAACACGACAAGGTAAACGCATGTTGCGGGGGTTACCTAGATGCCCTAGATCATACTGTAGATATAAACTATTAATGTCAGGGGCAGCAAAATTTATATACATAATAAATAATGACACAAATTGCTAGATGCAATTTTTTTCTGCTTTTATTTAGGGACTTCTTAGCAACAGAGCTAAATGTCAGTCCCGTCCCATCTTTCCCTTCGATGAAATTTACTTTAGCAATTTATTGCAAAATTGTTAACATAATATCAACTGTAATATACGTATAATGATTTTATTACTATACTAGCATTGCCCGCGGCTCCGCCCGCGTTCAGATGACCAAAACCAAAAGTCTTAGGTTGTAAATATTAGTATACTCTTACATTGCAGTTTTTGTATTTTTGTTCAAAAATTAGACATTTTCCCGCGGTCAAAAGTATCCTATATGTTGACCCGGATAACCAGCTGTCACCATACCAAATTTCATCAAAATCCCTCCAGTGTTTTTTTTTGTCATGCGGTAATAGACAAACGGACGGACGAACGGACGGACGTAATAATGTTTATTTCAATAAGATTTTCCAAAAAATATTTAATGTACAGATTCGGCTTAGTTACAATTTTATTATATATATAGGTGTATGTACAATGTACATACATATATAAAGCTAGTCTACATTTTTAAACATACTTCTATAAAATTAAACTTACTTAAACAAGAGTCTTCAATACATAACTTAATTTTCTAGAACAGATGCTCAACTTTGTAAGTTTACCGTATAAACAGGGTTAAGTGTTTCATGTATTATTCAGGTTGCTCACTGATCGCGGGCGGACGCTGAAGCCGCTCGTTACGGCGCTGAGCAGATACGCATCCTCCTAATGGCACCGTTTGCTGAGATTATCTTAAACTTACCGACCTTTGTACCTATGCTAAGTGACGAAATAAATCTATATATTCACATTAGCCATGATATAAACAAATTATAATAATTTTAGTTCATATGATAATTTTTTTTGTTCTCAAATCATATGAAGTAACTTTTGACTGCTACTTTGAATATTTTTTTCTATTTTATTAATCAAATTATATTCCAAAATATATAATACAAGTTATATTTTCTGTTTTATATGAAGCTAAAAAAAATATTTTTTTTATTTTTTTTAATAATATTAAATTTTTGTAATTGCTTTATAATACTTAGATATGTAGTTACAACAAATAATAATAGTATAATAAATAGTACAATAAAAACAAGTGTAAGGATAAAATTTGTAAAAAAAATTATCTTTGGAATACTTAGGTACTAAGGTAGGGTTAGCTATGTCCCCCCCCCTCCCCCAACGTGCGTTCACCTTGTCGTGGGGGGGGGGCTCAGTAGTGCCCGGCAATACAGCCGGGCGCGAAGCCAAGAAACGCACAGGGACCTTGGAACAACCCCGTGGTTGTTGTGGTCTGCTTCGGCAGACCTGCCGTCGGGGCGTCGTAGTTGAATGCGTAAGCGATCCTGCGACGCCCCATTAAGACAGGGGAAGGTTTTGTTGGGTTTTAGTGGGTAGTACTGGCTTCGCCGGTGAGTCCCACACTTCGTGCGTAGATGCATTTCCCAATGTTAAAAAAAAAGGGTTAGCTATACTATTAGCTTTTAATAAAACGTTTTCCATTTTTTCCAGAAGCTGATACTTGAAATTAACATAGAAATCTGAATGTACGCGATCGAGTGAAAAGCTTTAATGAACTATTGAAAAATTTTCTTTCACTTGTTATAAAATTGTTGTTACAGTAGCTCGCATATGTTTACTTATGAATATTATCACTATTGCCAACTTATTTTCTTTCTTTCCAATAAAGTTAGCTAAAAATGGAAATTAGAACTAAAACAGCTCAGAAGGATTTTCCAAGAAAACAAATATTTGGCAATTAACAATTATATTTCTCGCTTTTTCTGAATACTCATTTTACATTTATATTTTTTATATTCCTAATTTATATAATGCGAATCACCGACTATCCACTTGACACATCAAAAAATCTATTGTCAAAATCTACAAACTGGCACATAAAATAACTGAATGTTACATAACCATGCGTCAGTTTTCGTTGCAAAGATGGCAATTTGTAATTCCATATTACAATCCCTAATTAAATTTCTTTACCGAATATATTTTTCTGATATCTTATTAAAATATATTATTTGTATAACATTTGTAGGGCTCTAATAACGTAAGGTGTAACGGGCGTAAACGTAACTGTTTCTAAGCATTACGTTATATCTTAGTTCGTCTATCTTATGTTAAAAATTTAAAGGGATACAACTTTTGAATCATATCAGGACAGCAGTGCAAAATTCATCAGAATATGTCTAACTAGCGCCTTACCTCAGTTTCACTCAGGTGCGTCTCTATTTGCCTAAAGGAAGTGTAACTCCAGGTCATTGTACATCTACATATCGGGGGGCACGGCAGTGCCACCGCCAAGTCGAGCAAAAATGGACACGGCAGTACCATCCTTTTCTCGAATTGATTCATATACTAATAACAAACATACACCCACAAATTTTTGTATTTGTAGTGTAGTAGTCTGATTACGATGGTTAATTATCAAATAAAAAAGCAATAGATAAAAATAACACAAATAAGAGTTTTCCGCCAATCTTTACTTTTACTCCTGATACGTATAAGTAATATGGCATAATACATAAAAATGTAAGCTTTAGCGAGAGTCGCACGTAGTACCAAGAGCCAGTCTAACACATACCTCTTTGCGTCACACCGGTCATTGTGTTTTATATTTATCAAATTGGCCGCTTGCCATGGGTAAGTTAGTAAAAAGTTACAGCTCTCAAGGAATGAGTAACTCGGTACTCCTGAAAGTAGCACCTAATAGATTAGTTTCGTTAACGAACTAAAGTTAAAATAGTTTTTGCCATAAGTATTTAAAACTATATTTTTTTAAATACTATATGTGCACATTGCACATATTTATGTTTGGATTTTAACTAGTAGTACCGGCGTATTCGCCCGCGTTCAAACTACAAAAATATAACACTCAACTCACGGCATAAAGCCAAACTTTGTTATAACTTATAACTAACTAGCGACTCACCCTCGCTCCGCTCGTGTACGTCCCTACTTACGTTTTAATGTTTAGTATAGATTTCTCAGAGATGAGATATTTTCCGGCAGTAAAAATATCCTATAAATTGACCCGGATAACCAGCTATCATCATACCAAATTTCATCAAAATCCCTCCAGTAGTTTTTCCGTGATGCGGTCACAGACAGACAGACAAAAATTCTAAAAACTATAGATTCGGCCTCTGCATCGATAATAATATCTTTCAATAAAATTTTCCAAAAAATATTTAATGTATAGATTCGGCTTAGTTACAATTTATATGTATAGATAATTTGATGATTATAATGATTTTCCAGTGTGTGAGTATAATTTTGACTTGCGCATCGAGGATTCCGTACCGCCGGATATTGTGTTGTATTCACCCACATATTTACACACTAAAATATTTTTTTACGTTTTCGCAATACACACTTCATTATTTGCAAAAATAAGTTCATGTTTCATATGCTTTCTTAAAGATATTATGGAAAACAATATAAATTTTAGCGATCGTAACTCAAAATATCCAATAATTGACAAGATATTTAACGTATATTCTGAAAAATAATTTTCGTTTAAAAACTTAAAAAAACCGACTTCCAGGCACTAAAATGTAAAAAATGACTAAACGGGGGGTTTCATTTAGAATAGATACCTAATCAGATATTTTCGAAGTCAACCTGCCAGCCAATATTTTAAGATAGGAATATCTAATAGGTAAATATGATTTGGTATGAACTCTAATTATAGTTAAATCATTAATTTGTGATGTATTTTACGTATCGAAATATATATATATATATATATATATATATATATATATATATATATATATATATATATATAGATTTGCTTTGCATCAGCTGGCACCGACTTCGAAAATATCTGATTAGGTATCTATTCTAAATGAAAACCCCCGTTTAGTTATTTTTTCCATTTTTAGTGTAGACGTAATAAGCAGGTAATTTGTAAGAAGACAGTTTTTAATAACATATTCGATTAAGCAATTTATTTTAAAAAATTATTTATCTGTCGATTTTTTTTAAAAACCGCTCGACCAATTTCGATAAAATTTAAATGGGACCACCTGAAAAGTATTTAGGTTCACGCGTCTTCGAGTAGGTAATCGGTGAACATACATAAAAAAAATAACAAAGATTCCGACGAATTGAGAACCTCCTCCTTTTTGGAAGTTGGTTAAAAATAACTTTGTTTATCCACTCTCATAATTTACCTAGTAATGACTCTTAATACCTATAAATATAAACTAATATAAATGTTCCATATATAATATTAAGTTAAATAATCCTCAATTTCTACAGTACCATTCCTGCGATACTCGATATGAATGAGCAGATCTATTCTAAGAGGATATATTTGTTCCAAGAACTGTATGAAGAGCTGTATACATTTTCTAAACTAAATAGGTACTATGAATGTCTTATCAAAGAGCACTGCACGAGTGAGGATTACACGATAACGAATAAGTATATCAAAAATAACCTTTTTAAGAATTACTTCATATGACTACAATAATAAATTATACAGCTTTAAGCTTAAGTTCTAGCTTTAAAATTGAATCCGCAAGCACTAAAACGTATCAAGATTG
The DNA here is from genome assembly GCA_947093115.1 of Brenthis daphne. Lineage (NCBI taxonomy): Eukaryota > Metazoa > Arthropoda > Insecta > Lepidoptera > Nymphalidae > Brenthis > Brenthis daphne. Next base: position 16,129,383 of record OX352472.1, on the reverse strand, counting down.
TTTTTTTATATAATGGACACTATGACACCCTAAATTAATTTGTTTTTAATTCTATATATTCACATTAAAATCTAGCGAATATATGTTCATGATGATAAAATAATCAATAAAATAAATTCGTTCGAGTTAATTTTGAATGATAATAATAATCTATACATATAATAAAATTCTAACTGAGCCGAATCTGTACATTAAATATTTTTTGAAAAATCTTATTGAAATAAACATTATTATCGATACAGAGGCCGAATCTACAGTTTTTTAAATTTTTGTCTGTATGTCTGTATGTCTGTCTGTCTGTCTATCTGTCTGTCTGTCTGTCTGTCTGTAAAAATACTAAAACTACAATGTAAGAGTATACTAATATGTAAAACCTAAGAATTTTGTTTTTGGTCATCTGAACGCGGGCGGACTTGACTTTAGAGTAATATTCAATATTCATTATATGACATAATTATCTTAGTTTTTTTGATATGTATAGATATATTATTTACAATAAAGAAAATCTCTTAATTTATCTTAGTTATTTTTTCTTAAACATAAATTGTGTAAACATAATATATCATATCTGTTCATTAGTTAGGTGCCTTATTACTCGTAAATTGCTCTGTGACTAACAAATGCTGACTTAATAATCTCGCATATCACTCTGAAAAGCGTCATAATTGTACTATTTCTATAGAAAAATATGATGACTACAACGAGAAATGAACTTAATTTCTCATATATGATAATCTCTACATTCTATAGCTCCTTAATTTGCATTTCATATAATCGTATTGTCGATATAATCGGCTTTGATATGAGAGATATTTACCTGAATATAAAGTTCTAGAAAAACCTGACTATTTACGAGTATATTTAAAGGAAACGTGGTTGTAGATTTTACATTGCAATATAAGTATTTAAGCTTACATTGCTTTCATGATACTGTTTTTATGTCAATATTCTAGTTTTAGTATAAAATAATGAAATTTTCCATCCCCTTTTTACATTTTCAATTTTTGCTTTATGTATGTACATGAATAATGAACGCTTCGCTGCAAATTTAATAAATGCTCTTTTAAAAGCCGTGCATGGAATAGATATGCTAGTATTTAAATAATATACTTATTTACTTACAGCATGTTTATTTTGATTAGGATTTAGTGGCTTCTAGTTTGATTACAGGTTTTAAATAGATGTTAAAAATTACGGTCATTTAAGTTGAAAGAGTAAGTAACACAATTTCTAAAACCATATTTTTATTTATACTTATTTCTCTTAATTATATTTATATAAATAACATATGCGATATCTGAAACGTAATACTCTATTGTGTATTTTATAGTATTTGTACGTATTGTGTATTTTGTCTTAATAATTAAATTTAACTAATTCATAACATCTCCTTAACTATTAAATGCAAAGATAATTACAGAGCTTTAGTCGTCAGAATTACACGCTGTTACTGAAGTGGGTTGGCAGGTAAGGCGTGTCTTATATGTATGTATATAAGACACGATAAGCGCGGGTGAGTCGCTAGTATGTATACTCGCGACTCACCCTTCACTCGGGTTCGTCCTTAGTGCAAAACTAAAACAAATCTATCCTACGGGTACCGTACTTTTTTCCGGGTTAAAAAGTAACTTATGTGCTATTCCAGACTATAATCTGTCTCTGCTCAAAATTTCATTTAGATCGGTTCAGCCGTTCTGGCGTGATTGAGTAAACAAGCATCCATCCAAACTTTCGCATTTATAATATTTATGGTATAGACTCTCCTCTCATGTCTCTTATATCATCTAAACGGAATATATTGATTTCTGTTAAATTTACCATTTACTAACTACGATTATAAAATAAAATTATATTTTACATTAAAGAGACGCAAGTATATTTTATCATATCATGCTGTATACGACGATGATGTAATTGAATTATATCTCAGTTCACATTTAACATATTGTTTTATTATTTAGTTGCTAGCAAGGAAATCTAGTGTTACAAAATGTTTCATATAATTAAAGCATGAACGAATTAACCACAAAGGTACAAAATATAAAAAATATAACTTTTGAACTTTTAAAAATCGATTGAGGTGATTGGTAGTTACTATAAAATGGATAGAATAAGTACCTTCACCGTGTAAAAATACTTATACATAAGTACATATGTAGCAAAACTGACTTTTGGACAAACGAATATCTACATTTTTGTTTGTATATATAGACCAATCGGAATCCATTTATTTTTAAGTGAAAAAAAAATCGAAACCCAATTTATTAAATCATTTTTCGATAAAACGTCACAGTAAGCCGGAAATTGAAAAAAAGTATTTTTAATGCTTTGCGTACCCCCATTTCTCGGGGGTAGCTTGGCATCAGGGGCATTTTATGAACTTCTATTCCTTATATAGCTGCTTACGTGTTAAATCATAAAACTTCAGGTTTTACTTTTTTTGTTCCCAAACCGGATTCCGATTGGACTAGTATGAAATAGATAGATATACTTAGAACTAAATATGTGCATGTCATTATTAAATACAAAATTACAAAGCAATCAATACAATGTTCTCGCATCTCATAATTTTATTTAAAGCTTAATCTGTTACAAAGTTATCATTGAATGATTTACAATACTCCAATCAATAATGTTAACTCATTTTGATGACGATAACTTTCCCAATTGGAAGTGTTTTGAGCTTTATGAAATTTATATTCAATTACTTTGGTATCAGAAACTGTCAAAACGATGAAGGCTTATTTTGAGGGACTAATGTGGAAAGTAAGTATAGGGCAGAACCCTTTCGAAAATTGACATTTGTCTATACATCAAATAGTGATAAGAGTTGTACAAATAATTCAATCATCTCTACTAATTTTATAAAGTGGTAAAGCTTGTGGTTTATGAGTTTGTGACGTTGTAGGAAGTAATCTCTGGATCTACGCAACTGATCTAGATGACATTTGGTAAGAAGATAGTTTTAGACATTGGAAAGGACATAGGATACTTTTTATCTCGGAAATCATCCCTTTTTATCTCGGAAACCATCCCAAGGATTTGAAAATAAGGATGAAAGTTTGCATGGGGAATCAAGCTAGGAACGAACCCGAGCAATGCGAGGGTGAGTCGCTAATGTTTAAAATAATGAGGATAATAAATGAGCATCTAACAATTTTACTTTATCTTCACAATTCAAAAATAAATAATAAATTATTAAGCCATATCATACGGAACATCGAGCTATCACCAATGAAAACATTCACATTATTAGGTATGGTTATCTGACGTATATATTTTTTGTAAATGAAAAGTATGTACCTATTTGTTTTAATTTAATTTTATTATTACTAGCGTTACAATAACATTGGCACATTTTTTAATTATGTTGGGGATATTTTCGTTATAATGTTCGGGTATACCATTCAATTCTAAGTTTTCTTGTCGAAGATGTTGCTCTAAATTATTGATACGACTGGATAAATCAGTAACGGTTGTTTGAAGTACGGTGTTTTCATTCCGTAGAATTTTATTATCATTAGACAACTCTTCGATTTTTCGACTTCATTTCATCATGCATTTCACTGAGAAAACCAACTGATTTGCATAAATCATGAACCTCCTGTGATAGTGTAGATAGTTCACTTTTTATTACATTCGATAGCATTGTTGGAATTTCTATTTTAATTGCTTCCAAGACTTGGTATCGAATAGCTGCAATGGCGTTGTCTCTAAGCTTGTGGTAGTAGAAATGGTAGGGTGAATTAAATGATTTTCGTTTACACGTAGTTATATTTGGAGTCATGAGATTCGGATAAGACATCTTTCTGTCCTTCATCGAAGGCGAATATCGTTCTAATTTTAGTATTTGTATTGGAAATTTTAGGTTGCCTATTTTTACACGCTTGACACTTCCAAATATTTTTAGTATCCTTTGAGTTAATCTTCTTTTCGGAGACGTTAGCACACAATGCATCATAAGTTTGGTTACACAGACAACATTTGATATATTTATTATTATCATTTTTTTTCAAGCATCCTGCACATATTCGCGATTCACAAGACACAGTTATATTTTATTAGATTAATTTTATAATTTATATAAAAAAATTTTACTGGCACATTAACGTCAATTTCGAATATAAATATAAGCACCCATGACTGGGGTGCAAACATTCGTGCACATCACACAAATGAATGCCCCAAGCGGGATTCTAACCCGCGACACCGCCGCACCCGCCACAGTAAGTAGTGCCACTACAAACTGAGCCAAACGTGTCGTCGACGATTTTGGACAGAGTAAGTTAGGTAGGATATAGAAAATTAAAATTCTCAGGCTTAGAACTAGCATCAAAAATGAACTCTCATAAATAAAACGCAGCCGTGGGAAATAGCTATATTTTTATCTATTGTAGAAAGCTCAAATGGCGCTTATTCTTAAATCAATCACCTAACAGTACGAATGAATAATATATCATTACAAATTGGCTAGTAAAAACGAAGCGATAGTTTTCTTGTGAGAGCTATAATTATATTGATTATAATCAATCAAGAACTCACTGTGTTGGAAAGACAGCCACAAATAATTTACTTTTTATTGTTAGCTAGCAAAATCTCACGACTTATTCTGTATAGAGTTATATGTTTTAAATTTTATTGTGTCGAATTTCATTGATATCGGCTTAGTAGGTGAACAATTAAAACAAAATAATGAATTAATGTTATGATAGACAAAAAATATAAAACAAAAACTTAAAGCAACTATAAACACGCCTATTCATCATCATCTCCCTGCCCATTTCCCAATCACTTGGGGTCGGGGCAGTATACCTTCCGTACTGCTGTTAGGATTTGGCAAAAGTTTTTCGACCGGCCGCCTGGCTGACGTCAACCCTCCTTGGGAATGCTATTGTTTATCGCGGAAAGTGCTATAACCAGCACATCTAATTTAAATTTAGGTATTAAAATTATCTGATGCCAGTAATTTTTTCACCACTTTGTAGCAACAATTCCTTAAGGTTAGGCGTTCATATTGCCTTATATTGGAGAGTTCTTTTACGTCTTGTAATATGCATATTCCAAAGGTAATGTTTTCTTTAAAACCTTTTTTATAGTATTATTCAAAGTTTTAATGTAATTTCTGATATATTTTGAAATAAATTATGAGCACATAAAAATTTTGTTTTGACGTTGTCATCATATAAAACAATAATATAAACACGCCTATTATAGATCATTATTTGACCCTTTCACCGAGTGTTTGTATCAGGGTTTGAAACGATAATTATCGTTGATAATTATCTTTGATAATTATCAAGATAAATATGGTTTGATAATCATCTTTGATAAATATAATTGAAAATATTTAATTCGCAATTCTTTAAATTGTTGATCAGCAAACTGAACTCTCTCAATCAGCTCAAAAAACTCAATCAGTAAACTGAGTTAATACAGTTGAGGAGGATGAGGATGATATTCCACTCATTAAAGAGTCTGCCCATTATACTGTCTCACACCATGACCGTGCTATGAACGTATCAGGCACGGAAACAAGCGACACGGACTACTATGCCCACTAGAGCGTATCATTCGCGTATAAACCGCGTATCATCCGCGTGTCATATTCGTATGGTTCCCATTATCTCAGTCTTTAGTTCACCTGTGTTTTCGCGTGAGGCAGCCGCGTCAGAAAGAGCGAGTGAATATTTTTGTTACGAAAATTATTTCCTATACCTATACGATGGCTATTAGAAAATTGTCCGACAGAGAATTAACAATGATAGCCATTGTTTTAGACGAGGAAGAAAGAGAAAAGTTTTTTTTTATGGTATTCAGTGACAAACGAGCAGATAGCCCTTCTGATGGAAAGCGGTACCTGTCGCCCATAACACCTACGGTTCGTGCACTTAGGTTTTATGTAATAAAAACTTTTTAACAAAAAAATTAAAACCGACTTCAAACAAAAGCACTAAAAAGTAAAAAAATACTCATTGGTAGTTTTTATTTACTATACATACCTAATCAAATAATTTCAAAGTCGGTGCCAGCCGATACAAAGCAAAGCACACATGATTCTAAAGTCGAAAACATTATATGTAATTGTATCATTGTACTCTCTTCCTCTAACTTTGGAAAGATGGAGTAGAATAATGTGTAAAAAACACAGTTAGTGAAGCTTACTAAATACCTGAAATGAAAATTTATTTACAGAATGTGTAACCTATGTTTATCATATTTTAAGATACTGGATATTTTGAGTTACGATCGCTAAAACTAAATTTGTTTTCCATATATCTTTAAGAAATAATAAAACTTACACGAACTTATTTTTGAAAATAATAAAGTATGTGTAGCGAAAAAGTTTTTTTTTCCGTAATTTGATCGCGTCCGAAGCCGAGGGTTCTGCTAGTAGAGAAGTAAAATGTCGTCTTTTGAGCATTTTATTGTTAGAGTTCACAAAATGAACTGTGATATCATTCAAATTAAAGAGTCAAGAGACAAAGGAATATAATGCTGTTCATGTTTCCATAATTAAAACTCTTAGCCTTTAACATTTGAAACAGAAGAATGTACAATTTCCAGCGTATCATTATAAAATTTAAGATTTGCTTAGGTACGACACCCATACCTATGTGTTTTATATTATATACTAGTACTGTTACATTTTTTGATGCTTCACTGTGCCATCTATACATATAATAAAATTGTAACTAAGCCGATTCTGTACATGAAATATTTTTTGGAAAATCTTATTGAAATAGACATTATTATCGATACAGAGGCCGAATCTATAGTTTTTAGATTTTTTTCTGTCTGTCTGTTACCGCATCACGAGAAAACCACTAGACAGATTTTGATGAAATTTGGTATGATGATAGCTGGTTACTCTCAAAACGTTTTGGCCAATATATTGGATAATCTAAGTGACTTCTGTAGAACAAATTTTTGGAGATGCAAGAACAAGCCACTTCTAGTCATTATTCATAATCAATTTAAAACGACTTCTTTTCATAAAAGTAATAATTTGGGATGTTTATCTTTGGACACTTGGACAAGCAATGTAGATTTATCTAATATTATTAGCAGTCATATACAGGACATTAACAAATCAAAAAAGTATTATAATCCTATTTTGCTTAATATTTGTACGAAATATTTTAGAGAAAAATATGATAATTTTTATAGTATATATACGGATCGATGTAAAGACGGAGATAGAGCTGGTGTGGCCTTTTTAGATACGCAAAATGGTACAACAATAAAGTTACAGATTAATACAAATATGTCTATTATGCACATTGAATTGATTGCTATATCAGAAGCGATCGCATATATTGAATCCTTAAATACAGGAAACTACGTGATCTTTTCCGATTCTAAGAGTGCTCTTCAACATCTAAATAAATGTAGTAGTACTTTTCGCGGGGTACCAATAGCGTACGATATTATAAAATCGATACAAAAACTTGCGGATAACGGATTTGTCTTAAAGCTTCAATGGATTCCTTCACATGTAGGATTGCGTGGTAATGAAGAAGTTGATCGCCTTGCAAAATCAGCAGTGGAGTCTGACTTAGTATGCAATGATTTACCTTATTTTAGTAATTTAATTCATTTAGTAAAAGAAAAATGTTACGAAATGTGGAAGGAACATTTTGACGTAAGATCAGTAACAAAAGGAATTTGGTACAAAACCAATAAAGCCATCTCTGTCTCGATCTCCGTGGTTTGCTGGTGCTAATTTATGTAGATATGATTTTGTAACAGCTCTCAGACTTCGTTCCGGACACATCCCATTGAATAACTTTGCTTACCTGATACGTAAAATCCCATCTCCTAATTGTTCAGAATGTGACGTTGTCGAAGATGTTTACCATGTCCTAGTAGAATGTTTTCAAAATGAGGTCGAAAGATTAGAATTATTGAGCAATATAAATTTATTTCAATTAGGTGCATGCAATTGTATTTTAGGTCGCCCTGAATCAAAGGAAGCTAGAGTATTATATAAGATTTATAAAATAGCTGTAAAGCGTCGGTGAGTTTTTTGTAGTCTCTTTAAAAATAAAATAAAGATATAAAAAAAATTTAAAAAAAATATAGCTGGTTATCCGGGTCAACATATAGGATACTGTTTACCACGGGAAAATGTCTCATTTCTGAGAAAAAATACCAAAACTGCATTGTAAGAGTATACTAATATGTAAAACCTAAGAATTTGGTTTTCGGTCATCTGAACGTGGGCGGAGCCGCGGGCAATGCTAATCTATTAATATGTTTAAAACTAAAGTGTTGACAACATAATGTCGTCGGTTCAACGAATCTAGGAATATCTTTCCAATCTTTTACATTTATAATGTAATAATAGAATCTACTCCCCCTCTTCACGTCATTCCCGAAACCGGGACTCATCATGATATCTGACTCTTGCAGGATGTTAAAATGTTTCGGCTTTCAGCAACATAACATGCACACAACTCTCATTATTCGCACGTGAAAATCGGTTCGGAAATAATTCAGAAAAAGGTTCTAGACCCGGGATTTGAACCCGCTTCACTTGGTTTCCCAAGCAAGCATTATAACCGGGCTACTGGGTTACCTTGCTACTTACTTTTGGTTGCTATTTATTTAACAATTTAATTTATAAAATAAAATAAGTAGTATAAGTAAACATATTCTCAAAACGCAAATTATAAAAAAAAACGTCAAAGCTATTTATATAATTAGTTATACGCAATGATATTTTATTACGTTTGTATATTGTTTTTATAAGAATAAATCAGTTTTAGAAAGAAATTAGATTTAAAATATTTAAAAGGGAGTTTGTATACTTGTGTAGTACTCCTGGGAAATATTTTATAAGCTTACCGCAAAAACTCTCTTCTGCTTAACAGATTAAACATTTATTAAGTTATTAGTTATTGCGTGCGGCTTCGCTCGCATGGTAGATACATCAATAAAAACTGAACTATAGAAAGAAGGAAACATATTGGTCTCTACATTTTACAAGAAAGCATAGTTAAAAGTATGTTATATATATATATATATATATATATGTCGTGTTATCCATATACTACGAACATCATCTTTGGTGGTTACTCATCTTGTGGGCGGTATCAGGGCTCAAATAATAAAGTATTCAGTGCTCAATACACAATTTAATGAGGGAACTCACAATGTTATAAACTTGAAACGGTAATTCTAATGATTTAGAGCTAGCGGGTTCACAGACACCGATCATCGACTTCCAACTACAATATCAAAACATAACTCTTTATGATCCACAATGATTAACCAACGTTACTAAGCCGCGTATCTGCTAAGAATGAATGTCGTGATGGCGTCTCGACCCCGCTCGAGACTAAATCTCTGCTCTAAATTCAAAATCAATTTAAAATCAATAAAAAGTAAATTAAAGAACATAGTGACTTTAAACAATAATAAGGCTTCATAACAGAAAAAGGTAACTAAATCCGCCTCCGTCATATATAAAGATATATATATATATATATATATATATATATATATATATATATATCTTTATATTGAATCAATTTTGCTTGCTTGCTTTTTTTCAATTTTATAGTGGATAGACGTAACTTCGAAGTGCAATTTGTGCAACGGTAATGGTGTTTATACTAAAACCATTTAGAAGTTTCGCTTAACTTTGAATTTCCTCTCAGAAAACTGATAGGAAATTTGAAAACAGGTGGTTTAACTACTTTCATTGTTTAACGTTACAATCTATTATAAAATATTATATTAATTTTCAAATTTGTAACTTTTTATATTGTCATTTATATAGTCTAAGATAAATTTTTACTTACACTAATAAAATAAAGATTTGCTTGTTACTTGTTTGTAATTGAAAATCTCTAAAAGTACATAGACGATATTGATAAATATTTCATTCACCACTAGCACCTAACAGTACTATCTTATATGTACTCAATTGGTCTAAATGTGTACTTGTCATCCAAATTATAAAAATACCAAACATATAAACTTCCATCTTAATAAATGTAATCCGATTAGAAAGCGATAATATCTTAAAGTACTTTAAGCGGTATTATTTCAATTATATTGAGGTTACAGCCCGAAATTTCACCGGTATCAACGGGTGGGTTACTGATTAATATATATAAGCATTAATAATTTGTAAAATTTAAATACGTCTTAAGTTCCTCCCTACATAAGAAATGTAAATCGCCTTATAGGAAAGCCGCTTTTAGTCTGACGCTGCATTTTATTCTGATTACATTATTGAACCTCTCACTTTGTAAGATCAATCTCATTTACACTTAATACTTTGAAATCGATTTTGTTCGCGAAGAAAATTTTGTTCCGTTGTTTGATTTTTATTTTAATATTGTAAAATGTATAGTGCTATAAGACTATATAAATGGTTAAAAAAATTCGTCTCATCTAAGGTAAGCCTTTGAATTACTTAGATTTAGGCCATCAATGTGTGGTAACACACTTAACAGTTTTTATCTATTTAAAAGTTAATCTATTATGATGACAATGTTCCCGAAGTAACCCGAAGAATAATGCAATTAAGTTTAATAATTGAGGAGTTTTGAAATCCGATGTCTGGGAATTATGTAATATAATATTACAATCGAGTTCCGATAAAGTACTACCAATTTTGAAGAAACTTTCAGTGTTGTCTAAGTTGAAGGCTCCAATAAAAATAATTACTTATAACTTATTGAAAATTAAAAAAAAACATCACAATAGCCTATTCATTGAAGCCATTTCAATGAGTCTAAACACGATATCTCTGCAGTATTTTAGTAAGGAGTTGAGTATCTTGCAGATTTTAGGTGACGCTGCAGCATCAGGCTAAGGTTAGGTACCGTATAGTTGCAATGCCATTGAAGTATAGAGATACCAAGTTTCGAATGGATTAGATTTGTGGAAGTTGCTCATATCCTTTTAGTTTTTACCGTCTAGAAAAGAGCTGATAGCCTGCAAACACCTGAAGGGGTTTTTTGATTTATAGCTTACTACACTCTCGGTTTAGTCACTTTTCATCCGTTTCGGATGATCTCTACGAAGCGACAGACAGACACACATAATCACAGATACCCACTTTAAATTTATAACACCCCTCTTTTACGTCGGGGGTCAAAAAAAAAACTTTAAAGTAATTGGTCCATCACTAGGGATGATACTTTTTCTTGATAGTGTGAGACCACTTTTAGTTATCAAGTGACAAAGATATCGCTTAACATAAACAAACAAAGCTCTGCCAGGGAATAGACCTAACATCCGATTTCCAATTTCTGAGAAAATATACACACTCATGAAATGTGTATAGTTCAATTCCAATAACATTTACTCGTATGTGAATTGATTCATGCTCAATTCTTTGAAAACTGGTAAAAAAATGTTAGATATATTCTTGGATTCTTTATATAGTTTCTGAAAAATAATGTTATTTTTCAAAATATTATTTCCAAATTTTTACATTATATAATTATAATATGAATTGTTAATGTTAAGGTTTAACAGGTAGGTAATCCAACTTGGTGATTTACCGCTAAAGCGTAAAATAAAGTATTGACTCAGCTTTTACTACCTAATTGACATTTAGCAATTAATAATTAATATAGTTTAACTTTCAGGGTTTTAATATCTTTTCTTGTAATATATAAGTTACTAAATTGTATTTTGAATTATTTGTATTAAACTAGCTTTTCCCGCGACTCCACTCGCGTAGTTTATTTATGTATAACTTGTTTCGATCCTAAAAGTTGTAGCGTAATGTAATCTTCCTAAGAATTGGGCCATCAAATGCAAAAAAAAATCCGCTTCGTAGTTATATAATAGCGCGTTTAAAAAAAATATGTACACACAAACTCTTTTGCTTTATTATGTCATTAGGTAAAAATTAATGTTATCATGGAATACCTATTATAAATAAATATATTAGGTACTATCTAGAAAAACACTAATGAAGATTTATTAGTTCCCACGGGAACCGTTCATTTTTTCGGGATGAAAAGTAACCTGTTGTTTGACCGGCAATATAAGGTATCAAAATATTAAAGTTTACTAAATTAGATGCATAAGTTGTTGTGTACTAATCTGTATAAGATACTATAGTTTTTTAACTATCCCACGGGAACTCTTTAATTTTCTAGGATAAAAAGTACCTTACATGTTGCCCGACGATATAAGGTACGACCATGCAAAATTTCATTTAAATCGGTTCAATAGTTTCGGAGATTAGCCCGTACAAACAGACAAACAGACAAAGAAAAAAAAAACTGGATTTGTTCTATTTTCAACCGACTTCAAAAAGGAGGAGGTTCTCAATTCGACTGTTTTTTTTATGTTTGTTACCTCAGAACTTCGTCATTTATTGACCGATTTGGACAATTTTGGTTTTGTTTGAAATGGTATACTTCCAGATTGGTCCCATTTAAATTTCCAAAAAAAAAATACCACCCCTAAGGGTGGAAAAATAGCTAATAATGAATTTTACCTACTTCTAATTGTCATATTGACTTGAAACTTTGCAAGTGTTTCTATTTCCGTTCATAGTACACTGGTTCGGTATTTTTGACCTGATCTGATGGTAAGGCCAGAAGGTGGATAGGTGGAACTCTTGAACGACTAATAGTAGATACTTTGAGTTTGTGCTTATTTTGTTTGGTTTGACAAGCCTAACACTTTAAAATTCATACTTTGCTACTACTGTCTACACTAAAAAGGGAAAAATAAAAACTTTTTAACAAAAAAATAAAAACCGACTTCAAACAAAAGCACTAAAAAGTAAAAAATTACTGATTGGTAGTTTTCATTTACTATACATACCTAATCAAATATTTTCGAAGTCGGTGTGCTTTGCTTTATATGGGCTGGCACCTATTTCGAAAATATTTGATTAGGTATGTATTTAATAGGTTGGCTTTAATTACTTAGCCAAAGCACACCGACTTCGAAAATATTTGTTTAGGTATGTATAGTAAATGAAAACTACCAATCAGTTATTTTTTACTTTTTAGTGCTTTTGTTTGAAGTCGGTTTTTATTTTTTTGTTAAAAAGTTTTTATTCTTCTTACGGGATGTAAGAAGATAACTGACTCGGTTTTTGGGTATTTTTTCTATGTACAAACATTCGACCTCTACAGTTTTATTATATTTATAGATATAATAAATAACGTATAATAAAATAGTAATATATAATAATGAAAATAGTTATAGCGAGTGTACCTTAGGAGATAGACATATACTATTAAGAACTTTTCTATCGACCTTTTTAAGACTTACAATTTTCTTGTACAATGTTTTGATCTATCTGTTAAGGTTGAGCCAGCGTTAGCCATATAAATTTCTAAGGGCTATTCGATAGAACCAGTTATTGTGTTTTCCCGTGGAAATGAATAATTTGCCTGTCGTAAAAGGTATTCTAAATGTTGACCCGAGTACTAAGTTATCACTATACAAAATTTAGTTAATATCGGTTCAGTACTTTTTGCGTGAAATGCACACATCGATTTGACTAAGTTAGTTTTATTATAGGTATAGATAAGATTAGATATTGCTTAGGAGATATACATATGCTATTCAGAACTTTCCTGTAGGACTTTTCAAGACCTACAATTTTTTAGTAAATTGTTTTGATGTATGTATGTCTTAAGGTTTAGCCAGCGGAAGGTTTCTAGGGAAGATTCGATAAAACCAGTTATTGTATTTTCCCGTGAGAAAGAAAGATTTTCTTGAAGTAAAAGGTATCCTAAACGTTGACTCAAGTAATAAGTTATCAATTCACCAAATTTCGTTGAAATCGGTTCATTACTTTTCGCCTAAAACGCACACACAAAAACAGACAAACAGACAAATTTTTAATAACTATTGTTTTGGGGTCTATGTTGTGTACATAATGCGTTACAAATAAACGAAAACATCTATCCCACGGGAACTGTACATTTTTCCGGGTTAAAAAGTAACATATTTGTTATTCTGACGTATGACCTACTCGTATATTATTGTAAAGTTTCAGCCAAATCCAATCAGTAGTTTTTGTGTACTAAGCTGTATAAGTTACTATAGTTTTTTGACTATCCCACGGGAACCCTTTAATTTTCCGGGATGAAAAGTAGCCAATTTGTTTTTGTCATGTATGAACTATATTATTGTAAAGTTTTATTAAAATCCAATTAATAGTTTTTGAGTACTAAGCTGTATAAGTTATTATAGATTTTTAACTATCCCACGGGAACTATTTAATTTTCCGAGATAAAAAGTATCTAAGATGTTGCCCGGGAATATAAGGTACCACTATGCAAAATTTCATTTAAATCGGTCCTATAGATTCGGAGATTAGCCCGTATAAACAGACAAACAGACAGAGAAACAAAAAAATTGAAAAAATCTGGATATGTTCTATTTGTCTTCTTACATCCCCCTGACTCGGTTTTTAGCATTTTTTTGTTATGTACAGACATTCGACCTCTACTGTTTTATTATAGTATAGATGTGTAGATGCTGACATATTATCATAGTCACACAGCGTTTCTCTCCTAAATGATTATTTGAGATTTGTCCAATTAATTAAATTATATTGATTTATTCATATTTCACAGTATCTTCACACATCACTGACTTCAAAGAATTTTTTATCTATTCACAATAGGTACACTTGTTGACGCCTAAGAAGCCATGCCTGGTAAAACATTTGAATTTATATATCACTAACAGAGTGCTCCGTCCTTCGCTGGGTTTCGTTTTTTTTTAATTTTACACTAAAATAACATTGTTACATAAAATATACATATTTTTTTTTATATTCAATCACTCCATATCATAAAAAGGATGGGAAAATTTACATGGGTATGTAACAATGTTAATATTCCTTTGACCACTTTCCCATTAATTACAACGACCCAAATAAAAATGAGTACCAATATAATTGGAAAAGTTTCATTAAAATCTAAATTTATCAACAAATGCGCGTTCATGCACGCAACGGCCATTTCCTTTGATAATGAAAGTAATGTCGTAGCTAATAAATAGATGGCACTTTTACGGATTAGATCGAATATTGATAGGATTTACCAAGGTTACTTATGGTTGCTATTAGCATTAAATATATACTAAATAAAATTTACATTACGTTACAATTTTTATTTAATTTTTCACCATGAATAAATTCAAAGTTATGAAACGCAAAACTACTTGGGTTTGGCCTTGGGTATGTTTAAAGCTGGAATTTTGGGTAATTCTATAAGTATGAAGATGGGTGTTTTTACACCTATTAAGTTTACAAAAAGAAAAAATAAATAGTATTATTTCAAAAAATTAAGCATCTGAATAGTGTAAAATTTGGATACCGTCGATATTTTTTTAAATGTATCTTTTATGTAATAGTTCGGTACTCGGAATACAAAGTTTGTAAAACCTAAGCTGGCATATCCCGTTGTTCGCGTTACAGATCGGCGGATGAATTATGGCTAGCGGTAGCTACAACTCCTGCCTCTTGATTAATTACTGCACATGGGAGAAATTTACTATTTTTACTGCACTTGTTTAAAATATTCGACATTTATATACTTGTGGGCTCTATTTTCGAGTATGTATAAAATTACATTGTATTCATTAAAATTCAAATATATAAGTCTCAAATGATCCTGTAGGATCGCGCGCAAACTACTGAATGTTGGTGATGATAATATATAAGAAAAGAACGTAGGCAACAATTTCATCGCAATTAAATGAATAGGAAAGATATTTTAATTAGATAATAGGCATACATTCATTTTTCTATATGGAATGACTATATTAAGCGAACGTAAGGATACTTGTAAACCGGTATATGTAGATAAGCCAAAGTACGCCGCTAAATAGGTAACGCAACTCAATAAAGAATGTCATGAAAATATGAGAAGAATGTCACAAGAAAAGATAGATAAGTACTGATTACCAGTACTAAAGTTCTTTAGTCTTAAACAAGAAATATAAAACCTGTTATTCTAAGTAGATATATGTATGGCATTCATTACTCAATTATTTTTAATATATTGAAATGCTGCTGATATAATATATTAATATCTGTCGATCATTTTTATAATTCACTAAACTTTCTTAAAATTCTGCCAGAAATTCAAGATGCTATTCCCATTCTCCCAATACTGTAATAGTACAAAATCCAGCATATTATTTTCTGTACGCTTTTCTAACTAAACGTGGAAATACAAATGATAATATATTTTTAGATACTCTCTACCTAACAATAAATAGCATCGTAATTTATTTTATACTAATGACTCACCCTTTCTTCGCTCGGGTTCATCCCTAGCTTTCTTCCCAATACAATCTGTCATCCCCGTTTTCACCCCCATAAGGGGTGATTTCCGGGATAAACGTAACAAAATTTCATCTAAATCGGTTCAGTAGATCCAGAGATTACCCCATATTATAACGTCACAAACTCACAATCTCACAAACTTTACCTCTTTATAAGATTAGTATAGACTAGCGACTCACTCTCGCTTTGCTCGGATCCGTCTCTAGGTGCATGCACACATTCACACACACTTTCGCATTTATAATAGTAGCCCGATTAAAAAACAAAGTCATTTGTTGTTTTAGATGCAAAGGCAAAATATAATTAATCAACGATCATTGCAGTTCACTTTTACTAAGTGGCTACCTATAATGTATTACACTACCATTAATCACAGAATTAAATTACATTATAAAACAGACACAGGTGCCAAGTCTTAGACTATATTGTCTATAAAATATTATTACTATTACAAGATTTTCAAGAATCACTATATATCTAATATGTATAAAAGTTTGTATTTAATATTAGCATATGCAGTGAGGCAAACGCATTGATTTAATATGTATTGAATAATATATAATTTTTGAAATTTTGTTAAAAAGTTAGTTTTAAGGATACTTAGCGATGAAATATCAAGTTTTAATTAAACATTCATTGTTTTTATGATTAATTCAATTAAAATAAGTTCAATATTTAACCTCATATTTCAAATAATAATGACGATAAAAATGTACAGTAAAAGTACAAGGGAGAATTGTTTCAAAACATTCAAACGTAACATTCTGTACACATAAAAATTTAAACTTTAAATTATAGCATACTTACTCCCTTGTGCATAGAACAAAATTGTTCGCCATACACACAAACATGTGAGTAGCTAAATCCAAAACAAGACTCGTTAGAGTTCGGTCTGGATGATTTATAACGTTGACGCCCAACTCCTACTTCTTGATTAATTACGTCACTCGTGAGAAAACTATCGCTTGGTCTTTGCTGTTTCATTTCTGAACAACTTATCGAGATTTCATAATAGCTCTTATACGAGTATAACAAGCTTTCTAACACTAATTTTGTACCAAAATATTAAGTTATAATTTGGTTAAATATAATATTTATCAACCTATTTTCATTTAGGTATCTATTTCGATTTGTAGCCAACTCATTAAAGTTCAAACGATAATTTTAGTTCCGGTATGAGGATTAAATATTTACTATAACCACAGATAACGTAATACTACTATAATAATAGTACAGATACCCCCAATCCAATACAATGATATTTTTGTAGTTTTAATCCCTCAACGACCGCGGACACGCCGGCGTTACAGTTAACGATAATTTTCTTAGAAATTTAATTAATTTCTTAGAAATTTAATTAATTTCTTAGGAATTTACCTGGAAGTGTCTGAATAACACAACGAAACTCTTAACGCTATCTATTGATATTTATTATTACTACTAGCATTGCCCGCGGCTCCGCCCGCGTTCAGATGACCAAAAACCAAATTCTTAGGTTTTACATATTAGTATACTCTTACAATGCAGTTTTTGTATTTTTTCTCAGAAATGAGATAATTTGCCGCGATAAAAAGTATCCTTTAATATGTTGACCCGGACAACCAGCTACCATCATACCGAATTTCATCAAAATCCCTTCAGTGGTTTATCCGTGATGCGGTAACAGACAGACAGACAGACAGCCAGACGGACGGACGGACGGACGGACGGACGGACGGACAGACAAAAATTCAAACAGACAAAAATTCTAATAACTATATATCCGGCCTCTGTATCGATAATAATGTCTATTTCAATAAGATTTCCCAAAAAATATTTAATGTACAGATTCGGCTTAGTTACAATTTTATTATATGTATAGATTTCCCTATCTTTCTAATAACGTCATGCTATAATTTACAATCAAATTAACTTTAGAAGTTAATTTTGGTAAATTTTAAAGTAAAATTCCGGTACATCTTGCATCTTGTGACCATTCAGAGACAATTCAGATCAGCCCATTTGTCAGTGTCTAGTTCTGTGTTATAACTCGTAGCAGGTGGAGGTTCATAAAGAATGAAGTGTCGACTAATTTATATTTATAACAAAATTGTTAATGTTTGTTATTTAAAGTGCTGTGTTGTTTTTACATCTTGCTATATATTGAAATTAAAATTAAAAGAAATATATATTTATATGCATGCATGCAAAATATTATAATACGTTTTTATTAACTTCAATGGTTCTTGAAAATGGACCTTAACGTACTTTTAACTGTTTTATTGATTTGACTCTTTGTTAATAGATAAGCACGTGAAATCAATATGACAATACTAAAATTGGTTACCATCGAGTTAATTTGATGATGGGTCAGTGGGTACATAGAAAACTGTTCAATGACTGAACATGACTGAACATTTTCGAGGCTGAGCTCATTCAAAAAGTTTGACGAGTGTATTGGACTTTACGTTTGTTTAAAAGCTAAACAATGTTTAATTTATTTATAAAACGAAGTTAGACCTGACAATTAATCTTTCAAATGTACCTCGAATAATATTGTATTTAATATTTCAATTACTAAACCCTTTTGTATACGGAGTATAGAGCGATTCTTGTGAACTAACTTTATGTTGATCCATCTATGGCAGCTGGCCAAGGATGATAGAATGTTCAAAGCTCTTCATATTCAAAAGATTTAAAACTTACCTTTTCCTTTTAGAAAATGATATAAATTATTAATTATAAAGGTTTAAAATATTATCCTTTTATTTATTTTATTTTATTTCTGTTTAATAATAAAATTTTATATGCTAAGTAAAGGAATATCATAATTTTTTTTTTAATTTATTAAGTTTATATAGTAGAAATATTTAGTTCGAAATATAATATCAAGGTATAATAGTATAAATTTTCTAAATTTTCAGCAACAAAGCTACCCGGTGACGACTACAAGACGTCCGACAGCCACCTGACAGTCTATTGAAGTTCAGTCGGTGAAAACTAGCAAGTATTTTCCTATACATTTTGCAATATTTTTAAGCTCTTTATTAAATTTCTATAAAATATACTTCATACAGCTGTGAAATATTATCAAAAATCAGCTATCAAGTGGCTCCCAGTAAAATAACATTCCAGTTTCCATTTACAGTAAAATAGCATTGCTTTTGGGTTGCGACTTATTACTAGATCGATTGAAATTAAATATTCTCTTTTATAACTCAGAATGTTGCATATAAAACGAAAAATCCCCTAAGAAAATCTATTCGACCTTTTCGGGAGATGTGTAATCGGCCAAACACTGCAGACATGGGTAGGTAGGAGAATGGTTGGCTTCTCTCAATTAATAAGGTGTATGCTTTCTTTTTGTTTGTATGTTAATATATAAATAAATATGTTGTTGGGACATTAACACACAACACTATCTAGTTCCATGCTAAGCTACAAAGCTTGTGTTAAGGATACCAGATAGTTGATAAACTACACAATATATATTATAACTTTAAATACATATATATTATAAATATAAAGACCCATGACTGGAGTACAGACATTCGTGCTCATCACACAAATGAATGCCCCCAGCGGGACTCGAACCCGCGACCGCTGGCACAGCAAGTAGCGTCACTACAAACTATCGTCAATCGTTTAAAATATCTTTATCAATTAAATCAGATGTAAATCAGAATAATTACTTTTAGGGTAATTTTAAAAACTCTTGAGTTAAAAGTTACTATTAAAAGAAATATTAGTGAAAAACACAGTGTTATTTTTATAATGAACGTCAGTATAACAGTCAATTATGTTATTTACAAATAGCCTGCCTGCATTGCGTAAAAATGAATGGATTCAGCAGTGTAACTGAATAAATTCCGATGGTATTAAATAAATAATTTATATTTACAATAAAAACAAAGCGAGGTTGACTCTGCACATTAAATATTTTATTTATAACTACGAGTACATCATTTTTCAATAGATAATGTTGAAAATATTTAGTAATTTTAGCTTTATCTTATTACGGGTACAGACTGTGAGGTCTGCGATTCGAGTCTCACCAAAAACCGATGGATGGGCTTCGCTATAAAGAAAGTCTAAAAAAGTAAATTTTTTAGACGAAATATTTATTTTACAAATAGAACAGCGTATAGATAAAAACACTTTAAAAATATTAATTTAACGAAGAAATCGTTTTCTTTTCAAGAATTTACAATGAACTTCTCATGAATCTTTTTTTAATGGACATAATTATATATACCTAAAATTATATTCATTAAAACAAGATTCATGAGAAGTACCTATAGTAACATAAGTAGATTATGCCCTCATATATTGAAGTTGGTAAAAAATAAAAACCTAACCAACAATTCTCCACAAAATATATTTACACACGGTTCACAATTACTTACATTTTAATCCGTACAAACCATTTTACGTACTTAACTGGTTCTAAATTAGTGCATAAATATCACTTTAATAACCATTAAGAAATTAAGCGCCTAAGATATGGCACCTTTCCTCGCATGCAATGTAATTAATCAAAAGACAGGAAATGCTCGCTCGCTATAAATCATCCTGGGTGGACTATAACGAGCACTATGGAGCTCTCCTGCTTAGGATTACTTGCTGTTTGTCGGTATTGAGATCATATTTCAAGTATAATGATATCGATAATTTGTATGGCGTGGCTCGTATATCTAATATTTTAGTGGTAGAAGTTCGACTGAAGGGTTTGAAAATATGATACCTACTAAGTAAACACTAATGTTATCCATACTAATATTTAAATGCGAAAGTAACTCTGTCTGTCTGTTACCTTTTCACGCTTAATCCGCTGAACCAATTAAGATGAAGTTTGGTATGGAGACGTTTAAGACCCTGGTAAGGACACAGGATAGTTTTATCATGAAACCCGTTCCTTAAGGGAGTGAAAACGGAGGTGGAAATTTTTATGGGGAATCAATAATTTCTCAAGTAAGGGATATTAAACTCATCATACCTATGTACATATGTATAGTTTATCTATCCCATACTCGCCGTTACAACCGTAAATAACATGTGAAAGATAGTGAAAGAGTACCTATATTTATTACTTCTTCGCGTAATAACGGCTTAACAACTTTTAGAGAAATTTGTAATTGAAATATCTTATATATTAGAATAACCACGCGAGCGTAACCGCGGGTAAAACTATTTAATCATTAAAATGATCCTCAGCTTATCTAATCTAAAAATTAAACGAGCAATTCTTGTATATTTATAACGGGAATCTCGTAAACGGCTCTAACGATTTCGCTGAAATTTGGTATGTGAGGGTTCTGGGGGCAAAAAATCGATCTAGATTAGTCTTATGTCCAGGAAAACGCGTTTTTTCGAGTTTCTATGCAGTTTTCTTTCTCACGCAAAATATGGTCGCTAATTTCGCACGCTCGAGGATAAGCATCGCGGTCAACCGGCCAAGGCGCAATATAGACAACCACAAGGGTCCGGGTTTGAATGGAAGTTTTTTTCATTGTATTCTTTTGAATTTTTTTAAAGAAAATTGTAATTTTGGCCAAAAACTTCGAGCAAAGCTCGGTCGTCCAGGTACTTTAAAATTTTATAAACAGTACCTCGTGCCAGAGCAATATCAGGTAGGACGAAAGCAAAGGCCGAAATTTCCCAAACTATTGATTATATCAATTCTCTACGTATCTTGCGCAAGGTTAGCTTTATTTTCATAGCTGTATATTAGAGATAGCATTCATGAGAAACATCAAACATATTTTAAAAATCCTTAATAATTCATACTTGAAATATATTTTCAAAGAATATACGTATACATCCTTAGAATATAAAAAATATAGTAAAATAAACACTACGTTCTTTAAAAATATTTCCTAATGATATTTTAACATGGCGTACAGCAAAAGTTGTAGAATACGATCATCTGTACTAATATTTTAAATGATGTGCAAATTGACAGTAGGACTTTATTAACATAAATCAGTGACGTAGAGAAACAGAGATAGAGCCATTAAATGAAGAGTAAGTTAGCATACATTTTTGAATATGTTAATTTTGAACATATTAAAGATCAAGTATTATTTATGCAAATTCTCATAATATAATATGAATAAAGTGACACTCTAAAACTAATGAATATATTAAATTCAATTTTAAAGTGTTAATTAAATACCTATTATTATACATTTCAAATTATTTAGTTATGACTTGATTTTACAGTATATTTGGGTTAGTTTTAACTAAAAAATTTGCGAAAATGCATATATTTGATGTTTTATATGAACAAAAGATTAGATTTTTTACATGAAGCCAAAAATCACTTTACTAACGTAACCTCAGTAACTTCTTAAGAAACTAACAATTACTACAATGAGAAAATATCGTAATAGTATAGTAGTCGTTATTCATAAATTACTTTGTGACTTAAAAGTACATAAGTTTTGCAAAGATTTGACTTTGTTACGTATACTGAAGATTAATTAGTCGGTACCCTTTAGGGTACTTATGTATGTTATGTGCACTATAAGGTACATTGTTATTTGCAATTTATAGCTTAACACTTCCATTCTACGCTTTGAATGCTGTTAATGTTTTAGCTAGTATCATATTAATCCCTCCACGACCGCGGTCACGCCGGCGTTACAGTTAACAATAGATTACTTAGAAATTTAATTAATTTCTTAGAAATTTACGTAGAGGTGTTAATAAGACCTGTTTGGCACCTAAATCCAAATGGGAGTGCCTAATGGCAATGACTAACACATACATAATATTATGTTTATATAAATAGAAATAAATGTTTGTGTATTCCCAACCTATTAATCCGATTATGATGAAACTCTGGTATGTTATTCTGTATAAGCCTGCGACAGTTCCTGACCCAAAAAATATCTTTGGGCGTTTGTCTTTTATGTGTTCCTAAACCCTTCAAATTATAATATTAACAATATTTAAGCGATTTATTTCTATATAAATAGCGACTCACCCTCGCTTTGCTCGGTTTCGTACCTAGCTTGATTCCAAATACAAAGTTTCATCCCCATTTTCACCCCCTTAAGGGATGATTTCCGGGATAAAAAGTATCCTATGTCCTTTCCAGGGTCTAAGATTATCTTCTTACTAAATTTCATCTAAATCGGGTCAGTAGACCCAGAGATTACTCCCTTCAACGTCACAAATTCTTTATAATATTAGTATAGATATTTAAATCTCGAATATGTTGCAAAAATAGTTTTAAATACCTCATTCGGAAAGACTAATAGAGGTGAAATCAATAGTTAATTGAACTCTTACATGTCTGTGTAAGCGTGTATCATTCGAGCTCAGCTAAGGTAGAAGAGTATCTTTATTTACATATTTTTAAAATAATTCATAAAGTTACATTCAAGTTAAAGAGACCATTTAAAGAGGCAACCATACAGCGGAAGTAACTCGTGTGCGTAGGCTTTGGTAATGTACTAAGAATATAATATGTAGGTAGTATGTAATTATTTAGTTTTGTGACGTAACTAACTATATATTTGTAAGCTTGCTTGTCATGTCTTTAGAATTTAGGCATTATAAAGACGCTTTCGTATATTAAGTACTTATCGTTTTTTGTTGAAGCTAGGGTAAAATTATCATGGAGACCTAGCTGGCCGTCAATTTGCTGGGTACTGTGTGTCTCCTACTCACTAAAACCCACAGATGAACTCATCGTCGAAGTGCAATGGGGCATTGCAGGATCTCTTGCACACACATTGATGATGATGTTCTTTCTCCTAGCCGATTCCGGCTACGGCGACCAATCGCATTGAGATTAGCCAACTGCGCAGGAGATATTATAGTGCTCAAGTGTACGCGCAGACACAAGTGCACTCTCTTTTCCTATCACTCTCATACTCCGGTGGGACGACCACTCGACACGACCGGTGAGAGTTAAGGCGCAGGACCGACGGCTTTACGTGCTCTCCGAGGCACGGGGGTGAAATACCGCCAACTTCCCAACTCCAAGCTGTTACTGAGATTTACTATACAGAAATACTCAATAACTAAACTTGGCCCGACCCGGGACTCGAACCCAGGACATCCGGGTGTGCAGCCGTACATGCTAGCCACTACACCACCGAGTCAGTTAAAGGCACACACATTACAATCCAAATCAATCCAGCCGTTTTAAAGTGAAGGAGTTCACTAAACATTGTGTGTATATAAGTACATATACATTTTCGCATTTATAATAGAAGATCCGATTACTTTTTGCATTTGTACTATAAACTCTACACGGTTGTAAGAGACAAGCTGGACAGAAACCGGTGGAGGCAGATCATCCGCTCCAGATGCAACCCTAATGCTGACCACGATCGTCAGACATAAGGGACCGACCCCAGAGAGAGACTATAAATAAAAGTATTACATCTTTGCGCCGTACATTATCTTATAAAATGTAGGTACATTTAGCAATATTTTAATCATTACTTTAACATTAGATAGCGAACTAACTCAAATACAAATTGTACACTAAATAAAATTAATCGTTTTCGTTTAAGAGTAGGTACATATGTATGTCACAAACAGTGTTGCTGTCCTTTTGTTTTTACTAAGTAGCTAAGCAAGTAAGCGAAGATTAATAATTGGTTTGTTTTCGTAAACAAGACAGAGGTTGTTGTTGGAATTGATTCGAAACTTAAATGAAAAGTATTATTTTATAATATCATTTAATAATCTGTTTAAGTTAAACCAAACATGTATTATTTAATTTTTAATATTATTCTTCCGTAAAGACCTCTTCGCTCAGACACTTTGTGTACCCGTGCATTTTTTCGTAATTTGTTTAATATATACCTGCTTAGATTAAAAGTTAAAACTATATATATAAATAAAAATGAATGTTGCTCCCATGAACCAATTTTTATGTTATTTGATTTTTTGGATTTCTCTTTATCCGGAATAGGATAATAAGTTTTAAAACATCAGAAAAATTTATGAAAAAAAAAAAAAATTTTTATGGCTAATAACTATTAGACTAAATAGATATACTACGAGTATTTAAAACGTACGTAGCGACGAATCCGAGCGAAGCGAGGGTGAGCAGCTAGTTATGTAATTTGACATTCAAGGATAATGGAGCTTCCTATTAATAAAAGGATTTTTAAAAACGAATATCGCGTAATATAGGATTGACCTCCTACATCCAAACTCACGAACTACTGATATCACTTCTAACTTAACCCTTTATAATATTAATATTAATAATATTAGGTATATGGTAAAGCAATGGTAGCCGGTAGCCCAGTAGTAACGCGCTCGTTTGTGTTTTTTATTATTTATATTTATTTCTAACATGACTACCACTTGCCTTGCGGTGAAGGTAAACATCGTGAGGAAACCTGCATGTCTGAGAGAACCTAGCAAGTTTTCGAAAAACATGTGAAGTCCGCCAAGCCGCACTTGGCCAGCGTGGTGGATTATGACTTGATCCCCCTCGTACTAAAGGGAGGCCCGTGCCTAGCAGTGGGACGTAGAAAGGGCCGAATACAATATTTTATGACAACCACCACGGCACAGTGTTGTATGTGTCTAACATGCACCATAACGTTCATAATAATTTCTATTCTCGAATAGTGTCAAGAAAAGAATTTATTATCTTTAAATACGTGAGTCAATAAAAAACTTGGTTACTGTTTTCCAATACGGAGTATCTCAACGACAGAAGTCGGATACCGCGGAATAAGATTTTATTAAGTTCGCTCTTCATATCATCCCAACTACGTAGTGCGCGTAAAACTATAAAAATATTCAATTTATATTAATACATCAATTTTAGCTATTAATACAAATATATATTATATATGCATATCTTTGGCGTGATTTCTTGTGTGGAGATAGTTGGTAAGCTGAAGAGTGATAGAGGATACTTTTTACCGCGGGAGATTATCTAATTCCCACGGGAAAATACGTTAAGATATAATCCAAAAAAATATTTATGATCAGAATTATTTGAAACTTGGTATTAATGCTCTTAAATAAAATTAAATAAATACATGTTTTAGCATCTTTTGAAATTCTTCATATAAGGGGGATGAAAGTTGGTATGAAACTACCTTTTTAGAGATTTTTTGTAGTTTAAGCACGAATGAAGCCGCGGGGTCTGCTAGTATTATACTCGTATAAAGTACCTATTGCACAATATCAACCGTTTCACTTTCTCTAACAACCACTATCATGTTTTTATTCCCAAATATACTCAATACCTCAACATGAAAGCAAACCATAGCTAAAGGTGCAGAAAATGTTTTAAAATTGCACTAGAAGCAATGAAAAGTGTATCAGTAAGTAAGGCGGTAAATGGCGCAGCAGGGAGACTCGCTCACCTCCACGTCGCTTTGTGCCTCGGATAAGCTGTCAAGGCATTTTAAGCTCTCCTGTGCACTTCACCTCCTATACTTTGTTGTTATGTAGGGAAAGTTCTAAAGTTACAATTTGCCAAATTCATTCTATCTGTAGTAAACTGTTCTCATGTTTTTATTAGAAATACTTTTGAATCTCCTACATATAAATAAAATTGAAGTGTCTATCTTTGATTTCGAAATATACCTAAGTATGTATGTTTTCTTAAGTACATACAGTTATTTATATGATAATTATACTAAAACAATATTGTTTTAAATTTTTGTCTATTTTTCAGTTTGTCCGGTGACCATAAGAACGGCTTAACCGATTGTAATAGCTCTTTCAGTATTTCTGTAGTAGTATTTTTTATTCAGGAAATAAAAATTAATTATTAACGGAGTTCTTTGCGAAAATCGAAAACTTGTTCTATAAACTCTTAAAAAATACGCAAAATTCGAATTCACGAAAAAGTCCGTGATAGCATGTGTGTATCTCCTAAGATACACTCGCAATTACTAATTATTTTATCAATTGAAAACGTACCTAGGGACGCGCCCGAGCAAAGCGAGGGTAAGTCGCTAGTGTATCTACAAAATAGATTTTGATTAATAAAATATAAATTGAATTTGTTATATGTTGTATATCGTTAATTGCAATAAAAATTAAAAGTAACTATAAAATGAAACTCGCTAAAAAGTTCCGCCATTACCGTTGCTCAAAATCTGCAAGAAATATAAAAAGATCTTTCTTTAATCAACGCCTTCTTATTGAAGAATTTCCCCACTTTACTCTTAAACCAAATGAAAAAGTTGTTCTTTGTATACCTATCTCCCTTGGTGTTTTCAGCATTACTGATTTATTATACATACCTACTAACAATCTCTGTCGTTACATCTGGATTCTGTAAATACATAATGCCTTATGAGAGTGTAGACAATCTATACATATAATAAAATTATAACTAGGCCGAATCTGTACATTAAGTATTTTTTGAAAAATAATATTTAAATAAACATTACTATCGATACAAAGGCCGAATCTATAGCTTTTAGAATTTTTGTCTGTCTGTCTGTCTGTCTGTTACCGCATCACAAAAAACCACTGGAGGGATTTTGATGAAATTTGGTATGTCATAGCTGGTTGTCCGGGTCAACTTATAGGATACTTTTTACAGCGGCAAAATATCTCATTTCTGAGAAAAAATACAAAAACTGCAATGTAAGCGTATACTAATATGTAAAACCTAAGAATTTCATTTTTTTGTCATCTGAACGCGGGCGGAATGACATCTTGTAAGGCAAATGTTTTACAGCCTTTCAAATAATTTACTGTATGTACTTTAATTTTCTTAATTCTTATTTCAGTAGTTGGCGCAAACTGGAAGCAAAAAGGCGAGCTGCGTAACTGCAAACAATTTGGGACAGGCGCTAAGGGCGGCCCTTTGAGTGTCACAAA
This sequence comes from Brenthis daphne, assembly GCA_947093115.1. Lineage (NCBI taxonomy): Eukaryota > Metazoa > Arthropoda > Insecta > Lepidoptera > Nymphalidae > Brenthis > Brenthis daphne. The sequence continues at coordinate 16,101,278 of OX352472.1, read as the reverse complement.
TTAAATAAATATTTGAACGCTCTCAACTCTCCAATTTCCTAGTATACTAAACATTTATAGAATTTTGTAAGCATTCATTTCTATCAAGGAAATGTCTCTAATTATCCTCTCCTTTATTCTATACACTTTATAATAGCTTAATCCTTGTGTAAAAACGTTATTAAAATAAAATCTTATAAAAATGAAATCCGTACTAAGAAGTAAGTGAAAGTTTGTGAGTATGGATGTTTGTTACTCTTTCACACCAGAACGGCTGAACGGATCTGGATGAAATTTGGCACAGAGATAGATTATAGTCTGGAATAACACATAGGTTACTTTTATCCCGGAAAATTTACGGTTCCCGTGGGATAGATTTGTTTGTGTTTTTGTAGAGACAAACCCGAGCGAAGTGAGGGCGAGCCTTTAGTCATCTATACGTTTTTATGATTTAACCTATCTATAAAATTATTGTTTTATAACATATAATTATACATATACTTATATTTTAAGGAAGACTGTAGACTAAAATAACGCTACGAACCTTAACAGCGAAGCTATTAATTACACTTATAAAAATAACTTATGTGAGTCACGGGCAAAAGTTACTTAACTAAAATTAGAAGGCCTAGCGGTAATTTCAAATAGATGCCTATAATTAGCTCATATCCTTAGTTGCACAATACGATAGTTTAAGCAGTAGTTAAAATAATGTATCAAAACTAATCCTCGAAACGGCCATTAAGCACTTTTGACTTCCATATAGAGGCTGCAGGCGAGAAAGACAAGATCCTTTCAATCCCGAGTAGAGGAAAAGAAGATTACAGGATAAAGAAAATATTATCGAAGTAAAATGAGGGCCATCATTAACTAAAATGGTAAATTATGTAATTCCATCTAAAACTTAAAATTATTCAAATAAAAGTAGACAAGATAAGATTCACTATAAAGTTTTTAACCTACTTATCAACATAAATTTTATTTTGGTTTTAGATAATTAAAATAGAGAAAAAGTAATACAAATTGTAGGCTTAAATTCCATTTTAAACCATCCCGAATACAAAAGTGTGCTTGAATTGCTCAAAATTTTTAATTTATATTTCAATGCGAAATGAATAAAATTTAAAATTTAAATGACGTTATAATAATATTGTTCTTATCCACTTCGAGCTAGTGGAGACTGCTTTCGTTAACTCGAGTAGCATCTACTTGCCGACGATCTTATAATATAAAACCCATTATAACGAACGTTGTGATTTTCGCATATCAAAGTTTTGCTATTTTCCGCTTAATTTTAAAACAATTACAAAGTCGTTAGGAACTTACATCATTTTGAAACAAATTAAAATTACACTAAATACTGTTTCTTCATAGATTTTAGCAATCATGTAATAATTATTAAACTTAGTACATAGGTATTTAGCTTGCATTACCAATAGTGTGCTCAGAAAAGTTGCAGTAGTTCGCAAGTTCGAAAAGCATGTACATAGGACAAGAAGGTAGACTAAGCTATTCCTAGATTTCAGTAAAACCTTACGTGCTATTCAAAAAAGTATGGTAAAATTTTATATATTATCTACGTAATATGGAAACACTCGATTAATGAAAAAAATATTAATTATTGGTTTTCGTCTCATATATGTTGTACATATAGTGTTAACGTAGAAATTTGGCATATAGCGTAGATGAAAATAAATATAGTATTAATGCTATTCAATAAAACTAATAAAATATATAAAATAATGCCTAGTATTTTAATGATTTCTTAATTTAATTGCGCAAGATTATAATCTTGATTAAATATTAGAATAAATTCGATAAGGACATGTTTAGTGGTGATTGCCTAAATAAATAGACCAAGATTCAGCTGATGTCAAAATATTTTGGGGCCAACTTATCCTTTCTATATTACTACTGTAAAGAAAAATGTTAAAAATAAGATGTCAAGTAATATCAGTCAATTCCATATGGAATAGCGAGGATCTCTTCAACAAATAAACCTTTTCCCTACTTTTCAAATAGCAAAATGAGGCGGAACTCCAAGGACTTTTTTTGGATTTTGCGTCATTTATTATGAAAATGTAAAATAAAATAGTACATGAAATAAAGTGTAGAATTCAACATGGGTTAAACTTTCAATCGTCAAATAATATTTTTTTTACTTGTTTACTCTTGTTCGCTTTGTGATAAGACACTAGCCAATTAATAAAAAATAAATAAGCTAGATTGTGGGTTTATTTTATATGATTTAAATGTAACTTATTTATCGACTCTACTCTTACACCTACACCACTATATTGCTTTTAGGCTAGAATACTCGCGCTGACAAAAAGTCTCTGGAAAATTCTGAATTTCCGAATCTATAATAAAATCAGGAACAATAATTTGAAAAGCGCAGCGGAGCGTTAAGTTTTTCCTTTGTGCTGTCTAATGACCAGAGCTTATGCCATTTACTACCGAACCATAAAAATGTTAATGCCACGCCAAGTGGAGAACGGAAATATGAAAATCTTTCTACATTGCGCCAGATTGACTTGTCTAAAATATCGTCATTTCATTGTAATACTTTCTCATCATGTTATATGATTGCATTGAATAAAATAATAAAGTCTAAAAAAGTGCTAAGTGAACTTTGGTTCTTTCATTCGTGGATAACAAAGACAGATGATATGAGTTATATATTTCTTTTAATAATAATATAAAATCTTGTTTGCTTTTATAAATTATAACTAAGTGCAATTGTACGAAATACTTTTAAAATTTTAAATTATTTTATAAAAAAAAATTGGCAAGTAACAACAGTTCGTTCTAGGTACACCAAAATATGAAATAACACCATAAAATATCAGATACCATTAATATACTCATAATAATGATTATTTTAAATAAATAGAATATCAACACTTCTCACTGTACTGCACAGTGCACACCCTGACGCTGCTCTTATGACGTCATAGTGGTATAAAACAGCATGACGTCAGAAATGCAGCGGCAAAAGATGAAAACTTTTAACCGAATTGCAGATTGGTGTTAAAATAAAGTATTGAATAATATTTAACTGGAATTGGATTTGTTTATTATATCTGTATATTTTCGTAAGAAGGATAATAACTCTGAACCTGATGTTTATTTATAATACTTATATGTCAGTTTCAAAAATAAAAAAACCACGAAATAAAACAATTAAATTGAAAATAAAAAATAATAACAAAGAAAGTGAAAGATCTACTATAGAGATACACTGCACTTTATACACAAGTTTTAACAAAACGATATGAATCTATCGCTAAGAACCACTAAATACGTAATAACAAAAAAATCATGCAAAAAAATCATATCTATCCATTGTTTTAGAACCGCGTGAATGAAGGACAATCTGACAAACACAATTTTTTTATTTATAATAATTATGCTATTACTAGGTATTGTTAAAGTTAAAGTAAAGATTACAATATACCTTTTCGAAGTAATATTTTCCTTTTCTTTGTATTTTTCCATAGCGACAATGGTCACTATGGCTAGTTTACCGAATGGTTCTTTAAGCGAATCACGTAGCCTCGAGTGGACGACAATGTGTCCCTAGAATGTCTAAGAAGTCAGAGAAAAGACTCTGTACTACGTGAGCCACTCCTAAAGTAACACAATCGAGGGTCCTAGCGATAAGTAAATCCAAACAAGAACATTAGGATAATAAAGATTTAGGTGTTCCGTGTAATTCATTTTGAAAACAATTTCTAATATGACTACCAAAATAATATAGTAAGTAAGTGAAAATTGTGAACGCAATTCTTATATTTTTAAGGTTTAAGGAAATCTTTACAAAGTGATGGAAGCCATACCTCAGTTTGTAAGATTTGTGTATGTATATCTGTTTTTTGTACCTTTCATTGGCTGAACATACTTCAATAGTGTTTTTATTAATTAATAATCTAAATTGAATAACTTAGTTACTTAGTAGGTCCAATGTAGGAGTATATACCAACCAGTGCAGCGGTTATATTTAGAACTCACTAGAGACCGAGTTTTATGCATTTTGCATGTTCTGCTTATTTTAATGGCTATTGCATATTTTACTTAACACCTTAACGATGATACATATTTTTGCTACATTTAAATTATTTTACCTTGTCGATAAATGATTTTTTATGTTTTTTAATTTATATTTTATAATTGCACATTTTTATTCTTTTGGTACTTGTCATACGTACTTATTTTAAAATTTTCATGTTACATAATATAATTCGGCCTCTAATGATTTTAGACGCAATAAACGCCAGAAGCATAATCCATACTAATATATAAATGCGAAAGTAACTCTGTCTGTCTGTTACCTTTTTACGCTTAATCCGCTAAACCGATTTAGACGATTTTTGGTATTGAGATAGTTAGAGACCCTAGGAAGGACATAGGATAGTTTTACCCCGGATATCATCCCTTATTATTGCCCAGGATACAGTCTATGTATTCCATATTAACCGTCATAAGGTATCTAGGTACGAACCCGAGCAAAGCGAGGGTGAGTCGCTAGTTCTTTATATGCCAATTATAGATTTTCAATATATTATGTATGATGCCCCACGAATTCGTTTATAACTTTTGGAATAAAAGCAGGTCCTTTAAAAAAAGTTTCCGAAATATACTTTTTACATTGTAATTTTACTTTCAAAAGCAAAAATAGCACTTATCTACCATATTCACAATATGCCACTTACTCGGCACGCATTTAAAGAAATCACCTTATTATCGAAAGATACTTCTATTACAATTAAAACATGAGTTTTTACGGACATCATAAATCAAGCTTATTTGAAATTTATAAAGGGCTCGCGACGGCGCCAGCTCTGCTTATCGTATAAATTATGAAAAACAACGAGAAAGCTATAAATTGCAATTCAGTTACCCGACACGGGTAGCATTACTACAAGCGTCGCTTTGCAGACGGCCAAATTATTTTAACATTGAAAATGTATTTCTTGTCGCTTAAGGTACAGACCCGATTTTCAGCGAAAGTGCGACATCGCCCTGGTGTCGTGGATTTTGGGACTACGTGACTGTTGGGATGTTAAAAGATACGTCTGAATGAGGACTACAAAATGCACAAAAAAAATGAAAACACTGAAAATCTTTTTTTTAAATCGAAAAAATGTGAAAAATGCGGTCGCTTTTTGTTCGGTTTCGGACAGAAAAAAAATCATATTTCGAAAACGAAAGAAGACATCGAAATAATAAAAAGATCCCCGAGCGATATATTTAAAAAAATATTGGAGATGCATATCACTGATGGGTTATGCATAATAATGCGAAAAAATAAAAAAATATTTAAATTATATGTATATAATAAGTAGGTATAATTTATAACGCTCTGACCAAATTGCGGGACCTAAACGGATAAATTTTTGACAGTCTATTTCCATTAAGATTTCCCGTTGGTCAGTGGCTAGCATAATAGCTGTAGATCCAGAGGGCCTCAGTTCGAGTCCGGGGTCACGTCAAGGGTAGATCCAATAAAATGTTTATGTTAAGAAATTCAAAAAGGCTAGTAGCAGTCCAGATTTGAGAAGTTGCCAGCTCCGGGCCTCGGAGAGCATATTCGATTAAGGTCCTGTACCTGATCCCCTTCCGGTCATGCCGAATTATCTTTCCCCCGGAGTTTGAGAGTGATAGGGATAGAGAGTTCACTTGTGTCGATGTACAGTGTACACTCTTGTACACTATAATCTCCAGTGCAGGGAAACAACCTTGGGAAAATAATTGGGATTGAATGGCCTACACACGAGTACGTAAAACTAGGAAGAATTTAGATGTGTTTACTTGACATACATATATGTGTATATAATAACACTTTATGCCTGAACGATGTAATGCCTGGGACTCACCCTAGTACCTATTAAAGATATTTTATATCAATATAATCTTTACCTTGTAAAATATCTATTTGTTTTGAATTTTGCTATTGATACATTTATTTATTTAAAGAGGTTAATATTAAAAGTTTTCAACCATTCATTGATTTTAATACTCCCCAATGTAACATCAGGAACTTTATAAATATTTTTGCTACAAAATGCAGGACTTTCGTACATTATAACAAACTGCAGATTATTTTATTAACATACTGTTATACTTGTATGCGTCGGCGGCTTCGCTTTGGTGGCGGGTATTTAATGAAAAAGAGCATTTGTATGAATTCCGAATATAAACAATATAATTAAAATTCGTCGCAAATTCAGTTGCACTTCATACAGTAGGTCATGAGTTCAATTCGCATAGTTGAAGTATTTTTTACCATAATGATGATTGATGAATTTATTTATTTACCATACTGAATTTGCTTGAAGTATTTTTAATGCCGTAAAGCAGAAATAAGAGTGTGGGTTGTAGGTGAAAGTAGGTAGGAAGTTACTAAGTTATCTTTGTCTATTCCACCAGGGAAAACAGAGTGTGATAACAACCAAAAAATATTATAACCATATAATATATGTATATACCAGGACAAAACCTTTCTATGTAACTCTCCAACCTTTAACTATTTCCGTTATTTTATCCGCTTTATCCGTTACTTATTCCGTATAATTCGTTGCTGCATAAAAGAAAGGTAAATAACACACATTTGCATTTATAATACGAATAAGCATTATATTTTTGCGATATCATTTCTCATATATTTAAAATTTTCTTTAAAACGTTTCACCTGCGCTCTCTAAAATAAAAATATAATTCTCGGGAAAGTTCAAAGTTTCTGCATATATCTATAAAATTGTGCGCTTATTGATATTTTGAAATACGAAAATGAAATGAAATACTGTTTGCAATTAATCTGCTTAACGATTTACATTTACAATTAAATATAACGTACGGCTCTACCAATTTAAATAATAACTTTATAAATAACTAGAATATCATCAGCCGTAACGACTTCATAATCGTTAATCAAAACAATTGTCAGGACAACGTTATACATTTTTTTTTAAATAAAACAAAATAATATAATTCAAATAATATCATTCGAAAATTCCGAACGCAAGAAAATCGCTGCATCCATAAAACGAAACCCACTTCAGAACGCTACTTGAAAATTACTCGCAATTTCCCGAGCCCGTTTGAATTTTTATAGCTATGTAGAGCCAGCACCTGTGTCCGTAGGCCAAATGTCGTCGCGGTCTGCTCATCCATTCAAATTTATTCACGAGTAAGCCAAGGAAACATACAAGCGATTTTGATATCCACATCCATTCGTATCTTTTGAATCTGCGATCTACAATTCTTATAAATATTGATATGAAATAACTTTAAGTAAAGCAAAAACTATGTATGTCATTTTTACTATAATAGATAGGAAGAATTTGAACTTAATGAATTTATTTTAAACATTTAAATCATAAATTATTTAATCTAGCAGAACCCGCGGCTTCGCTCGCGCGAAAACTACAATATAATCTCTAAAAAGATTTTTTTACAAACTTTCATCCCCTATATTACCCCCATAAAGCATGAATTTCGAAAAATGCTAAAACATATATTTATTTTAATTTTATTGAAGAGCGTTAATACGAAGTTTCAAGTAATTCTGATCATATATATATTTTTTTTAGCAATTAGATAATCTCCCGCGGTAAAAAATACCTATGTTATTCTCCAGCCTTCCAACTGTCTCCACACAAAAAATCACGCCAATCCGTCACTCCGTCACACAAACAAACACACAAACAAAGAAACAAACAAACAAACAAACAAACCAACCAACAAACAAACAAACAAACAAACAAACAAACAAACAAACAAACAAACAAACAAACAAACAAACAAACAAACAAACAAACAAACAAACAAACAAACAAACAAACAAACAAACAAACAAACAAACAAACAAACAAACAAACAAACAAACAAACAAACAAACAAACAAACAAACAAACAAACAAACAAACAAACAAACAAACAAACAAACAAACAAACAAACAAACAAACAAACAAACACACTTTCACATTTATAATATTAAGTAAGGATTTACATTTATGTTTTTTTTTTGTGAAAAACTAAGGATATTATTTTCTAGAGATATTTTTTTGGATTTAAACGTGACTTATTTTAGCATATAAAGATTTACAGCATATTAAATAATAGGTAGTTTGCAGCCGATCTTTGCCCAACACTCTACACCCGGCCTTCGTATCGCTTGACTTGAATCACGTCAGCCCATATGAAATATCAAAGCGAAGGATTAAGTCAAACACAAACCAAAATTGGCGAACTGTAACCTTTATAACACCATTATACATTGTGTGAGATTAAAAATTTATTATTGAATACCCAAATAAATAAATGTGATCTAAATTTGACTACTATTATTATACCTAAATAGGAAAGTGTATGTCTGAATGTCTGTTACTTTTTCATACTAAAATGGCTGGACAGATTTGGATAAAATTATGTACAAAGGCAAATATTAGATAGTTAAGGACGCAACGAAGCAAAGAGAATAACGTGGTCTTATTCTTATGTAGCTATATTATGTCGATAAAGTAAGCGCATCACATAAAATGTCCTTACCTACCTAGAAAAATTACCATAATATAACTTTTGTCTTCTACCACGTAAGAATTATTTCTATCTTGGGATATAAAAAAGTCTATGTCCGTCTTCACAATGATAACTACATGCTGGTAGAGAAAATAAAATCATATATATATATTATTATATTTTCTCTATATATATATATATATATATATATATATATATATATATATATTATTATTATTATTTATATATATATATATATGTGTGTGTGTATGTATACGTAATATATATATATACGAGTACATGTATATATACGAAAACCCTTTTTATAGAAAATTTAAAGGACTAGCAAGTAGTGCATAACATCTGTGCTGTAAATATCTTTTGAGAGAAAAACACTAACTATTATTATTAATGTTGTTTGGATTCCATATGATGTACGATCATTAAACTTGTACTTTATTCGCGACGTAAATTACACTTTTAACTTCAACTGTTTTTATATTTTTACTATAATTTTGACTTAATAATATATGTATGTCTAAAAGAAATCATAGTCTCGGTTTTGTCCTTGAAATCTGCAAAGTTATTACAAGTTATTTGATTTCAGAAACAAATTATTAAGACAGTACCTATACAATTTTCATTCCTATGTAATCTATTAAATCATAGAAATATGCATACGAAGTATTAGTATTTAAATAACATCTTGTCAGATTCAATTTGAAAATTGAATATGACAAGAACAAGAAGAAATACGAGTACCTACCTATTAAAATTATATACAATATTCTAATATCTCATCTATACAGATAACTAAAATTGAAGTGTCTGTTTGTAATGTCAAAATGCCAGTGTTTTACTAAATGCATATGAAATTATGTACGGTACTTATAAGAAAAACACATTTTTTTATTTTTGTCTGTCCGTCTGTTTGTTCCGGATAATCTCTGTAACGGCTAGACTGATTTTGACGAGACATTCACTGGAAGATAGCTGATGTTATAGGGAGTAGCATAGGCAACTTTTAATTTAGAATTTAATTTAGAATTAGGGTTCTCCTCAAAAAAATTAAAACGCATCTAGGGACGAACTCGAGCGAAGCGAAGGTGAATCGCTAGTGATTATATATCGCTAGACTGAATTCACATCAGATTAAGGCTATAGCGAGCACCGAAAGCAATTTAATATCATTATATAAAACGGAACGTATTTATGGAGCTGCAAAATATTGCATTTACTTGATAGTTAAAACATTTTATTTTTATAACAAAAATATTAAAAATATTATTACAAATATGTTTCTTTAAGAGGCAAACTCTTTCGTTTTTGCAGCCCTTAAACTTAGAATGTTCTTCGTAGTTCCACAAATTGTTGTAGAAGAGCATTCGACATTAATAAACAATAAAAACTGCAGTCACCAGTGCAACAATGTGTATTATTATCCCACACCTTACAGTAATTTACCACCATAACAGAGCCCCATTGAAAAACATAATCGTACGAGTGCAAGACACCATATGGCCGCTGTGGCCGTCAACCATGTCCAAAGACATAAATGGGCAAGTTATCGTCACAGATGGAATGCTATTGCGTTGGGGCAGCCTTGCCGGTGGAGGGGGACCTCCCGCGCAACCTGCGCCTCGTCCCTCGCACTTAGTGCCTCGCCCGCGCAGCCGTGCGATTACACGCGCGTACGTCGATTATTATAGAAACTTTATCGATTCCAATATAAACAATAGTTATAATGAGTTTCAGTGACATAAAAAATCTAGTGATATTATATTAGAATAAGGTAAATAGTGATAACATTTACTATAATTGCGCAGAAACGTATAATCGGCAAGGGCATTTACGAGTACGACTCGGTGCATGCAGTTTAGCAATAAGTTATTAGTAATGTGTGTGTATATATATATATATATATATATATATATATATATATATATATTTAATTTCTTGGAAAATATACTGATGTGTTTAGCAGGTGTTAACATTATGAATGGATAATATGTAAGTATAAGCGACCGGCCGCGCGCATTCCTTCGTTGCATAACAAAACCAAAATAGAGCAGTGTGTCAATACAGCCTTTGTAGCGTTGAAAGCCTTTTCGAGTAATAAGGGTGACAAAGATTGTAAAGTGTTGAGTTAATGACATCATCCTGTTATATGTTCGCACTCCGCCCACTACGGGTACACGTGTCTTAAGGTTACACGAATTGCGTGAAAATAATTTTAAATATAATATCGTGTATGTAGTAAGTAGATAACACGATAATGATTTTTTTAAATGATATTTATTTCTAATATGAGTACAATATATAGTTTTTGGGTAGATATTACAATTAACACTTTTAGTTAGAATATGTTATTTAGTTGGCTCTACTACGACGTTAACCGTTGATAACAAATTTAATAACTTTATAAGTTATGTCAACTAGTTACGATCTCGTTATACTCATGTAAATGTATTACACAATTTTTCAAATTAAAGACGCGATAAAAAAATTCAAAAATACATGTTTTTACATCAAAGTTAACATTTTAATGATACGCTATGCTACATACAATTATTATCACACAGAGATTATGCCGCATAGTAATGTTTTGTTTATGACGTCATGTCCGGCTATAATAATCAGCAACTCTAGATCTCTAAGTTAATTGCTTAATAACTTCTCATAGTACTTTTCATTTATTAATGTACACAAGAATATGGAATAAATATACTTCTACTTTGTCTACGTCACTTTTGAAACTCTAGATATATTTTGATATTAGTGACTCACCCTCGCTTCGCTCGGGCTCGTCCCTAGCTTGCTTCCCAATACAAACTTTCGTCCCTATTTTCATTCCTCCCATGGTCCTTCCCATGGTCTCAAACTATCTTCTTACCAAATTTCATCTAAATTGGTTCAGTAGATTACTCCCTACAGCCTCGCAAACTCAAAAAATTTACCTCTTTATAATATTAGTACAGAATAAGAAATAGCTTTTAATTTTTAATAAAGTTTGTTTTTATGTACCTAAGTTAAAAAGATTGACTCTATCTCTTGGAGGGTATAAAAAAGGGCAGTGAACTTGCTTCCTCTTTCTGATTTTAATAGTATTTTCTTAACCAGACCGAGACAAACATTTGCTTGATGACATTCATTCGTAATCGAACGCGTGACTTCGGGCGTAATAGGCAGAAGATGTCAGACATGAACACCACTGCGTCAAGTCAGTGTACACAGATGACATACTCGTAATTCTATACTGCCTGCCGATTTTGATGACTAAGATTTTGTTCTGTTTTTTTTTTTACTTGGCGCCTTTGGATAAATATTGTTTTCCAGACAAATTTTCTAATACCTACTTTTCCTTAATATTGAAGATCATTAATACTAAGTTTCAAGTTAACTAGACAAAAAAATAATATATTCTACGAGTATATGCTCCGCTGCCTTTTCACACATTTAAAGGTTTAATTTTAAGAAATTATTTCTTTGTCATTATCCATGATCGTTCACATTTTTATCATTTCTTTAATAATTACGAATTAATTAATAAAAATTAGCTTTTTATTTTTAATTCGTTCGTGTATTTGATCTGTAAATATTGTGAAAATGCCTTAAGCATAATTAATTTATCATTCCATTTCTCTGTTTATATATATATACTACACTCAAAGTTAAATTACAAATTCTTTACCGTTCATATTATAATTATATTCTATTTAAGTAAATAAAAACATTTGTTATAATTATATGAAAGTAGGCAGTCTATGAATATAGAGATCTTTCTACATCGACGGTTTCGCACATTATTGGAGGCAACGGAGCACGAAGCACGTCGCTGCGGACCCTCGTTAAAAATAAAATTATACAATAAATTAAGCAGCAATTCTCCATAACTCATTTTCTTATTAATTCTAACCGTGTACTTTATGATCTATAACACGGTATAATTGAATTCGCTTTCGTAAGCTCTGAATACTTAGAGCTGCAAGTGAAACATTATAAAAGTTTGCAATTTCACAGAAAATCCTTTGCCTTTGTGAAACCATTATAATATAATATTGCAAAATAAAAAACTTTCCATGTATTATTTTTTTTCCTAAAACTAGTTACCTTATGAGAACTTTGTTTACGTTTTTGTTTTAAGCTCCGTTCATATTAAAATAAAGTAGATACTTAGGATGTTTTTCAATATGTAGTTATGAAATACAATTATTCGTTATGAGTATAAAACGATTGATTATGAGGTTCATAAAAAAATGTTGTTGTTTAATCTCTATGTTTAATATGTTTGAATCTATATATCTATGTATATATATAAACAAAGTCGGGTTTGTTACAATACTTATAACTCGAGAACTTCTAGACCAATTTTTATGATCTTTGTTTTGTTGGATTCGTCTCCACACCGCATTCATAGCAGAAAAATCAATGTCTATTAAAACCTCGGAAAAATTCACGAATAAAAAAAATTAAAAAAATCTATTCCATACTAAGCGTCAAAACGTGCCTAGTAGGATGAGTCGCTGCTAGTAATAATAATAAAATTGCAATTTGTATTGGATTACGGTCCCTGTTGTTTCTACTAAGAGTTTAAAAATACATAATAATATGTAAATATTTCTTTGTTGTAATGACATTTCCATCGTTAATGATACATTAACATGCAAATAAACAAAAGACGTACATTGCATGCGTGTGATATGATGAGTGAAATATCGACATGCAATGCATGCACCAAGATCATTTCCTTCCTGGTAGGATTTACTATGATACTTTTACTATTATTTATTTATACGAAATATTAACAAAAGTAAACAAGCTTTTACAACTAATCAGTAAAATAAAGGCATTAAAGAAACTGATAAATATTGTGAAAGAGTATTTTGCGAAAAAAATTATTGTTTTAACAAACGGAGTGTAGAGTTAATCTAGAGGTTAGCTAACGAAGCGGTAAATAAAATCAAGATCTCACTTACTGTTGTGTTAATGTCTCAATATTTACATAAAACGTATGGAATGAGGTGGTTACACATAGCAATGCTAATAGATTTTTGTCATATTCGCCCGTCTACTTCGATTAGATTTCAGAATATAATCTCAGTTTTATATTAAAATAACAGTAGATTGTTTATAGGTACAAGTTTTTCATTTTGTAATGGGACTACTATTATAATTGCAAAATTTGTAAGTGTGTATGTCTGTTATTCCTCCATATGGAAACGGCTGAACGGATTTGGATGAAATTTGGTACAAGATATGAATTATTTGGCACCTCGCGAAGCACCAAGAAAAGTTATCCACTTGTTGTTCGTATCATGGTTCACGATTAAACAATTAACGATGTTTTAAACTTAATAAGTATAAATTTACATAGGAAGTTATATCAAAATTTTGCAACCACACAGTATTCTTATTGAGCTTAGAAAGACCTAAAAACAACAAGTGCTTTTAGAAGATTGTTTCGCAGGCGGCACTGTGGCTTAATTTTTCAATAATACACGAATGCAGACTTAAAGCTTCGTGTCCGGAATATCTCTCAGCTTGACCAATGTGGGCTTACAACAGGTTTTGGGAAACTTGTAAGCAATACATATCAAGGGTCAGATTGACGTAGCTGGAAAAAGAACAATAACATGATTCTCCTTAAGAGAGATCACGCATGAATATTTTGAGAGCAAATCCAAATACACTTATTTCGTAATGCGAATTCACACGGCCATTTATATGATTGTACATTATAAAATTTAATGTTATTTTATTTAATTATACTTATTAAATGATGCTAATTTTCGTCATATTAATGGCACAATTAAATAGCAGATTCAGTTTATGTTTTTGCACAATAAATTGGCACTCTTCTCGTATAAATCATATTATTTGATTAAAATTACAGTTCGTTGCAAAACTTAAAAATCTGTTAGGATTCTCGTAGGTTAATAGCAACATTTAAAGCCCTTTAAACCCTTCTTTTTGATCTAATATAAAAAAAGGTACACAATTATAAAAAAAAAATGTTTAAACGAGAAGAAAATCGCCTGTTTATTTGTATGAAAATACGATATCTTCGCCAATTCTAAACGGTTTTTTAATAAATTAAAAATACTTTTGTTGAATTAACGATTTTACAGTTGGCATATAATTTCGATATAAAAGATTTTTCGATTTTTGTGTTACCTCAAGTTTATTATCGTTGACTCAATTTATTTATGTAAATATAAATTATGTGAAACCATAAACAAATGATATTATATGTTCAAATTTTGTGTAAATTGGTCATAAATGTCTACTTTTTACCAATGTTGAGAAAATTCTTATAAGGTAAAATTAATAAGAAATTAAGTTTCGTTCAAACACCTGAATAAATTTTTCTTAGTCAAAAAATCCTTTTGCTTCACGCGGAAATGGAATGCGTGATCATATGCCACAGCATTGCTCTTGCTCTCTTTTGCACTGAGTAAATCAGGTTTTAAATTAAAAACTAATTGACCTCTCCTTCGTTTATACAATAGAAACATTGCTACGCTAAATGCAAAGCATGATTCTTTGTGTGAATATAAAATGGACTTTAAATTTTTCTTGCAAGTACAAAATCACAACAGATATTTTTTTTAAGTAGATAAGTTACTTGAATGTTAATATCAATGATTCAGCGCTGCTCTTATATCTTCTAAATAATTTCCCCATACTGAAAACATGGTGATTTGAATGAGACCAAAACTCAAAACTTCTTTAAAATAATTGTCAACATTGTCAACCTGCAATTCTTTGGAACAAATACACTATTTAAACAGGACTTTCTGACATTTAATAAATTCAGATTAGAGTGACTAGATAGACTGTTTTCTATTGTAAGACCACGAGCGAAACAACATGCGAAAACTAATTTGTTAGTAAAAACAAAACAATTAATCATTAGTAATTGCATTACTTGCTCTAATTTTAAGATAAACCTTCTTATGCAACTAATTAGTGCTAGAATTATATTCCGTCTTATATTACTAAATGAAAAATTTCCTCTTCATTTTTTAGTTTCATTCACGGCGAGAAATGAATGTATTATAACGTCAGAAGAACAAGGGAAAGCGTGAAAAAATGCAATATCGTAGGCGAGGAAATTGTTTTACTACACTATAAATTCTTTACTTAGGCACGTTGTATTTGCTCACATCGTATAGGCACCCACCTAATTACATAAATAATTAACTACCACACCTTCAACACATGAATATAATGTAAACAGGGCCTAAAGCTTTCAAACACTGTGCTCTATTTAGAGTATAATTTATGTAGTTTACAAATAATAAGCAATATTTGACAACTCTAGTAATGTGTCACATTTACTAACTATCCTTAGTACATTAGAGATCACAGGTTCGATTACAAGAACATTTTTTTATTATTATGTACATGATTGTGCTGTTAAAAACGTCCATAGTATACTAGAACATAAATGCCTGAGATGGGATGGGAAAATTTTATAACAAAGTATCACTATACTCTATTTTCTTACACTTCAAAGGAAATAATAAGCCATAAAAATGCACTAACCTATATGTATATGACACTCCTATCAAAATTAAATCTGTATCATGAACTGCATTGTGCCAACAAACAATGTAAACTTAATGTAACATAGAATGGTCTTGTAGTTTTATAAGGGCATTAGTCTTCTGCACTTCTTAAAGAATGATTCTACAAAATTTTCAAATACTTATTGCACAGAACAGTAGACTTTATATAACTTTAAAATATTCTTATACCGGTGTAACTCGTTTTAAATTTTTATGCGATACAATTACAATATTTACGATACAATGTTGTTTTCTTTGAAGATTTGTCTATTAATATTAAATATTAAACCACTTTTGATTGAAAAACTTTGTTGGCTCTAATGTCATGGTATTTGTAAACGCAATTAATAAATACACATTGCAATAAATCTCAGAATAAGCTTAAGCTCAAGTTAGGTTTCTTGTAAGATTTAAGCAATACAGCGGGGGGAACCTAATTTAAATCCACGCAGTAAGTTTCTACGTGAGCCGAATACAGAAAACAGTAAACCTAGATTAACTCCAAAAATAGCTGTATATTCCTTATCAATAATAAACCTTAACGGTACGTATTCCTTTCCAAATAAAAAAAAAATACTTTAATTTTCAAAATAAGTAGGTAATGGTTTCGTAAATTTTCACTCCAATCTCTTCTCTTCCAATAATTTCATAGCGTATTTTAGATCCTAATATCTGAATTATCTGAATTTTCAAGTGTACGTTATAGTGGTTCAAGTGTAAGTGTCAGTTATACCTGATATCCAGGAAGAAGATAATAAGTTTTCAGGAACTATGAATATGTTTTAGGGCTTGTTATTAAACGAATACCTAAAAACCATAATGTAAAAATTCATCCGAAATACAATCCGAGTGGATGGTAACAGTACTTCTTACTGTATAAATGATACACGTGTATATATGACGTACGTATGTATTTATATATTGCCAAAAGTTTAAAAACTTTGTCATTATTATTATCTCTTCATATTTTTGTAATAGGTACTTATTTAAACCGACCACTAGGCGAACAATATTTCAGTCATTATAAATGTAGTTATTTAAAGGTACAAAATAACTTTAATTTTTTTTTTCTTCTTATTTATATGGGAATTACCCTTGGTTTATATAATAAAATTCTTACGAAGCCGAATCTGTAATTTTCTTGAAATAAACATTATTATCGATACAGAGGCCGAACCTATAGTTTTTAAAAAATTTGTCTGTCTGTCTGTTACCGCATAACAGAAAAACCACTAGAGGGATTTTGAAGATTCTTGGTATGGTGATAGCTGGTTATCCGGGTCAACATATAGGATACTTTTTACCGCGGGAAAATATCGCATTTCTGAGAAAAAATACAAAAACTGCAATGTAAGAGTATACTAATATGTAAAAGCTAAGACTTTGGTTTTTGGTCATCTGAACGCTGGCGGAGCCGCGGGCAATGCTAGTAAAACTATATATGACGCTTAATTTATACATACATATACTAGCGACTCACCCTCACTTCGTTCGGGTTCGTCCCTAGGTACGTTTTAAATTAAAATGGATATAGGTAGGATGTTATCCTTAAGAGATAGACATATGCCATCGCGGACTTTTCTGTAGACCTATATAAGATACACAATTCCACCATACATTATTTTGTTTTATCTCAAAGGGTTTATTCAGCGTTTTCGTTGAAAGTTCCCAGATGATTTATTTTTTCCAATACGTCCAACAAATATCGTTATATTTTAGCCAATGTATACAAAAACTTAACAAATTATATACTAAAACTTCCTCGAGAACCACTCTATTCATTGGTGAAAACAGCATGAAAATCGGTGCAGTAGTTTTTGAGTTCATCGCGAACAGACAGACAGACAGACGCGGCAGAAGACTTTGTTTTATAATATGTAATGATGTAAGTAACTTTATATACATACAAAGAAGAAACCGAAAAAAATCTGCACAACCGAATTTATTACCTTTTTTGGCGTCCATCAAAAAAGTATTGATGCTTTATACATGGATTTATAAGGTAATAACTTTAAATGCATGCCTTGTCAGTTGAGTCACAGTGTTTGCTGTTAATGTACAAAGGCAAGTTATACGTTTAAGATGACTAATTAGTATTTTAACATACATTCCTCCATATCAATATGAAGACCATATAAGGTAACATTCATGAAGTGTACGTCATATGAAATCTTAATATAAGATTCGTTATACAAAATTTCATCCCCATTTTCACCCCCTTAAAGGATAATTTCCGGGATAAACCCTATAACATTCCCAGGGTCTCAAACTATCTCCTTACCAAATTTCATCTAAATCGGTTCAGTAGTTTCGGAGCCTATTCAGTACAAATAAACAAACAAAAAATCAAATCTTTCCTCTTTATAATATTAGTATAGATAATATGTAGCATTAAAACACATATCTACATAGGGACAGACGAAATGGACACTTTCATGAAACGTATGATATTTAAAAGGTAGGTATTGGATACCTAATTAAATTTATTTGTATTAAAATTGAAATATTTACAACGTAATGTTATATATAATGAGAACGTTGTCTAAAAATATTTTTAAAATTTAAAGGCCATTTGATTATAAGAAATTTATTGTGCCTTTTTAACTCGTACATTATATTTAATTACAAATATAGCTTTTATTAAAGCTCTAGCGGTGTATACACGGAACACAGAATATTTAATATTTAGCTAATTTTTAGTTCTTTTAATTATTTTTATTATTAAAAAAATATATAAGGATAATTTAATAATTATTATTATTTATCTATACTAATATTATAAAGAGGTTTAGATGAAATTTGGTAAGAAGATAGTTTGAGACCCTGGGAAGGACATAGGATACTTTTTATCCCAGAAATCATCCCTTAAAGGGGTGAAAATGAGGATGAAATATTGTATGGGGAATCAAGGCAGGGACGAACGCGAGCGAAGCGAGGGTGAGTCGCTTTATATAATATAATTACTTATTCCATAATTATAATATATATTTTTAGTAATATCATTGATTGATGATCATGATCAACTAAAATAAAGATGACGCTACATTGACGTCTCAACAAACACTCCACCCACAGTACCTACTTCATAATAGAATATTCACATTAATATTTATCGATGAACCAATTTATACAGCTTGCCCACGCGGACATAAATACATTTAATATTAAAAACAAAATGAAGCTTTAGGTCTCATAGCAATGCCCGAGGTAGATTACATCTAATATTGGTACAATCGTACAGAGAAATTGTTAAAGTTTTATTGTCAAGTACATAGAAACGGCAAATATACTTTAAATCTCGTTGTATAATATGTGCAATTGCGTATTTAAGTAGTAGAAGCTAATTAAATATTTCTACAAGACTAATATTATTTAGTCGTATAAAAGTATCCTGCTTTTGTTTTTGTAAAGCTTATTTATATATGATATAGATTTATTAGATTGTTATATGTATTTATTTTAATAAAACCGATTGAAGAAATAAAGAGTAGTGACTCTTAAATCATCCAAGTATAATTTCATTTTAATAATTTCAACTCAATATTGAAATATCACAACGAAATATCCGACTGCATAATACTTTATTTCTTCGTTAACTTGTTTTATAATATATTCTTTTTGTTTACAGTTTTTTAGTTTTTGCCAATTAGACAAATTGAAATTATATTGAGCAATTTTTTATCCTAAATTACTTTTAAGCATAAATGAGTAGTATATTTTTTTATGATCGCCTCTTAAATACCTTTATTTTGATACCCCACTCGATTGGTTTAGAAGAATTTCTTTTAAAGACCCACAAATTGACGACTGAAATCCACTATTTTATTTTTTAACTATTTTTATATAGCCTATAACACTCGCGTTATCAAGACGAATCTAATGACGTATGAATCATCAAAATCGGCCTACAAGTTTGGTCTCTAGAACG
Organism: Brenthis daphne; assembly: GCA_947093115.1. Classification (NCBI taxonomy): domain Eukaryota; kingdom Metazoa; phylum Arthropoda; class Insecta; order Lepidoptera; family Nymphalidae; genus Brenthis; species Brenthis daphne. The sequence continues at coordinate 16,081,279 of OX352472.1, read as the reverse complement.
CCACATAGGAACAAACATCCATACATAGATTACCCTCATTGATATTACAAACACGTTACCCTCCTTTGCGTCGCGCAGTTGAGTAAATATGTACAAAAGAAAAATATTCCTTACAGAATTTTCTCAATTAATTAGAAGCTCTTCGCATGTAATCTGCAGAAGAGTGGATTTTGTTAAGAGTTTCTTAATATATATAAATTTATTTGAAGTAAATATTTCCACGGCTTCAGTCTTCGTAATTAGAGGGGAGAGGGGAACTTACCAGCAATATTGATTTTGACAAGAAGTCCTAAAAGGGGAAATTCAAGTGCGGACCCACCTGTTTTAAGTCTGGTATGAGTGTTTTATGTAAGATTTTATATCTTTCGCCTTATTTAACAGTCTACAACACTATTTATTGCATGGCCTTTTAGCTGTTATTGACTTTTCTATTTGCGCTTTATATATTTAAATGGAATAATTCATTGAAATACATTAGGTACTAGTTTGTTCGTTGTACAGCATTTGATTGCCCTGTATTGTAAATAAGGTCCTTGATACCGTACTTATATATTAAAAAGAAGTTAACAATATCTGGACTTATGATTAAAAAAATATTTTTACCTTTATTGTTATTTCTAAAAAAAACTCGACATGTACAGCTGCTGGTCAATACTATTAATATTAATAATTAAATACATGCTGCTTAAAATTACACTTAAAGTAGTTTATTTTTAATTGTAAAAAAACAACTAAACGGGGGCTTTCATTTAGAATAGATACCTAATCAGATTATTTTCGAAATCGGTGCCAGCCGACAATATTTTAAGATATGAATGTGTATGTATTTTAAGTAGTGCCTGGAAGTCAGTTTTTTTTTAAGTTTTTATAGTCGATTATTTACATAGATCAAAAGTTACTGCTTACATGACGACACAAAGATACAAAGAGGAATATTTTTTAATAATTATAATAAATACACCGCAGAGCGTAGATCTTTAATTTTCAACAACTTAGAGACTTACACGGCTCTATAAAAATTAAGCGGAACAACAATTATGTAAGGATATGTTTCTAGTCCCCTTGTGAGAATCATAATCTCTAAAAGTACGAATTAAATCTCGAAACTCATTAGTTCTTAATTACTTGGGGCATTAAGGTATTCAGGTTAATACTCACCAGCATCTTTATTATTTATAAGCCATTTATTAGAAATATTATCTTTAGCTTAAGAAAACCGCTAGAGGTTGTACGGTATTCACATTTCTTTACAACTACCTATATGCTCTAACTAAAAATATCCAACAGTCTAGATGTAGTTAGAAACTCATTCCAACATTGATAGGAATTTTCAACTCATAGTAGCTAAAAAACTGAAAAGTGTTGAAGTGTCATCAATCACGAGGAAAGTGACAATACGTCATCAATCTGCTGGAAACTCTTAGCTCACATCGCTGACATTGACAGGCACACGGCTTACACATTACCGCGGAGGTCGCCCTGAGTATTAAATAAATAAACATGCGAATTTATCTCTCGACATGCTAATATAATATGTTAGAAAAATATTGCCAAAGAATTTTGAAATAAATATGGTAAAAATAAGGGTTTGATCAAAATATTAGGGCCATATGTACCTATGGAAGTAATATCACAATTACTATATAATAAAATAATGTAATTATTTTTGGTACCTATATATTTTATATTTCCAGATGTTGGGTGTAAACGAAGCAATGACTGAAATCGAAGAAAAGATTTTAATGATTTGTGTTATAAGAAACTGAATCATTATAAAATGGAGGGGGTTAGAGTAACGCATCAAGGTTTAAAGGCACATACGCCCGAGGGTTCAGCTGGTAGGATAACACAGGCTGGTCTCGCAGCACGGAGTCCTGAAGGCACAGCAGCTAAAGCAATGGCTATAAAGGGCCACGAGGACTTATGGGTTGAAATTCAAGCTAACACTTTTAAAAACTGGGTCAATGAAACCTTGAAGCCCATGAATATTAAGGTCAGTTAGAAAAATTGTTAAAACAATTATGAAAGACTTCGTTCTAAAAGCAATATTAAACAAATAAGAATTTTACAAAGCATCTGATTCTCAATAACGTGACGAAACGTGACGAATGTGGTTATTATAATTCTAGTTCAAATATCTTTTACAGAGTTCATTCGTAGATGAAATAATCGACAAGCATGACGGCATATGGCACTTGTGACTGGTACTAATTTCTACACCTGTGATGTTTGCCTCTGTTTAGTTTTATATATTTTTATTCATTGTTAATGCCTTCAGCTCTTCTCGCGTGGTACATTCGTATAATTAATAAGATTTACACTGCTCGGAATTGAAACTTAAGATTTTAGACATAATAATTAATGCAACTATACATACACATACAAACATAATGTAATAAAATGTGAATGTGATGAAATCATTTTTTATTGTACATATAGGTTCATGATCTAGTAGAAGACCTTCGAGATGGAACAGTACTGTGCTCCCTGGTGGAAGCTCTACAGGGCCGAAGATTGAAAGGTTGGAGTCCTAAACCAACCAACCAGCACCATAAATTGGAAAATGTTACAAATGCTCTACAAGCTATTGAGGATGATGGTGTTAAGTTAGTTAATATTGGTAAATAATTTTGATTATTAATTTTTCAATGATTTTTTTCTCAATAAATATATATGTAAATGTCCCCTACTTTTTTAAATTTCATTGGTTACATTTTTTTAAGGTAACGTGGACATCGTAAATGGAAATTTAAAACTAATCCTCGGCTTAATCTGGTCACTAGTTGTTCGTTACCAGATTGGCAGAACCAAATTCCCACCTAGGTAAGATAGAGTATTTATTATTTTTAGATATATTTTTTGTATTGGTATTTATATAAGATTTAACATTAGTTTATAAATATATTGCTTATATTTTTGTAAAACATTTTTTCTACATTATAATATGGAATTTAGTAAAAAATCAATATATTAACGACCATCCTGGATATACGCCAACTTACCAGAATGCCAACAGCTTTGTTTATCAGACGGCAATTTATATATTAAACTAGGTACTTTGAATTAAAACAATTACAAGTTAAACAGAATAACAAGTACTAGTTTATTGTATAATCTATTATAATTATCAAAATTACGTTGTAAAATCGCAGAGCTTGTTCAAAAGATAACTGTATTAGGTGACTCCATACTTACAACGGCGCGACGGCGCAATGCGAGACCAGGCAATTAGCGCGGCGTGCCTGCGCCGGCGCAGACAACCTCTTATTGCATTACATCCGATGTTTTATATGTTACTTTCATCATGTTACATTTATTGCAAAACAACTTATTAGTAGTAGTTTAAAGAAAACAAACGTACAGTGAAATATTAATAGCTAAAATAAATTAACGTGACATATTGTTTCCTTTTACTTTTATAGCGACTTCAATTTAAGAGGAGTAACTCAATTTTGTATAAGATATCTTTGCCAATAGTGAACCATTTTTTTTAAGAATAAGTTAGATCTCCAAAATTGCTAGAAAAATTCCACCCGTTCTTGTAGAAAAAGTGTTATTGAAATCGAAGTTCCTTCACAGGAAAACATGATAAAGGAATTATTACGATTAATAGTACAAAGACAAATTTATGTCACACAAATCATAGGTGTAGACCTGCGTGCTAAATAAATAAAAAAAATTTTTTGTTCATTAAGTAATGTAAAAATAATACTCGATAGATTACGGAGGAAAAAAAGATAAGAAATCACAAATAAAAATATACTATAGTTGAAAACGTTATTGTTTTAGAAAACTTATGTTATCATGGCTACAAGCAGCTTTACCAGAATGTCGCGTTGGAAATCTCACTACTGACTGGAATAGCGGTGTGCTCCTATCTGCTCTACTCGACTATTGCAAGCCCGGCATCTTCCCCAATTGGAAAGAACTCAGTTAGTATTAACTTATTTTAATATTTACTTTTAAAGTTATCTTTATATATTAATTGTATTAAAATTTAATTTCATAACTTTATACATAAATAATACATATATGTATTCTGTATGTACCTTTATAGGAAATTCTCAACCTCTTAAGTCGTTTTCAAGTCATACTTTATTTTTTAAAATGAAAATTACATTCTATCTCTATAAATGACTCTTTAACCGTTTTCAACACAGTGAAAATGTTTACAGATCGCCACGAAGCTATTGAAAATTGCAGAAGGGCTATGAAGCTTGCCCACAGAGAACTAGATGTACCGATGGTGTTGGAGCCTGAGTACTTAGCTTCGCCATGGCTAGACGAATTATCTGGTATGACATACCTGTCCTACTTCATGAAACCAGATTCAACAGGTGTAAAGTCAACTTTGGATTGGGTCAACTCTCGTTTGGAAAGATCTATTACTAACTTTACGGTAAGTAAGAACTGAACTACACTCAGTTCGTTATAATATCTGCGTAATTAGGCTAGTTAGTATCTAGCAATTATGGTGGCAGATCTTAAGGTCCAATTTCTCATGTCGAACCGAAAATAGTTATTAGGATTTCCCGTTAAAAGACAATATTTTTGTTTATGTCCGTAATTCCTCCAGTGCAAATGACAAGTCTCAGTTGACCGGAAATCGATCTAGAGAATATTATAATTATTGAACATTGAAATATTTTAAATGATAAATTATACTCGTAAAATAGATGAACTAAATAAATTATACGTTATATTCATCATTCACTATGATTAACCAATAAACAATAATTATGGTATTGCACGAATTTATTCATAGTTAAACTTAGAGGTGTAACAGGAAAACGCAGATTTAACTATAACCCACACTTAACTATAGCTATCTATATACTTGTGTAGTTATAAAACGACTCAGAAATACATAAAGGATGACTAACATTTTAATACAACTCCATTCTAACAGTAATTACTAGAGTTCTGGTGCTTCGTGTTGTATGATGTAGACCTACAGTAGACTAACCACACAACTTGTGTATTATTTCTAATAACCGGTAACGAGGGAAGTTCGAATGCAAACTAATATTAGTAATCAACACCAGCACAACAAAGCTGTTATATAAGACAACTAATGGAGAGCAATTCACAGCTTTAGGAAAAAGAAAGAAAATATATACAATTTATGATAACACAACATATCATAAAAATGTCAGACCACTTAGAGAGTTTGGCTTAATTTTGTGGTGATTAATTGTGTTGTTTTTGTAACACTGTCAATATATATAAAAGTATATAAATAGTTAAGTGTTAACCCATATGGTAACCACAGCTATTTTGGATAGTTTTAAAGTGTTACTGCTCTTACGGTTTTATATCAATATTGTCTAAATAATAAATATTGTAAATTTAAGCATTATCTCATATAATATCTAAAATATATATGTTTATTTAAATGTCATTGCTATTATAGCATAAGTTTATATTATAAATGAAAGAATATCCAAGATTCACAATTGTTTTTTTTTTATAAATTGGAGTTTGAGACACGTAATAGAAGCCGAATTACCAGTATGGGTAATTGCGTGTTATCATTTGAAAATAGCTTAACAGATTTAAACATAACTTCTTATTACTACGCAGATAGTAATCTGGATAAAAAGTATAGCTAAGTATCATTTTAATTTTAATTAAGGAAGGATGCTAGAAAAATAGACAATCACAGGCAATCGGGGCTGCAAGTCGTAGAGGTCTGTAGGAGTTCCTATTGATACTCAATCAATTTCTGTTACTATAAGAACACGGCTAAGAATTGATATAACGCGGCGGTTTATAATATGCTTGCTTAAACTGTTTTGTAAACGGACACCGGCAAGGGACTTTGTGTTTTGTTTTGATAATAATGTAATTGTTAAAAAAATGTGCCATTTATATCCCTTTCAACTAGAAGCAATTACGACTCCTTATTAAAAGAAGACTAAAAAAACTTCAAATAATAATATCTTGTATTCCCATAAAGAAGAGCTAATTTAAGGAATATAAAATGGCTAAAGCTAAGAAAACTTAATGTATTTCAGACGGATTGGAACGACGGTCGCGTAGCCAACGAGCTAGTGAGATCGATGGGAGGTCCCGCGCCGCCCCCGAGTAGACTCAGGCGAGACCCAGCGCGATGGGAGGAAAATTGTCAGCTGGCTATTGATGCCGGCAAAAAATTAGGTGAATAAATGATAAATAATTTACTTATTGTTTTGGTATATTAATGAAAACTAACCTAATGAAAACTAGTATAGAATTATAAGTTATAAATGAGCTAACATAGCAAAAAGTATAAATAAAAGGACCGAGCGTGAAAACGATGACAGCTGTAGGGATTTATTTTTAACTAATAAAATAGTATATAGCTATAAAAGGAGGTTGTATATAAAATACAATAACCGCGTTTACATTTCAATTTTCAACATCCTCCCATGAACGTAGGTCCATGCCAATCAAGAACGTAAACAACTGAACAAGGCAATATCTGGTAACATTGAGTGTAATATTTTGATAGAATTTTAAAATATACTATTAAACGAGCAGGTATAATTAAACAATTAAACTAACTAAAAATTCCAAAAACTCGTCGTAAAGAAATCGGCTAGATATATTTGAAAGAAATATCCTCGACGCTCGCGTCGAACATATTATTGATATAAATATAAATATCACCCCTCTTTTTGTCTTGTTGTTAATGAATAATAATCCAAATATAACAATGTCATTGTTAGCGACTTTTATTTATTTATCAATGGTTTTTCTAAAATTACAATTATCATCACATATACGTATATAATTTAATGCTCCATTTTCACCAAAAATCGTTATTTACACCGAAAATTGCCGCCACAGAGCATAACACTGTGTCCCTTTGATCTAAATATAAACTGTACTCGCGGAAAAATACGCGTCTAATTAACCATTTAGCAGAACTGCAATAAAGCTAACCTTTTAAAAGAAGGTATTATGTACGACGCTTTATCCAGGTATGATTCTATAGAATATTCCGAATAATAAACAATAAAATAATATCCATCAGTCAATTTTATAGTGGTATCTGTTTAAATAAATTATATTATCTCTGAGTACTATTGTTATATTGTTTAAAAAAATAATAAAACAATATAATTAATATATTCTAAAGTAAATAAATATTATGTACTGAATATGTGTTTTACAGTATAAAAATAAACAGTGATCTACATTCAATAGAAACTGAAATAACAAATATGAGAATTTTGTCGACACATCATTGAAATATGACTTTGATTGGTTTCTAAACACTCTTTTTAACAAATTATCGATCTTTATATTATGATCTTTATATATGTTAAGTTTATTGAATTAGTAATAATAATAATATTCAAAATTATACCTGCATCTCAGTGGTATAAACTATATATAAAACATCTGGTGACTTCGAAGAAGAGTAACAGACAAGCGAATCCACCTATCTACATACATGCATTTTTAATAAACATTACGCATTACTCAATTTGAAGTAAATACTATATATGTACATATAAAGGTTCTGTAATAGTCCTTACATTTTACAAAGTGTATATGTATTGATAGCTTACTCGCGTTAATAATTACTAAGATAATTAATTTATAAAAGCGAGCAAATGTACCGATGTGTCTTTAGCGGATAATATTATAATACATATTAATAACTACAACAACACGATTTAAACATGGACCGATAGAAGACCTGCAGTAAGTTTTATTCTTAATTTGGACCATATTTTTTATAAACATATTAATATTCTAACTATAGGAGTGCAGCCGGTTGTCTCAGCTAAAGACATGAGCCAAAGTGATGGGGAGCATCTGGGTGTGATGACGTGGGCTACACAATTCCGCAATGTGCCACCACGGCCACCTGTACACGATATGCTAAGAGTTGCTCTTGACTCTACATCAGGAAGAGTTGGAGAACCAGTTAGTAATCATATAATAATTTAATAATATTGGTAGATTTTTAGCCTTAAGCGCTATTTTATATCATTAATTAAAATAATAATAAAGCTTAAGAATACTTTAATAAAGGCTATGGACATTTCTCTTAATAGCAATAATCATCTACATAAAAATAAATGAACCGAATATACGAGTACATAATACGTTTGTTATTCTTTAGCGTGATTGTATACTCATTCGAAAAGGTTAAACATAATATTGCCAGAGCTGGGCGAGAGGGGAGAGGGAGTTACCAGTCTATTACATCTTGTATATAAATAAAAATGAGTAGCTAAATGTGTTGCTAAGCGCAAAACTCGAGAACAACTGGACTAATTTGGCTATTTTTTATTCAAATATTCGCTTAAGTCGGAGGAAGGTTCATATGAAGAGAAAAATTAGAAAAAACTTAAAATCACCATTTTTCTAATCGGGTCTGCTATACATTTTATTGTACAGAACGAGGTCTGTCGCGTCAGTTAGTTTATTAGGGTTACTCATGGTTTTGTTATTTAATATTTTACAGACTTATATCAAAGTAGAAAGCATATCACATGAACTGTCTATGTCAGAAGTAAAAGTGTCAATAGTCAATCCATTGGAACAAGAATCCAGGTTAATATTGGACTCTAAGGGCGCGGGCGAGTTTGTCCCTGAACACGCAGGCATGCATGAAATAGTGCTTACAGCTAATGATATCAGGTATTGTAGACTTTTACATAAATGTATGTAATTATTCGGAATAAACAATGAGAAACATACATATAATATTCTAGTCCAGGAGGTTCCGTTTTAAATGATAAGCCCTTATGTTTTATCCTTATATCATTTTTTTCTTTTTTTAGTTAAGCAATGTTGTGTAATATCAGCTACTCTATTATTGGTAGAGGTGTACGGACATTTTAAAAATAGCAGCTTAGTATCTGTATAATTTCAAATACCTATTCTATAAGTTAGAGCTACACGCTCTATATTATACAGGTTTATATGCGTACCTGATTTATAATCTACTATTACATATGTATAGACAATATTGCTATTATTTAAATATTAATGATTTACTTTTCTGTTTTATGTGAATTTCCTCATAGCCAGAGGAATGGTAATTATTTTATCACTTGCCTCAAAAGATTTTAAAAACGGCATAAAAACATCATAAAATGCAACAATACCTTCATGACCATGATAAAGTCACGGCAAATTAAACATTGAAAATCGTTAACAGTAATTATAAAATTCGATTTTATCTTAGATGGTTATGCTTCAGTACAGATTACGAATAATAGTTAAAGATATAAGCAGAAACATTACATATTATATCTATGTAGAGCAGTCGTGGAGGGATTAAAATAATTAATTGTATTAATTATTTTAATCCCTCCACGACTGCGGACACGCCGGCGTTATAGTAACAATAGATTTCTTAGAAATTTAATTAATTTCTTCGTAATTTACCTGGAGGTGTTAAGAAAGTCGCTTCACGATTTTCGACAAGTAGCCAAAAACTGTCACTTATCAATATCGCTTAATATTTTTATATTTTTTGTGCATGAAAATTCATATTATATTTATTTACTATAAATTTTTAGGGTGGATGGCAGATATTTCTTCAGAGTTCTTCCTCGGCTAGTGTCAGTCCCACCACCAGGTATGGCTCCTTGCGCAGCCGGCAGCATCGTTGAAGTACTAGTTAGCGCCACAGGTCAATATCTTATATTATTTAACTGACACCCTAATTAAAAACAAGCTAAATAAGCTATACAAAAGTTTATTTAATTTACACTGAAGCTTACACTTTTATTCATATTTATAATTAATTACAAATGATAAATTTTATAGTATGTTATCTATTCTACGCGTTCTTCTATTTTATGTAGGTGCACCGAGAAGAGAAGACGTAGATGTTACTGCTCATTCACCAAGTGGGCGTTCTGTATCCTTAAAAGCTCGACATCCCCCACCTTCAGCTCCAGGAACTACAGCGTCGAGTGCCACCTTCCAACCTGATGAAGCTGGAGTTTGGACAATAGCTATAACTTATAAGGGAGAACATATCCAGGTTTATTAAGAACATATTTTGATCTACATTATGAGAGTCATATTTATACTTACTAAAAGTTCTATCAACTTAGATGTTACTTCAGTTCAAATAAGAACATTTTGGAGAGTAGGAAATTTAGACAAAAAGTTAACTCGTGCGGAAATCTAAAACGTGACCACTGGCTTAATCGTTGACTTAATAGAATACATATGAAAAACCGTTGTCAATACCTTACTATTAGGAACATAGTTTTAAATTATTTTGAATCAATACTAATTTTGTATCTTTGTCTCGTTATTTTAGGGCGGACCATTTACCTGTGAAGTTTTCGATCCAGCAGGAGTACATTTAAGTTCAGGTGCATTAGAAGGGGCAGAACCACTCAAACCACATTCATTTGAGTTAGACACAAGCGGCTGTGGTGTCAAAGGTGACCTCCAATTAGATATTGTTCATGACAAGAGAAGTGTCATGTGCGCATTAGAGAAACTGTCTCCGACGAAATATCGTGCTACATTTATGCCTAAGGCGCCTGGAAAACATAGGGTAAAATTATTGTAGTTTTTTTTCGTTATACTTATTATTAAACCATATATTCGTATTAGGAAGACTTTTTAACTAAATATAATTGTGAATATAATTTTTAATGCTTCCGAGATGAATAATTTTGTCAATAATCGGACTGTACACGATAGGTCACTCCCCGCCTACAACATAAAATACCCTACAGCTACGAGTACTATCTGCAGAAAATTAAATACACTTCCATGTGTCATGTACTATTGTATCAGTATTATATAAAGATAAAATTAAATGCATTTTTATTCCAGCTATATATTTACTTCAATGGCTATGACGTTCATGGATCACCACACGTCTTCCGAGTAGGCCCAAGATCGAAAAAACCACGAGATAGTGCAAGCCCGTCGCCAGCGTATGCTAGAATATCTAGTCCAGGTTATATCATTATTTATAGAAACAGATTTCATAAATAAATTCTATTGAATGAATTTTTCACCTTCTTTGATTATTTTCAGTCTCTAGATTGAGATCGGAAAGTCCCCACAATAACTACAATTTATATGAAACGAATACAAAGCACGGTACGAGCTCAATAGATCGCCGAGAAGAGCGACGAAACTCGACGGATTATTACAAATCTTCGTTTGGATCAGATATAAAAGAAAAAAGTTACGATGCCACCGATTCGTTTTCGAATTCAAGATTAAATAAACGAGAGAATTATACAACGTACGATTCGGAAAGTCCTAGGAATAGGACTGCCAGCCCAATAACATCGAAACATCTGGGGAATGGTTCACGTCTCGATTTTGCCAGGTCGAGCAGTCCATACAGAGCTAGCAGTCCATACAGGGCGACGAGTCCGGTCGGTCGGACGAGCCCGCTAACGAGGAAGGATAGTCCTTTGAATAGGACAGCCAGTCCAATTAATCGGTACGTGATGTTTAGACATACGTTACGCATATCAGACTTCAAAAGGGTGATTGGCGTACGTAATATAGGGACTTGACGTAGATTATGTCCTGCTATAATAAATATTGTTGAATTAATTTAATGATGCAAATTTATGCCCTGTCAGAAGAAACATATCAATTTAAAAAAAATATTTCTAACATGCCATTCCAATGGCATAGTGGAATTTTTCGCAAATACAATATTAATTAAATTTGAGATATTTATACTTTGTTTTTTTTGTCCCAATTGTTGCTCGACTATAATTTACATTTCACAATTCGTTTTGATTGATAAATAATTTTCTTTTAATAATAGTGTTAGTAGTCCCACCGATCGATACAGCCCCGTTACAACAACAAAGCGAGTGGTAGAAAAGCGGTCAAACTATAAGATGTACAGCTCGTACAGTGGGTCCCAAGACAATCTTGATCAGAGTAGTCCACTTTCGTCGTTGGAAACTGATAGAATAAAAAGATATGGAAGCCCAAGTATGTGCTATTCATTTTAATATTGTACGTTGATAATAAATTTTATATTGTATACACGAATATAGTCATCAATTATTATTATATGAACAGGTTCTGCAGATACAGGTGACCCAGGAGGAAAGCCGCATCGCTTACGAAACGACTCCTGGGATACTGTGGAAACTACTAGAAAGATGTTTAGCAATAACAGGTAACAAAGCCCAAATTCAATATTTATGAACTATAAATAATGAAAGCTTCTGTAATTTATATACAATATATGTATTTGGATAGCATTGATTCAACAAGCGACCGCTACGGACAAAGTACTCTGGATCGTGAAACGCACCGCAACACACAGTTGAACAAGTTCAGCGATTTCTCGCGCGATTCCCTTAATCGGCACCTAGACCGGATGGTCGACGAGCGAGACTCGGATACGTACACGAGTCGTGTAAGTAAATTACTTTTTTTTTTTGCTTAAATTGTGGTCGTGGAAATTGACATTTTCATAGTTCACGTATTTTTGATTGGTGTATAAAATGTAAAATAAAATTTATTTATTATTTATATGAATATTAAACGCATGACAAAGTAAATATATTTCATAGCGAAACATAGTATAATTATGTTTTAAGTACATATAATTAAAGTAATACCTTGTAGGTATTCATATTTAAATGCATTGTTCTTAAATTTTTATATTGTTTAGTTGGTATGAAAAACCTGTTTTTCGACAGTCGATTTACATTTTTTTTCATGTTGTAATAATACATATATTAGTGTATTACATTTTGTAACATATAATTTTAACTTTATTATTTCATATTGTAATATAAATATTTATATACAGCAAGAAATCACAAAACGCGAAGTACGAGAGAGCTCATACGTAGTGCGAGACTCATCATACAGTAGCGTAGAAGAGAAACACCAACAACAGCAGTCTTTTTTATCCAATAGGCCCTCCCGCGACCCGATCGGGGGGGCCCGCACTGAAACGGATGCTGCACACACCCGTTTCAGGTAAACCCCAACGTTTTTTTACTCATTCATCTTCTTTCTTTTATTTTATAATATTATTAAAATTATAAACTATCAATTTAAACGCATTTATATTGTATAAGAAATGCAATTAAAAATATCACAGTATTGTAATCATAGTATACAATATACACCCTTACTCTACCGCTCTTGATAGGTGAAGGGGACGCTACGATCCCCAAAAGGGTTTAAGTCTTTACGCCGAATCTAGATCAATCCGTCTAAAGCGTCTCAACTTTACGCTTTTGTCTCTACCACACTTGATCAATTTGAATGTTTAATGTAAATTTCACAATGTTCTAAAATCGTATTATTAATATGGAAAAGTGTATGTTACTTGTACGCTACAAGCATTTTTATATTTTGCATATTTACGTGCTGTATGGGTAGGAGAGTTCTATATATGACTATTTATTGCGATATGTCAACGAACATAGGGACAAACCACTTATTATATTAAATATTTTCCTTTATTTAAAATTATAAATATCTACAAGTAAATACAAGTACAATACTTACCCAAGAGGAGCTTCGTTGTAGAAACATTATATAAACTCATATGTTCGATTTCCCAAAGAAAATACTGAGAACAAGTCGCTCTGTAATGTTATTTGTTTTGTCTTTATAAATAAATTGGAATTGATGCAAGAATGAAACGACCGCCAGGAATAAAATAAGAACTCTATAAAGAAAATATAAAGCGCCTGAACGAAGGAACGCGCGGTCCCAGTGTTATAAATTCTACAATCCATACCTGCTGTTGGAGTTTAAGATTCCCTATTGGTCTACTTTCAAATAGACGTTATTTATAACTCTTGTTAGTCTTTATAGGAAAACGTGCAAAAATAAATAAGAAGGAATGTTATTTTAATTTAAATTAATAATCATTTATAAATTTTAGTGTTAAATAATTTTCAATTATTATTTGTATTTATTATCTTTTAATGAATAGACTATACCATTTATATATATTCAAATTTCAAAAAAATAAATATTAGTCTAGAAATAAACGAAAATATTTATCATTTAGATACTTATAGAATTTTTAACTAAGAAAATATTATATTTAAAAAAATATAATATATTCTTTTAGATGTAGAACTTTTAGCTTATAAAAATATTCTATTATATTTTAAGTTCAGATATTTTTAAATATTTTGGTAAAAGTTATATCTATATTATGATATCTATATTAGTATTTAAGTTTTTCCCGTCTGCGTCAAGCAAAAGTTCAATTGAAATGTCTTAATTTATATTCGAACATATAATAAATTTATATTAATTGCATTTATTGCATATACTTATAATAATTGCAATGAGCAGGGCTCCTAAATACAACTTTTATTTACAAAGTGGCAGACATAATAATACAAATTCCGTATACAAATCAAATCTGAACATAATTTATTCTATTTTCTTAGAATAAAGGCAAACGACTGTTTGTTTTAGTCCATAATGTCTAGATATGATTTTATTGTAATAAATGTCTTACTTGTTCTAGACCAATTCAAAGGGATAACAATAGAGGCTCAAAAGGAATAGTCATAAAACCAACTTACAAAGGAATGGTAGGACAACCTGTTGAATTTATAGGTAATATTAATTATCGTAAGATATTTTTTCTATTTTTTTTTCATTTTTATTATAAAATTGTTATCTATATCTCCCTTTCTCTAAATATGATTTTTTCTGTTGGAGTAGAAAAATAAAATATCCATTCTTTACACATGCCTATGTTGATTCTATTTAACCAATGCGAAAACAGCACAATTTGTAAAAAACACTGTCTCTCACATAATAAAAAGACTACATAAATTATTATCTCTAACTCCCAAAAACTAACGAATTTTCATTATTTTCACTACTTTATCAGTTAAAATTGTCATTATTTTCATTAATTTCTTTGTCAAAATTGTGTTTATTTGGAAAGCAATATGAATTATTTTGTTGTTCAGTGGATGCGAGTACCGCTGGACCTGGTCAACTGGAGTTAGAAGTTTCTGGCGGTAACGGCATTTTAGTAGCGAGCTCGGTGAGACCGCTTGGTGGCCACAAGTACATGGCAGCATTTACGCCTCGCGTAATGCGACCGCACTCTGTCCGAGTTACTTTTAATGATGAACATGTTCCGGGTAAGTAAATATTTTGAATTTTTCTGTTTCATCACGACGTTTTTCTATAGGAATATATGTATATTCTAAGTGATATAGTTGTTTTAGAGTCAAATAAGTACATAAACTGTGGGAGTAAACGTAAAATTTACTCTACATCGTACACTATACAGTAGGTGCAGACATCGAAATTCGCAGAAATGTAATCCACTATCCGTATCTAGAAGATTATTTTGTGGGATGTTCCTGATCAAATAGTTTCAAATTTTATTACTAACTGTAGCCTATAAACAAGTATTACTTCAGGTAATCTAATAATTACCGAGGTAATTATAATAGTCTATCTCTTACTTACTTTTATCCAAATCCATTCAGGCAAATGGTGTAACAAATATATGTACAAACACATACAAACTTTCCCACTAATTTAATTCAATAGTAGCGTAATTCAGAAAAATCTTCAATTTAATTTTTTGTCAATGGGTTCAAAGCGTAACAGTTGATACAAAAATGTTATTGCACTATCAAGCTGCAACCTTACATTTGGTTTCATAATTATAAATACATTTGTACATAATGTGCTTATTATTTTAGCAACGGGCTTCATTCTTAAAAGTTAGTTGGTTAATAAAAAATATACTAGAGATACTCGTATTTGCTACAAGCCATCACTTGCTCAAGCTTGTTCTCGGTAATGCTCCAGCAAACACAAATACATTGCAACGTTAGGAACGCTCTGCGCGCCTTTACTTATTCTTTTCATCAACCTGTCTGCCAAATAAATTAAATTTTAGAAAGATCTTAGAAAAATAATTTCTTTCTTCATCTGGAAATAGCATCTTAAAGTTATCTCATAAATAAAATTAATCTAGAATATTATTAATATTAGTAGTTCTGCGAACAGTAGAACTTGTAAGCTCAAATTGCATTTTGAGAAGCTATTCTGCTTATACGTGAGGCGGGTTTTATATTTGATGGTTATGGTTTATTTTTGTATGTAAGAACATACAAAAAGCCATAGAGAACAAAACTAATCTAATCTAACATAGTGTACTTATTTATGAAATAATTTCTATCTAAAAAATATTCCACAGATAAATTAATATTTAGCATTTCGTAATTTATATAACATAATTTTATTCAACGTTTTGAGCAGAACAATTGTGACATACAAATCGTTTATTTATGTAATATGTGACATAACATTCAGATGTTCACGAATTTTAGAAAACTATAAAAGAAAGTATGCTTTTTCTACGTGAAGCGTGTAATTTTGGTACGACTACACGCATTGTAAGCCAAATAATGATTCTACTTTTGATTGTATGAGACAGCCGCAGACCATGCAAGTGACAATAAATATTTAAAGAAGATAATGTATTAAGTGCTCGTGTGAAAGCTCATTTTAAGCTGGACATGTTTTGATGAATAAATACTTATTTTTATCGTCAAAATGCTAACACACTAACACTATAGAAAATAAAAACTCTTTGACAAAAAATAAAAACCGACTTCAAACAAAAGCACTAAAAAGTAAAAAATAACTGATTGGTAGTTTTCATTTACTATACATACCTAATCAAATATTTTCGAAGTCGGTGTGCTTTGGCTAAGTAATTAAAGCCTACCTATTAAATACATACCTAATCAAATATTTTCGAAATCGGTGCCAGCCCATACAAAGCAAAGCATATGTGTAGTAAATGAAAACTCAATTATTTTTTACTTTTTAGTGCTTTTGTTTGAAGTCGGTTTTTATTTTTTTGTTAAAAAGTTTTTTTTTTCCTTTTTAGTGTAAAAAGTCGTGGCAAAGTAAGAATTCTAACGTGTTAGGCTTGTCAAATCAAACAAAATAAGCCCAAACTCAAAGTATCTACTATTAGTCGTTGAAGAGTTCCACTTATCCACCTTCTGGCCTTACCATCAGATCAAGTCAGCAATACCGAACCACTGTACTATCAACGGAAATAGAAATACTTGCAAAGTTTCAAGTGAATATGACAATTAGAAGTAGGTTAAATTCATCATTAGCCATTTTTCCACCCTTAGGGGTGGTATTTTTTTTTGGGAATTTAAATGGGACCAATCTGGATGTATACACTTTCAAACAAAACAAAAATTGTCCAAATCGGTTAATAAATGACGGAGTTCTGAGGTAACAAACATAAATAAAAATACAGGCGAATTGAGAACCTCCTCCTTTTTGAGGAAGTCGGTTGAACAGACTAAGGGTCAATGGTTATAATATAGTCTACTCTTACTATATACTCTCTTAGATTTACGCGAATATTGGATACTTTAAATAAAACTATTTGTTCGGACATTCTTTCGTTTTTTCTTATAGTTAATTAAAATGACAAAAGTTGCTTATTCATTAATTTTCAAGCTACGAGTACTTAGTGATGACGAAATGAATATTTTTGCGGTTTATATATCATAATGAAAAGTTAAGGTTAATAACATTAGATAGAGTTTAGAGAAACAAAATAATGTTACGCAAAATATTCTTTAAAAAAACTGTGTTGAAGAAAATGGTAAACATTTTAGTTTATACCAATTGCACTTTAATACTTTATAAGGACTTAAACACCTCGAACACAAAAAATTAATTACGAATAAAATTCGATTATTTTTTCTCAGATTTAAAAGATTTTTCTGTACGTAATATTCATTTGATCGTATCCTCTAAGGAACTTGATGAGTAATGCAAATAACCTTCATGTTAATGGCACCAGCGAAGCAATATGTGTATACATAGTGTTCTTGGTACCAGACGTGTACTATGTTTATTACATTTTTTATTGCGACATGACTGACTGATCAATGAGACTAAAAGACTAAATAAATTACATTGCAATACATTTTCGCAAGTCTAGACTGAACAAAAGCTATTATTTTAATGTCTAGGCCATGTACATTTGTCTTCTTATAAGCCCCAGAAGCAGATGGTATCGCAATAATAAATGATAGAAAAAAATGAAAAAAAACTTAATTGGCTTATGGTTAGTCAGTTATAACGAACTAAGAGCTTTTTAATTGGAATTATCTTTAAGATCTTTGCTTAGAATTCAGAAGTATACACAAAAAATCCTTCATCATTTTGTGAAACCACATAATGTGTGTTATGTATGAATAACATATTATATCAGATCAGTTGTCTGCAAATATCACACAACGTGTATGTACCAACAACTTAGAATATCATGACCTTGCATGCACCTACTGTAAATCCGTTAATAATTTATTATCAGAATTATAATTGATAAATCAGTATTCGTTCGTTATAATTATACATTAGTAATAAAAATAAAGTTATTAAAGCGTTCGGACACAATTAATAATTACCATGTTCTATATATGGTGTGCCCTGCGATTTTACAAGAAAAGTTATGACATTAAAGCTTTTTGAAATTACGAGAAATCTGCCCGGATTGTGGCAAGACGGTCCTAGGGTAAAAGTTGAAATTGACTTATTTCGAAGGCTGTCCACATCTTGTCTGTCCCTTTCTATTACCAGCCATTCATTCATCGGAACGAATACGTATCTGACTATCTCGTTCGTGTCTGTGAAAGGGGCTTCGTACAGACAGCATGTTATAAATAAATCTTTTATAAATTTATTTCTTTTACATTTCCTTATAAATGTACCATCTATATTTTTGAAATACGTTCAATTAATAAAAAAGGACGAATATGAAAATTTATATTTTTAAAATCTATAATAAAATATTTGTAAGGATGCTTTTAACAAATGAATAAATATATAATAATAATATCAAAAACGTAAATATCAAATGAATGGAGGAAATAGTAAAATAAATAATCCAAAAAAAATATTGTAAATGTTGACAGTACATAGGCTCTCAAATTCCATTCCGCCATTTTGAATACCTGCATGACGTCACGAGGCAGGGCGCGGGCTCAGCGCCCGCGCAACTACTGGCGGCTGACATTCGTGCCGCAGTCGCATTGGAACGAGGCGTCATCTCGCCGTTCAAAATGCAGTTTCGTCGTTTATTCCTTCGCATACGTGCTATCATATATTAATACTTATTTATAATACTTGTCAGCGCCTCTCTGCTCTTTAGTTACAAGACCAGTTGAGACCTTATCCAAGTGTTAAATAGAGTGTAGTGAGTGTATGAAAGTGTTATTGTTGTGATTTCTTTCCGGCATACGTCATTACACTGCCCTACATAGCTGTCGTCGAGGGAGAATTTTAGTATTTAAAAGGTCTGTTTCCAATATTATTTGCATACTGATTCTCGCTTCTCTGAATGTCAGCGACATGAGATGTGGGCGAGACACGTCATTGCTTTTGGAAATCATTCAGACATAAAAACTTTCCTATTTATCCATAGCGACCCATACCCCCCCATAAGTACATATAATATATACTTCATACGTTTACACAATCATGTTTGCATAATGCATTTTTGCTAACTTTTGAAATATGTGTAAATATACGTGTTTAATTAAAAAAAAACATTTCAAAATATCTATAAAAATAATAAACTTTTAATGAATTTATTTCATTAACAATTGACCTACTTTTAGTAAATTTAGCGGAACCGGTACGTGATAGTGTCACATTAGTTACGTAGCCGAAGCAATCATAAATCTATAATATTTATAATTCAACTAAGGTTAAATATACAAGCCCATTAAAGTGACGACGAGTAATATCCTGTAATCGGTCCACCGAGCTTAAACAATGCGGAAACGTGCGTTGAACTCTTTTATAGGGACTCCTCACCCTTTTTTAACTTCAAACAAAAAAGCACTTTATGCGTAAATTGATTAATGATCAAAATTTATTAGTAATATTTTATTAGATCTGATGGATATTAACATCTGTTGGCCGTGCCGAACAATGTTGCGTTACCGGTACGGGACGAGCAAAAACATCCTATTATTATATAATCTGTCTAAATTGATTGCATTATCAGGTATAAGTCAAGGACGATATAGTATATTATAATCTTACATTATACATATTTTATACCATTGTTATGTCACCTTTTTATAAGCTACACGTTTGACATAAAACAAGGTCACACAGAGCCTTAAGCCATAGACTGAGGCAGATATCTTGTGTAATAGTTATTATAGAAGTCATAATGAAATGAATGCAATTTACTATATATATATCACTTGTGTTTAATTAAAATTAATGTTCATTATATTAAAATAATTATCATTACGAACTTTTAATTACAATATCATTAGGTTTTAATGCAATATCTATCGAAATTTTTAAATAGTACCTAAATATAGAAATAATTTAAAAAAAATGAGTTTTATAAACAGGTTACATAAGAATTTTAGATTCAGATTAAGAATCCAGTTACTAATGAAGATAGCTTAAAGAAGATAAGTTTTTAATCATACATTCATGGTTTAAACTAAAATGTATGGTACGTACCTATTCATTTAACAATACCTTTATATGCAAATAATGTTCATACCTCAAAGACCATGATAAATAGGTATGCTAACAGGAAGATACATAATATTTATTAATATATTCTGAGATTTTTTGATATTCGCATGATAAACAAGAACAGTGAGTAAGATATTCTTATCTAATTTATAATTATATGAATGAATCTATGGATAATATCTATACAATTTACTGATCATTTCTTGAAGGAACTGAGGAATGAATCATTATATATATATATATATATATATATATATATATATATCCAAGCAAATTCGTACAACAATACATACAAAATAATACTAAAAGGCAGGTTTCTGAGAAAATTTGCTTAAAATTCTCCGAAAGATTAACACATAAAAGTATTTGTTGCTAAAACCTTACGTTACGTTAAACCGTATATTTAGAGTGATTGTATCGTTAACTTGCATAAGCTATGAATCTATATTCTGTTAAAACTATCACTTTCTTCTTACATAATTTACTTTTGCATTAAAATATCATTAAAACGGTATCCATAGTAAGACGATTCACTTGTAAGCTTTTGCGCTTATTACCGTGTTTAATTTAACGCTTTATCATTCTAACGTTAAATTATTTCATAATGATATACATATTTGTGCTACTTTGTCTTCGGAAAAAATGAAATTAAAGTATCCATACTAATATTATAAATGTTAAAGTGTGTTTGTTTGTCTTTCACGTCGAAACGGAGTGACGAATTGGCGTTATTTTTTGTTTGTAAATAGTTGGAGGACTGGAGAGTGACATAGGCTACTTTTTACCGCGGGAAATTATCTAATTCCTACGGGAAAACTCGTTACCTATATATAATACAATCCAAAAAAAACATTTATGATCAGAATTACTTGAAACTCGGTATTATTGCTCTTCAATAAAATTAAATAAACACGTGTTTTAGTATTTTTCCAAATTCATCCTGTAAGGGGGTAAAATAGGGGAAGAAAGTTTGTATGAAGTTTTTTGTAGTTTTCGCGCGAGCAAAATCGTGGGTTCTGCTAATTTTAAATAAGTCTTTCAGTGTACACCTATTGGACCTATAATATTTAATTTTAATTTAATATTATACTGTATAGTTTGTGTTTTCCATACGAGTAGTTAATGTCATATATGTAAAAATAGTTGCCGGGTAAATAACAATATAATGTATGTAAATAACTACAAAACCTTAGGCAGAAGACAATAATATGTAAATATTAAAAGAAATGCAAAGGAAATATTCTTATTTACATTCCCATATTTTTAAAGTATATTTCAAAATATACATAATAATATCTACAAATATCATATTTATTAATAACTATTTACTAATATACGAGAAATAAATATACTTGATTTCAATTAAATTTTCTTGTTTATAGCTTCAAAGCGTGCCATTTGAGTAGATTACTACGACAATATATTTGATTTTTAATTATATTTCATTTGACACATTAGAGTGGGGGTCCCAAGAGGTGATTTTGAGATTTATTCAAGCACGGCAGATTAACATAATGGGGGATACCTTGCACTCTGTTGAGTGCCTCCACCATGTATAAATCCCCTAAGCACTATCATGGAAATCAGCAGGTTATTGAATTGCATCCTTACCAGCATGTAATTAGCCTACCACATCTTATTCGGACGCGATCAATTATTACTAACTTGTCAAAATATTTTTTAAATATTTCGATCGGCATTTGAGATACTCACTTTCATTTGAGATACACCTGCCGCTTGAGTAAATCCCAAAATTCCCTTTTGGGCTCCCCTATTTATTTTGCTGATTCTTCTCCGGTTTATATGTAAAAAATTATTTTATAACTATAAAAATTTAGTACAAGTATATATTATAGAGTTGTAAAATGGTGTATTTAAAAATATTCTGAACGTATTTGCACTTGCAGTAAATATGCAGCTCGAGTAAAGAAGCGTTATTTTATTTAATACTTCACGCGAATCTCGGATTTCAGTTGTATTGAATTTCAACCACAACTTGTAAAAATCCTTGACTGTGAAACACATATGAACATAAATGGAATTCTTATATACATATTGTGTTTTGCTATATTCATTTTACTCTTATAAACTAATATAACATACATAATTGTTATGTATATTTATGCCCTTATAGTAAATTGTTGCTAAAATAAATTTGATTTTAGATCAGAGGTCTATTTAATCGGTCAACGAGCTATTACAAAATCTTCGTATAATTATTTTATTTTTCATCTATATTATATATATATATGAAAAGTAAATTAATTGAAGTTTTTATTACATTTAATAAATTGCTTTTTTAAGTGATATCACCGTTTTAATAAATCCCATGGTTCCAAAGGCTTAAAATATTTTTAGCCTATTTCTATGACTTAGGTAGCCGCTAGGAAAGTATTATTTAAAGTTTCACTTCCACAAAGTACATAGGGGTGGCAAGGTTTATTTAGTTTTTAAAAAAATATCCGGGAAAGGTCAGGACAGGCTGCTAGTTTAGAATTTATTTCTGACAAAATGGTTGGTAAAAGTAAGCAACACAACACATATGGATATAAGAAACTAGTTAAAAACTGCAACGAATCGACTTTCGAAACAGCTCAAGCACAGAAAATCAAGTTCTAAAAGTAACATTTATTGCAAATTAGGTTGTTTTCTGCGACTTAATTGACTTCCTTTAATCGTAGATTCACACTAAACCCCATTTGATATATCTCAGAAGTTTTACAGCGATTTAACGTTAGATACTATAATTAAAATAATTACAATAATAAAATAACAGAATATAAAAAGTTTGTTTGAACGCGCTAATCTCAGGAACTACTAATCTGATTTCAAAAATTCTTTTTGCATTAGATAGTACGTTTATTGAGAAAGCTATACATTACATATATCATATAATATATATATAGTCTAATCTATTTCATACTAACCGTTAAAACGTACCTAGTTAAAATAATACGAGTAGTAGAATCAATATCGTACGGAAAAAACATAGCTGCATTGTCAGTATGTCTATAGTTCAAGAGCGTGGAAATAATGAATATTTACTCGTACAATTAGAT